>JANJGK010000344.1:0-703878 GCA_039081455.1 Macrobrachium rosenbergii | reverse complement strand
CCAGTTGCGTCAAACAAACTTGGGCCAGTTGGGTCGAATAAACTTGTGCCAGTTGCGTTAAACAAACTTGTGCCAGTTGCGTCGAACAAACTTGTGCCATTTGCATCGAACAAACTTGTGCCAGTTGTGTCGAAACAAGCTTGTGCCAGTTGCGTCAAACAAACTTGTGCCAGTTGCATCGAACAAACTTGTGCCAGTTGCGTAGAACAAACTTGTGCCAGTTTCGTCAAAGAAACTTGTGCCAGTTACGTAGAACAAACTTGTGCCAGTTTTGTCAAACAAACTTGTGCCAGTTGCGTCAAACAAACTTGGGCCAGTTGGGTCGAATAAACTTGTGCCAGTTGCGTTAAACAAACTTGTGCCAGTTGCGTAGAACAAACTTGTGCCATTTGCATCGAACAAACTTGTGCCAGTTGTGTCGAACAAGCTTGTGCCAGTTGCGTCAAACAAACTTGTGCCAGTTGCATCGAACAAACTTGTGCCAGTTGCGTAGAACAAACTTGTGCCAGTTTCGTCAAAGAAACTTGTGCCAGTTACGTAGAACAAACTTGTGCCAGTTGCGTCAAACAAACTTGTGTCAGTTGCATAGAACAAACTTGTGCCATTTGTGTAGAACAACCTTGTGCCAGTTACATCAAACAACCTTGTGCCAGTTGCGTCAAACAAACTCGTGCCAGATGCGTCAAAAAAACTTGTGCCAGTTGCATCAAACAAACTTTTGCCAGTTGGGTCGAATAAACTTGTGCCAGTTGCGTTAAACAAACTTGTGCCAGTTGCGTCGAACAAACTTGTGCCATTTGCATCGAACAAACTTGTGCCAGTTGTGTCGAACAAGCTTGTGCCAGTTGCGTCAAACAAACTTGTGCCAGTTGCATCGAACAAACTTGTGCCAGTTGCGTAGAACAAACTGTGCCAATTGTGTCAAACAAACTTGTGCCAGTTGCGTCGAACAAACTTGTGCCACTTGCGTCGAACAAACTTGTGCAGTTGCGTAAAACAATCTTTTGCCAGTTGCGTAGAACAAACTTGTGCCACTTTTGTCAAACAAACTTGTGCCGGTTGCGTAGAACAAACTTGTGTCAGTTGCGTAGAACAAACTTGTGCCAGTTACGTAGAACAAACTTGTGCCAGTTGCGTATAACAAACTTGTGCTAGTTGCTTCAAACAAACTTGGGCCAGTTGCATAGAACAAAATTGTGCCAGTTGCGTCAAACAAACTTGTTCCAGTTGCGTCAAACAAACTTGTGCCAGTTGCGTAGAACAAACTTGAGCCAGTTGCGTAGAACAAACTTGTGCCAGTTGCGTCGAACAGACTTGTGACAGTTGCGTTGAACAAACTTGTGCCAGTTGCGTAGAACAAACTTGTGCCAGTTGCGTCAAAAAAACTTGTGCGAGTTGCGTCAAACAAACTTCTGCCAGTTGCATAGAACAAACTTGTGCCAGTTGCGTAGAATAAACATGGGCCAGTTGCATAGAACAAACTTGTGCCAGTAGCGAAGAACAAACTTGTGCCAATTGCGTCAAACAAACCTGTGCCAGTTGCGTAGAACAAACTTGTGCCAGTTGCGTAGAACAAACTTGTGCCAGTTCCATCGAACAAACTTGTGCCAGTTGCGTCAAACAAACTTGTGCCAGTTACGTAGAATAAACTTTTTTCATTTGTGTCAAACAAACTTGTGCCAGTTGCGTAGAACAAACTTGTGCCAGTTGCGTAGAACAAACTTGTGCCAGTTACATAGAACAAACTTCTGCCAGTTGCGTAGAACAACCTTGTGCTAGTTGCGTCAAACAAACTTGGGCCAGTTGCATAGAACAAACTTGTGCCAGTTGCATCAAACAAACTTGTGCCAGTTGCATCAAACAAACTTGTGCCAGTTGCGTCAAAGAAACTTGTGCCAGTTGCATAGAACAAACTTGAGACAGTTGCGTAGAACAAACTTGTGCCAGTTGCTTCGAACATACTTGTGCCAGTTACGTAACGTAGAACAAACTTGTGGCAGTTGCGTAGAACAAACTTGTGCCAGTTGCATAGAACAAACATTTTCCAGTTGAGTAGAACAAACTTGTGCCAGTTGCGTCGAACAAACTTGTGCCAGTTGCATCGAACAAACTTGTGCCAGGTGCGTTGGACAAACTTGTGACAGTTGCGTAGAACAAACTTGTGCCATTTGCATCGAACAAACTTTTGTCAGTTGCGTCAAACAAACTTGGGTCAGTTGCGTCAAACAAACTTGTGCCAGTTGCGTAGAACAAACTTGTGCCAGTTGCGTAGAACAAACTTGTGCCAGTTGCGTAGAACAAACTTGTGCCAGTTGCGTAGACAAATTTGTGCTAGTTGCGTAGAACAAACTTGTGCCAGTTACGTCAAACAAACTTGTGCCAGTTGCATAGAACAAACTCTTGCTAGTTGCGAAGAACAAACATGGGCCAGTTGCGTAGAACAAACTTTTGCCATTTCCATAGAACAAACTTGTGCCAGTTGCGTAGAACAAACTCGTGCGAGTTGCGTAGAACAAACTTGGGCCAGTTGCGTAGAACAAACTTGTCCCAGTTGCGATGAACAAACTTGTGCCACTTGCGTCAAACAAACTTGTGCCAGTTGCGTAGAACAAACTTGTGCCAGTTGCGTAGAACAAACTTGTGCCAGTTGCGTCGAACAAACTTGTGCCAGTTGCGTCGAACAAACTTGTACCAGTTGTGTAGAACAAATTTGAGCCAGTTGCGTCAAACAAACTTGTGCCAGTTGCATAGAACAAACTTGTGCCAGTTGTGTAGAGCAACCTTGTGCCAGTTGCGTCAAACAACCTTGTGCCAGTTGCGTCAAACAAACTTGTGCCAGTTGCGTCAAACAAATTTATGCCAGTTGCGTAGAACAAACTTGTGCCAGTTGTGTAGAACAAACTTTTGCCAGTTGCATTTAACAAACTTGTGCCAGTTGCGTCGAACACACTTGTGTCAGTTGCGTCGGACAAACTTGTGCCAATTGCGTCGAACAAACTTGTGCCAGTTGCGTAGAACAAACTTGTTCCAGTTGTGTCAAACAAACTTGTGCCAGTTGCATAAAACAAACTTTTGCCAGTTGCACCGAACAAACTTGTGCCAGTTGCATAGAACATTCTTGTGCCAGTTACGTAGAACAAACTTGTGCCAGTTGTGTCAGACAAACTTGTGCCAGTTGTGTAGAACAAACGTGTGCCAGTTCCTTAGAATAAATTTGTGCCAGTTGCGTAGAACAAACCTGTGCCAGTTGCGTAGAACAAACTTGTGCAAGTTGCGTCGAACAAACTTGTGCCAGTTGCGTCGAACAAACTTGTGCCAGTTTCGTCGAACAAACTTGTGCCAGTTACGTAGAACAAACTTGTGCCAGTTGTGTCAAACAAACTTGTGCCAGTTGGGTCAAACAAACTTGGGCCAGTTGCGTCGAACAAACTTGTGCCAGTTGCGTAGAACAAACTTGTGCCAGTTGCGTAGAACAAACTTGTGCCAGTTGCGTAGAACAAACTTGTGCCAGTTGCATAGAACAAACTTGTGCCAGTTTTGTAGAACAACCTTGTGCCAGTTGCGTTAAACAAACTTGTGCCAGTTGCGTCGAACAAACTTGTGACAGTTGCGTCGAACAAACTTGTGCCAGTTGCGTCAAACAAACTTGTGCCAGTTACATTGAACAAACTTGTGCCACTTGCATCGAACAAACTTGTGCCACCTGCGCAGAACAAACTTGTGCCAGTTGCGTAGAACAAACTTGTGTCAGTTGTGTCAAACAAACTTGTGCCAGTTGCGTAGAACAAACTTGTGCCCGTTACGTGGAACAAACTTGTGCCAGTTGCGTAGAACAAACTTCTGCCAGTTGCGTCAAACAAACTTGGGCCAGTTGCGTAGAACAAACTTGTGCCAGTTGCGTCAAACAAACTTGTGCCAGTTACGTCGAACAAACTTGTGCCAGTTTCGTCGAACAAACTTGTGCCAGTTGCGTAGAAGAAACTTGTGCCAGTTGCGTCAAACAAACTTATGCCAGTTGCATAGAAAAAACTAGTGCCAGTTGCATAGAACAAACTTGTGCCAGTTGCGTAGAACAAACTTGTGCCAGTTGCGTCAAACAAACTTGTGCCAGTTGTGTCAAACAAATTTGTGCCAGTTGTGTCAAACAAACTTGTGTCAGTTGCGTAGAACAAACTTGAGCCAGTTGCGTAGAACAAACTTGTGCCAGTTGTGTAGAGCAAACTTGTGCCAGTTGTGTCAAACAAACTTGTGCCAGTTGCGTAGAACAAACTTATGCCAGTTGCATAGAACAAACTTGTGACAGTTGTGTCAAACAAACTTGGGCCGGTTGCGTAGAACAAACTTGTGCCAGATGCGTAGGACAAACATATGCCAGTTGTGTCAAACAAACTTGTGCCAGTTATGTAGAACAAACTTGTGCCAGTTGTGTCAGACAAACTTGTGCCAGTTGCGTAGAACAAACTTGTGCCAGTTGTGTAGAACAAACTTGTGCCAGTTGCGTAGAACAAATTTGTACCAGTTGCGTCGAACAAACAAGTGCCAGTTTCGTTGAACAAACTTGTGCCAGTTGCGTAGAACAAACTTGTGCTAGTTGTGTCAAACAAACTTGTGCCAGTTGCGTCAAACAAACTTGGGCCAGTTGCGTCGAAGAAACTTGTGCCAGTTGCGTCAAAGAAACTTGTGCCAGTTGCGTAGAACAAACTTATGCCAGTTGCGTCTAACAACTTGTGCCAGTTGCGTAGAACAAACTTGTGCCAGTTGCATAGAACAAACTTGTGCCAGTTTTGTAGAACAACCTTGTGCCAGTTGCGTCAAACAACCTTGTGCCAGTTGCGTGAAACAAACTTGTGCACGTTGCGTCAAAAAAACTTGTGCCAGTTGTGTCAAACAAACTTGTGCCAGTTGGGTCGAATAAACTTGTGCCAGTTGCGTTAAACAAACTTGTGCCAGTTGCGTCAAACAAACTTGTGCCAGTTGCGTTGAACAAACTTGTGCCAGTTGCGTCAAACAAACTTGTGCCAGTTACGTTGAACAAACTTGTGCCAGTTTCGTTGAACAAACTTGTGCCAGTTGCGTAGAACAAACTTGTGCCAGTTGTGTCAAACAAACTTGTGCCAGTTGGGTCAAACAAACTTGGGCCAGTTGCGTCGAACAAACTTGTGCCAGTTGCGTAGAACAAACTTGTGCCAGTTGCGTAGAACAAACTTGTGCCAGTTGCGTAGAACAAACTTGTGCCAGTTGCGTAGAACAAACTTGTGCCAGTTGCATAGAACAAACTTGTGCCAGTTTTGTAGAACAACCTTGTGCCAGTTGCGTCAAACAACCTTGTGCACGTTGCGTCAAACAAACTTGTGCACGTTGCGTCAAAAAAACTTGTGCCAGTTGTGTCAAACAAACTTGTGCCTGTTGGGTCGAATAAACTTGTGCCAGTTGCGTTAAACAAACTTGTGCCAGTTGCGTCGAACAAACTTGTGACAGTTGCGTCGAACAAACTTGTGCCATTTGCGTCAAACAAACTTGTGCCAGTTGCATCGAACAAACTTGTGCCACTTGCGTCGAACAAACTTGTGCCACCTGCGCAGAACAAACTTGTGCCAGTTGCGTAGAACAAACTTGTGTCCGTTGTGTCAAACAAACTTGTGCCAGTTGCGTAGAACAAACTTGTGCCCGTTACGTGGAACAAACTTGTGCCAGTTGCTTAGAACAAACTTCTGCCAGTTGCGTCAAACAAACTTGGGCCAGTTGCGTAGAACAAACTTGTGCCAGTTGTGTCAAACAAACTTGTGTCAGTTGCGTCAAACAAACTTGTGTCAGTTGCGTAGAACAAACTTGAGCCAGTTGCGTAGAACAAACTTGTGCCAGTTGTGTAGAGCAAACTTGTGCCAGTTGTGTCAAACAAACTTGTGCCAGTTGCGTAGAACAAACTTATGCCAGTTGCATAGAACAAACTTGTGACAGTTGTGTCAAACAAACTTGGGCCAGTTGCGTAGAACAAACTTGTGCCAGATGCGTAGGACAAACATGTGCCAGTTGTGTCAAACAAACTTGTGCCAGTTATGTAGAACAAACTTGTGCCAGTTGTGTCAGACAAACTTGTGAAAGTTGCGTAGAACAAACTTGTGCCAGTTGCGTAGAACAAACTTGTGCCAGTTGCGTAGAACAAACTTGTTCCAGTTGCGTCGAACAAACTAGTGCCAGTTGCGTCGAACAAACTTGTGCCAGTTTCGTTGAACAAACTTGTGCCAGTTGCGTAGAACAAACTTGTGCTAGTTGTGTCAAACAAACTTGTGCCAGTTGCGTCAAACAAACTTGGGCCAGTTGCGTCGAACAAACTTGTGCCAGTTGCGTCAAAGAAACTTGTGCCAGTTGCGTAGAACAAACTTGTGCCAGTTGCATTGAACAAACTTGTGCCAGTTTTGTAGAACAACCTTGTGCCAGTTGCGTCAAACAACCTTGTGCCAGTTGCGTGAAACAAACTTGTGCACGTTGCATCAAAAAAACTTGTGCCTGTTGTGTCAAACAAACTTGTGCCAGTTGGGTCGAATAAACTTGTGCCAGTTGCGTTAAACAAACTTGTGCCAGTTGCGTCAAACAAACTTGTGCCAGTTGCGTCAAACAAACTTGTGCCAGTTGCGTCAAACAAACTTGTGCCAGTTGCATCGAACAAACTTGTGCCAGTTGCGTAGAACAAGCTTGTGCCAGTTGCATAGAACAAACTTGTGCCACTTGCGTCGAACAAACTTGTGCCACTTGCGTCGAACAAAACTTGTGCCACCTGCGCAGAACAAACTTTTGCCAGTTGCGTAGAACAAACTTGTGCCAGTTGCGTCGAACAAACTTGTGCCAGTTGCATAGAACAAACTTGTGCCAGTTGCGTAGAACAAACCTATGCCACTGGCGTCAAACAAACTTGTGCCAGTTGCGTTGAACAAACTTCTGCCACTTCCGTCAAACAAACTTGGGCCAGTTACGTAGAACAAACATGTGACAGTTGCGTCAAACAAACTTGTGCCAGTTGCGTCAAACAAACTTGTGCCAGTTTCGTAGAACAAACTTGAGCCAGTTGCGTAGAACAAACTTGTGCCAGTTGTGTAGAGCAAACTTGTACCAGTTGTGTCAAACAAAATTGTGCCAGTTGCGTAGAACAAACTTATGCCATTTGCGTAAAACAGACTTGTGCGAATTGTGTCAAACAAACTTGGGCCAGTTGCGTAGAACAAACTTGTGCTAGATGTGTAGGACAAACATGTGCCAGTTGTGTCAAACAAACTTGTGCTAGTTGCGTAAAACAAACTTGAGCCAGTTGCGTAGAACAAACTTGTGCCAGTTGCATCGAACAAACTTGTGCCAGTTGCGTGGAACAAACTTGTGGCAGTTGCGCAGAACAAACTTGTGCCATTTAAGTCAAACAGACTTGTGCCAGTTGCGTCAAACAAATTTGTGCCAGTTGCATAGAACAAACTTGTGCCAGTTGCGTAGACCAAATTTGTGCCAGTTGCATAGAACAAATTTGTACCAGTTGCGTAGAACAAACTTGTGCAGGTGCATAGAACAAACTTGTGCCAGTCTCGTCGAACAAACTTGTGCCAGTTGTGTAGAACAAACTTGTGCCAGTTTTGTCAAACAAACTTGTGCCAGTTGCGTCAAACAAACTTGGGAGAGTTGCATCGAACAAACTTGTGCCAGTTTCGTCAAATAAACTTGTGCCATCTGCGTCAAACAAACTTGTGTCAGTTGCATAGAACAAACTTGTGCCAGTTGAGTAGAAAAACCTTGTGCCAGTTGCGTCAAACAACCTTGTGCCAATTGCGTCAAACAAACTTGTGCCAGTTGCGTAAAAAAAACCTGTGCCAGTTGTGTCAAACAAACTTTAGCCAGTTGGGTCGAATAAACTTGTGCCAGTTGCGTTAAACAAACTTGTGCCAGTTGCGTCGAACAAACTTGTGCAATTTGCATCGAACAATCTTGTGACAGTTGTGTCGAACAAGCTTGTGCCAGTTGCGTCAAACAAACTTGTGCCAGTTGCATCGAATAAAATTGTGCCCGTTGCGTAGAACAAACTGTGCCAGTTCTGTCAAACAAACTTGTGCCAGTTGCATAGAACAAACTTGTGCCACTTGCGTCGAACAAACTTGTGCCAGTTGCGTAGAACAAACTTTTGCCAGTTGCGTCGAACAAACTTGTGCCAGTTGCATAGAACAAACTTGTGCCGGTTGCGTAGAACAAACTTGTGCCAGTTGCGTAGAACAAACTTGTGCCAGTTACGTAGAACAAACTTGTGCCAGTTGCGTAGAACAAACTTGTGCTAGTTGCATCAAACAAACTTGGGCCAGTTGCATAGAACAAACTTGTGCCAGTTGCGTAGAACAAACATGTGCCAGTTGCGTCAAACAAACTTGCGCCTGTTGCGAAGAACAAACTTGAGCCAGTTGCGTAGAACAAACTTGTGCCAGTTGCGTCAAACAGACTTGTGACAGTTGCGTTGAACAAACTTGTTGCAGTTGCGTAGAACAAACTTGTGCCAGTTGCGTCGAACAAACTTGTAACAGTCTCGTCGAACAAACTTGTGCCAGTTGTGTAGAACAAACTTGTGCCAGTTTTGTCAAACAAACTTGTGCCAGTTGCGTCAAACAAACTTGGGCCAGTTGCGTTGAACAAACTTGTGCCAGTTTCGTCAAAGAAACTTGTGCCAGTTGCATAGAACAAACTTGTGCCATCTGCGTCAAACAAACTTGTGTCAGTTGCATAGAACAAACTTGTGCCAGTTGAGAAGAACAACCTTGTGCCAGTTGCGTCAAACAACCTTGTGCCAGTTGCGTCAAACAAACTTGTGCCAGTTGCGTCAAAAAAACTTTTGCCAGTTGCGTCAAACAAACTTTTGCCAGTTGGGTCGAATAAACTTGTGCCAGTTGCGTTAAACAAACTTGTGACAGTTGCGTCGAACAAACTTTTGCCATTTGCATCGAACAATCTTGTGCCAGTTGTGTCGAACAAGCTTGTGCCAGTTGTGTCAAACAAACTTGTGCCAGTTGCATCGAACAAGCATGTGCCCGTTGCGTAGAACAAACTGTGCCAGTTCTGTCAAACAAACTTGTGCCAGTTGCATAGAACAAACTTGTGCCACTTGCGTCGAACAAACTTGTGCCAGTTGCGTAGAACAAACTTTTGCTAGTTGCGTAGAACAAACTTGTGCCAGTTGTGTCAAACAAACTTGTGCCAGTTGCATCAAACATACTTGTGCCAGTTGCGACGAACAAACTTGTGCCAGTTGCGTAGAACAAACTTGTGCCAGTTGCGTAGAACAAACTTGTGCCAGTTGCGTCAAACAAACTAGTGCCAGTTGCGTTTAACAAACTTGTGCCAGTTGCATACAACAAACTTGTGCCAGTTGTGTCAAACAAACGTGAGCCAGTTGCGTCAAACAAACTTGTGCCAGTTGCGTTGAACAAACTTGTGCCAGTTACGTAGAACAAACTTGTGCCATTTGCGTAGAACAAACTTGTGCCAGTTACGTAGAACAAACTTGTGCCAGTTGCATCGAACAAACTTGTGCCATTTGCGTAGAACAAACTTGTGCCAGTTACGTAGAACAAACTTGTGCCAGTTGTGTCAAACAAACTTGTGCCAGTTGCGTAGAAAAAACTTGTGCCAGTTGCGTAGAACAAACTTGTGCCATTTGCGTAGAACAAACTTGTGCCAGTTTCGTATAACAAACTTGTGCCAGTTGTGTCAAACAAACTTGTGCCAGTTGCGTAGAACAAACTTGTGCCAGTTGCGTAGGACAAACTTGTGCCAGTTGCGTAGAACAAACTTGTGCCAGTTGCGTCGAACGAACTTGTGCCAGTTGCATAGAACAAACTTGTGCCAGTTGCGTCAAACAAACTTGTGCCAGTTGCATAGAACAAACTTGAGGCAGTTGCGTAGAACAAACGTGTGCCAGTTGCATAGAACAAAATTGTGCCAGTTGCGCTGAACAAACTTGTGCCAGTTGTTTCAAACAAACTTTTGCCAGTTGCGTCAAACAAACTTGGGCCAGTTGCGTCGAACAAACTTGTGCCAGTTGCGTAGAACAAACTTTGTGCCAGTTGTGTCAAACAAACTTTTCCCAGTTGCGTCAAACAAACTTGGGCCAGTTGCGTCAAACAAATTTATGCCAGTTGCATAGAACAAACTTGTGCCAGTTGCGTAGAACAAACTTGTGCCAGTTGCATCGAACAAACTTGTGCCAGTTGCGTCGAACACACTTGTGACAGTTGCGTCGGACAAACTTGTGCCAATTGCGTCGAACAAACTTGTGCCAGTTGCGTAGAACAAACTTATGCCAGTTGCGTCGGACAAACTTGTGCCAGTTGCGTCGAACAAACTTGTGCCAGTTGCGTAGAACAAACTTGTGCCAGTTGTGTCAAACAAACTTTTGCCAGTTGCGTCAAACAAACTTGGGCCAGTTGCGTCGAACAAAATTGTGCCAGTTGTGTCGGACAAACTTGTGCCAGTTACGTAGAACATACTTGTGCCAGTTGCGAACTACAAACTTGTGCCAGTTGCGTTGAACAAACTTGGGCCAGTTGCATCAAACAAACTTGGTCTAGTTTCGTTAAACAAACTTTTGCCTGTTGCGTCAAACAAACTTGTGCCAGTTGCGTTGAACAAACTTGTGCCAGTTGCGCAGAACAAACTTGAGCCAGTTGTGTAGAACAAACATTTTCCAGTTGCGTAGAACAAACTTGTGCCAGTTGCGCAGAACAAACTTGAGCCAGTTGTGTAGAACAAACATTTTCCAGTTGCGTAGAACAAACTTGTGCCAGTTGCGCAGAACAAACTTGAGCCAGTTGCGTAGAACAAACATTTTCCAGTTGCGTAGAACAAACTTGTGCCAGTTGCGTCGAACAAACTTGTGCCAGTTGCGTAGAACAAACTTGTGCCAGTTGCATAGAACAAACTTGTGCCACTTGCGTCGAACAAACTTGTGCCAGTAGCGCAGAACAAACTTTTGCCAGTTACGTAAAACAAACTTGTGCCAGTTTTGTCAAACAAACTTGTGCCAGTTGCGTAGAACAAACTTGTGCCCGTTACGTGGAACAAACTTGTGCCAGTTGCATAGAACAAACTTCTGCCAGTTGCGTCAAACAAACTTGGGCCAGTAGCGTAGAACAAACTTGTGCCAGTTGCGTCAAACAAACTTGTGCCAGTTTCGTAGGACAAACTTGTGCCAGTTGCGTAGAACAAACTTGAGCCAGTTGCGTAGAACAACCTTGTGCCAGTTACGTAGAACAAACTTGTGCCAGTTGTGTCAAACAAACTTGTGCCAGTAGAGTAGAACAAACTTATGCCAGTTGAGTAGAACAAACTTGTGCGAGTTGTGTCAAACAAACTTTGGCCAGTTGCGTAGAAGTTGTGTAAAACAAACTTGTGCTAGTTGCGTAAAACAAACTTGAGCCAGTTGCGTAGAACAAACTTGTGCCAGTTGCATCGAACAAACTTGTGCCAGTTGCGTGGACCAAACTTGTGCCAGTTGCGCAGAACAAACTTGTGCCTGTTAAGTCAAACAGACTTGTGCCAGTTGCGTCAAACAAATTTATGCCAGTTGCATAGAACAAACTTGTGCCAGTTGCGTAGACCAAACTTGTGCCAGTTGCATCAAACAAACTTGTGCCAGTTGCATAGAACACACTTGTGCCAGTTGTGTTGGACAAACTTGTGCCAATTGCGTCGAACAAACTTGTGCCAGTTGCGTCAAACAAACTTGTGCCAGTTTCGTCGAACAAACTTGTGCCAGTTGCGTAGAACAAACTTGTGCCAGTTGTGTCAAACAAACTTGTGCCAGTTGCATCAAACAAACTTGGGCCAGTTGCGTCGAACAAATTTTGCCAGTTGTGTAGAACAAACTTGTGCCAGTTGCGTAGAACAAACTTGTGCCAGTTGCGTAGAACAAACTTCTGCCAGTTGCGTAGAACAAACTTGTGCAAGTTGCATAGAACAAACTTGTGCCAGTTTTGTAGAACAACCTTGTGCCAGATGCGTCAAACAACCTTGTGCCAGTTGCATCAAACAAACTTGTGCCAGTTGCGTAGAACAAACTTGTGCCAGTTGCGTAGAACAAACTTGTGCCAGTTGCGTAGAACAAACTTATGCCAGTTGCATAGAACAAACTTGCGCCAGTTTTGTAGAACAACCTTGTGCCAGTAGCGTCAAACAGACTTGTGCCAATTGCGTCAAACAACCTTGTGCCAGTTACGTCAAAAAAACTTGTGCCAGTTGTGTCAAACAAACTTGTGCCAGTTGGGTCGAACAAACTTGTGCCAGTTGCGTTAAACAAACTTGTGCCAGTTGCGTCGAACAAACTTGTGCCAGTTGCGTCGAACAAACTTGTGCCAGTTGCGTCGAACAAACTTGTGCCAGTTGCGTCAAACAAACTTGTGCCAGTTGCATCGAACAAACTTGTGCCAGTTGCGTAGAATAAACTTATGCCAGTTGCAGAGAACAAACTTTTGCCACTTGCGTCGAACAAACTTGTGCATGTTGCGCAGAACAAACTTTTGCCAGTTGCGTAGAACAAACTTGTGCCAGTTTTGTCAAACAAACTTGTGAAAGTTGCGTAGAACAAACTTGTGCCAGTTGCGTAGAACAAACTTGTGCCAGTTGCGTAGAACAAACTTGTGCCAGTTGCGTCGAACGAACTTGTGCCAGTTGCATAGAACAAACTTGTGCCAGTTGCGTCAAACAAACTTGTGCCAGTTGCATAGAACAAACTTGAGGCAGTTGCGTAGAACAAACGTGTGCCAGTTGCATAGAACAAAATTGTGCCAGTTGCGCTGAACAAACTTGTGCCAGTTGTTTCAAACAAACTTTTGCCAGTTGCGTCAAACAAACTTGGGCCAGTTGCGTCGAACAAACTTGTGCCAGTTGCGTAGAACAAACTTTGTGCCAGTTGTGTCAAACAAACTTTTCCCAGTTGCGTCAAACAAACTTGGGCCAGTTGCGTCAAACAAATTTATGCCAGTTGCATAGAACAAACTTGTGCCAGTTGCGTAGAACAAACTTGTGCCAGTTGCATCGAACAAACTTGTGCCAGTTGCGTCGAACACACTTGTGACAGTTGCGTCGGACAAACTTGTGCCAATTGCGTCGAACAAACTTGTGCCAGTTGCGTAGAACAAACTTATGCCAGTTGCGTCGGACAAACTTGTGCCAGTTGCGTCGAACAAACTTGTGCCAGTTGCGTAGAACAAACTTGTGCCAGTTGTGTCAAACAAACTTTTGCCAGTTGCGTCAAACAAACTTGGGCCAGTTGCGTCGAACAAAATTGTGCCAGTTGTGTCGGACAAACTTGTGCCAGTTACGTAGAACATACTTGTGCCAGTTGCGAACTACAAACTTGTGCCAGTTGCGTTGAACAAACTTGGGCCAGTTGCGTCAAACAAACTTGGTCTAGTTTCGTTAAACAAACTTTTGCCTGTTGCGTCAAACAAACTTGTGCCAGTTGCGTTGAACAAACTTGTGCCAGTTGCGCAGAACAAACTTGAGCCAGTTGTGTAGAACAAACATTTTCCAGTTGCGTAGAACAAACTTGTGCCAGTTGCGCAGAACAAACTTGAGCCAGTTGTGTAGAACAAACATTTTCCAGTTGCGTAGAACAAACTTGTGCCAGTTGCGCAGAACAAACTTGAGCCAGTTGCGTAGAACAAACATTTTCCAGTTGCGTAGAACAAACTTGTGCCAGTTGCGTCGAACAAACTTGTGCCAGTTGCGTAGAACAAACTTGTGCCAGTTGCATAGAACAAACTTGTGCCACTTGCGTCGAACAAACTTGTGCCAGTAGCGCAGAACAAACTTTTGCCAGTTACGTAAAACAAACTTGTGCCAGTTTTGTCAAACAAACTTGTGCCAGTTGCGTAGAACAAACTTGTGCCCGTTACGTGGAACAAACTTGTGCCAGTTGCATAGAACAAACTTCTGCCAGTTGCGTCAAACAAACTTGGGCCAGTAGCGTAGAACAAACTTGTGCCAGTTGCGTCAAACAAACTTGTGCCAGTTTCGTAGGACAAACTTGTGCCAGTTGCGTAGAACAAACTTGAGCCAGTTGCGTAGAACAACCTTGTGCCAGTTACGTAGAACAAACTTGTGCCAGTTGTGTCAAACAAACTTGTGCCAGTAGAGTAGAACAAACTTATGCCAGTTGAGTAGAACAAACTTGTGCGAGTTGTGTCAAACAAACTTTGGCCAGTTGCGTAGAAGTTGTGTAAAACAAACTTGTGCTAGTTGCGTAAAACAAACTTGAGCCAGTTGCGTAGAAGAAACTTGTGCCAGTTGCATCGAACAAACTTGTGCCAGTTGCGTGGACCAAACTTGTGCCAGTTGCGCAGAACAAACTTGTGCCTGTTAAGTCAAACAGACTTGTGCCAGTTGCGTCAAACAAATTTATGCCAGTTGCATAGAACAAACTTGTGCCAGTTGCGTAGACCAAACTTGTGCCAGTTGCATCAAACAAACTTGTGCCAGTTGCATAGAACACACTTGTGCCAGTTGTGTTGGACAAACTTGTGCCAATTGCGTCGAACAAACTTGTGCCAGTTGCGTCAAACAAACTTGTGCCAGTTTCGTCGAACAAACTTGTGCCAGTTGCGTAGAACAAACTTGTGCCAGTTGTGTCAAACAAACTTGTGCCAGTTGCATCAAACAAACTTGGGCCAGTTGCGTCGAACAAATTTTGCCAGTTGTGTAGAACAAACTTGTGCCAGTTGCGTAGAACAAACTTGTGCCAGTTGCGTAGAACAAACTTCTGCCAGTTGCGTAGAACAAACTTGTGCAAGTTGCATAGAACAAACTTGTGCCAGTTTTGTAGAACAACCTTGTGCCAGATGCGTCAAACAACCTTGTGCCAGTTGCATCAAACAAACTTGTGCCAGTTGCGTAGAACAAACTTGTGCCAGTTGCGTAGAACAAACTTGTGCCAGTTGCGTAGAACAAACTTATGCCAGTTGCATAGAACAAACTTGCGCCAGTTTTGTAGAACAACCTTGTGCCAGTAGCGTCAAACAGACTTGTGCCAATTGCGTCAAACAACCTTGTGCCAGTTACGTCAAAAAAACTTGTGCCAGTTGTGTCAAACAAACTTGTGCCAGTTGGGTCGAACAAACTTGTGCCAGTTGCGTTAAACAAACTTGTGCCAGTTGCGTCGAACAAAGTTGTGCCAGTTGCGTCGAACAAACTTGTGCCAGTTGCGTCGAACAAACTTGTGCCAGTTGCGTCAAACAAACTTGTGCCAGTTGCATCGAACAAACTTGTGCCAGTTGCGTAGAATAAACTTATGCCAGTTGCAGAGAACAAACTTTTGCCACTTGCGTCGAACAAACTTGTGCATGTTGCGCAGAACAAACTTTTGCCAGTTGCGTAGAACAAACTTGTGCCAGTTTTGTCAAACAAACTTGTGAAAGTTGCGTAGAACAAACTTGTGCCCGTTACGTGGAACAAACTTGTGCCAGTTGCATAGAACAAACTTCTGCCAGTTGCGTCAATCAAACTTGGGCCAGTTGCGTAGAACAAACTTGTGCCAGTTACGTCAAACAAAGTTGTGCCAGTTGCGTCAAACAAAGTTGTGCCAGTTGCGTAGAAGAAACTTGTGCCAGTTGCGTCGAACAAACTTGTGCCAGTTGCATAGAACAAACTTGTGCCAGTTGCGTAGAACAAACTTGTGCCAGTTGTGTAGAACAATATTGTGCCAGTTGTATAGAACAAACTTGTGCCAGTTGCGTCAAACAAACTTGGGCCAGTTGCGTAGAACAAACTTGTGCCAGTTGCGTAGAACAAACTTGTGCCAGTTGCGTCAAACAATCTTGTGCCAGTTGTGAAGAACAAACTTGTGCCTGTTGCATAGAACAAAATTGTGCCAGTTGCATAGAACAACTTTGTGCCAGTTGCGTAGAACAAACTTGTGCCAGTTGCGTAGAACATACTTGTGCTAGTTGCGTAGAACAAACTTGTGCCAGTTGCGTAGAACAAACTTGTGTCTGTTGCGTAGAACAAACTTGTGCCAGTTGCGTCAAACAAACTTGGGCCAGTTGCGTAGAAGAAACTTGTGCCAGTTGCGAACTACAAACTTGTGCCAGTTTCCTAGGACAAACTTGTGCCAGTTGCGTAGAACAAACTTGCGCCAGTTGCGAACTACAATCTTGTGCCACTTGCGTAGGACAAACTTGTGACAGTTGCGTGAAATAAACTTGTTCCAGTTGCGTCAAATAAACTTGTGCCAGTTACGTA
Source organism: Macrobrachium rosenbergii (assembly GCA_039081455.1). Lineage (NCBI taxonomy): Eukaryota > Metazoa > Arthropoda > Malacostraca > Decapoda > Palaemonidae > Macrobrachium > Macrobrachium rosenbergii. The sequence continues at coordinate 687,621 of JANJGK010000344.1, read as the reverse complement.
GAACAACTTTGTGCCAGTTGCATAGAACAAAATTGTGCCAGTTGCGTAGAACAACTTTGTGCCAGTTGCGTAGAACAAACTTGTGCCAGTTGCGTAGAACAAACTTGTGCTAGTTGGGTAGAACAAACTTGTGCCAGTTGCGTAGAACAAACTTGTGTCAGTTGCGTAGAACGAACTTGTGCCAGTTGGGTCAAACAAACTTGTGTCAGTTGCGTAGAACAAACTTATGCCAGTTGCGAACTACAAACTTGTGCCAGTTGCGTAGGACAAACTTGTGCCAGTTGCGTCAAACAAACTTGTGCCAGTTGCATAGAACAAAATTGTGCCAGTTGCGTAGAACAACTTTGTGCCAGTTGCGTAGAACAAACTTGTGCCAGTTGCGTAGAACAAACTTGTGCTAGTTGCGTAGAACAAACTTGTGCCTGTTGCGTAGAACAAACTTGTGTCAGTTGCGTAGAACAAACTTGTGCCAGTTGCGTCAAACAAACTTGGGCCAGTTGCGTAGAACAAACTTATGCCAGTTACGAACTACAAACTTGTGCCAGTTTCGTAGGACAAACTTGTGCCAGTTGCGTCAAACAAACTTGTGCCAGTTGCATAGAACAAAATTGTGCCAGTTGCGTAGAACAACTTTGTGCCAGTTGCGTAGAACAAACTTGTGCCAGTTGTGTCAAACAAACTTGTGCAAGTTGAGTAGAACAAACTTGTGCCAGTTGAGAACTATAAACTTGTGCCACTTGCGTAGGACAAACTTGTGCCAGTTGCGTCAAAGAAACTTGTGCCAGTTGCATCAAATAAACTTGTGCCAGTTGCGCAGAACAAACTTGTGAAAGTTGCGTAGAACAAACTTGTGCCAGTTGCGTCGAACAAACTTGTGACAGTTGCGTTGAACAAACTTGTGCCAGTTGCATCGAACAAACTTGTGCCAGTTGCATCAAACAAACTTGTGCCAGTTGCGTAGAACAAACTTGTGCCAGTTGCGTCAAACAAACTAGTGCCAGTTACGTTTAACAAACTTGTGCCAGTTGCGTAGAACAAACTTGTGCCAGTTGTGTCAAACAAACGTGTGCCAGTTGCGTCCAACAAACTTGTGCCAGTTGCGTTGAACAAACTTGTGCCAGTTACGTAGAACAAACTTGTGCCAGTTGCGTAGAACAAATTTATGCCAGTTGCATAGAACAAACTTGCGCCAGTTGCACAGAACAAACTTGTGCCAGTTGCGTAGAACAAACTTGTGCCACTTGTGTCAAACAAACGTGTGCCAGTTGCGTCGAACAAACTTGTGCCAGTTGCGTTGAACAAACTTGTGCCAGTTACGTAGAACAAACTTGTGCCAGTTGCGTCAAACAAATTTATGCCAGTTGCATAGAACAAACTTGTGCCAGTTGCGTAGAACAAACTTCTGCCAGTTGCATCGAACAAACTTGTGCCAGTTGCGTCGAACACACTTGTGCCAGTTGCGTTGGACAAACTTGTGCCAATTGCGTCGAACAAACTTGTGCCAGTTGCGTAGAACAAACTTGTGCCACTTGTGTCAAACAAACTTGTGCCAGTTGCATAAAACAAACTTTTGCCAGTTGCGTCGAACAAGCTTGTGCCAGTTGCGTCAAACAAACTTGTGCCAGTTGCGTCAAACAAACTTGTGCCAGTTGCGTAGAACAAACTTGAGCCAGTTGCGTAGAACAAACTTGTGCCAGTTGTGTAGAGCAAACTTGTGCCAGTTGTGTCAAACAAACTTTTGCCAGTTGCGTAGAACAAACTTATGCCAGTTGCGTAGAACAGACTTGTGCGAGTTGTGTCAAACAATCTTGGGCCAGTTGCGTAGAACAAACTTGTGCCAGATGCGTAGGACAAACATGTGCGAGTTGTGTCAAACAAACTTGTGCTAGTTGCGTAAAACAAACTTGAGGCAGTTGCGTAGAACAAACTTGTGCCAGTTGCGTGGAACAAACTTGTGCCAGTTGCGCTGAACAAACTTGTGCCAGTTAAGTCAAACAGACTTGTGCCAGTTGCGTCAAACAAATTTATGCCAGTTGCATTGAATAAACTTGTGCCAATTGCGTGGACCAAACTTGTGCCAGTTGCGTAGAACAAATTTGTACAAGTTCCATAGAACAAACTTGTGCCAGTTGCGTCGTACAAACTTGTGCTAGTTGCGTCGTACAAACTTGTGCCAGTTGCGTCAAACAAACTTGTGCCAGTTGTGTAGAACAAACTTGTGCCAGTTTTGTCAAACAAACTTGTGCCAGTTGAGTCAAACAAACTTGGGCCAGTTGGGTCGAATAAACTTGTGCCAGTTGCGTTAAACAAACTTGTGCCAGTTGCGTCGAACAAACTTGTGCCATTTGCATCGAACAAACTTGTGCCAGTTGTGTCGAACAAGCTTGTGCCAGTTGCGTCAAACAAACTTGTGCCAGTTGCATCGAACAAACTTGTGCCAGTTGCGTAGAACAAACTTGTGCCAGTTTCGTCAAAGAAACTTGTGCCAGTTACGTAGAACAAACTTGTGCCAGTTTTGTCAAACAAACTTGTGCCAGTTGCGTCAAACAAACTTGGGCCAGTTGGGCGGATAAACTTGTGCCAGTTGCGTTAAACAAACTTGTGCCAGTTGCGTAGAACAAACTTGTGCCATTTGCATCGAACAAACTTGTGCCAGTTGTGTCGAACAAGCTTGTGCCAGTTGCGTCAAACAAACTTGTGCCAGTTGCATCGAACAAACTTGTGCCAGTTGCGTAGAACAAACTTGTGCCAGTTTCGTCAAAGAAACTTGTGCCAGTTACGTAGAACAAACTTGTGCCAGTTGCGTCAAACAAACTTGTGTCAGTTGCATAGAACAAACTTGTGCCATTTGTGTAGAACAACCTTGTGCCAGTTACATCAAACAACCTTGTGCCAGTTGCGTCAAACAAACTCGTGCCAGATGCGTCAAAAAAACTTGTGCCAGTTGCGTCAAACAAACTTTTGCCAGTTGGGTCGAATAAACTTGTGCCAGTTGCGTTAAACAAACTTGTGCCAGTTGCGTCGAACAAACTTGTGCCATTTGCATCGAACAAACTTGTGCCAGTTGTGTCGAACAAGCTTGTGCCAGTTGCGTCAAACAAACTTGTGCCAGTTGCATCGAACAAACTTGTGCCAGTTGCGTAGAACAAACTGTGCCAATTGTGTCAAACAAACTTGTGCCAGTTGCGTCGAACAAACTTGTGCCACTTGCGTCGAACAAACTTGTGCCAGTTGCGTAAAACAATCTTTTGCCAGTTGCGTAGAACAAACTTGTGCCACTTTTGTCAAACAAACTTGTGCCGGTTGCGTAGAACAAACTTGTGTCAGTTGCGTAGAACAAACTTGTGCCAGTTACGTAGAACAAACTTGTGCCAGTTGCGTATAACAAACTTGTGCTAGTTGCTTCAAACAAACTTGGGCCAGTTGCATAGAACAAAATTGTGCCAGTTGCGTCAAACAAACTTGTTCCAGTTGCGTCAAACAAACTTGTGCCAGTTGCGTAGAACAAACTTGAGCCAGTTGCGTAGAACAAACTTGTGCCAGTTGCGTCGAACAGACTTGTGACAGTTGCGTTGAACAAACTTGTGTCAGTTGCGTAGAACAAACTTGTGCCAGTTGCGTCAAAAAAACTTGTGCGAGTTGCGTCAAACAAACTTCTGCCAGTTGCATAGAACAAACTTGTGCCAGTTGCGTAGAATAAACATGGGCCAGTTGCATAGAACAAACTTGTGCCAGTAGCGAAGAACAAACTTGTGCCAATTGCGTCAAACAAACCTGTGCCAGTTGCGTAGAACAAACTTGTGCCAGTTGCGTAGAACAAACTTGTGCCAGTTCCATCGAACAAACTTGTGCCAGTTGCGTCAAACAAACTTGTGCCAGTTACGTAGAATAAACTTTTTTCATTTGTGTCAAACAAACTTGTGCCAGTTGCGTAGAACAAACTTGTGCCAGTTACATAGAACAAACTTCTGCCAGTTGCGTAGAACAACTTTGTGCTAGTTGCGTCAAACAAACTTGGGCCAGTTGCATAGAACAAACTTGTGCCAGTTGCATCAAACAAACTTGTGCCAGTTGCATCAAACAAACTTGTGCCAGTTGCGTCAAAGAAACTTGTGCCAGTTGCATAGAACAAACTTGAGACAGTTGCGTAGAACAAACTTGTGCCAGTTGCTTCGAACATACTTGTGCCAGTTACGTAACGTAGAACAAACTTGTGGCAGTTGCGTAGAACAAACTTGTGCCAGTTGCATAGAACAAACATTTTCCAGTTGAGTAGAACAAACTTGTGCCAGTTGCGTCGAACAAACTTGTGCCAGTTGCATCGAACAAACTTGTGCCAGGTGCGTTGGACAAACTTGTGACAGTTGCGTAGAACAAACTTGTGCCATTTGCATCGAACAAACTTTTGTCAGTTGCGTCAAACAAACTTGGGCCAGTTGCGTCAAACAAACTTGTGCCAGTTGCGTAGAACAAACTTGTGCCAGTTGCGTAGAACAAACTTGTGCCAGTTGCGTAGAACAAACTTGTGCCAGTTGCGTAGACAAATTTGTGCTAGTTGCGTAGAACAAACTTGTGCCAGTTACGTCAAACAAACTTGTGCCAGTTGCATAGAACAAACTCTTGCCAGTTGCGAAGAACAAACATGGGCCAGTTGCGTAGAACAAACTTTTGCCATTTCCATAGAACAAACTTGTGCCAGTTGCGTAGAACAAACTCGTGCCAGTTGCGTAGAACAAACTTGGGCCAGTTGCGTAGAACAAACTTGTCCCAGTTGCGATGAACAAACTTGTGCCACTTGCGTCAAACAAACTTGTGCCAGTTGCGTAGAACAAACTTGTGCCAGTTGCGTAGAACAAACTTGTGCCAGTTGCGTCGAACAAACTTGTGCCAGTTGCGTCGAACAAACTTGTACCAGTTGTGTAGAACAAACTTGAGCCAGTTGCGTCAAACAAACTTGTGCCAGTTGCATAGAACAAACTTGTGCCAGTTGTGTAGAGCAACCTTGTGCCAGTTGCGTCAAACAACCTTGTGCCAGTTGCGTCAAACAAACTTGTGCCAGTTGCGTCAAACAAATTTATGCCAGTTGCGTAGAACAAACTTGTGCCAGTTGTGTAGAACAAACTTTTGCCAGTTGCATTTAACAAACTTGTGCCAGTTGCGTCGAACACACTTGTGCCAGTTGCGTCGGACAAACTTGTGCCAATTGCGTCGAACAAACTTGTGCCAGTTGCGTAGAACAAACTTGTTCCAGTTGTGTCAAACAAACTTGTGCCAGTTGCATAAAACAAACTTTTGCCAGTTGCATCGAACAAACTTGTGCCAGTTGCATAGAACATTCTTGTGCCAGTTACGTAGAACAAACTTGTGCCAGTTGTGTCAGACAAACTTGTGCCAGTTGTGTAGAACAAACTTGTGCCAGTTCCTTAGAATAAATTTGTGCCAGTTGCGTAGAACAAACCTGTGCCAGTTGCGAAGAACAAACTTGTGCAAGTTGCGTCGAACAAACTTGTGCCAGTTGCGTCGAACAAACTTGTGCCAGTTTCGTCGAACAAACTTGTGCCAGTTGCGTAGAACAAACTTGTGCCAGTTGTGTCAAACAAACTTGTGCCAGTTGGGTCAAACAAACTTGGGCCAGTTGCGTCGAACAAACTTGTGCCAGTTGCGTAGAACAAACTTGTGCCAGTTGCGTAGAACAAACTTGTGCCAGTTGCGTAGAACAAACTTGTGCCAGTTGCATAGAACAAACTTGTGCCAGTTTTGTAGAACAACCTTGTGCCAGTTGCGTCAAACAACCTTGTGCCAGTTGCGTCAAACAAACTTGTGCACGTTGCGTCAAAAAAACTTGTGCCAGTTGTGTCAAACAAACTTGTGCCTGTTGGGTCGAATAAACTTGTGCCAGTTGCGTTAAACAAACTTGTGCCAGTTGCGTCGAACAAACTTGTGACAGTTGCGTCGAACAAACTTGTGCCAGTTGCGTCAAACAAACTTGTGCCAGTTACATTGAACAAACTTGTGCCACTTGCATCGAACAAACTTGTGCCACCTGCGCAGAACAAACTTGTGCCAGTTGCGTAGAACAAACTTGTGTCAGTTGTGTCAAACAAACTTGTGCCAGTTGCGTAGAACAAACTTGTGCCCGTTACGTGGAACAAACTTGTGCCAGTTGCGTAGAACAAACTTCTGCCAGTTGCGTCAAACAAACTTGGGCCAGTTGCGTAGAACAAACTTGTGCCAGTTGCGTCAAACAAACTTGTGCCAGTTACGTCGAACAAACTTGTGCCAGTTTCGTCGAACAAACTTGTGCCAGTTGCGTAGAACAAACTTGTGCCAGTTGCGTCAAACAAACTTATGCCAGTTGCATAGAAAAAACTAGTGCCAGTTGCATAGAACAAACTTGTGCCAGTTGCGTAGAACAAACTTGTGCCAGTTGCGTCAAACAAACTTGTGCCAGTTGTGTCAAACAAATTTGTGCCAGTTGTGTCAAACAAACTTGTGTCAGTTGCGTAGAACAAACTTGAGCCAGTTGCGTAGAACAAACTTGTGCCAGTTGTGTAGAGCAAACTTGTGCCAGTTGTGTCAAACAAACTTGTGCCAGTTGCGTAGAACAAACTTATGCCAGTTGCATAGAACAAACTTGTGACAGTTGTGTCAAACAAACTTGGGCCGGTTGCGTAGAACAAACTTGTGCCAGATGCGTAGGACAAACATATGCCAGTTGTGTCAAACAAACTTGTGCCAGTTATGTAGAACAAACTTGTGCCAGTTGTGTCAGACAAACTTGTGCCAGTTGCGTAGAACAAACTTGTGCCAGTTGTGTAGAACAAACTTGTGCCAGTTGCGTAGAACAAATTTGTACCAGTTGCGTCGAACAAACAATTGCCAGTTTCGTTGAACAAACTTGTGCCAGTTGCGTAGAACAAACTTGTGCTAGTTGTGTCAAACAAACTTGTGCCAGTTGCGTCAAACAAACTTGGGCCAGTTGCGTCGAACAAACTTGTGCCAGTTGCGTCAAAGAAACTTGTGCCAGTTGCGTAGAACAAACTTATGCCAGTTGCATCTAACAACTTGTGCCAGTTGCGTAGAACAAACTTGTGCCAGTTGCATAGAACAAACTTGTGCCAGTTTTGTAGAACAACCTTGTGCCAGTTGCGTCAAACAACCTTGTGCCAGTTGCGTGAAACAAACTTGTGCACGTTGCGTCAAAAAAACTTGTGCCAGTTGTGTCAAACAAACTTGTGCCAGTTGGGTCGAATAAACTTGTGCCAGTTGCGTTAAACAAACTTGTGCCAGTTGCGTCAAACAAACTTGTGCCAGTTGCGTTGAACAAACTTGTGCCAGTTGCGTCAAACAAACTTGTGCCAGTTACGTTGAACAAACTTGTGCCAGTTTCGTTGAACAAACTTGTGCCAGTTGCGTAGAACAAACTTGTGCCAGTTGTGTCAAACAAACTTGTGCCAGTTGGGTCAAACAAACTTGGGCCAGTTGCGTCGAACAAACTTGTGCCAGTTGCGTAGAACAAACTTGTGCCAGTTGCGTAGAACAAACTTGTGCCAGTTGCGTAGAACAAACTTGTGCCAGTTGCGTAGAACAAACTTGTGCCAGTTGCGTCAAACAAACTTTTGCCAGTTTTGTAGAACAACCTTGTGCCAGTTGCGTCAAACAACCTTGTGCACGTTGCGTCAAACAAACTTGTGCACGTTGCGTCAAAAAAACTTGTGCCAGTTGTGTCAAACAAACTTGTGCCTGTTGGGTCGAATAAACTTGTGCCAGTTGCGTTAAACAAACTTGTGCCAGTTGCGTCGAACAAACTTGTGACAGTTGCGTCGAACAAACTTGTGCCATTTGCGTCAAACAAACTTGTGCCAGTTGCATCGAACAAACTTGTGCCACTTGCGTCGAACAAACTTGTGCCACCTGCGCAGAACAAACTTGTGCCAGTTGCGTAGAACAAACTTGTGTCCGTTGTGTCAAACAAACTTGTGCCAGTTGCGTAGAACAAACTTGTGCCCGTTACGTGGAACAAACTTGTGCCAGTTGCTTAGAACAAACTTCTGCCAGTTGCGTCAAACAAACTTGGGCCAGTTGCGTAGAACAAACTTGTGCCAGTTGTGTCAAACAAACTTGTGTCAGTTGCGTCAAACAAACTTGTGTCAGTTGCGTAGAACAAACTTGAGCCAGTTGCGTAAAACAAACTTGTGCCAGTTGTGTAGAGCAAACTTGTGCCAGTTGTGTCAAACAAACTTGTGCCAGTTGCGTAGAACAAACTTATGCCAGTTGCATAGAACAAACTTGTGACAGTTGTGTCAAACAAACTTGGGCCAGTTGCGTAGAACAAACATGTGCCAGATGCGTAGGACAAACATGTGCCAGTTGTGTCAAACAAACTTGTGCCAGTTATGTAGAACAAACTTGTGCCAGTTGTGTCAGACAAACTTGTGAAAGTTGCGTAGAACAAACTTGTGCCAGTTGCGTAGAACAAACTTGTGCCAGTTGCGTAGAACAAACTTGTTCCAGTTGCGTCGAACAAACTAGTGCCAGTTGCGTCGAACAAACTTGTGCCAGTTTCGTTGAACAAACTTGTGCCAGTTGCGTAGAACAAACTTGTGCTAGTTGTGTCAAACAAACTTGTGCCAGTTGCGTCAAACAAACTTGGGCCAGTTGCGTCGAACAAACTTGTGCCAGTTGCGTCAAAGAAACTTGTGCCAGTTGCGTAGAACAAACTTGTGCCAGTTGCATTGAACAAACTTGTGCCAGTTTTGTAGAACAACCTTGTGCCAGTTGCGTCAAACAACCTTGTGCCAGTTGCGTGAAACAAACTTGTGCACGTTGCATCAAAAAAACTTGTGCCTGTTGTGTCAAACAAACTTGTGCCAGTTGGGTCGAATAAACTTGTGCCAGTTGCGTTAAACAAACTTGTGCCAGTTGCGTCAAACAAACTTGTGCCAGTTGCGTCAAACAAACTTGTGCCAGTTGCGTCAAACAAACTTGTGCCAGTTGCATCGAACAAACTTGTGCCAGTTGCGTAGAACAAACTTGTGCCAGTTGCATAGAACAAACTTGTGCCACTTGCGTCGAACAAACTTGTGCCACTTGCGTCGAACAAAACTTGTGCCACCTGCGCAGAACAAACTTTTGCCAGTTGCGTAGAACAAACTTGTGCCAGTTGCGTCGAACAAACTTGTGCCAGTTGCATAGAACAAACTTGTGCCAGTTGCGTAGAACAAACCTATGCCACTGGCGTCAAACAAACTTGTGCCAGTTGCGTTGAACAAACTTCTGCCACTTCCGTCAAACAAACTTGGGCCAGTTACGTAGAACAAACATGTGACAGTTGCGTCAAACAAACTTGTGCCAGTTGCGTCAAACAAACTTGTGCCAGTTTCGTAGAACAAACTTGAGCCAGTTGCGTAGAACAAACTTGTGCCAGTTGTGTAGAGCAAACTTGTACCAGTTGTATCAAACAAAATTGTGCCAGTTGCGTAGAACAAACTTATGCCATTTGCGTAAAACAGACTTGTGCGAATTGTGTCAAACAAACTTGGGCCAGTTGCGTAGAACAAACTTGTGCTAGATGTGTAGGACAAACATGTGCCAGTTGTGTCAAACAAACTTGTGCTAGTTGCGTAAAACAAACTTGAGCCAGTTGCGTAGAACAAACTTGTGCCAGTTGCATCGAACAAACTTGTGCCAGTTGCGTGGAACAAACTTGTGGCAGTTGCGCAGAACAAACTTGTGCCATTTAAGTCAAACAGACTTGTGCCAGTTGCGTCAAACAAATTTGTGCCAGTTGCATAGAACAAACTTGTGCCAGTTGCGTAGACCAAATTTGTGCCAGTTGCATAGAACAAATTTGTACCAGTTGCGTAGAACAAACTTGTGCCAGTTGCATAGAACAAACTTGTGCCAGTCTCGTCGAACAAACTTGTGCCAGTTGCGTCGAACAAACTTGTGCCAGTTTCGTCAAAGAAACTTGTGCCATCTGCGTCAAACAAACTTGTGTCAGTTGCATAGAACAAACTTGTGCCAGTTGAGTAGAAAAACCTTGTGCCAGTTGCGTCAAACAACCTTGTGCCAATTGCGTCAAACAAACTTGTGCCAGTTGCGTAAAAAAAACCTGTGCCAGTTGCGTCAAACAAACTTTAGCCAGTTGGGTCGAATAAACTTGTGCCAGTTGCGTTAAACAAACTTGTGCCAGTTGCGTCGAACAAACTTGTGCCATTTGCATCGAACAATCTTGTGACAGTTGTGTCGAACAAGCTTGTGCCAGTTGCGTCAAACAAACTTGTGCCAGTTGCATCGAATAAAATTGTGCCCGTTGCGTAGAACAAACTGTGCCAGTTCTGTCAAACAAACTTGTGCCAGTTGCATAGAACAAACTTGTGCCACTTGCGTCGAACAAACTTGTGCCAGTTGCGTAGAACAAACTTTTGCCAGTTGCGTCGAACAAACTTGTGCCAGTTGCATAGAACAAACTTGTGCCGGTTGCGTAGAACAAACTTGTGCCAGTTGCGTAGAACAAACTTGTGCCAGTTACGTAGAACAAACTTGTGCCAGTTGCGTAGAACAAACTTGCGCTAGTTGCGTCAAACAAACTTGGGCCAGTTGCATAGAACAAACTTGTGCCAGTTGCGTAGAACAAACATGTGCCAGTTGCGTCAAACAAACTTGTGCCTGTTGCGAAGAACAAACTTGAGCCAGTTGCGTAGAACAAACTTGTGCCAGTTGCGTCGAACAGACTTGTGACAGTTGCGTTGAACAAACTTGTTGCAGTTGCGTAGAACAAACTTGTGCCAGTTGCGTCGAACAAACTTGTAACAGTCTCGTCGAACAAACTTGTGCCAGTTGTGTAGAACAAACTTGTGCCAGTTTTGTCAAACAAACTTGTGCCAGTTGCGTCAAACAAACTTGGGCCAGTTGCGTTGAACAAACTTGTGCCAGTTTCGTCAAAGAAACTTGTGCCAGTTGCATAGAACAAACTTGTGCCATCTGCGTCAAACAAACTTGTGTCAGTTGCATAGAACAAACTTGTGCCAGTTGAGAAGAACAACCTTGTGCCAGTTGCGTCAAACAACCTTGTGCCAGTTGCGTCAAACAAACTTGTGCCAGTTGCGTCAAAAAAACTTTTGCCAGTTGCGTCAAACAAACTTTTGCCAGTTGGGTCGAATAAACTTGTGCCAGTTGCGTTAAACAAACTTGTGACAGTTGCGTCGAACAAACTTTTGCCATTTGCATCGAACAATCTTGTGCCAGTTGTGTCGAACAAGCTTGTGCCAGTTGTGTCAAACAAACTTGTGCCAGTTGCATCGAACAAGCATGTGCCCGTTGCGTAGAACAAACTGTGCCAGTTCTGTCAAACAAACTTGTGCCAGTTGCATAGAACAAACTTGTGCCACTTGCGTCGAACAAACTTGTGCCAGTTGCGTAGAACAAACTTTTGCTAGTTGCGTAGAACAAACTTGTGCCAGTTGTGTCAAACAAACTTGTGCCGGTTGCGTAGAACAAACTTGTGCCAGTTGCGTAGAACAAACTTGTGCCAGTTACGTAGAACAAACTTGTGCCAGTTGCGTAGAACAAACTTGTGCTAGTTGCGTCAAACAAACTTGGGCCAGTTGCATAGAACAAACTTGTGCCAGTTGCGTCAAACAAACTTGTGCCAGTTGCGTCAAACAAACTTGTGCCTGTTGCGAAGAACAAACTTGAGCCAGTTGCGTAGAACAAACTTGTGCCAGTTGCATCGAACAGACTTGTGACAGTTGCGTTGAACAAACTTGTGGCAGTTGCGTAGAACAAACTTGTGCCAGTTGCATAGAACAAACTTGTGCCAGTTGCGTCAAACAAACTTCTGCCAGTTGCATAGAACAAACTTGTGCCAGTTGCGTAGAACAAACTTGTGCCAGTTGCATAGAACAAACTTGTGCCAGTTGCGAAGAACAAACTTGTGCCAATTGCATCAAACAAACCTGTGCCAGTTGCGTAGAACAAACTTGTGCCAGTTGCGTAGAACAAACTTGTGCCAGTTGCGTCGAACAAACTTGTGCCAGTTGCAACGAACGAACTTGTGCCAGTTGTGTTGGACAAACTTGTGCCAGTTGCGTAGAACAAACTTGTGCCAGTTTCGTCGAACAAACTTGTGCCAGTTTCGTCGAACAAACTTGTGCCAGTTGCGTAGAACAAACTTGTGCCAGTTGCATCAAATAAACTTGTGCCAGTTGCGCAGAACAAACTTGTGAAAGTTGCATAGAACAAACTTGTGCCAGTTGCGTCGAACAAACTTGTGACAGTTGCGTTGAACAAACTTGTGCCACTTGCGTCGAACAAACTTGTGCGAGTTGCATCAAACAAACTTGTGCCAATTGCGTAGAACAAAATTGTTCCAGTTGCGTCAAACAAACTAGTGCCAGTTGCATAGAACAAACTTGTGCCAGTTGCGTAGAACAAACTTGTGCCAGTTGCGTCAAACAACCTAGTGCCAGTTGCGTTTAACAAACTTGTGCCAGTTGCGTCGAACAAACTTGTGCCAGTTGCGTTGAACAAACTTGTGCCAGTTACGTAGAACAAACTTGTGCTAGTTGTGTCAAACAAACTTGTGCCAGTTGCATAGAACAAACTTGTGCCAGTTGCGTAGAACAAACTTGTGCCATTTGCGTAGAACAAACTTGTGCCAGTTACGTAGAACAAACTTGTGCCAGTTGTGTCAAACAAACTTGTGCCAGTTGCATAGAACAAACTTGTGCCAGTTGCGTAGAACAAACTTGTGCCAGTTGCATAGAAAAAACTTGTGCCAGTTGCGTCAAACAAACTTGTGCCAGTTGCATAGAACAAACTTGTGCCAGTTGCGTCAAACAAACTTGTGCCAGTTGCGTAGAACAAACTTGAGGCAGTTGCGTAGAACAAACGTGTGCCAGTTGCGTAGAACAAAATTGTGCCAGTTGCGCTGAAAAAACTTGTGCCAGTTGTTTCAAACAAACTTTCGCCAGTTGCGTCAAACAAACTTGGGCCAGTTGCGTCGAACAAACTTGTGCCAGTTGCGTAGAACAAACTTTGTGCCAGTTGTGTCAAACAAACTTTTCCCAGTTGTGTCAAACAAACTTGGGCCAGTTGCGTCAAACAAATTTATGCCAGTTGCATAGAACAAACTTGTACCAGTTGCGTAGAACAAACTTGTGCCAGTTGCATCGAACAAACTTGTGTCAGTTGCGTCGAACACACTTGTGACAGTTGCGTCGGACAAACTTGTGCCAATTGCGTCGAACAAACTTGTGCCAGTTGCGTCGAACAAACTTGTGCTACTTGCGTAGAACAAACTTGTGCCAGTTGTGTCAAACAAACTTTTGCCAGTTGCGTCAAACAAACTTGGGCCAGTTGCGTCGAACAAAATTGTGCCAGTTGTGTCGGACAAACTTGTGCCAGTTACGTAGAACATACTTGTGCCAGTTGCGAACTACAAACTTGTGCCAGTTGCGTTGAACAAACTTCTGCCAGTTGCATCAAACAAACTTGGGCTAGTTGCGTTAAATAAACTTTTGCCAGTTGCGTCAAACAAACTTGTGCCTGTTGCGTTGAACAAACTTGTGCCAGTTGCGTAGAACAAATTTGAGCCAGTTGTGTAGAACAAACTTGTGCCAGTTGCGTAGAACAAACATTTTCCAGTTGCGTAGAACAAACTTGTGCCAGTTGCGTCGAACAAACTTGTGCCAGTTGCGTAGAACAAACTTGTGCCAGTTGCATAAAACAAACATGTGCCACTTGCGTCGAACAAACTTGTGCCAGTTGCGCAGAACAAACTTTTGCCAGTTACGTAGAACAAACTTGTGCCAGTTTTGTCAAACAAATTTGTGCCAGTTGCATAGAACCAACTTCTGCCAGTTGCGTCAAACAAACTTGGGCCAGTTGCGTAGAACAAACTTGTGCCAGTTGCGTCAAACAAACTTGTGCCAGTTGCGTCAAACAAACTTGTGCCAGTTGCGTAGAACAAACTTGAGCCAGTTGCGTAGAACAACCTTGTGCCAGTTACGTAGAACAAACTTGTGCCAGTTGTGTCAAACAAACTTGTGCCCGTAGAGTAGAACAAACTTATGCCAGTTGCGTAGAACAAACAGGGGCGAGTTGTGTCAAACAAACTTGGGCCAGTTGCGTAGAACAAACTTGTGCCAGATGCCTAGGACAAACATGTGCCATTTGTGTCAAACAAACTTGTGCTAGTTGCGTAAAACAAACTTGAGCCAGTTGCGTAGAAAAAACTTGTGCCAGTTGCATCGAACAAACTTGTGCCAGTTGCGTGGAACAAACTTGTGCCAGTTGCGCAGAACAAACTTGTGCCAGTTAAGTCAAGCAGACTTGTGCCAGTTGCGTCAAACAAATTTATGCCAGTTGCATAGAACAAACTTGTGCCAGTTGCGTAGACCAAACTTGTGCCAGTTGCATCGAACAAACTTGTGCCAGTTGCGTCGAACACACTTGTGCCAGTTGTGTCGGACAAACTTGTGCCAATTGCGTCGAACAAACTTGTGCCAGTTGCGTAGAACAAACTTGTGCCAGTTGTGTCAAACAAACTTGTGCCAGTTGCATAAAACAAACTTGTGCCAGTTGCGTCGAACAAACTTGTGCCAGTTGCGTAGAACAAACTTGTGCCAGTTACGTAGATCAAACTTGTGCCTGTTTTGTCAAACAAACTTGTGCCAGTTGCGTCAAACAACCTTGTGTCAGTTGCGTCGAACAAACTTGTGCCAGTTGTGTAGAACAACCTTGTGCCAGTTGCGTCAAACAACCTTGTGCCAGTTGCGTAAAACAAACTTGTGCCAGTTGTGTCGAACAAGCTTGTGCCAGTTGCGTCAAACAAAATTGTGCCAGTTGCATCGAACAAACTTGTGCCAGTTGCGTAGAACAAACTGTGCCAGTTGTGTCAAACAAACTTGTGTCACTTGCCTTGAACAAACTTGTGCCAGTTGTGTAGAACAAACTTTTGCCAGTTGTGTAGAACAAACTTGTGCCAGTTGTGTCAAACAAACTTGTGTCAGTTGCGTAGAACAAACTTGTGCCAGTTGCGTAGAACAAACTTGTGCCAGTTGCATAGAACAAACTTGTGTGAGTTGCGTCAAACAAACTTCTGCCAGTTGCATAAAACATACTTGTGCCAGTTGCGTAGAACACACTTGTGCCAGTTGCGTAGAACAAACTTGTGAGAGTTGTTTCAAACAAACTTTTGCCAGTTGCGTCAAACAAACTTGGGCCAGTTGCGTCGAACAAACTTGTGCCAGTTGCTTTGAACAAACTTGTGCCAGTTGCGTTGAACAATCTTGTGCCAGTTGCGAAGAACAAACTTGTGCCAGTTGCGTAGAACAAACTTGTGCCAGTTGCGTCGAACAAACTTCTGCCAGTTGCATAGAACAAACTTGTGCCAGTTGCGTAGAAGAAACTTGGGCCACTTGCGAAAACAAACTTGTGCCAATTGCGACAAACAAGTTTGTGCCAGTTGCGTAGAACAAACTTGTGCCAGTTGCATCAAATAAACTTGTGCCAGTTGCATCGAACAAACTTGTTCCAGTTCCGTGGAACAAACTATTGCCAGTTGCGTAGAACAAACTTGTGCCAGTTGTGTAGAACAATCTTGTGCCAGTTGCGTAGAACAAACTTGTGCCACTTGCATCAAACAAACTTGGGCCAGTTGCGTAGAACAAACTTGTGCCAGTTGCGTAGGACAAACTTGTGCCAGTTGCGTCAAACAATCTTGTGCCATTTGCGAAGAACAAACTTGTGCCAGTTGCGTAGAAGAAACTTGTGCCAGTTGCGTCGAACAAACTTTTGCCAGTTCCGTGGAACAAACTTGTGCCAGTTGCGTAGAACAAACTTGTGCCAGTTGTGTAGAACAATCTTCTGCCAGTTGCGTAGAACAAACTTGTGCCAGTTGCGTCAAACAAACTTGGGCCAGTTGCGTAGAACAAACTTGTGCAGTTGCGTAGAACAAACTTGTGCCTGTTGCATAGAACTAAATTGTGCCAGTTGCGTAGAACAACTTTGTGCCAGTTGCGTAGAACAAACTTGTGCCAGTTGCGTAGAACAAACTTGTGCTAGTTGCGTAGAACAAACTTGTGCCAGTTGCGTAGAACAAACTTGTGTCAGTTGCGTTGAACAAACTTGTGCCAGTTGCGTCAAACAAACTTGGGCCAGTTGCGTAGAACAAACTTGTGCCAGTTGCGAACTACAATCTTATGCCAGTTTCGTAGAACAAACTTGTGCCAGTTGCCTCAAACAAACTTGTGCCAGTTGCGTAGAACAAACTTGCGCCAGTTGCGAACTACAACTTTGTGCCAGTTGCGTAGGACAAACTTGTGCCAGTTGCGTCAAAGAAACTTGTGCTAGTTGCGTAGAACAAACTTGTGCCAGTTGCGTAGAACAAACTTGTGTCAGTTGCGTAGAACAAACTTGTGCCAATTGCGTCAAACAAACTTGGGCCAGTTGCGTAGAACAAACTTGTGCCAGTTGCGTAGAACAAACTCGTGCCTGTTGCGTAGAACAAACTTGTGCCAGTTGCGTAGAACAAACTTGGGCCAGTTGCGTAGAACAAACTTGTCCCAGTTGCGATGAACAAACTTGTGCCAGTTACGTCAAACAAACTTGTGCCAGTTGCGTCAAAGAAACTTGTGCCAGTTGCATCAAATAAACTTGTGCCAGTTGCGCAGAACAAACTTGTGAAAGTTGCGTAGAACAAACGTGTGCCAGTTGCGTCGAACAAACTTGTGACAGTTGCGTTGAACAAACTTGTGCCAGTTGCGTCGAACAAACTTGTGCCAGTTGCATCAAACAAACTTGTGCCAGTTGCGTTTAACAAACTTGTGCCAGTTGCGTAGAACAAACTTGTGCCAGTTGCATCAAACAAACTTGTGCCAGTTGCATCAAACAAACTTGTGCCAGTTGCGTTTAACAAACTTGTGCCAGTTGCGTAAAACAACTTGTGCCAGTTGCATCAAACAAACTAATGCCAGTTGCGTTTAACAAACTTGTGCCAGTTGCGTAGAACAAACTTGTGCCAGTTGTGTCAAACAAACTTGTGCCAGTTGCGTAGAACAAACTTGTGCCAGTTGCGTAGAACAAACTTGTGCCAGTTGCGTAGAACAAACTTGTGCCAGTTGCGTCAAACAAACTTGTGCCAGTTGCATAGAACAAACTTGTGCCAGTTGCGTCAAACAAACTTGTGCCAGTTGCGTAGAACAAACTTGAGGCAGTTGCATAGAACAAACGTGTGCCAGTTGCGTAGAACAAAATTGTGCCAGTTGCGCTGAACAAACTTGTGCCAGTTATTTCAAACAAACTTTTGCCAGTTGCGTCAAACAAACTTGGGCCAGTTGCGTCGAACAAACTTGTGCCAGTTGCGTAGAACAAACTTTGTGAGAGTTGTGTCAAACAAACTTTTCCCAGTTGCGTCAAACAATCTTGGGCCAGTTGCGTCAAACAAATTTATGCCAGTTGCATAGAACAAACTTGTGCCAGTTGCGTAGAACAAACTTGTGCCAGTTGCATCGAACAAACTTGTGCCAGTTGCGTCGAACACACTTGTGACAGTTGCGTCGGACAAACTTGTGCCAATTGCGTCGAACAAACTTGTGCCAGTTGCGTAGAACAAACTTATGCCAGTTGCGTCGGACAAACTTGTGTCAGTTGCATAGAACAAACTTGTGCCAGTTGCGTCAACCAAACTTGGGCCAGTTGCGTAGAACAAACTTGTGCCAGTTGCGAACTACAAACTTGTGCCAGTTTCGTAGGACAAACTTGTGCCAGTTGCGTCAAACAACCTTGTGCCAGTTGCGTAGAACAAACTTGTGCCAGTTGAGAACTACAAACTTGTGCCACTTGCGTAGGACAAACTTGTGCCAGTTGCGTCAAACAAACTTGTGCCAGTTGCATCAAATAAACTTTTGCCAGTTGCGCAGAACAAACTTGTGAAAGTTGCGTAGAACAAACTTGTGCCAGTTGCGTCGAACAAACTTGTGCCAGTTGTGTTGAACAAACTTGTGCCAGTTGCGTCGAACAAACTTGTGCCAGTTGCATCAAACAAAGTTGTGCCAGTTGTGTAGAACAAACTTGTGCCAGTTGCGTCAAACAAACTAGTGCCAGTTGCGTTTAACAAACTTGTGCCAGTTGCGTAGAACAAACTTGTGCCAGTTGTGTCAAACAAACGTGTGCCAGTTGCATCGAACAAACTTGTGCCAGTTGCGTAGAACAAACTTGTGCCAGTTACGTAGAACAAACTTGTGCCAGTTGCGTAGAACAAACTTGTGCCAGTTGCGTAGAACAAACTTGTGCCAGTTGCGTAGAACAAACTTATGCCAGTTGCGTAGAACAAACTTGTGCCAGTTACGTAGCACAAACTTGTGCCAGTTATGTCAAACAAACTTGTGCCAGTTGCGTAGAACAAACTTCTGCCAGTTGAGTAGAACAAACTTGTGCCAGTTGCATAGAACAAACTTGTGCCAGTTGCGTCAAACAAACTTGTGCCAGTTGCGTAGAACAAACTTGAGGCAGTTGCGTAGAACAAACGTGTGCCAGTTGCGTAGAACAAAATTGTGCCAGTTGCGCTGAACAAACTTGTGCCAGTTGTTTCAAACAAACTTTTGTCAGTTGCGTCTAACAAACTTGGGCCAGTTGCGTAGAACAAACTTTGTGCCAGTTGTGTCAAACAAACTTTTCCCAGTTGCGTCAAACAAACTTGGGCCAGTTGCGTCAAACAAATTTATGCCAGTTGCATAGAACAAAATTGTGCCAGTTGCGCTGAACAAACTTGTGCCAGTTGTTTCAAACAAACTTTTGTCAGTTGCATCGAACAAACTTGTGCCAGTTGCGTAGAACAAACTTTGTGCCAGTTGTGTCAAACAAACTTTTCCCAGTTGCGTCAAACAAACTTGGGCCAGTTGCGTCAAACAAATTTATGCCAGTTGCATAGAACAAACTTGTGCCAGTTGCGTAGAACAAACTTGTGCCAGTTGCATCGAACAAACTTGTGCCAGTTGCGTCGAAAACACTTGTGACAGTTGCGTCGGACATACTTGTGCCAATTGCGTAGAACAAACTTGTGCCAGTTGCGTAGAACAAACTTATGCCAGTTGCGTCTGACAAACTTGTGCCAGTTGCATCGAACAAACTTGCGCCAGTTGCGTAGAACAAACTTGTGCCAGTTGTGTCAAACAAACTTTTGCCAGTTGCGTCAAACAAACTTGGGCCAGTTGCGTTGAACAAAATTGGGCCAGTTGAGTCGGACAAACTTGTGCCAGTTACGTAGAACATACTTGTGCCAGTTGCGAACTACAAACTTGTGGCAGTTGCGTTGAACAAACTTGGGCCAGTTGCGTCAAACAAACTTGTGCTAGTTGCGTTAAACAAACTTTTGCCAGTTGTGTCAAACAAACTTGTACCAGTTGCGTTGAACAAACTTGTGCCAGTTGCGTTGAACAAACTTGTGCCAGTTGCGTCAAACAAACTTGAGCCAGTTGCTTAGAACAAACTTGTGCCAGTTGCGTAGAACAAACATTTTCCAGTTGCGTAGAACAAACTTGTGCCAGTTGCGTAGAACAAACTTGTCCCAGTTGCGTAGAACAAACATTTTCCAGTTGCGTAGAACAAACTTGTGCCAGTTGCGTCGAAAAAACTTGTGCCAGTTGATCGAACAAAGTTGTGCCAGTTGCGTTTGACAAACTTGTGCCAGTTGCGTTGAACAAACTTGTGACAGTTGCGTAGAACAAACTTGTGCCAGTTGTTTCAAACAAACTTTTGCCAGTTGCGTGAAACAAACTTGGGCCAGTTGCATCAAACAAACTTGTGCAAGTTGCGTAGAACAAACTTGTGCCAGTTGCGTAGAACAAACTTGTGCCAGTCGCGTAGAACAAACTTGTGCCAGTTGTGTCGAATAAACTTGTGCCAGTTGCGTACAACAAAATTGTGCCAGTTGCGTACAACAAACTTGTGCCATTTGCGTCAAAAAACTTGTGCCAGTTGCGTAGAACAAATTTGTGCTAGTTGCGTAGAACAAACTTGTGCCAGTTGCGTCGAACAAACTTGTGCCAGTTGCATAGAACAAACTCGTGCCAGTTGGGAAGAACAAACTTGGGCCAGTTGCGTAGAACAAACTTGTGTCAGTTGCGATGAACAAACTTGTGCCAGTTGTGTAGAGCAACCTTGTGCCAGTTGCGTCAAACAACCTTGTGCCAGTTGCATCAAACAAACTTGTGCCAGTTGCGTAGAACAAATTTGTGCCAGTTGCATCGAACAAACTTGTGCCAGTTGCGTCGAACACACTTGTGCCAGTTGCGTCGGACAAACTTGTGCCAATTGCGTCGAACAAACTTGTGCCAGTTGTGTAGAACAAACTTGTGCCAGTTGTGTCAAACAAACTTGTGCCAGTTGCATAAAACAAACTTTTGCCAGTTGCGTCGAGCAAACTTGTGCCAGTTGCATAGAACAAACTTGTGCCAGTTACGTAGAACAAACTTGTGCCAGTTGTGTCAGACAAACTTGTGCCAGTTGCGCAGAACAAACTTGTGCCAGTTCAATAGAACAAACTTGTGCTAGTTGCGTAGAACAAACTTGTGCCAGTTGCGTAGAACAAACTTGTGCCAATTGCGTCGAACAAACTTGTGCCAGTTGCGTCAAACAAACTTGTGCCAGTTTCGTCGAACAAACTTGTGCCAGTTGCGTATAACAAACTTGTGCCAGTTGTGTCAAACAAACTTGTGCCAGTTGCGTCAAACAAACTTGGGCCAGTTGCGTCGAACAAACTTGTGCCAGTTGCGTAGAACAAACTTGTGCCAATTGCGTAGAACAAACTTGTGCCAGTTGCGTAGAACAAACTTGTGCCAGTTGCGTAGAACAAACTTGTGCCAGTTGCATAGAACAAACTTGTGCCAGTTTTGTAGAACAACCTTGTGCCAGTTGCGTCAAACAACCTTGTGCCAGTTGCATCAAACAAACTTGTGCCAGTTGCATAGAACAAACTTGTGCCAGTTGCGTAGAACAAACTTGTGCCAGTTGCATAGAACAAACTTGTGCCAGTTTTGTAGAACAACCTTTTGCCAGTAGCGTCAAACAGACTTGTGCCAATTGCGTAGAACAAACTTGTGCCAGTTGCATCAAAAAAACTTGTGCCAGTTGTGTCAAACAAACTTGTGCCAGTTGGGTCGAATAAACTTGTGCCAGTTGCGTTAAACAAACTTGTGCCAGTTGCGTCGAACAAACTTGTGCCAGTTGCGTCGAACAAACTTGTGCCAGTTGCGTCAAACAAACTTGTGCCAGTTGCATCGAACAAACTTGTGCCAGTTGCGTAGAACAAACTTATGCCAGTTGCATAGAACAAACTTTTGCCACTTGCGTCGAACAAACTTGTGCCAGTTGCGCAGAACAAACTTTTGCCAGTTGCGTAGAACAAATTTGTGCCAGTTTTGTCAAACAAACTTGTGCCAGTTTCGTAGAACAAACTTGTGCCCGTTACGTGGAACAAACTTGTGCCAGTTGCAAAGAACAAACTTTTGCCAGTTGCGTCAAACAAACTTGGGCCAGTTGCGTAGAAGAAACTTGTGCCAGTTACGTCAAACAAACTTGTGCCAGTTGCGTCAAACAAACTTGTGCCAGTTGCATAGAAGAAACTTGTGCCAGTTGCGTCGAACAAACTTGTGCCAGTTCCGTGGAACAAACTTGTGCCAGTTGAGTAGAACAAACTTGTGCCAGTTGTGTAGAACAATCTTGTGCCAGTTGCGTAGAACAAACTTGTGCCAGTTGCGTCAAACAAACTTGGGCCAGTTGCGTAGAACAAACTTGAGCCAGCTGCGTCAAACAATCTTGTGCCAGTTGCGAAGAACAAACTTGTGCCTGTTGCATAGAACAAAATTGTGCCAGTTGCGTAGAACAACTTTGTGCCAGTTACGTAGAACAAACTTGTGCCAGTTGCGTAGAACAAACTTGTGCTAGTTGCGTAGAACAAACTTGTGCCAGTTGCGTAGAACAAACTTGTGTCAGTTGCGTACAACAAACTTGTGCCAGTTGCGTCAAACAAACTTGGGCCAGTTGCGTAGAAAAAACTTGTGCCAGTTGCGAACTACAAACTTGTGCCAGTTTCGTAGGACAAACTTGTGCCAGTTGCGTCAAACAAACTTGTGCCAGTTGCGTAGAACAAACTTGCGCCAGTTGCGAACTACAATCTTGTGCCACTTGCGTAGGACAAATTTGTGCCAGTTGCGTCAAAGAAACTTGTGACAGTTGCGTCAAATAAACTTGTTCCAGTTGTGTCAAATAAACTTGTGCCAGTTACGTAGAACAACTTTGTGCCAGTTGCATAGAACAAAATTGTGCCAGTTGCGTAGAACAACTTTGTGCCAGTTGCGTAGAACAAACTTGTGCCAGTTGCGTAGAACAAACTTGTGCTAGTTGCGTAGAACAAACTTGTGCCAGTTGCGTAGAACAAACTTGTGTCAGTTGCGTAGAACAAACTTGTGCCAGTTGGGTCAAACAAACTTGGGCCACTTGCGTAGAACAAACTTATGCCAGTTGCGAACTACAAACTTGTGCCAGTTTCGTAGGACAAACTTGTGCCAGTTGCGTCAAACAAACTTGTGCCAGTTGCGTAGAACAAACTTGTGCCAGTTGAGAACTACAAACTTGTGCCACTTGCGTCAAACAAACTTGTGCTAGTTGCGTCAAAGAAACTTGTGCCAGTTACATCAAATAAATTTGTGCCAGTTGCGCAGAACAAACTTGTGAAAGTTGCGTAGAACAAACTTGTGCCAGTTGCATTGAACAAACTTGTGCCAGTTGCATCAAACATACTTGTGCCAGTTGCGTCGAACAAACTTGTGCCAGTTGCGTAGAACAAACTTGTGCCAGTTGCGTAGAACAAACTTGTGCCAGTTGCGTCAAACAAACTAGTGCCAGTTGCGTTTAACAAACTTGTGCCAGTTGCATACAACAAACTTGTGCCAGTTGTGTCAAACAAACTTGTGCCAGTTGCGTCAAACAAACTTGTGCCAGTTGCGTTGAACAAACTTGTGCCAGTTACGTAGAACAAACTTGTGCTAGTTGTGTCAAACAAACTTGTGCCAGTTGCGTAGAAAAAACTTGTGCCAGTTGCGTAGAACAAACTTGTGCCATTTGCGTAGAACAAACTTGTGCCAGTTACGTAGAACAAACTTGTGCCAGTTGTGTCAAACAAACTTGTGCCAGTTGCGTAGAACAAACTTGTGCCAGTTGCGTAGAACAAACTTGTGCCAGTTGCGTAGAACAAACTTGTGCCAGTTGCGTCGAACGAACTTGTGCCAGTTGCATAGAACAAACTTGTGCCAGTTGCGTCAAACAAACTTGTGCCAGTTGCGTAGAACAAACTTGAGGCAGTTGCGTAGAACAAACATGTGCCAGTTGCGTAGAACAAAATTGTGCCAGTTGCGCTGAACAAACTTGTGCCAGTTGCGCTGAACAAACTTGTGCCAGTTGTTTCAAACAAACTTTTGCCAGTTGCGTCAAACAAACTTGGGCCAGTTGCGTCGAACAAACTTGTGCCAGTTGCGTAGAACAAACTTTGTGCCAGTTGTGTCAAACAAACTTTTCCCAGTTGCGTCAAACAAACTTGGGCCAGTTGCGTCAAACAAATTTATGCCAGTTGCATAGAACAAACTTGTGCCAGTTGTGTAGAACAAACTTGTGCCAGTTGCATCGAACAAACTTGTGCCAGTTGCGTCGAACACACTTGTGACAGTTGCGTCGGACAAACTTGTGCCAATTGCGTCGAACAAACTTGTGCCAGTTGCGTAGAACAAACTTATGCCAGTTGCGTCGGACAAACTTGTGCCAGTTGCGTCGAACAAACTTGTGCCAGTTGCGTAGAAAAACTTGTGCCAGTTGTGTCAAACAAACTTTTGCCAGTTGCGTCAAACAAACTTGGGCCAGTTGCGTCGAACAAAATTGTGCCAGTTGTGTCGGACAAACTTGTGCCAGTTACGTAGAACATACTTGTGCCAGTTGCGAACTACAAACTTGTGCCAGTTGCGTTGAACAAACTTGGGCCAGTTGCGTCAAACAAACTTGGGCTAGTTTCGTTAAACAAACTTTTGCCTGTTGCGTCAAACAAACTTGTGCCAGTTGCGTTGAACAAACTTGTGCCAGTTGCGCAGAACAAACTTGAGCCAGTTGTGTAGAACAAACTTGTGCCAGTTGCGTAGAACAAACATTTTCCAGTTGCGTAGAACAAACTTGTGCCAGTTGCGTCGAACAAACTTGTGCCAGTTGCGTAGAACAAACTTGTGCCAGTTGCATAGAACAAACTTGTGCCACTTGCATCGAACAAACTTGTGCCAGTTGCGCAGAACAAACTTTTGCCAGTTACGTAAAACAAACTTGTGCCAGTTTTGTCAAACAAACTTGTGCCAGTTGCGTAGAACAAACTTGTGCCCGTTACGTGGAACAAACTTGTGCCAGTTGCATAGAACAAACTTCTGCCAGTTGCGTCAAACAAACTTGGGCCAGTTGCGTAGAACAAACTTGTGCCAGTTGCGTCAAACAAACTTGTGCCAGTTTCGTAGGACAAACTTGTGCCAGTTGCGTAGAACAAACTTGAGCCAGTTGCGTAGAACAACCTTGTGCCAGTTACGTAGAACAAACTTGTGCCAGTTGTGTCAAACAAACTTGTGCCAGTAGAGTAGAACAAACTTATGCCAGTTGAGTAGAACAAACTTGTGCGAGTTGTGTCAAGCAAACTTTGGCCAGTTGCGTAGAAGTTGTGTAAAACAAACTTGTGCTAGTTGCGTAAAACAAACTTGAGCCAGTTGCGTAGAACAAACTTGTGCCAGTTGCATCTAACAAACTTGTGCCAGTTGCGTGGAACAAACTTGTGCCAGTTGCGCAGAACAAACTTGTGCCTGTTAAGTCAAACAGACTTGTGCCAGTTGCGTCAAACAAATTTATGCCAGTTGCATAGAACAAACTTGTGCCAGTTGCATAGACCAAACTTGTGCCAGTTGCATCGAACAAACTTGTGCCAGTTGCGTCGAACACACTTGTGCCAGTTGTGTCGGACAACTTGCGCCAATTGCGTCGAACAAACTTGTGCCAGTTGCGTAGAACAAACTTCTGCCAGTTGTGTCAAACAAACTTGTGCCAGTTGCATAAAACAAACTTGTGCCAGTTGCGTCGAACAAACTTGTGCCAGTTGCGTCAAACTAACTTGTGCCAGTTACGTAGAACAAACTTGTGCCAGTTTTCTCAAACAAACTTGTGCCAGTTGCGTCAAACAATCTTGGGCCAGTTGCGTCGAACAAATTTGTGCCAGTTTCGTCAAAGAAACTTGTGCCAGTTGCATAAAACAAACTTGTGCCAGTTGCGTAGAACAAACTTGTGCCAGTTTTGTCAAACAAACTTGTGCCAGTTGCGTCAAACAAACTTGTGTCAGTTGCGTCGAACAAACTTGTGCCAGTTGTGTAGAACAACCTTGTGCCAGTTGCGTCAAACAATCTTGTGCCAGTTGCGTCAAACAAACTTGTGCCAGTTGCATAAAAAAAACTTGTGCCAGTTGAGTCAAACAAACTTTTGCCTGTTGGGTCGAATAAACTTGTGCCAGTTGCGTTAAACAAACTTTTGACAGTTGCGTCGAACAAACTTGTGCCATTTGCATCGAACAAACTTGTGCCACTTGTGTCGAACAAGCTTGTGCCAGTTGCGTCAAACAAACTTGTGCCAGTTGCATCGAACAAACTTGTGTCAGTTGCGTAGAACAAACTGTGCCAGTTGTGTCAAACAAACTTGTGCCACTTGCGTCGAACAAACTTGTGCCAGTTGCGTAGAACAAACTTTTGCCAGTTGCGTAGAACAAACTTGTGCCAGTTGTGTCAAACAAACTTGTGTCAGTTGTGTAGAACAAACTTGTGCCAGTTGCGTAGAACAAACTTGTGCCAGTTATGTAGAACAAACCTTTGCCAGTTGCGAAGAACAAACTTGTGCCAGTTGCATAGAACAAACTTGTGTGAGTTGCGTCAAACAAACTTCTGCCAGTTGCATAAAACAAACTTGTGCTAGTTGCATAGAACAAACTTGTGCCAGTTGCGTAGAACAAACTTGTGAGAGTTGTTTCAAACAAACTTTTGCCAGTTGCGTCAAACAAACTTGGGCCAGTTGCGTCGAACAAATTTGTGCCAGTTGCTTTGAACAAACTTGTGCCAGTTGCGTTGAAAAATCTTGTGCCAGTTGCGAAGAACAAACTTGTGCCAGTTGCGTAGAACAAACTTGTGCCAGTTGCGTCGAACAAACTTCTGCCAGTTGCATAGAACAAACTTGTGCCAGTTGCGTAGAAGAAACTTGGGCCACTTGCGAAAACAAACTTGTGCCAATTGCGACAAACAAGTTTGTGCCAGTTGCGTAGAACAAACTTGTGCCAGTTGCATCAAATAAACTTGTGCCAGTTGCGTCGAACAAACTTGTTCCAGTTCCGTGGAACAAACTATTGCCAGTTGCGTAGAACAAACTTGTGCCAGTTGTGTAGAACAATCTTGTGCCAGTTGCGTAGAACAAACTTGTGCCACTTGCATCAAACAAACTTGGACCAGTTGCGTAGAACAAACTTGTGCCAGTTGCGTAGGACAAACTTGTGCCAGTTGCGTCAAACAATCTTGTGCCATTTGCGAAGAACACACTTGTGCCTGTTGCATAGAACAAAATTGTGCCAGTTGCGTAGAACAAACTTGTGCTAGTTGCGTAGAACAAACTTGTTCCAGTTGCGTAGAACAAACTTGTGTCAGTTGCGTAGAACAAACTTGTGCCAGTTGCGTCAAACAAACTTGGGCCAGTTGCGTAGAACAAACTTGTGCCAGTTGTGAACTACAAACTTGTGCCAGTTTCGTAGGACAAACTTGTGCCAGTTGCGTAGAACAAACTTGCGCTATTTGAGAACTACAAACTTGTGCCACTTGCGTAGGACAAACTTGTGCCAGTTGCGTCAAAGAAAATTGTGACAGTTGCGTCAAATAAACTTGTTCCAGTTGCGTCAAATAAACTTGTGCCAGTTACGTAGAACAACTTTGTGCCAGTTGCATAGAACAAAATTGTGCCAGTTGCATAGAACAACTTTGTGCCAGTTGCGTAGAATAAACTTGTGCCAATTGCGTTTGACAAACTTGTGCTAGTTGCGTAGAACAAACTTGTGCCAGTTGCGTAGAACAAACTTGTGCCTGTTGCATAGAACAAAATTGTGCCAATTGCGTAGAACAAACTTGTGCTAGTTGCATAGAACAAACTTGTGCCAGTTGCGTAGAACAAACTTGTGTCAGTTGCGTAGAACAAACTTGTGCCAGTTGCGTCAAACAAACTTGGGCCAGTTGCGTAGAACAAACTTGTGCCAGTTGCGAACTACAAACTTGTGCCAGTTTCGTAGGACAAACTTGTGCCAGTTGCGTCAAACAAACTTGTGCCAGTTGTGTAGAACAAACTTGTGCCAGTTGAGAACTACAAACTTGTGCCACTTGCGTAGGACAAACTTGTGCCAGTTGCGTCAAAGAAACTTGTGCCAGTTGCATCAAATAAACTTTTGCCAGTTGCGCAGAACAAACTTGTGAAAGTTGCGTAGAACAAACTTGTGCCAGTTGCGTTGAACAAACTTGTGCCAGTTGCGTTGAACAAACTTGTGCCAGTTGCGTCGAACAAACTTGTGCCAGTTGCATCAAACAAAGTTGTGCCAGTTGCGTAGAACAAACTTGTGCCAGTTGCATCAAACAAACTACTGCCATTTGCGTTTAACAAACTTGTGCCAGTTGCGTAGAACAAACTTGTGCCAGTTGTGTCAAACAAACGTGTGCCAGTTGCATCGAACAAACTTGTGCCAGTTGCGTAGAACAAACTTGTGCCAGTTACGTAGAACAAACTTGTGCTAGTTGTGTCAAACAAACTTGTGCCAGTTGCGTAGAACAAACTTGTGCCAGTTGCGTAGAACAAACTTATGCCAGTTGCGTAGAACAAACTTGTGCCAGTTACGTAGCACAAACTTGTGCCAGTTATGTCAAACAAACTTGTGCCAGTTGCATAGAACAAACTTGTGCCAGTTGCGTAGAACAAACTTGTGCCAGTTGCGTAGAACAAACTTGTGCCAGTTGCGTCAAACAAACTTGTGCCAGTTGCATAGAACAAACTTGTGCCAGTTGCATCAAACAAACTTGTGCCAAATGCGTAGAACAAACTTGAGGCAGTTGCGTAGAACAAACGTGTGCCAGTTGCGTAGAACAAAATTGTGCCAGTTGCGCTGAACAAACTTGTGCCAGTTGTTTCAAACAAACTTTTGTCAGTTGCGTCAAACAAACTTGGGCCAGTTGCATTGAACAAACTTGTGCCAGTTGCGTAGAACAAACTTTGTGCCAGTTGTGTCAAACAAACTTTTCCCAGTTGCGTCAAACAAACTTGGGCCAGTTGCGTCAAACAAATTTATGCCAGTTGCATAGAACAAACTTGTGCCAGTTGCGTAGAACAAACTTGTGCCAGTTGCATCGAACAAACTTGTGCCAGTTGCGTCGAAAACACTTGTGACAGTTGCGTCGGACATACTTGTGCCAATTGCGTCGAACAAACTTGTGCCAGTTGCGTAGAACAAACTTATGCCAGTTGCGTCTGACAAACTTTTGCCAGTTGCGTCAAACAAACTTGGGCCCGTTGCGTTGAATAAAATTGTGCCAGTTGAGTCGGACAAACTTGTGCCAGTTACGTAGAACATAACTGTGCCAGTTGCGAACTACAAACTTGTGCCAGTTGCGTTGAACAAACTTGGGCCAGTTGCGTCAAACAAACTTGTGCTAGTTGCGTTAAAGAAACTTTTGCCAGTTGTGTCATACAAACTTGTACCAGTTGCGTTGAACAAACTTGTGCCAGTTATGTTGAACCAACTTGTGCCAGTTGCGTAGAACAAACTTGAGCCAGTTGCGTAGAACAAACTTGTGCCAGTTGCGTAGAACAAACATTTTCCAGTTGCGTAGAACAAACTTGTGCCAGTTGCGTAGAACAAACTTGTCCCAGTTGCGTAGAACAAAATTGTGCCAGTTGTGTCGGACAAACTTGTGCCAGTTGCGTCGAACAAACTTGCGCCAGTTGCGTAGAACAAACTTGTGCCAGTTGTGTCAAACAAACTTTTGCCAGTTGCGTCAAACAAACTTGGGCCAGTTTGCTTTGAACAAAATTGTGCCAGTTGAGTCGGACAAACTTGTGCCAGTTACGTAGAACATACTTGTGCCAGTTGCGAACTACAAACTTGTGCCAGTTGCGTTGAACAAACTTGGGCCAGTTGCGTCAAACAAACTTGTGCTAGTTGCGTTAAACAAACTTTTGCCAGTTGTGTCATACAAACTTGTACCAGTTGCGTTGAACAAACTTGTGCCAGTTGCGTTGAACAAACTTGTGCCAGTTGCGTAGAACAAACTTGAGCCAGTTGAGTAGAACAAACTTGTGCCAGTTGCGTAGAACAAACATTTTCCAGTTGCGTAGAACAAACTTGTGCCAGTTGCGTAGAACAAACTTGTCCCAGTTGCGTAGAACAAACATTTTCCAGTTGCGTAGAACAAACTTGTGCCAGTTGCGTCGAAAAAACTTGTGCCAGTTGATCGAACAAAGTTGTGCCAGTTGCGTTTGACAAACTTGTGCCAGTTGCGTTGAACAAACTTGTGACAGTTGCGTAGAACAAACTTGTGCCAGTTGTTTCAAACAAACTTTTGCCAGTTGCGTGAAACAAACTTGGGACAGTTGCATCAAACAAACTTGTGCCAGTTGCGTAGAACAAACTTGTGCCAGTTGCGTAGAACAAACTTGTGCCAGTCGCGTAGAACAAACTTGTGCCAGTTGCGTCGAACAAACTTGTGCCAGTTGCGTACAACAAACTTGTGCCAGTTGTGTACAACAAACTTGTGCCATTTGCGTCAAAAAACTTGTGCCAGTTGCGTAGAACAAATTTGTGCTAGTTGCGTAGAACAAACTTGTGCCAGTTGCATAGAACAAACTCGTGCCAGTTGGGAAGAACAAACTTGGGCCAGTTGCGTAGAACAAACTTGTGTCAGTTGCGATGAACAAACTTGTGCCAGTTGCATCAAACAAACTTGTGCCAGTTGCGTAGAACAAACTTGTGCCAGTTGCTTAGAACAAACTTGTGCCTGTTGCAACGAACAAACTTGTGCCAGTTGCGTCGAACACACTTGTGCCAGTTGCGTAGAACAAACTTGTGCCAGTTGAGTCAATCAAACTTTTGCCAGTTGCGTCAAACAAGTTTGGGCCAGTTGCGTCGAACAAACTTGTGCCAGTTGCGTCGAAGAAACTTGTGCCAGTTGCATAGAAAAAACTTGTGCCAGTTGTGTCAAAGAAACTTGTGCCAGTTGCATAGAACAAACTTGTGCCAGTTGTGTAGAGCAACCTTGTGCCAGTTGCGTCAAACAACCTTGTGCCAGTTGCATCAAACAAACTTGTGCCAGTTGCGTCAAACAAATTTATGCCAGTTGCATAGAACAAACTTGTGCCAGTTGCGTAGAACAAACTTGTGCCAGTTGCATCGAACAAACTTGTGCCAGTTGCGTCGAACACACTTGTGCCAGTTGCGTCGGACAAACTTGTGCCAATTGCGTCGTACAAACTTGTGCCAGTTGCGTAGAACAAACTTGTGCCAGTTGTGTCAAACAAACTTGTGCCAGTTGCATAAAAAAAACTTTTGCCAGTTGCGTCAAGCAAACTTGTGCCAGTTGCATAGAACAAACTTGTGCCAGTTACGTAGAACAAACTTGTGCCAGTTGTGTCAGACAAACTTGTGCCAGTTGCACAGAACAAACTTGTGCCAGTTCCATAGAACAAACTTGTGCTAGTTGCGTAGAATAAACTTGTGCCAGTTGTGTAGAACAAACTTGTGCCAGTTGCGTCGAACAAACTTGTGCCAGTTGCGTCAAACAAACTTGTGCCAGTTTCGTTGAACAAACTTGTGCCAGTTGCATATAACAAACTTGTGCCAGTTGTGTCAAACAAACTTGTGCCAGTTGCGTCAAACAAACTTGGGCCAGTTGCGTCGAACAAACTTGTGCCAGTTGCGTCGAACAAACTTGTGCCAGTTGCGTAGAACAAACTTGTGCCAGTTGCGTAGAACAAACTTGTGCCAGTTGCGTAGAACAAACTTGTGCCAGTTGCATAGAACAAACTTGTGCCAGTTTTGTAGAACAACCTTGTGCCAGTTGCGTCAAACAACCTTGTGCCAGTTGAATAGAACAAACTTGTGCCAGTTGCGTAGAACAAACTTGTGCCAGTTGCATAGAACAAACTTGTGCCAGTTTTGTAGAACAACCTTTTGCCAGTAGCGTCAAACAGACTTGTGCCAATTGCGTAGAACAAACTAGTGCCAGTTGCGTCAAAAAAACTTGTGCCAGTTGGGTTGAATAAACTTGTGCCAGTTGCGTTAAACAAACTTGTGCCAGTTGCGTCGAACAAACTTGTGCCAGTTGCGTCGAACAAACTTGTGCCAGTTGCGTCAAACAAACTTGTGCCAGTTGCATCGAACAAACTTGTGCCAGTTGCGTAGAACAAACTTATGCCAGTTGCATAGAACAAACTTTTGCCACTTGCGTCGAACAAACTTGTGCCAGTTGCGCAGAACAAACTTTTGCCAGTTGCGTAGAACAAACTTGTGCCAGTTTTGTCAAACAAACTTGTGCCAGTTTCGTAGAACAAACTTGTGCCCGTTACGTGGAACAAACTTGTGCCAGTTGCAAAGAACAAACTTTTGCCAGTTGCGTCAAACAAACTTGGGCCAGTTGCGTAGAACAAACTTGTGCCAGTTACGTCAAACAAACTTGTGCCAGTTGCGTCAAACAAACTTGTGCCAGTTGCGTAGAAGAAACTTGTGCCAGTTGCGTCGAACAAACTTGTGCCAGTTCCGTGGAACAAACTTGTGCCAGTTGCGTAGAACAAACTTGTGCCAGTTGTGTAGAACAATCTTGTGCCAGTTGCGTAGAACAAACTTGTGCCAGTTGCGTCAAACAAACTTGGGCCAGTTGCGTAGAACAAAATTGTGCCAGTTGCGTAGAACAAACTTGTGCCAGCTGCGTCAAACAATCTTCTGCCAGTTGCGAAGAACAAACTTGTGCCTGTTGCATAGAACAAAATTGTGCCAGTTGCGTAGAACAACTTTGTGCCAGTTGCGTAGAACAAACTTGTGCCAGTTGCGTAGAACAAACTTGTGCTAGTTGCGTAGAACAAACTTGTGCCAGTTGCGTCAAACAAACTTGGGCCAGTTGCGTAGAAAAAACTTGTGCCAGTTGCGAACTACAAACTTGTGCCAGTTTCGTAGGACAAACTTGTGCCAGTTGCGTCAAACAAACTTGTGCCAGTTGCGTAGAACAAACTTGCGCCAGTTGCGAACTACAATCTTGTGCCACTTGCGTAGGACAAATTTGTGCCAGTTGCGTCAAAGAAACTTGTGAGAGTTGCGTCAAATAAACTTGTTCCAGTTGCGTCAAATAAACTTGTGCCAGTTACGTAGAACAACTTTGTGCCAGTTGCATAGAACAAAATTGTGCCAGTTGCGTAGAACAACTTTGTGCCAGTTGCGTAGAACAAACTTGTGCCAGTTGCGTAGAACAAACTTGTGCTAGTTGCGTAGAACAAACTTGTGCCAGTTGCGTAGAACAAACTTGTGTCAGTTGCGTAGAACAAACTTGTGCCAGTTGGGTCAAACAAACTTGGGCCAGTTGCGTAGAACAAACTTATGCCAGTTTCGAACTACAAACTTGTGCCAGTTTCGTAGGACAAACTTGTGCCAGTTGCGTCAAACAAACTTGTGCCAGTTGCGTAGAACAAACTTGTGCCAGTTGAGAACTACAAACTTGTGCCACTTGCGTCAAACAAACTTGTGCTAGTTGCGTCAAAGAAACTTGTGCCAGTTACATCAAATAAATTTGTGCCAGTTGCGCAGAACAAACTTGTGAAAGTTGCGTCGAACAAACTTGTGCCAGTTGCGTAGAACAAACTTGTGCCAGTTGCGTAGAACAAACTTGTGCCAGTTGCCTCAAACAAACTAGTGCCTGTTGCGTTTAACAAACTTGTGCCAGTTGCATACAACAAACTTGTGCCATTTGTGTCAAACAAACGTGTGCCAGTTGCGTCGAACACACTTGTGCCAGTTGTGTCGGACAACTTGCGCCAATTGCGTCGAACAAACTTGTGCCAGTTGCGTAGAACAAACTTCTGCCAGTTGTGTCAAACAAACTTGTGCCAGTTGCATAAAACAAACTTGTGCCAGTTGCGTCGAACAAACTTGTGCCAGTTGCGTCAAACAAACTTGTGCCAGTTACGTAGAACAAACTTGTGCCAGTTTTCTCAAACAAACTTGTGCCAGTTGCGTCAAACAATCTTGGGCCAGTTGCATCGAACAAATTTGTGCCAGTTTCGTCAAAGAAACTTGTGCCAGTTGCATAAAACAAACTTGTGCCAGTTGCGTAGAACAAACTTGTGCCAGTTGCGTAGAGCAAACTTGTGCCAGTTACGTAGAACAAACTTGTGACAGTTTTGTCAAACAAACTTGTGCCAGTTGCGTCAAACAAACTTGTGTCAGTTGCGTCGAACAAACTTGTGCCAGTTGTGTAGAACAACCTTGTGCCAGTTGCGTCAAACAATCTTGTGCCAGTTGCGTCAAACAAACTTGTGCCAGTTGCATAAAAAAAACTTGTGCCAGTTGAGTCAAACAAACTTTTGCCTGTTGGGTCGAATAAACTTGTGCCAGTTGCGTTAAACAAACTTTTGACAGTTGCGTCGAACAAACTTGTGCCATTTGCATCGGACAAACTTGTGCCACTTGTGTCGAACAAGCTTGTGCCAGTTGCGTCAAACAAACTTGTGCCAGTTGCATCGAACAAACTTGTGTCAGTTGCGTAGAACAAACTGTGCCAGTTGTGTCAAACAAACTTGTGCCACTTGCGTCGAACAAACTTGTGCCAGTTGTGTAGAACAAACTTTTGCCAGTTGCGTAGAACAAACTTGTGCCAGTTGTGTCAAACAAACTTGTGTCAGTTGTGTAGAACAAACTTGTGCCAGTTGCGTAGAACAAACTTGTGCCAGTTATGTAGAACAAACCTTTGCCAGTTGCGAAGAACAAACTTGTGCCAGTTGCATAGAACAAACTTGTGTGAGTTGCGTCAAACAAACTTCTGCCAGTTGCATAAAACAAACTTGTGCTAGTTGCATAGAACAAACTTGTGCCAGTTGCGTAGAACAAACTTGTGAGAGTTGTTTCAAACAAACTTTTGCCAGTTGCGTCAAACAAACTTGGGCCAGTTGCGTCGAACAAATTTGTGCCAGTTGCTTTGAACAAACTTGTGCCAGTTGCGTTGAAAAATCTTGTGCCAGTTGCGAAGAACAAACTTGTGCCAGTTGCGTAGAACAAACTTGTGCCAGTTGCGTCGAACAAACTTCTGCCAGTTGCATAGAACAAACTTGTGCCAGTTGCGTAGAAGAAACTTGGGCCACTTGCGAAAACAAACTTGTGCCAATTGCGACAAACAAGTTTGTGCCAGTTGCGTAGAACAAACTTGTGCCAGTTGCATCAAATAAACTTGTGCCAGTTGCGTCGAACAAACTTGTTCCAGTTCCGTGGAACAAACTATTGCCAGTTGCGTAGAACAAACTTGTGCCAGTTGTGTAGAACAATCTTGTGCCAGTTGCGTAGAACAAACTTGTGCCACTTGCATCAAACAAACTTGGACCAGTTGCGTAGAACAAACTTGTGCCAGTTGCGTAGGACAAACTTGTGCCAGTTGCGTCAAACAATCTTGTGCCATTTGCGAAGAACACACTTGTGCCTGTTGCATAGAACAAAATTGTGCCAGTTGCGTAGAACAAACTTGTGCTAGTTGCGTAGAACAAACTTGTTCCAGTTGCGTAGAACAAACTTGTGTCAGTTGCGTAGAACAAACTTGTGCCAGTTGCGTCAAACAAACTTGGGCCAGTTGCGTAGAATAAACTTGTGCCAGTTGTGAACTACAAACTTGTGCCAGTTTCGTAGGACAAACTTGTGCCAGTTGCGTCAAACAAACTTGTGCCAGTTGCGTAGAACAAACTTGCGCTATTTGAGAACTACAAACTTGTGCCACTTGCGTAGGACAAACTTGTGCCAGTTGCGTCAAAGAAAATTGTGACAGTTGCGTCAAATAAACTTGTTCCAGTTGCGTCAAATAAACTTGTGCCAGTTACGTAGAACAACTTTGTGCCAGTTGCATAGAACAAAATTGTGCCAGTTGCATAGAACAACTTTGTGCCAGTTGCGTAGAATAAACTTGTGCCAATTGTGTTTGACAAACTTGTGCTAGTTGCGTAGAACAAACTTGTGCCAGTTGCGTAGAACAAACTTGTGCCTGTTGCATAGAACAAAATTGTGCCAATTGCGTAGAACAAACTTGTGCTAGTTGCATAGAACAAACTTGTGCCAGTTGCGTAGAACAAACTTGTGTCAGTTGCGTAGAACAAACTTGTGCCAGTTGCGTCAAACAAACTTGGGCCAGTTGCGTAGAACAAACTTGTGCCAGTTGCGAACTACAAACTTGTGCCAGTTTCGTAGGACAAACTTGTGCCAGTTGCGTCAAACAAACTTGTGCCAGTTGTGTAGAACAAACTTGTGCCAGTTGAGAACTACAAACTTGTGCCACTTGCGTAGGACAAACTTGTGCCAGTTGCGTCAAAGAAACTTGTGCCAGTTGCATCAAATAAACTTTTGCCAGTTGCGCAGAACAAACTTGTGAAAGTTGCGTAGAACAAACTTGTGCCAGTTGCGTTGAACAAACTTGTGCCAGTTGCGTTGAACAAACTTGTGCCAGTTGCGTCGAACAAACTTGTGCCAGTTGCATCAAACAAAGTTGTGCCAGTTGCGTAGAACAAACTTGTGCCAGTTGCATCAAACAAACTAGTGCCATTTGCGTTTAACAAACTTGTGCCAGTTGCGTAGAACAAACTTGTGCCAGTTGTGTCAAACAAACGTGTGCCAGTTGCATCGAACAAACTTGTGCCAGTTGCGTAGAACAAACTTGTGCCAGTTACGTAGAACAAACTTGTGCTAGTTGTGTCAAACAAACTTGTGCCAGTTGCGTAGAACAAACTTTTGCCAGTTGCGTAGAACAAACTTATGCCAGTTGCGTAGAACAAACTTGTGCCAGTTACGTAGCACAAACTTGTGCCAGTTATGTCAAACAAACTTGTGCCAGTTGCATAGAACAAACTTGTGCCAGTTGCGTAGAACAAACTTGTGCCAGTTGCGTAGAACAAACTTGTGCCAGTTGCGTCAAACAAACTTGTGCCAGTTGCATAGAACAAACTTGTGCCAGTTGCATCAAACAAACTTGTGCCAAATGCGTAGAACAAACTTGAGGCAGTTGCGTAGAACAAACGTGTGCCAGTTGCGTAGAACAAAATTGTGCCAGTTACGCTGAACAAACTTGTGCCAGTTGTTTCAAACAAACTTTTGTCAGTTGCGTCAAACAAACTTGGGCCAGTTGCATTGAACAAACTTGTGCCAGTTGCGTAGAACAAACTTTGTGCCAGTTGTGTCAAACAAACTTTTCCCAGTTGCGTCAAACAAACTTGGGCCAGTTGCGTCAAACAAATTTATGCCAGTTGCATAGAACAAACTTGTGCCAGTTGCGTAGAACAAACTTGTGCCAGTTGCATCGAACAAACTTGTGCCAGTTGCGTCGAAAACACTTGTGACAGTTGCGTCGGACATACTTGTGCCAATTGCATCGAACAAACTTGTGCCAGTTGCGTAGAACAAACTTATGCCAGTTGCGTCTGACAAACTTTTGCCAGTTGCGTCAAACAAACTTGGGCCAGTTGCGTTGAACAAAATTGTGCCAGTTGAGTCGGACAAACTTGTGCCAGTTACGTAGAACATACTTGTGCCAGTTGCGAACTACAAACTTGTGCCAGTTGCGTTGAACAAACTTGGGCCAGTTGCGTCAAACAAACTTGTGCTAGTTGCGTTAAAGAAACTTTTGCCAGTTGTGTCATACAAACTTGTACCAGTTGCGTTGAACAAACTTGTGCCAGTTATGTTGAACCAACTTGTGCCAGTTGCGTAGAACAAACTTGAGCCAGTTGCGTAGAACAAACTTGTGCCAGTTGCGTAGAACAAACATTTTCCAGTTGCGTAGAACAAACTTGTGCCAGTTGCGTAGAACAAACTTGTCCCAGTTGCGTAGAACAAAATTGTGCCAGTTGTGTCGGACAAACTTGTGCCAGTTGCGTCGAACAAACTTGCGCCAGTTGCGTAGAACAAACTTGTGCCAGTTGTGTCAAACAAACTTTTGCCAGTTGCGTCAAACAAACTTGGGCCAGTTTGCTTTGAACAAAATTGTGCCAGTTGAGTCGGACAAACTTGTGCCAGTTACGTAGAACATACTTGTGCCAGTTGCGAACTACAAACTTGTGCCAGTTGCGTTGAACAAACTTGGGCCAGTTGCGTCAAACAAACTTGTGCTAGTTGCGTTAAACAAACTTTTGCCAGTTGTGTCATACAAACTTGTACCAGTTGCGTTGAACAAACTTGTGCCAGTTGCGTTGAACAAACTTGTGCCAGTTGCGTAGAACAAACTTGAGCCAGTTGCGTAGAACAAACTTGTGCCAGTTGCGTAGAACAAACATTTTCCAGTTGCGTAGAACAAACTTGTGCCAGTTGCGTAGAACAAACTTGTCCCAGTTGCGTAGAACAAACATTTTCCAGTTGCGTAGAACAAACTTGTGCCAGTTGCGTCGAAAAAACTTGTGCCAGTTGATCGAACACAGTTGTGCCAGTTGCGTTTGACAAACTTGTGCCAGTTGCGTTGAACAAACTTGTGACAGTTGCGTAGAACAAACTTGTGCCAGTTGTTTCAAACAAACTTTTGCCAGTTGCGTGAAACAAACTTGGGACAGTTGCATCAAACAAACTTGTGCCAGTTGCGTAGAACAAACTTGTGCCAGTTGCTTAGAACAAACTTGTGCCAGTCGCGTAGAACAAACTTGTGCCAGTTGCATCGAACAAACTTGTGCCAGTTGCGTACAACAAACTTGTGCCAGTTGTGTACAACAAACTTGTGCCATTTGCGTCAAAAAACTTGTGCCAGTTGCGTAGAACAAATTTGTGCTAGTTGCGTAGAACAAACTTGTGCCAGTTGCGTCGAACAAACTTGTGCCAGTTGCATAGAACAAACTCGTGCCAGTTGGGAAGAACAAACTTGGGCCAGTTGCGTAGAACAAACTTGTGTCAGTTGCGATGAACAAACTTGTGCCAGTTGCATCAAACAAACTTGTGCCAGTTGCGTAGAACAAACTTGTGCCAGTTGCTTAGAACAAACTTGTGCCTGTTGCAACGAACAAACTTGTGCCAGTTGCGTCGAACACACTTGTGCCAGTTGCGTAGAACAAACTTGTGCCAGTTGTGTCAATCAAACTTTTGCCAGTTGCGTCAAACAAGTTTGGGCCAGTTGCGTCGAACAAACTTGTGCCAGTTGCGTCGAAGAAACTTGTGCCAGTTGCGTAGAAAAAACTTGTGCCAGTTATGTCAAAGAAACTTGTGCCAGTTGCATAGAACAAACTTGTGCCAGTTGTGTAGAGCAACCTTGTGCCAGTTGCGTCAAACAACCTTGTGCCAGTTGCATCAAACAAACTTGTGCCAGTTGCGTCAAACAAATTTATGCCAGTTGCATAGAACAAACTTGTGCCAGTTGCGTAGAACAAACTTGTGCCAGTTGCATCGAACAAACTTGTGCCAGTTGCGTCGAACACACTTGTGCCAGTTGCGTCGGACAAACTTGTGCCAATTGCGTCGTACAAACTTGTGCCAGTTGCGTAGAACAAACTTGTGCCAGTTGTGTCAAACAAACTTGTGCCAGTTGCATAAAAAAAACTTTTGCCAGTTGCGTCAAGCAAACTTGTGCCAGTTGCATAGAACAAACTTGTGCCAGTTACGTAGAACAAACTTGTGCCAGTTGTGTCAGACAAACTTGTGCCAGTTGCACAGAACAAACTTGTGCCAGTTCCATAGAACAAACTTGTGCTAGTTGCGTAGAATAAACTTTTGCCAGTTGCGTAGAACAAACTTGTGCCAGTTGCGTCGAACAAACTTGTGCCAGTTGCGTCAAACAATCTTGTGCCAGTTTCGTTGAACAAACTTGTGCCAGTTGCATATAACAAACTTGTGCCAGTTGTGTCAAACAAACTTGTGCCAGTTGCGTCAAACAAACTTGGGCCAGTTGCGTCGAACAAACTTGTGCCAGTTGCGTCGAACAAACTTGTGCCAGTTGCGTAGAACAAACTTGTGCCAGTTGCGTAGAACAAACTTGTGCCAGTTGCGTAGAACAAACTTGGGCCAGTTGCATAGAACAAACTTGTGCCAGTTTTGTAGAACAACCTTGTGCCAGTTGCGTCAAACAACCTTGTGCCAGTTGCATAGAACAAACTTGTGCCAGTTGCGTAGAACAAACTTGTGCCAGTTGCATAGAACAAACTTGTGCCAGTTTTGTAGAACAACCTTTTGCCAGTAGCGTCAAACAGACTTGTGCCAATTGCGTAGAACAAACTAGTGCCAGTTGCGTCAAAAAAACTTGTGCCAGTTGGGTTGAATAAACTTGTGCCAGTTGCGTTAAACAAACTTGTGCCAGTTGCGTCGAACAAACTTGTGCCAGTTGCGTCAAACAAACTTGTGCCAGTTGCATCGAACAAACTTGTGCCAGTTGCGTAGAACAAACTTATGCCAGTTGCATAGAACAAACTTTTGCCACTTGCGTCGAACAAACTTGTGCCAGTTGCGCAGAACAAACTTTTGCCAGTTGCGTAGAACAAACTTTTGCCAGTTTTGTCAAACAAACTTGTGCCAGTTTCGTAGAACAAACTTGTGCCCGTTACGTGGAACAAACTTGTGCCAGTTGCAAAGAACAAACTTTTGCCAGTTGCGTCAAACAAACTTGGGCCAGTTGCGTAGAACAAACTTGTGCCAGTTACGTCAAACAAACTTGTGCCAGTTGCGTCAAACAAACTTGTGCCAGTTGCGTAGAAGAAACTTGTGCCAGTTGCGTCGAACAAACTTGTGCCAGTTCCGTGGAACAAACTTGTGCCAGTTGCGTAGAACAAACTTGTGCCAGTTGTGTAGAACAATCTTGTGCCAGTTGCGTAGAACAAACTTGTGCCAGTTGCGTCAAACAAACTTGGGCCAGTTGCGTAGAACAAAATTGTGCCAGTTGCGTAGAACAAACTTGTGCCAGCTGCGTCAAACAATCTTCTGCCAGTTGCGAAGAACAAACTTGTGCCTGTTGCATAGAACAAAATTGTGCCAGTTGCGTAGAACAACTTTGTGCCAGTTGCGTAGAACAAACTTGTGCCAGTTGCGTAGAACAAACTTGTGCTAGTTGCGTAGAACAAACTTGTGCCAGTTGCGTCAAACAAACTTGGGCCAGTTGCGTAGAAAAAACTTGTGCCAGTTGCGAACTACAAACTTGTGCCAGTTTCGTAGGACAAACTTGTGCCAGTTGCGTCAAACAAACTTGTGCCAGTTGCGTAGAACAAACTTGCGCCAGTTGCGAACTACAATCTTGTGCCACTTGCGTAGGACAAATTTGTGCCAGTTGCGTCAAAGAAACTTGTGACAGTTGCGTCAAATAAACTTGTTCCAGTTGCGTCAAATAAACTTGTGCCAGTTACGTAGAACAACTTTGTGCCAGTTGCATAGAACAAAATTGTGCCAGTTGCGTAGAACAACTTTGTGCCAGTTGCGTAGAACAAACTTGTGCCAGTTGCGTAGAACAAACTTGTGCTAGTTGCGTAGAACAAACTTGTGCCAGTTGCGTAGAACAAACTTGTGTCAGTTGCGTAGAACAAACTTGTGCCAGTTGGGTCAAACAAACTTGGGCCAGTTGCGTAGAACAAACTTATGCCAGTTTCGAACTACAAACTTGTGCCAGTTTCGTAGGACAAACTTGTGCCAGTTGCGTCAAACAAACTTGTGCCAGTTGCGTAGAACAAACTTGTGCCAGTTGAGAACTACAAACTTGTGCCACTTGCGTCAAACAAACTTGTGCTAGTTGCGTCAAAGAAACTTGTGCCAGTTACATCAAATAAATTTGTGCCAGTTGCGCAGAACAAACTTGTGAAAGTTGCGTAGAACAAACTTGTGCCAGTTGCGTTGAACAAACTTGTGCCAGTTGCATCAAACATACTTGTGCCAGTTGCGTCGAACAAACTTGTGCCAGTTGCGTAGAACAAACTTGTGCCAGTTGCGTAGAACAAACTTGTGCCAGTTGCCTCAAACAAACTAGTGCCTGTTGCGTTTAACAAACTTGTGCCAGTTGCATACAACAAACTTGTGCCAGTTGTGTCAAACAAACGTGTGCCAGTTGCGTCAAACAAACTTGTGCCAGTTGCGTTGAACAAACTTGTGCCAGTTACGTAGAACAAACTTGTGCTAGTTGTGTCAAACAAACTTGTGCCAGTTGTGTAGAAAAAACTTGTGCCAGTTGCGTAGAACAAACTTGTGCCATTTGCGTAGAACAAACTTGTGCCAGTTACGTAGAACAAACTTGTGCCAGTTGTGTCAAACAAACTTGTGCCAATTGCGTAGAACAAACTTGTGCCAGTTGCGTAGAACAAACTTGTGCCAGTTGCGTAGAACAAACTTGTGCCAGTTGCGTCGAACGAACTTGTGCCAGTTGCATAGAACAAACTTGTGCCAGTTGCGTCAAACAAACTTGTGCCAGTTGCGTAGAACAAACTTGAGGCAGTTGCGTAAAACAAACGTGTGCCAGTTGCGTAGAACAAAATTGTGCCAGTTGCGCTGAACAAACTTGTGCCAGTTGTTTCAAACAAACTTTTGCCAGTTGCGTCAAACAAACTTGGGCCAGTTGCGTCGAACAAACTTTTGCCAGTTGCATAGAACAAACTTTGTGCCAGTTGTGTCAAACTTTTCCCAGTTGCGTCAAACAAACTTGGGCCAGTTGCGTCAAACAAATTTATGCCAGTTGCATAGAACAAACTTGTGCCAGTTGCGTAGAACAAACTTGTGCCAGTTGCATCGAACAAACTTGTGCCAGTTGCGTCGAACACACTTGTAACAGTTGCGTCGGACAAACTTCTGCCAATTGCGTCGAACAAACTTGTGCCAGTTGCGTAGAACAAACTTATGCCAGTTGCGTCGGACAAACTTGTGCCAGTTGCGTCGAACAAACTTGTGCCAGTTACGTAGAACAAACTTGTGCCAGTTGTGTCAAACAAACTTTTGCCAGTTGCGTCAAACAAACTTGGGCCAGTTGCGTCGAACAAAATTGTGCCAGTTGTGTCGGACAAACTTGTGCCAGTTACGTAGAACATACTTGTGCCAGTTGCGAACTACAAACTTGTGCCAGTTGCGTTGAACAAACTTGGGCCAGTTGCGTCAAACAAACTTGGGCTAGTTTCGTTAAACAAACTTTTGCCTGTTGCGTCAAACAAACTTGTGCCAGTTGCGTTGAACAAACTTGTGCCAGTTGCGCAGAACAAACTTGAGACAGTTGTGTAGAACAAATTTGTGCCAGTTGCGTAGAACAAACATTTTCCAGTTGCGTAGAACAAACTTGTGCCAGTTGCGTCGAACAAACTTGTGCCAGTTGCGTAGAACAAACTTGTGCCAGTTGCATAGAACAAACTTGAGCCACTTGCGTCGAACAAACTTGTGCCACTTGCGCAGAACAAACTTTTGCCAGTTACGTAAAACAAACTTGTGCCAGTTTTGTCAAACAAACTTGTGCCAGTTGCGTAGAACAAACTTGTGCCCGTTACGTGGAACAAACTTGTGCCAGTTGCATAGAACAAACTTCTGCCAGTTGCGTCAAACAAACTTGGGCCAGTTGCGTAGAACAAACTTGTGCCAGTTGCGTCAAACAAACTTGTGCCAGTTTCGTAGGACAAACTTGTGCCAGTTGCGTAGAACAAACTTGAGCCAGTTGCGTAGAACAACCTTGTGCCAGTTACGTACAACAAACTTGTGCCAGTTGTGTCAAACAAACTTGTGCCAGTAGAGTAGAACAAACTTATGCCAGTTGAGTAGAACAAACTTGTGCGAGTTGTGTCAAACAATCTTTGGCCAGTTGCGTAGAAGTTGTGTAAAACAAACTTGTGCTAGTTGCGTAAAACAAACTTGAGCCAGTTGCGTAGAACAAACTTGTGCCAGTTGCATCGAACAAACTTGTGCCAGTTGCGTGGAACAAACTTATGCCAGTTGCGCAGAACAAACTTGTGCCTGTTAAGTCAAACAGACTTTTGCCAGTTGCGTCAAACAAATTTATGCCAGTTGCATAGAACAAACTTGTGCCAGTTGCGTAGACCAAACTTGTGCCAGTTGCATCGAACAAACTTGTGCCAGTTGCGTCGAACACACTTGTGCCAGTTGTGTCGGACAACTTGCGCCAGTTGCGTAGAACAAACTTGGGCCAGTTGCGTCGAA
Source organism: Macrobrachium rosenbergii (assembly GCA_039081455.1). NCBI lineage: Eukaryota > Metazoa > Arthropoda > Malacostraca > Decapoda > Palaemonidae > Macrobrachium > Macrobrachium rosenbergii. The sequence goes on along the minus strand of JANJGK010000344.1, from coordinate 644,168 downwards.
CAAACTTGTGCCAGTTGCGTAGAACAAACTTGTGCCAGTTGCGTAGAACAAGCTTCTGCCAGTTGTGTCAAACAAACTTGTGCCAGTTGCATAAAACAAACTTGTGCCAGTTGCGTCGAACAAACTTGTGCCAGTTGCGTCAAACAAACTTGTGCCAGTTACGTAGAACAAACTTGTGCCAGTTTTGTCAAACAAACTTGTGCCAGTTGCATCAAAGAATCTTGGGCCAGTTGCGTCGAACAAACTTGTGCCAGTTTCGTCAAAGAAACTTGTGCCAGTTGCATAAAACAAACTTGTGCCAGTTGCGTAGAACAAACTTGTGCCAGTTGCGTAGAGCAAACTTGTGCCAGTTACGTAGAACAAACTTGTGCCAGTTTTGTCAAACAAACTTGTGCCAGTTGCGTCAAACAAACTTGTGTCAGTTGCGTCGAACAAACTTGTGCCAGTTGTGTAGAACAACCTTGTGCCAGTTGCGTCAAACAATCTTGTGCCAGTTGCGTCAAACAAACTTGTGCCAGTTGCATCAAAAAAACTTGTGCCAGTTGAGTCAAACAAACTTTTGCCTGTTGGGTCGAATAAACTTGTGCCAGTTGCGTTAAACAAAGTTTTGACAGTTGCGTCGAACAAACTTGTGCCATTTGCATCGAACAAACTTGTGCCACTTGTGTCGAACAAGCTTGTGCCAGTTGCGTCAAACAAACTTGTGCCAGTTGCATCGAACAAACTTGTGCCAGTTGCGTAGAACAAACTGTGCCAGTTGTGTCAAACAAACTTGTGCCACTTGCGTCAAACAAACTTGTGCCAGTTTCGTAGGACAAACTTGTGCCAGTTGCGTAGAACAAACTTGAGCCAGTTGCGTAGAACAACCTTGTGCCAGTTACGTACAACAAACTTGTGCCAGTTGTGTCAAACAAACTTGTGCCAGTAGAGTAGAACAAACTTATGCCAGTTGAGTAGAACAAACTTGTGCGAGTTGTGTCAAACAATCTTTGGCCAGTTGCGTAGAAGTTGTGTAAAACAAACTTGTGCTAGTTGCGTAAAACAAACTTGAGCCAGTTGCGTAGAACAAACTTGTGCCAGTTGCATCGAACAAACTTGTGCCAGTTGCGTGGAACAAACTTATGCCAGTTGCGCAGAACAAACTTGTGCCTGTTAAGTCAAACAGACTTTTGCCAGTTGCGTCAAACAAATTTATGCCAGTTGCATAGAACAAACTTGTGCCAGTTGCGTAGACCAAACTCGTGCCAGTTGCATCGAACAAACTTGTGCCAGTTGCGTCGAACACACTTGTGCCAGTTGTGTCGGACAACTTGCGCCAGTTGCGTAGAACAAACTTGGGCCAGTTGCGTCGAACAAACTTGTGCCAGTTGCGTAGAACAAACTTGTGCCAGTTGCGTAGAACAAACTTCTGCCAGTTGTGTCAAACAAACTTGTGCCAGTTGCATAAAACAAACTTGTGCCAGTTGCGTCGAACAAACTTGTGCCAGTTGCGTCAAACAAACTTGTGCCAGTTACGTAGAACAAACTTGTGCCAGTTTTGTCAAACAAACTTGTGCCAGTTGCATCAAAGAATCTTGGGCCAGTTGCGTCGAACAAACTTGTGCCAGTTTCGTCAAAGAAACTTGTGCCAGTTGCATAAAACAAACTTGTGCCAGTTGCGTAGAACAAACTTGTGCCAGTTGCGTAGAGCAAACTTGTGCCAGTTACGTAGAACAAACTTGTGCCAGTTTTGTCAAACAAACTTGTGCCAGTTGCGTCAAACAAACTTGTGTCAGTTGCGTCGAACAAACTTGTGCCAGTTGTGTAGAACAACCTTGTGCCAGTTGCGTCAAACAATCTTGTGCCAGTTGCGTCAAACAAACTTGTGCCAGTTGCATCAAAAAAACTTGTGCCAGTTGAGTCAAACAAACTTTTGCCTGTTGGGTCGAATAAACTTGTGCCAGTTGCGTTAAACAAAGTTTTGACAGTTGCGTCGAACAAACTTGTGCCATTTGCATCGAACAAACTTGTGCCACTTGTGTCGAACAAGCTTGTGCCAGTTGCGTCAAACAAACTTGTGCCAGTTGCATCGAACAAACTTGTGCCAGTTGCGTAGAACAAACTGTGCCAGTTGTGTCAAACAAACTTGTGCCACTTGCGTCGAACAAACTTGTGCCAGTTGCGTAGAACAAACTTTTGCCAGTTGCGTAGAACAAACTTGTGCCAGTTGTGTCAAACAAACTTGTGTCAGTTGTGTAGAACAAACTTGTGCCAGTTGCGTAGAACAAACTTGTGCCAGTTATGTAGAACAAACCTTTGCCAGTTGCATAGAACAAACTTGTGCCAGTTGCATAGAACAAACTTGTGTGAGTTGCGTCAAACAAACTTCTGCCAGTTGCATAAAACAAACTTGTGCCAGTTGCATAGAACAAACTTATGCCAGTTGCGTAGAACAAACTTGTGCCAGTTGCATAGAACAAACTTGTGCCAGTTTTGTAGAACAACCTTTTGCCAGTAGCGTCAAACAGACTTGTGCCAATTGCGTAGAACAAACTTGTGCCAGTTGCGTCAAAAAAACTTGTGCCAGTTGTGTCAAACAAACTTGTGCCAGTTGGGTCGAATAAACTTGTGCCAGTTGCGTTAAACAAACTTGTGCCAGTTGCGTCGAACAAACTTGTGCCAGTTGCGTCGAACAAACTTGTGCCAGTTGCGCCAAACAAACTTGTGCCAGTTGCATCGAACAAACTTGTGCCAGTTGCGTAGAACAAACTTATGCCAGTTGCATAGAACAAACTTTTGCCACTTGCGTCGAACAAACTTGTGCCAGTTGCGCAGAACAAACTTTTGCCAGTTGCGCAGAACAAACTTGTGCCAGTTTTGTCAAACAAACTTGTGCCAGTTTCGTAGAACAAACTTGTGCCCGTTACGTGGAACAAACTTGTGCCAGTTGCAAAGAACAAACTTTTGCCAGTTGCGTCAAACAAACTTGGGCCAGTTGCGTAGAACAAACTTGTGCCAGTTACGTCAAACATACTTGTGCCAGTTGCGTCAAACAAACTTGTGCCAGTTGCGTAGAAGAAACTTGTGCCAGTTGCGTCGAACAAACTTGTGCCAGTTCCGTGGAACAAACTTGTGCCAGTTGGGTAGAACAAACTTGTGCCAGTTGCGTAGAACAAACTTGTGCCAGTTGCGTCAAACAAACTTGGGCCAGTTGCGTAGAACAAACTTGTGCCAGTTGGGTAGAACAAACTTGTGCCAGTTGTGTAGAACAATCTTGTGCCAGTTGCGTAGAACAAACTTGTGCCAGTTGCGTCAAACAAACTTGGGCCAGTTGCGTAGAACAAAATTGTGCCAGTTGCGTAGAACAAACTTGTGCCAGCTGCGTCTAACAATCTTGTGCCAGTTGCGAAGAACAAACTTGTGCCTGTTGCATAGAACAAAATTGTGCCAGTTGCGTAGAACAACTTTGTGCCAGTTGCGTAGAACAAACTTGTGCCAGTTGCGTAGAACAAACTTGTGCTAGTTGCGTAGAACAAACTTGTGCCAGTTGCGTAGAACAAACTTGTGTCAGTTGCGTAGAACAAACTTGTGCCAGTTGCGTCAAACAAACTTGGGCCAGTTGCGTAGAAAAAACTTGTGCCAGTTGCGAACTACAAACTTGTGCCAGTTTCGTAGGACAAACTTGTGCCAGTTGCGTCAAACAAACTTGTGCCAGTTGCGTAGAACAAACTTGCGCCAGTTGCGAACTACAATCTTGTGCCACTTGCGTAGGACAAATTTGTGCCAGTTGCGTCAAAGAAACTTGTGACAGTTGCGTCAAATAAACTTGTTCCAGTTGCGTCAAATAAACTTGTGCCAGTTACGTAGAACAACTTTGTGCCAGTTGCATAGAACAAAATTGTGCCAGTTGCGTAGAACAACTTTGTGCCAGTTGCGTAGAACAAACTTGTGCCAGTTGCGTAGAACAAACTTGTGCTAGTTGCGTAGAACAAACTTGTGTCAGTTGTGTAGAACAAACTTGGGCCAGTTGGGTCAAACAAACTTGGGCCAGTTGCGTAGAACAAACTTATGCCAGTTGCGAACTACAAACTTGTGCCAGTTTCGTAGGACAAACTTGTGCCAGTTGCGTCAAACAAACTTGTGCCAGTTTGTAGGACAAACTTGTGCCAGTTGCGTCAAACAAACTTGTGCCAGTTGCGTCGAACAAACTTGTGCCAGTTTCGTAGGACAAACTTGTGCCAGTTTCGTAGGACAAACTTGTGCCAGTTGCGTCAAACAAACTTGTGCCAGTTGCGTTGAACAAACTTGTGCCAGTTACGTAGAACAAACTTGTGCTAGTTGTGTCAAACAAACTTGTGCCAGTTGCGTAGAAAAAACTTGTGCCAGTTGCGTAGAACAAACTTGTGCCATTTGCATAGAACAAACTTGTGCCAGTTACGTAGAACAAACTTGTGCCAGTTGTGTCAAACAAACTTGTGCCAATTGCGTAGAACAAACTTGTGCCAGTTGCGTAGAACAAACTTGTGCCAGTTGCGTAGAACAAACTTGTGCCAGTTGCGTCGAACGATCTTGTGCCAGTTGCATAGAACAAACTTGTGCCAGTTGCGTCAAACAAACTTGTGCCAGTTGCGTAGAACAAACTTGAGGCAGTTGCGTAAAACAAACGTGTGCCAGTTGCGTAGAACAAAATTGTGCCAGTTGCGCTGAACAAACTTGTGCCAGTTGTTTCAAACAAACTTTTGCCAGTTGCGTCAAACAAACTTGGGCCAGTTGCGTCGAACAAACTTGTGCCAGTTGCATAGAACAAACTTTGTGCCAGTTGTGTCAAACTTTTCCCAGTTGCGTCAAACAAACTTGGGCCAGTTGCGTCAAACAAATTTATGCCAGTTGCATAGAACAAACTTGTGCCAGTTGCGTAGAACAAACTTGTGCCAGTTGCATCGAACAAACTTGTGCCAGTTGCGTCGAACACACTTGTAACAGTTGCGTCAGACAAACTTCTGCCAATTGCGTCGAACAAACTTGTGCCAGTTGCGTAGAACAAACTTATGCCAGTTGCGTCGGACAAACTTGTGCCAGTTGCGTCGAACAAACTTGTGCCAGTTACGTAGAACAAACTTGTGCCAGTTGTGTCAAACAAACTTTTGCCAGTTGCGTCAAACAAACTTGGGCCAGTTGCGTCGAACAAAATTGTGGTAGTTGTGTCGGACAAACTTGTGCCAGTTACGTAGAACATACTTGTGCCAGTTGCGAACTACAAACTTGTGCCAGTTGCGTTGAACAAACTTGGGCCAGTTGCGTCAAACAAACTTGGGCTAGTTTCGTTAAACAAACTTTTGCCTGTTGCGTCAAACAAACTTGTGCCAGTTGCGTTGAACAAACTTGTGCCAGTTGCGCAGAACAAACTTGAGACAGTTGTGTAGAACAAACTTGTGCCAGTTGCGTAGAACAAACATTTTCCAGTTGCGTAGAACAAACTTGTGCCAGTTGCGTCGAACAAACTTGTGCCAGTTGCGTAGAACAAACTTGTGCCAGTTGCATAGAACAAACTTGAGCCACTTGCGTCGAACAAACTTGTGCCACTTGCGCAGAACAAACTTTTGCCAGTTACGTAAAACAAACTTGTGCCAGTTTTGTCAAACAAACTTGTGCCAGTTGCGTAGAACAAACTTGTGCCCGTTACGTGGAACAAACTTGTGCCAGTTGCATAGAACAAACTTCTGCCAGTTGCGTCAAACAAACTTGGGCCAGTTGCGTAGAACAAACTTGTGCCAGTTGCGTCAAACAAACTTGTGCCAGTTTCGTAGGACAAACTTGTGCCAGTTGCGTAGAACAAACTTGAGCCAGTTGCGTAGAACAACCTTGTGCCAGTTACGTAGAACAAACTTGTGCCAGTTGTGTCAAACAAACTTGTGCCAGTAGAGTAGAACAAACTTATGCCAGTTGAGTAGAACAAACTTGTGCGAGTTGTGTCAAACAATCTTTGGCCAGTTGCGTAGAAGTTGTGTAAAACAAACTTGTGCTAGTTGCGTAAAAGAAACTTGAGCCAGTTGCGTAGAACAAACTTGTGCCAGTTGCATCGAACAAACTTGTGCCAGTTGCGTGGAACAAACTTATGCCAGTTGCGCAGAACAAACTTGTGCCTGTTAAGTCAAACAGACTTTTGCCAGTTGCGTCAAACAAATTTATGCCAGTTGCATAGAACAAACTTGTGCCAGTTGCGTAGACCAAACTTGTGCCAGTTGCATCGAACAAACTTGTGCCAGTTGCGTCGAACACACTTGTGCCAGTTGTGTCGGACAACTTGCGCCAGTTGCGTAGAACAAACTTGGGCCAGTTGCGTCGAACAAACTTGTGCCAGTTGCGTAGAACAAACTTGTGCCAGTTGCGTAGAACAAACTTCTGCCAGTTGTGTCAAACAAACTTGTGCCAGTTGCATAAAACAAACTTGTGCCAGTTGCGTCGAACAAACTTGTGCCAGTTGCGTCAAACAAACTTGTGCCAGTTACGTAGAACAAACTTGTGCCAGTTTTGTCAAACAAACTTGTGCCAGTTGCATCAAAGAATCTTGGGCCAGTTGCGTCGAACAAACTTGTGCCAGTTTCGTCAAAGAAACTTGTGCCAGTTGCATAAAACAAACTTGTGCCAGTTGCGTAGAACAAACTTGTGCCAGTTGCGTAGAGCAAACTTGTGCCAGTTACGTAGAACAAACTTGTGCCAGTTTTGTCAAACAAACTTGTGCCAGTTGCGTCAAACAAACTTGTGTCAGTTGCGTCGAACAAACTTGTGCCAGTTGTGTAGAACAACCTTGTGCCAGTTGCGTCAAACAATCTTGTGCCAGTTGCGTCAAACAAACTTGTGCCAGTTGCATCAAAAAAACTTGTGCCAGTTGAGTCAAACAAACTTTTGCCTGTTGGGTCGAATAAACTTGTGCCAGTTGCGTTAAACAAAGTTTTGACAGTTGCGTCGAACAAACTTGTGCCATTTGCATCGAACAAACTTGTGCCACTTGTGTCGAACAAGCTTGTGCCAGTTGCGTCAAACAAACTTGTGCCAGTTGCATCGAACAAACTTGTGCCAGTTGCGTAGAACAAACTGTGCCAGTTGTGTCAAACAAACTTGTGCCACTTGCGTCGAACAAACTTGTGCCAGTTGCGTAGAACAAACTTTTGCCAGTTGCGTAGAACAAACTTGTGCCAGTTGTGTCAAACAAACTTGTGTCAGTTGTGTAGAACAAACTTGTGCCAGTTGCGTAGAACAAACTTGTGCCAGTTATGTAGAACAAACCTTTGCCAGTTGCATAGAACAAACTTGTGCCAGTTGCATAGAACAAACTTGTGTGAGTTGCGTCAAACAAACTTCTGCCAGTTGCATAAAACAAACTTGTGCCAGTTGCATAGAACAAACTTGTGCCAGTTGCGTAGAACAAACTTGTGCCAGTTGCATAGAACAAACTTGTGCCAGTTTTGTAGAACAACCTTTTGCCAGTAGCGTCAAACAGACTTGTGCCAATTGCGTAGAACAAACTTGTGCCAGTTGCGTCAAAAAAACTTGTGCCAGTTGTGTCAAACGAACTTGTGCCAGTTGGGTCGAATAAACTTGTGCCAGTTGCGTTAAACAAACTTGTGCCAGTTGCGTCGAACAAACTTGTGCCAGTTGCGTCGAACAAACTTGTGCCAGTTGCGTCAAACAAACTTGTGCCAGTTGCATCGAACAAACTTGTGCCAGTTGCGTAGAACAAACTTATGCCAGTTGCATAGAACAAACTTTTGCCACTTGCGTCGAACAAACTTGTGCCAGTTGCGCAGAACAAACTTTTGCCAGTTGCATAGAACAAACTTGTGCCAGTTTTGTCAAACAAACTTGTGCCAGTTTCGTAGAACAAACTTGTGCCCGTTACGTGGAACAAACTTGTGCCAGTTGCAAAGAACAAACTTTTGCCAGTTGCGTCAAACAAACTTGGGCCAGTTGCGTAGAACAAACTTGTGCCAGTTACGTCAAACATACTTGTGCCAGTTGCGTCAAACAAACTTGTGCCAGTTGCGTAGAAGAAACTTGTGCCAGTTGCGTCGAACAAACTTGTGCCAGTTCCGTGGAACAAACTTGTGCCAGTTGGGTAGAACAAACTTGTGCCAGTTGCGTAGAACAAACTTGTGCCAGTTGCGTCAAACAAACTTGGGCCAGTTGCGTAGAACAAACTTGTGCCAGTTGGGTAGAACAAACTTGTGCCAGTTGTGTAGAACAATCTTGTGCCAGTTGCGTAGAACAAACTTGTGCCAGTTGCGTCAAACAAACTTGGGCCAGTTGCGTAGAACAAAATTGTGCCAGTTGCGTAGAACAAACTTGTGCCAGCTGCGTCAAACAATCTTGTGCCAGTTGCGAAGAACAAACTTGTGCCTGTTGCATAGAACAAAATTGTGCCAGTTGCGTAGAACAACTTTGTGCCAGTTGCGTAGAACAAACTTGTGCCAGTTGCGTAGAACAAACTTGTGCTAGTTGCGTAGAACAAACTTGTGCCAGTTGCGTAGAACAAACTTGTGTCAGTTGCGTAGAACAAACTTGTGCCAGTTGCGTCAAACAAACTTGGGCCAGTTGCGTAGAAAAAACTTGTGCCAGTTGCGAACTACAAACTTGTGCCAGTTTCGTAGGACAAACTTGTGCCAGTTGCGTCAAACAAACTTGTGCCAGTTGCGTAGAACAAACTTGCGCCAGTTGCGAACTACAATCTTGTGCCACTTGCGTAGGACAAATTTGTGCCAGTTTCGTAGGACAAACTTGTGCCAGTTTCGTAGGACAAACTTGTGCCAGTTGCGTCAAACAAACTTGTGCCAGTTTCGTAGGACAAACTTGTGCCAGTTGCGTCAAACAAACTTGTGCCAGTTGCGTCAAACAAACTTGTGCCAGTTGCGTCGAACAAACTTGTGCCAGTTTCGTAGGACAAACTTGTGCCAGTTGCGTCAAACAAACTTGTGCCAGTTTCGTAGGACAAACTTGTGCCAGTTGCGTCAAACAAACTTGTGCCAGTTGCGTAGAACAAACTTGTGCCAGTTGAGAACTACAAACTTGTGCCACTCGCGTCAAACAAACTTGTGCTAGTTGCGTCAAAGAAACTTGTGCCAGTTACATCAAATAAATTTGTGCCAGTTGCGCAGAACAAACTTGTGAAAGTTGCGTAGAACAAACTTGTGCCAGTTGTTTCAAACAAACTTTTGCCAGTTGCGTCAAACAAACTTGGGCCAGTTGCGTCAAACAAACTTGTGCCAGTTGCGTAGAACAAACTTTTGCCAGTTGCGTAGAACAAACTTGTGCCAGTTGCGTAGAACAAACTTGTGCCAGTTGCGTAGAACAAACTTGTGACAGTTGCGTAGAACAAACTTGTGCCAGTTGTTTCAAACAAACTTTTGCCAGTTGCGTCAAACAAACTTGGGCCAGTTGCGTCAAACAAACTTGTGCCAGTTGCGTAGAACAAACTTTTGCCAGTTGCGTAGAACAAACTTGTGCCAGTTGCGTAGAACAAACTAGTGCCAGTTGCGTCAAACAAACTTGGGCCAGATGTGTAGAACAAACTTGTGCCAGTTGCGTAGAACAAACTTGTGCCAGTTGCGAAGAACAAACTTGTGCCTGTTGTGTAGAACAAAATTGTGCCAGTTGCGTAGAACAACCTTGTGCCAGTTGCGTAGAACAAACTTGTGCCAGTTGTGTAGAACAAACTTGTGCCAGTTGCGTAGAACAAACTTATGCCAGTTGCGTAGAACAGACTTGTGCGAGTTGTGTCATACAAACTTGTGCCAGTTGCGAAGAACAAACTTGTGCCAGTTGCGCAGAACAAACTTGTGCCAGTTGCGTAGAACAAACTTGTGCCTGTTGCGTAGAACAAAATTGTGCCAGTTGCGTAGAACAACCTTGTGCCAGTTGCGTAGAACAAACTTGTGACAGTTGCATAGAACAAACTTGAGCCAGTTGCGTAGAACAAACTTGAGCCAGTTGCGTAGAACAAACATGTGCCAGTTGTGTAGAGCAAACTTGTGCCAGTTGTGTCAAAAAAACTTGTGCCAGATGCGTTGAACAAACTTATGCCAGTTGCGTAGAACAAACTTGTGCTATTTGCGTAGAACGAACTTGTGCCAGTTGCGTCAAACAAACTTGGGCCAGTTGCGTAGAACAAACTTGTGCCAGTTGCGAACTACAAACTTGTGCCACTTCCGTAGGACAAATTTGTGCCAGTTGCGTCAAACAAACTTGTGCCAGGTGCGTCAAACAAACTTGTGCCAGTTGCGTTAAACAAACTTGTGCCAGTTGCGTCGAACAAACTTGTGCCAGTTGCGTAGAACAAACTTGTGCCAGTTACGTAGAACAAACTTGTGCCATTTGTGTCAAACAAACTTGTGCCAGTTGCATAGAACAAACTTGTGCCAGTTGCGTAGAACAAACTTGTGCAAGTTACGTAGAACAAACTTGTGGCAGTTGCTTAGAACAAACTTCTGCCAGTTGCATCAAACAAACTTGGGCCAGTTGCGTAGAACAAACTTGTGCCAGTTGCGTAGGACAAACTTGCGCCAGTTGTGTCAAACAAACTTGTGCCAGTTGCGTAGAACAAACTTGAGACTGTTGCATAGACAAACTTGTGCCAGTTGCGTCGAACATACTTGTGCCAGTTGCGTTGAACAAACTTGTGCCAGTTGCGTAGAACAAACTTGTGGCAGTTGCGTAGAACAAACTTGTGCCAGTTGCGTAGAACAAACTTGTGGCAGTTGCGTAGAACAAACTTGTGCCAGTTGCGTAGAACAAATATTTTCCAGTTGCGTAGAACAAAATTGTGCCAGTTGCGTCGAACAAACTTGTGCCAGTTGCATCGAACAAATTTGTGCCAGTTGCGTTGGACAAACTTGTGAGAGTTGTGTAGAACAAACTTGTTCCAGTGGTTTCAAACAAACTTTTGACAGTTGCGTCAAACAAACTTGGGCCAGTAGCGTCAAACAAACTTGTGCCAGTTGCGTAAAACAAACTTGTGCCAGTTGCGTAGAACAAACTTGATTCAGTTGCGTGGAACAAACTTGTGCCAGTTGCGTCGAACAAACTTGTGCCAGTTGCGTAGAACAAACTTGTGCAATTTGCGTCAAAAAACTTGTGCCAGCTGCGTAGAACAAATTTGTGCTAGTTGAGTAGAACAAACTTGTGCCAGTTGCGTCGAACAAACTTGTGCCAGTTGCATAGAACAAACTCGTGCCAGTTGTGAAGAACAAAAATGGGCCAGTGGCGTAGAACAAACTTGTGCCAGTTGCGATGATAAAACTTGTGCCAGTTGCGTAGAACAAACTTGTGCCAGTTGCGTAGAACAAACTTGTGCCAGTTGCGTCGAACAAACTTGTGCCAGTTGCGTCGAACGAACTTGTGCCAGTTGCATCGAACAAACTTGTGCCAGTTGCATAGAACAAACTTGTGCCAGTTGCATAGAACAAACTTGTGCCAGTTGCGTCAAACAAACTTGTGCCAGTTGCGTAAAACAAACTTGTGCCAGTTGCGTCGAACAAACTTGTGCCAGTTGCGTCGAACAAACTTGTGCCAGTTGCGTCGAACAAACTTGTGGCAGTTGCGTAGAACAAACTTGTGCCAGTTGTGTCGGACAAACTTGTGCCAGTTGCGTCGAACAAACTTGTGCCAATTGCGTCGAACAAACTTGTGCCAGTTGCGTAGAACAAACTTGGGCTAGTTGCGTAGAACAAACTTGTGCCAGTTGCGAAGAACAAACTTGTGCTAGTTGAATCAAACAAACTTGTGCCAGTTGTGTCGAACAAACTTGTGCCAGTTGCATCAAACAAACTTGTGCCAGTTGCGTCGAAGAAACTTGTGCCAGTTGCGTAGAAAAAACTTGTGCCAGTTGCGTAGAACAAACTTGGGCCAGTTGCGTCGAACAAACTTGTGCCAGTTGCGTCGAACGAACTTGTGCCAGTTGCATCGAACAAACTTGTGTCAATTTCGTAGAACAAACTTGTGCCAGTTGCATAGAACAAACTTGTGCCAGTTGCATAGAACAAACTTGTCCCAGTTTCGTCGAACAAACTTGTGCCAGTTGCGTAGAACAAACTTGAGCTAGTTGAGTAGAACAAACTTGTGCCAGTTGCGAAGAACAAACTTGTGCTAGTTGCATCAAACAAACTTGTGCCAGTTGTGTCGAACAAACTTGTGCCAGTTGCATTAAACAAACTTTTGCCAGTTGCGTCGAACAAACTTGTGCCAGTTGCGTCGAACAAACTTGTGCCAGTTGCGTCGAACAAACTTGTGCCAGTTGCATCAGACAAACTTGTGCCAGTTGCGTCGAATAACCTTGTGCCAGTTGCGTCAAAACAAACTTGTGCCAGTTGTGTCAAACAAACTTTTGCCAGTTGCGTCAAACAAACTTGTGCCAGTTGCGTCGAACAAACTTGTGCCAGTTGCGTCGAACAAACTTGTGCCAGTTGCGTAGAACAAACTTGTGCCAGTTGCGTAGAACAACCTTGTCCCAGTTGCGTCAAACAAACTTGTGCCAGTTACGTCAAACTAACTTGTGCCAGTTGCGTCAAACAAACTTGTGCCAGTTGCATAGAACAAACTTGTGCCAGTTGCATTAAACAAACTTGTGCCAGTTGCGTCGAACAAACTTGTGCCAGTTGCATAGCACAAACTTGTGCCTGTTACATAGAAGAAACTTGTGCCAGTTATATAGAACAAACTTCGGCCAGTTGCGTAGAACAAACTTGTGCCATTTGCGAAGAACAAACGTGTGCCAGCTGCGTCAAACAAACTTGTGCCAGTTGCATAGAACAAACTTGTGCCAGTTGCGCAGAACAAATTTGTGCCAGTTGCGTCGATCAAACTTATGCCAGTTGCGTAGAACAAACTTGTGCCAGTTTTGTCGAACTAACTTGTGCCAGATGCGTAGAACAAACTTGTGCCAGTTGCGTAGAACAAACTTGTGCCAGTTACGTAGAACAAACTTGTGCTAGTTGCGTCAAACAAATTTGGGGCAGTTGCATAGAACAAACTTGTGCCAGTTGCGTCAAACAAACTTGTGCCAGTTGCGTCAAACAACCTTGGACCAGTTGCGTAGAACAAACTTGTGGCAGTTACGTAGAACAAACTTGTGCTACTTGCGTAGAACAAACTTGTGCTAGTTGCGTAGAACAAACTTGTGTCAGTTGCGTAGAACAAACTTGTGCCAGTTGCGTCAAACAAACTTGGGCCAGTTGCGTAGAACAAACTTGTGACAGTTGCGAACTACAAACTTGTGCCACTTGCGTAGGACAAACTTGTGCCAGTTGCGTCAAACAAACTTGTGCCAGTTGCGTAGAACAAACTTGTGCCAGTTGAGAACTACAAATTTGTGACACTTGCGTAGGACAAACTTGTGCCAGTTGCTTAGAACAAACTTGTGCCAGTTGCGTCAAACAAACTTGTGCCAGTTATGTCAAACAAACTTGTGCCAGTTGCATAGAACAAACTTGTGCCAGTTGCATAGAACAAACTTGTGCCAGTTGCATAGAACAAACTTGTGCCAGTTGCATAGAACAAACTTGTTCCAGTTGCGTAGAACAAACTTCTGCTAGTTGCGTAGAACAAACTTGTGCCAGTTGCGTCGAACAAACTTGTGCCAGTTGTGTCGAACAAACTTGTGCCAGTTGCGTCAGACAAACTTGTGCCAGTTGGGTCGAACAACCTTGTGCCAGTTACGTCAAACAAACTTGTGCCAGTTGTTTCAAACAAACTTTTGCCAGTTGCGTCAAACAAACTTGTGCCAGTTGCGTCGCACAAACTTGTGCCAGTTGCGTCGAACAAACTTGTGCCAGTCGTGTTGAACAAAATTGTGCCAGTTGCGTAGAACAACCTTGTCCCAGTTGCGTCAAACAAACTTGTGGCAGTTGTTGCAAACAAACTTGTGCCAGTTGCGTCAAACAAACTTGTGCCAGTTGGGTCAAACAAACTTGTGCCAGTTGCGTTAAACAAACTTGTGGCAGTTGCGTCGAACAAACTTGTGCCAGTTGCATAGAACAAACTTGTGCCTGTTACGTAAAAGAAACTTGTGCCAGTTACATAGAACAAACTTGTGCCAGTTGCGTAGAACAAACTTGTGCCATTTGCGAAGAACAAAATTGTGCCAGCTGCGTCAAACAAACTTGTGCCAGTTGCATAGAACAAACTTGTGCCAGATGCGTAGAACAAACTTGTGCCATTTGCGAAGAACAAACGTGTGCCAGCTGCGTCAAACAAACTTGTGCCAGTTGCATAGAACAAACTTGTGCCAGTTGCGCAGAACAAATTTGTGCCAGTTGCGTCGATCAAACTTATGCCAGTTGCTTAGAACAAACTTGTGCCAGTTGCGTCGAACTAACTTGTGCCAGATGCGTAGAACAAACGTGTGCCAGTTGCGTAGAACAAACTAGTGCCAGTTACGTAGAACAAACTTGTGCCAGTTGCGTCAAACAAATTTGGGGCAGTTGCATAGAACAAACTTGTGCCAGTTGCGTCAAACAAACTTGTGCCAGTTGCGTCAAACAACCTTGTGCCAGTTGCGTAGAACAAACTTGAGCCAGTTGCATAGAACAAACTTGTGCCAGTTGCGTCGAACAGACTTGTGACAGTTGCATTGAACAAACTTGTGCCAGTTGCGTAGAACAAACTAGTGCCAGTTGCATAGAATAAACTTGTGCGAGTTGTGTCAAACAAACTTCTGCCAGTTGCATAGAACAAACTTGTGCCAGTTGCGTAGAACAAACTTCGTCCAGTTGCATAGAACAAACTTGTGCCAGTTGCGAAGAACAAACTTGTGTCAGTTGCGTAGAACAAACTTGTGCCAGTTGCGTCAAACAAACTTGTGTCAGTTGCGTAGAACAAACTTGTGTCAGTTGCGTAGAACAAACTTGTGCTAGTTGCGTAGAACAAACTTGTGACAGTTGCGAACTACAAACTTGTGCCACTTGCGTTGGACAAACTTGTGCCACTTGCGTCAAACAAACTTGTGCCAGTTGCGTAGAACAAACTTGTGCCAGTTAAGAACTACAAATTTGTGACACTTGCGTAGGACAAACTTGTGCCAGTTGCGTCAAACAAACTTGTGCCAGGTGCGTCAAACAAACTTGTGCCAGTTATGTCAAACAAACTTGTGCCAGTTGCATAGAACAAACTTGTGCCAGTTGCATAGAGCAAACTTGTGCCAGTTACGTAGAACAAACTTGTGCCAGTTTTGTCAAACAAACTTGTGCCAGTTGCGTCAAACAAACTTGTGTCAGTTGCGTCGAACAAACTTGTGCCAGTTGTGTAGAACAACCTTGTGCCAGTTGCGTCAAACAATCTTGTGCCAGTTGCGTCAAACAAACTTGTGCCAGTTGCATCAAAAAAACTTGTGCCAGTTGAGTCAAACAAACTTTTGCCTGTTGGGTCGAATAAACTTGTGCCAGTTGCGTTAAACAAAGTTTTGACAGTTGCGTCGATCAAACTTGTGCCATTTGCATCGAACAAACTTGTGCCACTTGTGTCGAACAAGCTTGTGCCAGTTGCGTCAAACAAACTTGTGCCAGTTGCATCGAACAAACTTGTGCCAGTTGCGTAGAACAAACTGTGCCAGTTGTGTCAAACAAACTTGTGCCACTTGCGTCGAACAAACTTGTGCCAGTTGCGTAGAACAAACTTTTGCCAGTTGCGTAGAACAAACTTGTGCCAGTTGTGTCAAACAAACTTGTGTCAGTTGTGTAGAACAAACTTGTGCCAGTTGCGTAGAACAAACTTGTGCCAGTTATGTAGAACAAACCTTTGCCAGTTGCATAGAACAAACTTGTGCCAGTTGCATAGAACAAACTTGTGTGAGTTGCGTCAAACAAACTTCTGCCAGTTGCATAAAACAAACTTGTGCCAGTTGCATAGAACAAACTTGTGCCAGTTGCGTAGAACAAACTTGTGCCAGTTGCATAGAACAAACTTGTGCCAGTTTTGTAGAACAACCTTTTGCCAGTAGCGTCAAACAGACTTGTGCCAATTGCGTAGAACAAACTTGTGCCAGTTGCGTCAAAAAAACTTGTGCCAGTTGTGTCAAACAAACTTGTGCCAGTTGGGTCGAATAAACTTGTGCCAGTTGCGTTAAACAAACTTGTGCCAGTTGCGTCGAACAAACTTGTGCCAGTTGCGTCGAACAAACTTGTGCCAGTTGCGTCAAACAAACTTGTGCCAGTTGCATCGAACAAACTTGTGCCAGTTGCGTAGAACAAACTTATGCCAGTTGCATAGAACAAACTTTTGCCACTTGCGTCGAACAAACTTGTGCCAGTTGCGCAGAACAAACTTTTGCCAGTTGCGTAGAACAAACTTGTGCCAGTTTTGTCAAACAAACTTGTGCCAGTTTCGTAGAACAAACTTGTGCCCGTTACGTGGAACAAACTTGTGCCAGTTGCAAAGAACAAACTTTTGCCAGTTGCGTCAAACAAACTTGGGCCAGTTGCGTAGAACAAACTTGTGCCAGTTACGTCAAACATACTTGTGCCAGTTGCGTCAAACAAACTTGTGCCAGTTGCGTAGAAGAAACTTGTGCCAGTAGCGTCGAACAAACTTGTGCCAGTTCCGTGGAACAAACTTGTGCCAGTTGGGTAGAACAAACTTGTGCCAGTTGCGTAGAACAAACTTGTGCCAGTTGCGTCAAACAAACTTGTGCCAGTTGCGTAGAACAAACTTGTGCCAGTTGGGTAGAACAAACTTGTGCCAGTTGTGTAGAACAATCTTGTGCCAGTTGCGTAGAACAAAATTGTGCCAGTTGCGTAGAACAAACTTGTGCCAGCTGCGTCAAACAATCTTGTGCCAGTTGCGAAGAACAAACTTGTGCCTGTTGCATAGAACAAAATTGTGCCAGTTGCGTAGAACAACTTTGTGCCAGTTGCGTAGAACAAACTTGTGCCAGTTGCGTAGAACAAACTTGTGCTAGTTGCGTAGAACAAACTTGTGCCAGTTGCGTAGAACAAACTTGTGTCAGTTGCGTAGAACAAACTTGTGATAGTTGCGTCAAACAAACTTGGGCCAGTTGCGTAGAAAAAACTTGTGCCAGTTGCGAACTACAAACTTGTGCCAGTTTCGTAGGACAAACTTGTGCCAGTTGCGTCAAACAAACTTGTGCCAGTTGCGTAGAACAAACTTGCACCAGTTGCGAACTACAATCTTGTGCCACTTGCGTAGAACAAATTTGTGCCAGTTGCGTCAAAGAAACTTGTGACAGTTGCGTCAAATAAACTTGTTCCAGTTGCGTCAAATAAACTTGTGCCAGTTACGTAGAACAACTTTGTGCCAGTTGCATAGAACAAAATTGTGCCAGTTGCGTAGAACAACTTTGTGCCAGTTGCGTAGAACAAACTTGTGCCAGTTGCGTAGAACAAACTTGTGCTAGTTGCGTAGAACAAACTTGTGCCAGTTGCGTAGAACAAACTTGTGTCAGTTGCGTAGAACAAACTTGTGCCAGTTGGGTCAAACAAACTTGGGCCAGTTGCGTAGAACAAACTTATGCCAGTTGCGAACTACAAACTTGTGCCACTTGCGTCAAACAAACTTGTGCTAGTTGCGTCAAAGAAACTTGTGCCAGTTACATCAAATAAATTTGTGCCAGTTGCGCAGAACAAACTTGTGAAAGTTGCGTAGAACAAACTTGTGCCAGTTGTTTCAAACAAACTTTTGCCAGTTGCGTCAAACAAACTTGGGCCAGTTGCGTCAAACAAACTTGTGCCAGTTGCGTAGAACAAACTTTTGCCAGTTGCGTAGAACAAACTTGTGCCAGTTGCGTAGAACAAACTTGTGCCAGTTGCGTAGAACAAACTTGTGACAGTTGCGTAGAACAAACTTGTGCCAGTTGTTTCAAACAAACTTTTGCCAGTTGCGTCAAACAAACTTGGGCCAGTTGCGTCAAACAAACTTGTGCCAGTTGCGTAGAACAAACTTTTGCCAGTTGCGTAGAACAAACTTGTGCCAGTTGCGTAGAACAAACTAGTGCCAGTTGCGTCAAACAAACTTGGGCCAGATGTGTAGAATAAACTTGTGCCAGTTGCGTAGAACAAACTTGTGCCAGTTGCGAAGAACAAACTTGTGCCTGTTGTGTAGAACAAAATTGTGCCAGTTGCGTAGAACAACCTTGTGCCAGTTGCGTAGAACAAACTTGTGCCAGTTGTGTAGAACAAACTTGTGCCAGTTGCGTAGAACAAACTTATGCCAGTTGCGTAGAACAGACTTGTGCGAGTTGTGTCATACAAACTTGTGCCAGTTGCGAAGAACAAACTTGTGCCAGTTGCGCAGAACAAACTTGTGCCAGTTGCGTAGAACAAACTTGTGCCTGTTGCGTAGAACAAAATTGTGCCAGTTGCGTAGAACAACCTTGTGCCAGTTGCGTAGAACAAACTTGTGACAGTTGCGTAGAACAAACTTGTGCCAGTTGCGTAGAACAAACTTGAGCCAGTTGCGTAGAACAAACATGTGCCAGTTGTGTAGAGCAAACTTGTGCCAGTTGTGTCAAAAAAACTTGTGCCAGATGCGTTGAACAAACTTATGCCAGTTGCGTAGAACAAACTTGTGCTATTTGCGTAGAACAAACTTGTGTCTGTTGCGTAGAACGAACTTGTGCCAGTTGCGTCAAACAAACTTGGGCCAGTTGCGTAGAACAAACTTGTGCCAGTTGCGAACTACAAACTTGTGCCACTTCCGTAGGACAAATGTGTGCCAGTTGCGTCAAACAAACTTGTGCCAGGTGCGTCAAACAAACTTGTGCCAGTTGCGTTAAACAAACTTGTGCCAGTTGCGTCGAACAAACTTGTGCCAGTTGCGTAGAACAATCTTGTGCCAGTTACGTAGAACAAACTTGTGCCATTTGTGTCAAACAAACTTGTGCCAGTTGCATAGAACAAACTTGTGCCAGTTGCGTAGAACAAACTTGTGCCAGTTACGTAGAACAAACTTGTGGCAGTTGCTTAGAACAAACTTCTGCCAGTTGCATCAAACAAACTTGGGCCAGTTGCGTAGAACAAACTTGTGCCAGTTGCGTAGGACAAACTTGCGCCAGTTGTGTCAAACAAACTTGTGCCAGTTGCGTAGAACAAACTTGAGACTGTTGCATAGACAAACTTGTGCCAGTTGCGTCGAACATACTTGTGCCAGTTGCGTTGAACAAACTTGTGCCAGTTGCCTAGAACAAACTTGTGGCAGTTGCGTAGAACAAACTTGTGCCAGTTGCGTAGAACAAACTTGTGGCAGTTGCGTAGAACAAACTTGTGCCAGTTGCGTAGAACAAATATTTTCCAGTTGCGTAGAACAAAATTGTGCCAGTTATGTCGAACAAACTTGTGCCAGTTGCATCGAACAAATTTGTGCCAGTTGCGTTGGACAAACTTGTGAGAGTTGTGTAGAACAAACTTGTTCCAGTGGTTTCAAACAAACTTTTGACAGTTGCGTCAAACAAACTTGGGCCAGTTGCGTCAAACAAACTTGTGCCAGTTGCGTAAAACAAACTTGTGCCAGTTGCGTAGAACAAACTTGATTCAGTTGCGTGGAACAAACTTGTGCCAGTTGCGTCGAACAAACTTGTGCCAGTTGCGTAGAACAAACTTGTGCAATTTGCGTCAAAAAACTTGTGCCAGCTGCGTAGAACAAATTTGTGCTAGTTGAGTAGAACAAACTTGTGCCAGTTGCGTCGAACAAACTTGTGCCAGTTGCATAGAACAAACTCGTGCCAGTTGTGAAGAACAAAATTGGGCCAGTTGCGTAGAACAAACTTGTGCCAGTTGCGATGATAAAACTTCTGCCAGTTGCGTAGAACAAACTTGTGCCAGTTGCGTAGAACAAACTTGTGCCAGTTGCGTCGAACAAACTTGTGCCAGTTGCGTCGAACGAACTTGTGCCAGTTGCATCGAACAAACTTGTGTCAATTGCATAGAACAAACTTGTGCCAGTTGCATAGAACAAACTTGTGCCAGTTGCGTCAAACAAACTTGTGCCAGTTGCGTAAAACAAACTTGTGCCAGTTGCGTCGAACAAACTTGTGCCAGTTGCGCCGAACAAACTTGTGCCAGTTGCGTCGAACAAACTTGTGGCAGTTGCGTAGAACAAACTTGTGCCAGTTGTGTCGGACAAACTTGTGCCAGTTGCGTCGAACAAACTTGTGCCAATTGCGTCGAACAAACTTGTGCCAGTTGCGTAGAACAAACTTGGGCTAGTTGCGTAGAACAAACTTGTGCCAGTTGCGAAGAACAAACTTGTGCTAGTTGAATCAAACAAACTTGTGCCAGTTGTGTCGAACAAACTTGTGCCAGTTGCATCAAACAAACTTGTGCCAGTTGCGGTGAAGAAACTTGTGCCAGTTGCGTAGAAAAAACTTGTGCCAGTTGCGTAGAACAAACTTGGGCCAGTTGCGTCGAACAAACTTGTGCCAGTTGCGTCGAACGAACTTGTGCCAGTTGCATCGAACAAACTTGTGTCAATTTCGTAGAACAAACTTGTGCCAGTTGCATAGAACAAACTTGTGCCAGTTGCATAGAACAAACTTGTCCCAGTTTCGTCGAACAAACTTGTGCCAGTTGCGTAGAACAAACTTGAGCTAGTTGAGTAGAACAAACTTGTGCCAGTTGCGAAGAACAAACTTGTGCTAGTTGCATAGAACAAACTTGTGCCAGTTGTGTCGAACAAACTTGTGCCAGTTGCATTAAACAAACTTGTGCCAGTTGCGTCGAACAAACTTGTGCCAGTTGCGTCGAACAAACTTGTGCCAGTTGCGTCGAACAAACTTGTGCCAGTTGCATCAGACAAACTTGTGCCAGTTGCGTCGAATAACCTTGTGCCAGTTGCGTCAAAACAAACTTGTGCCAGTTGTGTCAAACAAACTTTTGCCAGTTGCGTCAAACAAACTTGTGCCAGTTGCGTCGAACAAACTTGTGCCAGTTGCGTCGAACAAACTTGTGCCAGTTGCGTAGAACAAACTTGTGCCAGTTGCGTAGAACAACCTTGTCCCAGTTGCGTCAAACAAACTTGTGCCAGTTACGTCAAACTAACTTGTGCCAGTTGCGTCAAACAAACTTGTGCCAGTTGCATAGAACAAACTTGTGCCAGTTGCATTAAACAAACTTGTGCCAGTTGCGTCGAACAAACTTGTGCCAGTTGCATAGCACAAACTTGTGCCTGTTACATAGAAGAAACTTGTGCCAGTTATATAGAACAAACTTCGGCCAGTTGCGTAGAACAAACTTGTGCCATTTGCGAAGAACAAACGTGTGCCAGCTGCGTCAAACAAACTTGTGCCAGTTGCATAAAACAAACTTGTGCCAGTTGCGCAGAACAAATTTGTGCCAGTTGCGTCGATCAAACTTATGCCAGTTGCGTAGAACAAACTTGTGCCAGTTTTGTCGAACTAACTTGTGCCAGATGCGTAGAACAAACTTGTGCCAGTTGCGTAGAACAAACTTGTGCCAGTTACGTAGAACAAACTTGTGCCAGTTGCGTCAAACAAATTTGGGGCAGTTGGATAGAACAAACTTGTGCCAGTTGCGTCAAATAAACTTGTGCCAGTTGCGTCAAAAAACCTTGGGCCAGTTGCGTAGAACAAACTTGTGGCAGTTACGTAGAACAAACTTGTGCTACTTGCGTAGAACAAACTTGTGCTAGTTGCGTAGAACAAACTTGTGTCAGTTGCGTAGAACAAACTTGTGCCAGTTGCGTCAAACAAACTTGGGCCAGTTGCGTAGAACAAACTTGTGACAGTTGCGAACTACAAACTTGTGCCACTTGCGTAGGACAAACTTGTGCCAGTTGCGTCAAACAAACTTGTGCCAGTTGAGAACTACAAATTTGTGACACTTGCGTGGGACAAACTTGTGCCAGTTGCTTAGAACAAACTTGTGCCAGTTGCGTCAAACAAACTTGTGCCAGTTATGTCAAACAAACTTGTGCCAGTTGCATAGAACAAACTTGTGCCAGTTGCATAGAACAAACTTGTGCCAGTTGCATAGAACAAACTTGTGCCAGTTGCATAGAACAAACTTGTTCCAGTTGCGTAGAACAAACTTCTGCTAGTTGCGTAGAACAAACTTGTGCCAGTTGCGTCGAACAAACTTGTGCCAGTTGTGTCGAACAAACTTGTGCCAGTTGCGTCAGACAAACTTGTGCCAGTTGGGTCGAACAACCTTGTGCCAGTTACGTCAAACAAACTTGTGCCAGTTGTTTCAAACAAACTTTTGCCAGTTGCGTCAAACAAACTTGTGCCAGTTGCGTCGCACAAACTTGTGCCAGTTGCGTCGAACAAACTTGTGCCAGTCGTGTTGAACAAAATTGTGCCAGTTGCGTAGAACAACCTTGTCCCAGTTGCGTCAAACAAACTTGTGGCAGTTGTTGCAAACAAACTTGTGCCAGTTGCGTCAAACAAACTTGTGCCAGTTGGGTCAAACAAACTTGTGCCAGTTGCGTTAAACAAACTTGTGGCAGTTGCGTCGAACAAACTTGTGCCAGTTGCATAGAACAAACTTGTGCCTGTTACGTAAAAGAAACTTGTGCCAGTTACATAGAACAAACTTGTGCCAGTTGCGTAGAACAAACTTGTGCCATTTGCGAAGAACAAAATTGTGCCAGCTGCATCAAACAAACTTGTGCCAGTTGCATAGAACAAACTTGTGCCAGATGCGTAGAACAAACTTGTGCCATTTGCGAAGAACAAACGTGTGCCAGCTGCGTCAAACAAACTTGTGCCAGTTGCATAGAACAAACTTGTGCCAGTTGCGCAGAACAAATTTGTGCCAGTTGCGTCGATCAAACTTATGCCAGTTGCTTAGAACAAACTTGTGCCAGTTGCGTCGAACTAACTTGTGCCAGATGCGTAGAACAAACGTGTGCCAGTTGCGTAGAACAAACTAGTGCCAGTTACGTAGAACAAACTTGTGCCAGTTGCGTCAAACAAATTTGGGGCAGTTGCATAGAACAAACTTGTGCCAGTTGCGTCAAACAAACTTGTGCCAGTTGCGTCAAACAACCTTGTGCCAGTTGCGTAGAACAAACTTGAGCCAGTTGCATAGAACAAACTTGTGCCAGTTGCGTCGAACAGACTTGTGACAGTTGCATTGAACAAACTTGTGCCAGTTGCGTAGAACAAACTAGTGCCAGTTGCATAGAATAAACTTGTGCGAGTTGTGTCAAACAAACTTCTGCCAGTTGCATAGAACAAACTTGTGCCAGTTGCGTAGAACAAACTTCGTCCAGTTGCATAGAACAAACTTGTGCCAGTTGCGAAGAACAAACTTGTGTCAGTTGCGTAGAACAAAATTGTGCCAGTTGCGTCAAACAAACTTGTGTCAGTTGCGTAGAACAAACTTGTGTCAGTTGCGTAGAACAAACTTGTGCTAGTTGCGTAGAACAAACTTGTGACAGTTGCGAACTACAAACTTGTGCCACTTGCGTTGGACAAACTTGTGCCACTTGCGTCAAACAAACTTGTGCCAGGTGCGTCAAACAAACTTGTGCCAGTTATGTCAAACAAACTTGTGCCAGTTGCATAGAACAAACTTGTGCCAGTTGCATAGAACAAACTTGTGCCAGTTGCATAGAACAAACTTGTTCCAGTTGCGTAGAACAAACTTCTGCTAGTTGCGTAGAACAAACTTGTGCCAGTTGCGTCGAACAAACTTGTGCCAGTTGCGTCGAACAAACTTGTGCCAGTTGCGTCAGACAAACTTGTGCCAGTTGCGTCGAACAACCTTGTGCCAGTTACGTCAAACAAACTTGTGCCAGTTGTTTCAAACAAACTTTTGCCAGTTGCGTCAAACAAACTTGTGCCAGTTGCGTCGAACAAACTTGTGCCAGTTGCGTCGAACAAACTTGTGCCAGTCGTGTAGAACAAAATTGTGCCAGTTGTGTAGAACAACCTTGTCCCAGTTGCGTCAAACAAACTTGTGCCAGTTGCGGCAAACAAACTTGTGCCAGTTGCGTCAAACAAACTTGTGCCGGTTGGGTCAAACAAACTTGTGCCAGTTGCGTTAAACAAACTCGTGGCAGTTGCGTCGAACAAACTTGTGCCAGTTGCATAGAACAAACTTGTGCCTGTTACGTAAAAGAAACTTGTGCCAGTTACATAGAACAAACTTGTGCCAGTTGCGTAGAACAAACTTGTGCCATTTGCGAAGAACAAAATTGTGCCAGCTGCGTTAAAGAAACTTGTGCCAGTTGCGTAGAACAAACTTGTGCCAGTTGCGTAGAACAAAATTGTGCCAGTTGCGTCGATCAAACTTATGCTAGTTGCGTCGGACAAACTTGTGCCAGTTGCGTCGAGACACTTGTGCCAGATGCGTAGAACAAACTTGTGCCAGTTGTGTCAAACAAACTTTTGCCAGTTGCATCAAACAAACTTGGGCCAGTTGCATAAACAAACTTGTGCCAGTTGTGTCGGACAAACTTGTGCCAGTTACGTAGAACAAACTTGTGCCAGTTGCGAACTACAAACTTGTGCCAGTGGGGTTGAGCAAACTTGGGCCAGTTGCGTCAAACAAACTTGTGCTAGTTGCGTTAAACAAACTTGTGCCAGTTGCGTTGAACAATCTTGTGCCAGTTGTATCGAACAAACTTGTGCCAGTTGTGTCAAACAAACTTGTGCTAGTTGCGTTAAACAAACTTGTGCCAGTTGCGTTGAACAAACTTGTGCCAGTTGCGTCGAACAAACTTGTGCCAGTTGTGTCGAACAAACTTGTGTCAGTTGCGTCGAACAAACTTGTGCCAGTTGCGTAGAACAAACTTGTGCCAGTTGCGTAGAACAAACTTGTGCCAGTTGCATCGAACAAACTTGTGCCAGTTGCTTCGGACAAATTTGTGCCAGTTGAGTCAAATAAACTTGTGCCAGTTGCGTAGAACAAACTTGTGCCAGTTGTGTCTACAAACTTTTGCCAGTTGCGTCAAACAAACTTGTGACAGTTGCGTAGAACAAACTTGTGCCAGTTGCATCGAACAAATTTGTGCCAGTTGCGTAGAACAAACTTGTGCCAGTCGTGTCAAACAAACTTGTGCCAGTTGCGTAGAACAAATTTGTGCCACTTGCGTCAAACAAACTTGTTCCAGTTGCGTAGAACGAATTTTTGCCAGTTACGTAGAACAAACTTTTGCCATTTGTGTCAAACAAACTTGTGCCCGTTGCGTAGAACAAACTTGTGCCAGTTGTGTAGAACAAACTTGTGCCAGTTACGTAGAACAAACTTCTGCCAGTTGCGTAGAACGAACTTCGGCCGGTTGTGTCAAACAAACTTGTCCCAGTTGCGTAGAACAACCTTCTGCCAGTTCCGTCAAACAAATTTGTGCCAGTTACATAGAACAAACTTGTGCCAGTTGCGTAGAACAAACTTGTGCCAGTTGCGTCAAACAAACTTGTGCCAGTTGAGTCAAACACACTTGTGCCAGTTGCGTCGGACAAACTTGTGCCAGTTGCGTCGAACAAACTTGTGCCAGATGCGTTGAACAAACTTGTGACAGTTGCGTAGAACAAACTTGTGCCAGTTGCGTTGGACAAACTTGTGCCAGATGCGTTGAACAAACTTGTGACAGTTGCGTAGAACAAACTTGTGCCAGTTGTTTCAAACAAACTTTTGCCAGTTGCGTCAAACAAACTTGGGCCAGTTGCGTCAAACAAACTTGTGCCAGTTGCGTAGAACAAACTTTTGCCAGTTGCGTAGAACAAACTTGTGCCAGTTGCGTAGAACAAACTAGTGCCAGTTGCGTCAAACAAACTTGGGCCAGTTGCGTAGAACAAACTTGTGCCAGTTGCGTAGAACAAACTTGTGCCAGTTGCGAAGAACAAACTTGTGCCTGTTGCGTAGAACAAAATTGTGCCAGTTGCGTAGAACAACCTTGTGCCAGTTGCGTAGAACAAACTTGTGCCAGTTGTGTAGAACAAACTTGTGCTAGTTGCGTAGAACAAACTTGTGCTAGTTGAGTAGAACAAACTTGTGTCAGTTGCGTAGAACGAACTTGCGCCAGTTGCGTCAAACAAACTTGGGCCAGTTGCGTAGAACAAACTTGTGCCAGTTGCGAACTACAAACTTGTGCCACTTGAGTAGGATAAACTTGTGCCAGTTGCGTAAAAAAAACTTGTGCCAGGTGCGTCAAACAAACTTGTGCCAGTTGCGTCAAACAAACTTGTGCCAGTTGCGTAGAACAAACTTGTGCCAGTTGCGTAGAACAAACTTGTGCCAGTTACGTAGAACAAACTTGTGCCAGTTGCATAGAACAAACTTGTGCCAGTTGCATAGAACAAACTTGTGCCAGTTGCATAGAACAAACTTGTGCCAGTTACGTAGAACAAACTTGAGGCAGTTGCTTAGAACAAACTTCTGCCAGTTGCATCAAACAAACTTGGGCCAGTTGCATAGAACAAACTTGTGCCAGTTGCGTAGGACAAACTTGCACCAGTTGTGTCAAACAAACTTGTGCCAGTTGCGTAGAACAAACTTGAGACAGTTGCATAGACAAACTTGTGCCAGTTGCGTCGAACATACTTGTGCCAGTTGCGTTGAACAAACTTGTGCCAGTTGCGTAGAACAAACTTGTGGCAGTTGCGTAGAACAAACTTGTGCCAGTTGCGTAGAACAAACTTGTGGCAGTTACGTAGAACAAACTTGTGCCAGTTGCGTATATAAATATTTTCCAGTTGCGTAGAACAAACTTGTGCCAGTTGCGTCGAACAAACTTGTGCCAGTTGCATCGAACAAATTTGTGCCTGTTGCGTTGAACAAACTTGTGAGAGTTGCGTAGAAGAAACTTGTTCCAGTGGTTTCAATCAAACTTTTGACAGTTGCGTCAAACAAACTTGGGCCAGTTGCGTCAAACAAACTTGTGCCAGTTGCGTAGAACAAACTTGTGCCAGTTGCGTAGAACAAACTTGAGCCAGTTGTGTGGAACAAACTTGTGCCAGTTGCGTCGAACAAACTTGTGCCAGTTGCTAGAACAAACTTGTGCAATTTGCGTCAAAAAACTTGTGCCAGTTGCGTAGAACAAATTTGTGCTAGTTGAGTAGAACAAACTTGTGCCAGTTGCGTCGAACAAACTTGTGCCAGTTGCGTCGAACGAACTTATGCCAGTTGCATCGAAGAAACTTGTGTCAATTGCATAGAACAATCTTGTGCCAGTTGCATAGAACAAACTTGTGCCAGTTGCATCTAACAAACTTGTGCCAGTTGCGTAAAACAAACTTGTGCCAGTTGCGTCGAACAAACTTGTGCCAGTTGCGTCGAACAAACTTGTGCCAGTTGCGTAGAACAAACTTGTGCCAGTTGCGTCGAACAAACTTGTGCCAGTTGCGTCGAACAAACTTGTGCCAATTGCATCGAACAAACTTGTACCAGTTGCGTAGAACAAACTTGGGCTAGTTGCGTAGAACAAACTTGTGCCAGTTGCGAAGAACAAACTTGTGCTAGTTGTATCAAACAAACTTGTGCCAGTTGTGTCGAACAAACTTGTGCCAGTTGCATCAAACAAACTTGTGCCAGTTGCGTCGAACAAACTTGTGCCAGTTGCGTCGAACAAACTTGTGCCAGTTGCGTAGAACAAACTTGGGCCAGTTGCATAGAACAAACTTGTGCCAGTTGCGTAGAACAACCTTGTCCCAGTTGCGTCAAACAAACTTGTGCCAGTTACGTCAAACTAACTTGTGCCAGTTGCGTCAAACAAACTTGTGCCAGTTGCATAGAACAAACTTGTGCCAGTTGCGTTAAACAAACTTGTGCCAGTTGCGTCGAACAAACTTGTGCCAGTTGCACAGCACAAACTTGTGCCTGTTACGTAGAAGAAACTTGTGCCAGTTATATAGAACAAACTTCGGCCAGTTGCATAAAACAAACTTGTGCCATTTGCGAAGAACAAACGTGTGCCAGTTGCGTTGAACAAACTTGTGCCAGTTGCGTCGATCAAACTTATGCCAGTTGCGTCAAACAAACTTGTGCCAGTTGCATAGAACAAACTTGTGCCAGTTGCGGAGAACAAATTTGTGCCAGTTGCGTCGATCAAACTTATGCCAGTTGCGTACAACAAACTTGTGCCAGTTGCGTCGAACTAACTTGTGCCAGATGCGTAGAACAAACTTGTGCCAGTTGTGTCAAACAAACTTTTGCCAGTTGCGTCAAACAAACTTGGGCCAGTTGCGTCGAACAAACTTGTGCCAGTTGTGTCGGACAAACTTGAGCCTGTTATGT
Source organism: Macrobrachium rosenbergii (assembly GCA_039081455.1). NCBI lineage: Eukaryota > Metazoa > Arthropoda > Malacostraca > Decapoda > Palaemonidae > Macrobrachium > Macrobrachium rosenbergii. Next base: position 615,993 of record JANJGK010000344.1, on the reverse strand, counting down.
AGAACAAACTTGTGCCAGTTGCGAACTACAAACTTGTGCCAGTTGCGTTGAACAAACTTGGGCCAGTCGCGTCAAACAAACTTGTGCTAATTGCGTTAAACAAACTTATGCCACTTGCGTTGAACAAACTTTTGCCAGTTGCGTCGAACAAACATGTACCAGTTGCGTCAAACAAACTTGTGCCAGTTGCGTCGAACAAACTTGTGCCAGTTGTGTCGAACAAACTTGTGCCAGTTGCGTCGAACAAACTTGTGCCAGTTGTGTCGAACAAACTTGTGCCAGTTGTTTCGAACAAACTTGTGCCAGTTGCGTCAAACAAACTTGTGCCAGTTGCGTCGAACAAACGTGCCAGTTGTGTCGAACAAATTTGTGCCAGTTGAGTCGAACAAACTTGTGCCAGTTGCGTAGAACAAACTTGTGCCAGTTGCGTAGAACAAACTTGTGCCAGTTGCGTCAAACAAACTTGTGCCAGTTGGGTCGGACAAACTTGTGCCAGTTGAGTCGAACAAACTTGTGCCAGTTGCGTAGAACAAACTTGTGCCAGTTGTGTCAAACAAACTTTTGCCAGTTGCGTCAAACAAACTTGTGCCAGTTGCGTCAAAAAAACTTGTGCCAATTGCATCAATCAAACTTGTGCCTGTTGCGTAGAACAAACTTGTGCCAGTCGTGTCAAACAAACATGTGCCAGTTGCGTAGAACAAATTTGAGCCACTTGCATCAAACAAACTTGTTCCAGTTGCGTAGAACAAACTTGTGCCAGTTACGTAGAACAAACTTTTGCTATTTGTGTCAAACAAATTGTGCCAGTTGCGTATAACAAACTTGTGCCAGTTGTGTAGAACAAACTTGAGCCAGTTACGTAGAACAAACTTGTGCCAGTTGCGTAGAACAAACTTCTGCCAGTTGTGTCAAACAAACTTGTGCCAGTTGCGCCAAAGAAACTTGTGCCAGTTGCGTAGAACAAACTTCTGCCAGTTGCGTCAAACAAACTTGTGCCAGTTACATAGAACAAACTTGTTCCAGTTGCATAGAACAACCTTGTGCCAGTTGCGTCAAACAAACTTGTGCCAGTTGTGTCAAACAAACTTGTGCCAGTTGCGTCAAAAAAACTTGTGCCAGTTGCGTCAAACAAACTTGTGCCAGTTGGGTCGAGTAAACTTGTGCCAGTTGTGTTAAACAAACTTGTGCCAGTTGCGTCAAACAAACTTGTGCCCGTTGCATCGAACAAACTTGTGCCAGTTGCGTAGAACAAACTTGTGCCAGTTGCGTCAAACAAACTTGTTCCAGTTGCATTGAACAAACTTGTGCCAGTTGCATAGAACAAACTTGTGCCAGTTGCGTTGAACAAACTTGTGCCAGTTGCGCAGAACAAACTTGTGCCAGTTACGTAGAACAAACTTGTGCCAGTTGCGTAGAACAAACTTCTGCCAGTTGCATCAAACAAACTTGGGCCAGTTGCGTAGAACAAACTTGTGCCAGTTGCGATAAACAAACTTGTGCCAGTTGCGTCAAACAAACTTGTGCCAATTGCATAGAACAAACTTGAGCCAGTTGCGTAGAACAAACTTGTGCCAGTTGCATCGAACATACTTGTGCCAGTTGCGTTGAACAAACCTGTGCCAGTTGCGTAGAACAAACTTGTGCCAGTTGCATAGAACAAACTTGTGCGAGTTGTGTCAAACAAACTTGTGCCAGTTGCGTAGAACAAACTTGTGCCATTCGCGTAGAACAAACTTGGGCCAGTTGCATAGAACAAACTTGTGCCAGTTGGAAAGAACAAACTTGTGACAATTGCGTAAAACAAACTTGTGCCAGTTGAGTAGAACAAAATTGTGCCAGTTGCGTAGAACAAATTTGTGCCAGTTTCGTCGAACAAACTTGTGCCAGTTGCGTCGAACAAACTTCTGCCAGTTGCATAGAACAAACTTATGTCAGTTGCGTTGGACAAACTTGTGACAGTTGCGTAGAACAAACTTGTGACAGTTGCGTAGAACAAACTTGTGCTAGTTGTTTCAAACAAACTTTTGCCAGTTGCGTCAAACAAACTTGGGCCAGTTGTGTCAAACAAACTTGTGCCAGTTGCGTAGAACAAACTTGTGCCAGTTGCGTAGAACAAACTTGTGCCAGTTGCGTAGAACAAACTTGTGCCAGTTGCGTAGAACAAACTTGTGCCAGTTGCGTAGAACAAACTTGTGCCACTTGCGTCAAACAATCTTGTGCCAGTTGCGAAGAACAAACTTGTGCCTGTTGCGTATAACAAAACTGTGCCAGTTGCGTAGAACAAACTTGTGCCAGTTACGTAGAACAAACTTGTGCTAGTTGCGTAGAACAAACTTGTGCTAGTTGCGTAGAACAAACTTGTGTCAGTTGCGTAGAACAAACTTGTGCCAGTTGCGTCAAACAAACTTGTGCCAGTTGCGTAGAACAAACTTGTGACAGTTGCGAACTACAAACTTGTGCCACTTGCGTAGGACAAACTTGTTCCAGTTGCGTCAAACAAACTTGTGCCAGTTGCATAGAACAAACTTGTGCCAATTATGTCAAACAAACTTGTGCCAGTTGCATAGAACAAACTTGTGCCAGTTGCATAGAACAAACTTGTGCCACTTGCATAGAACAAACTTGTTCCAGTTGCGTAGAACAAACTTCTGCTAGTTGCGTAGAACAAACTTGTGCCAGTTGCGTCGAACAAACTTGTGCCAGTTGCGTCGAACAAACTTGTGCCAGTTGCGTCAGACAAACTTGTGCCAGTTACGTCGAACAACCTTGTGCCAGTTGCGTCAAACAAACTTGTGCCAGTTGTTTCAAACAAACTTTTGCCAGTTGCGTCAAACAAACTTTTGCCAGTTGCGTCGAACAAACTTGTGCCAGTTGCGTCGAACAAACTTGTGCCAGTCGTGTAGAACAAAATTGTGCCAGTTGCGTAGAACAACCTTGTCCCAGTTATGTCAAACAAACTTGTGCCAGTTGCGGCAAACAAACTTGTGCCAGTTGCGTCAAACAAACTTGTGCCAGTTGGGTCAAACAAACTTGTGCCAGTTGCGTTAAACAAACTTGTGGCAGTTGCGTCGAACAAACTTGTGCCAGTTGCATAGAACAAACTTGTGCCTGTTACGTAGAAGAAACTTGTGCCAGTTACATAGAACAAACTTGTGCCAGTTGCGTAGAACAAACTTTTGCCATTTGCGAAGAACAAAATTGTGCCAGCTGCGTCAAACAAACTTGTGCCAGTTGCATAGAACAAACTTGTGCCAGTTGCATAGAACAAAATTGTGCCAGTTGCGTCGATCAAACTTATGCTAGTTGCGTCGGACAAACTTGTGCCAGTTGCGTCGAGACACTTGTGCCAGATGCGTAGAACAAACTTGTGCCAGTTGTGTCAAACAAACTTTTGCCAGTTGCGTTAAACAAACTTGGGCCAGTTGCGTAAACAAACTTGTGCCAGTTGTGTCGGACAAACTTATGCCAGTTACGTAGAACAAACTTGTGCCAGTTGCGAACTACAAACTTGTGCCAGTGGGGTTGAACAAACTTGGGCCAGTTGCGTCAAACAAACTTGTGCTAGTTGCGTTAAACAAACTTGTGCCAGTTGCGTTGAACAATCTTGTGCCAGTTGCGTCGAACAAACTTGTGCCAGTTGTGTCAAACAAACTTGTGCTAGTTGCGTTAAACAAACTTGTGCCAGTTGCGTCGAACAAACTTGTGCCAGTTGCGTCGAACAAACTTGTGCCAGTTGTGTCGAACAAACTTGTGCCAGTTGCGTCGAACAAACTTGTGCCAGTTGCGTAGAACAAACTTGTGCCAGTTGCGTAGAACAAACTTGTGCCAGTTGCATCGAACAAACTTGTGCCAGTTGCTTCGGACAAATTTGTGCCTGTTGAGTCAAATAAACTTGTGCCAGTTGCGTAGAACAAACTTGTGCCAGTTGTGTCAACAAACTTTTGCCAGTTGCGTCAAACAAACTTGTGACAGTTGCGTAGAACAAGCTTGTACCAGTTGCATCGAACAAATTTGTGCCAGTTGCGTAGAACAAACTTGTGCCATTCGTGTCAAACAAACTTGTGCCAGTTGCGTAGAACAAATTTGTGCCACTTGCGTCAAACAAACTTGTTCCAGTTGCATAGAACGAATTTGTGCCAGTTATGTAGAACAAACTTTTGCCATTTGTGTCAAACAAACTTGTGCCAGTTACGTAGAACAAACTTGTGCCAGTTTTGTAGAACAAACTTGTGCCAGTTACGTAGAACAAACTTCTGCCAGTTGCGTAGAACGAACTTCGGTCAGTTGTGTCAAACAAACTTGTGCCAGTTGCGTAGAACAACCTTGTGCCAGTTCCGTCAAACAAACTTGTGCCAGTTACATAGAACAAACTTGTGCCAGTTGCGTAGAACAAACTTGTGCCAGTTGCGTCAAACAAACTTGTGCCAGTTGCGAAGAACAAACCTGTGACAATTGCGCCAAACAAACTTGTGCCAGTTGAGTCAAACACACTTGTGCCAGTTGCGTCGGACAAACTTGTGCCAGTTGCGTCGAACAAACTTGTGCCAGATGCGTTGAACAAACTTGTGACAGTTGCGTAGAACAAACTTGTGCCAGTTGCGTTGGACAAACTTATGCCAGATGCGTTGAACAAACTTGTGCCAGTTGTTTCAAACAAACTTTTGCCAGTTGCGTCAAACAAACTTGGGCCAGTTGCGTCAAACAAACTTGTGCCAGTTGCGTAGAACAAACTTTTGCCAGTTGCGTAGAACAAACTTGTGCCAGTTGCGTAGAACAAACTAGTGCCAGTTGCGTCAAACAAACTTGGGCCAGATGCGTAGAACAAACTTGTGCCAGTTGCGTAGAACAAACTTGTGCCAGTTGCGAAGAACAAACTTGTGCCTGTTGCGTAGAACAAAATTGTGCCAGTTGCGTAGAACAACCTTGTGCCAGTTGCGTAGAACAAACTTGTCCCAGTTGTGTAGAACAAACTTGTGCCAGTTGCGTAGAACAAACTTATGCCAGTTGCGTAGAACAGACTTGTGCGAGTTGTGTCAAACAAACTTTTGCCAGTTGCGAAGAACAAACTTGTGCCAGTTGCGCAGAACAAACTTGTGCCAGTTGCGTAGAACAAACTTGTGCCTGTTGCGTAGAACAAAATTGTGCCAGTTGCGTAGAACAACCTTGTGCCAGTTGCGTAGAACAAACTTGTGACAGTTGCGTAGAACAAACTTGTGCCAGTTGCGTAGAACAAACTTGAGCCAGTTGCGTAGAACAAACTTGTGCCAGTTGTGTAGAGCAAACTTGTGCCAGTTGTGTCAAAAAAACTTGTGCCAGATGCGTTGAACAAACTTATGCCAGTTGCGTAGAACAAACTTGTGCTATTTGCGTAGAACAAACTTGTGTCTGTTGCGTAGAACGAACTTGTGCCAGTTGCGTCAAACAAACTTGGGCCAGTTGCGTAGAACAAACTTGTGCCAGTTGCGAACTACAAACTTGTGCCACTTGCGTAGGACAAATTTGTGCCAGTTGCGTCAAACAAACTTGTGCCAGGTGCGTCAAACAAACTTGTGCCAGTTGCGTTAAACAAACTTGTGCCAGTTGCGTCGAACAAACTTGTGCCAGTTGCGTAGAACAAACTTGTGCCAGTTACGTAGAACAAACTTGTGCCATTTGTGTCAAACAAACTTGTGCCAGTTGCATAGAACAAACTTGTGCCAGTTGCGTAGAACAAACTTGTGCCAGTTACGTAGAACAAACTTGTGGCAGTTGCTTAGAACAAACTTCTGCCAGTTGCATCAAACAAACTTGGGCCAGTTGCGTAGAACAAACTTGTGCCAGTTGCGTAGGACAAACTTGCGCCAGTTGTGTCAAACAAACTTGTGCCAGTTGCGTAGAACAAACTTGAGACAGTTGCATAGACAAACTTGTGCCAGTTGCGTCGAACATACTTGTGCCAGTTGCGTTGAACAAACTTGTGCCAGTTGCGTAGAACAAACTTGTGGCAGTTGCGTAGAACAAACTTGTGCCAGTTGCGTAGAACAAACTTGTGGCAGTTGCGTAGAACAAACTTGTGCCAGTTGCGTAGAACAAATATTTTCCAGTTGTGTAGAACAAACTTGTGCCAGTTGCGTCGAACAAACTTGTGCCAGTTGCATCGAACAAATTTGTGCCAGTTGTGTTGGACAAACTTGTGAGAGTTGTGTAGAAGAAACTTGTTCCAGTGGTTTCAAACAAACTTTTGACAGTTGCGTCAAACAAACTTGGGCCAGTTGCGTCAAACAAACTTGTGCCAGTTGCGTAAAACAAACTTGTGCCAGTTGCGTAGAACAAACTTGAGCCAGTTGCGTGGAACAAACTTGTGCCAGTTGCGTCGAACAAACTTGTGCCAGTTGCGTAGAACAAACTTGTGCAATTTGCGTCAAAAAACTTGTGCCAGTTGCGTAGAACAAATTTGTGCTAGTTGTGTAGAACAAACTTGTGACAGTTACGTCAAACAAACTTGTGCCAGTTGCATAGAACAAACTTGTGCCAGTTGCGTCGAACAAACTTGTGCCAGTTGCATAGAACAAACTTGTGCCAGTTACGTAGAACAAACTTGTGCCATTTGTGTCAAACAAACTTGTGCCAGTTGCATAGAACAAACTTGTGCCAGTTGCATAGAACAAACTTGTGCCAGTTACGTAGAACAAACTTGTGGCAGTTGCTTAGAACAAACTTCTGCCAGTTGCATCAAACAAACTTGGGCCAGTTGCGTAGAACAAACTTGTGCCAGTTGCGTAGGACAAACTTGCGCCAGTTGTGTCAAACAAACTTGTGCCAGTTGCGTAGAACAAACTTGTGACAGTTGCATAGACAAACTTGTGCCAGTTGCGTCGAACATACTTGTGCCAGTTGCGTTGAACAAACTTGTGCCAGTTGCGTAGAACAAACTTGTGGCAGTTGCGTAGAACAAACTTGTGCCAGTTGCGTAGAACAAACTTGTGTCAGTTGCGTAGAACAAACTTGTGCCAGTTGCGTAGAACAAATATTTTCCAGTTGCGTCGAACAAACTTGTGCCAGGTGCATCGAACAAATTTGTGCCAGTTGCGTTGGACAAACTTGTGAGAGTTGTGTAGAAGAAACTTGTTCCAGTGGTTTCAAACAAACTTTTGACAGTTGCGTCAAACAAACTTGGGCCAGTTGCGTCAAACAAACTTGTGCCAGTTGCGTAAAACAAACTTGTGCCAGATGCGTAGAACAAACTTGAGCCAGTTGCGTGGACAAACTTGTGCCAGTTGCGTCGAACAAACTTGTGCCAGTTGCGTAGAACAAACTTGTGCAATTTGCGTCAAAAAACTTGTGCCAGTTGCGTAGAACAAATTTGTGCTAGTTGAGCAGAACAAACTTGTGCCAGTTGCGTCGAAAAAACTTGTGCCAGTTGCATAGAACAAACTCGTGCCAGTTGTGAAGAACAAAATTGGGCCAGTTGCGTAGAACAAACTTGTGCCAGTTGCGATGATAAAACTTGTGCCAGTTGCGTAGAACAAACTTGCGCCAGTTGCGTAGAACAAACTTGTGCCAGTTGCGTCGAACAAACTTGTGCCAGTTGCGTCGAACAAACTTGTGCCAGTCGTGTAGAACAAAATTGTGCCAGTTGCGTAGAACAACCTTGTCCCAGTTGCGTCAAACAAACTTGTGGCAGTTGCGGCAAACAAACTTGTGCCAGTTGCGTCAAACAAACTTGTGCCAGTTGCATCAAACAAACTTGTGCCAGTTGCGTTAAACAAACTTGTGGCAGTTGCGTCGAACAAACTTGTGCCAGTTGCATAGAACAAAATTGTGCCTGTTACGTAAAAGAAACTTGTGCCAGTTACATAGAACAAACTTGTGCCAGTTGCGTAGAACAAACTTGTGCCATTTGCGAAGAACAAAATTGTGCCAGCTGCGTCAAACAAACTTGTGCCAGTTGCATAGAACAAACTTGTGCCAGATGCGTAGAACAAAATTGTGCCAGTTGCGTCGATCAAACTTATGCTAGTTGCGTCGGACAAACTTGTGCCAGTTGCGTCAAGACACTTGTGCCAGATGCGTAGAACAAACTTGTGCCAGTTATATAGAACAAACTTCGGTCAGTTGCGTAGAACAAACTTGTGCCATTTGCGAAGAACAAACGTGTGCCAGCTGCGTCAAACAAACTTGTGCCAGTTGCATAGAACAAACTTGTGCCAGTTGCGCAGAACAAATTTGTGCCAGTTGCGTCGATCAAACTTATGCCAGTTGCGTAGAACAAACTTGTGCCAGTTGCGTCGAACTAACTTGTGCCAGATGCGTAGAACAAACGGGTGCCAGTTGCGTAGAACAAACTTGTGCCAGTTACGTAGAACAAACTTGTGCCAGTTGCGTCAAACAAATTTGGGGGAGTTGCATAGAACAAACTTGTGCCAGTTGCGTCAAACAAACTTGTGCCAGTTGCGTCAAACAACCTTGTGCCAGTTGCGTAGAACAAACTTGAGCCAGTTGCATAGAACAAAATTGTGCCAGTTGCATCGAACAGACTTGTGACAGTTGCATTGAACAAACTTGTGCCAGTTGCGTAGAACAAACTAGTGCCAGTTGCATAGAACAAACTTGTGCGAGTTGTGTCAAACAAACTTCTGCCAGTTGCATAGAACAAACTTGTGCCAGTTGCGTAGAACAAACTTCGCCCAGTTGCATAGAACAAACTTGTGCCAGTTGCGAAGAACAAACTTGTGCCAATTGCGTCAAACAAACTTGTGCCAATAGCGTCAAACAAACTTGTGCCAGTTGTGTAGAACAAACTTGTGCCAGTTGCGTAGAACAAACTTGTGCCAGTTGCGTCGAACAAACTAGTGCAAGTTGCTTCGAACAAACTTGTGCCAGTTGCATCGAACAAACTTGTGCCAGTTGTGTTGGACAAACTTGTGCCAGTTGCGTCGAACAAACTTGTGACAGTTGCGTAGAACAAACTTGTGCCAGTTGTTTCAAACAAACTTTTGCCAGTTTCGTCAAACAAACTTGGGCCTGTTGCGTCAAACAAACTTGTGCCAGTTGCTTAGAACAAACTTGTGCCAGTTGCGTAGAACAAACTTGTGCCAGTTGTGTCAAAGAAACTTGTGCCAGATGCATAGGACAAACTTGTGCCAGTTGCGTCAAACAAACTTGTGCCAGTTGCGTAGAACAAACTTGAGCCAGTTGAGTAGAACAAACTTGTGCCAGTTGCGCAGAACAAACTTGTGCCAGTTAAGTCAAACAGACTTGTGCCAGTTGCGTCAAACAAATTTATGCCAGTTGCATAGAACTAACTTGTGCCAGTTGCATCGAACAAACTTGTGCCAGTTGCGTCGAACACACTTGTGCCAGTTGCGTCGGACAAACTTGTGCCAATTGCGTCGAACAAACTTGTGCCAGTTGAGTCAAACAAAATTGTGCCAGTTGCATAAAACAAACTTGTGCCAGTTGCGTCGAACAAACTTGTGCCAGTTGCGTAGAACAAACTTGTGCCAGTTACGTAGAACAAACTTGTGCCAGTTGTGTCAGACAAACTTGTGCCAGTTGCGTAGAACAAACTTGTGCCAGTTTCGTAGAACAAACTTGTGCCAGTTGCGTAGAACAAACTTGTGATAGTTGCGAAGAACAAACTTGTGCCAGTTGCGTCGAACAAACTTCTGCCAGTTGCATCGACCAATCTTGTGCCAGTTTCGTCAAACAAACTTGTGCAGGTTGCATAGACAAACTTGTGCCAGTTTTGTCAAACAAACATGGGCCAGTTGCGTCAAACAAACTTGGGCCAGTTGCGTCGAACAAACTTGTGCCAGTTGTGTCGAAGAAACTTGTGCCAGTTGCGTAGAACAAACTTGTGCCAGTTGCGTCAAACAAACTTGTGCCAGTTGTGTCGAAGAAAATTGTGCCAGTTGCGTAGAACAAACTTGTGCCAGTTGCGTCAAACAAACTTGTGCCAGTTGCATAGAACAAACTTGTGCCAGTTGTGTAGAATAACCTTGTGCCAGTTGCGTCAAAAAAACTTGTGCCAGTTGCGTCAAACAAACTTGTGCCCGTTGGGTCGAATAAACTTGTGCCAGTTGCATTAAACAAACTTGTGCCAGTTCGTCGAACAAACTTGTGCCATTTGCATCGAACAAACTTCTGCCAGTTGCGTCGAACAAACTTGTGCCAGTTGCGTCAAACAAACTTGTGCCAATTGCATCGAACAAACTTGTGCCAGTTGCGTAGAACAAACTTGTGCCAGTTGTGTGAAACAACCTTGTGCCAGTTGCGTCAAACAAACTTGTGCCAGTTGCATCGAACAAACTTGTGCCAGTTGCGTAGAACAAACTTTTGCCAGTTGCGTAGAACAAACTTGTGACAGTTGTGTCAAACAAACTCGTGCTAGTTGCGTAGAACAAACTTGTGCCAGTTACGTAGAACAAACTTGTGCCAGTTGCGTAGAACAAACTTCTGCCAGTTGCGTAGAACAAACTTGTGCCAGTTACGTAGAACAAACTTGTGCCAGTTGCATCAAACAAACTTCTGCCAGTTGCATCAAACAAACTTGGGCCAGTTGCGTAGAACAAACTTGTGCCAGTTGCGATAAACAAACTTGTGCCAGTTGCATCAAACAAACTTGTGCCAATTGCATAGAACAAACTTGAGCCAGTTGCATAGAACAAACTTGTGCCAGTTGCGTCGAACATACTTGTGCCAGTTGCGCTGAACAAACTTGTGCCAGTTGCGTAGAACAAACTTGTGCCAGTTGCATAGAACAAACTTGTGCGAGTTGTGTCAAACAAACTCCTGCCAGTTGCATACAACAAACTTGTGCCATTTGCGTAGAACAAACTTGGGCCAGTTGCATAGAACAAACTTGTGCCAGTTGCGAAGAACAAACTTGTGCCAATTGCGTAAAACAAACTTGTGCCAGTTGCGTAGAACAAAATTGTGCCAGTTGCGTAGAACAAATTTGTGCCAGTTGCGTCGAACAAACTTGTGCCAGTTGCATAGAACAAACTTGTGCCAGTTGCATAGAACAAACTTGTGTCAGTTGCGTTGGACAAGCTTGTGCCAGATGCGTTGAACAAACTTGTGACAGTTGCGTAGAACAAACTTGTGCCAGTTGTTTCAAACAAACTTTTGCCAGTTGCGTCAAACAAACTTGGGCCAGTTGCGTCAAACAAACTTGTGCCAGTTACGTAGAACAAACTTGTGCCAGTTGCGTAGAACAAACTTGTGCCAGTTGCGTAGAACAAACTTGTGCCAGTTGCGTCAAACAAACTTGGGCCAGTTGCGTAGAACAAACTTGTGCCAGTTGAGTAGAACAAACTTGTGCCACTTGCGTCAAACAATCTTGTGCCAGTTGCGAAGAACAAACTTGTGCCTGTTGCGTATAACAAAACTGTGCCAGTTGCATAGAACAAACTTGTGCCAGTTACGTAGAACAAACTTGTGCTAGTTACGTAGAACAAACTTGTGCTAGTTGCGTAGAACAAACTTGTGCCAGTTGCGTAGAACAAACTTGTGCCAGTTGCGTCAAACAAACTTGGGCCAGTTGCGTAGAACAAACTTGTGACAGTTGCGAACTACAAACTTGTGCCACTTGCGTAGGACAAACTCGTGCCACTTGCGTCAAACAAACTTGTGCCAGTTGCGTAGAACAAACTTGTGCCAGTTAAGAACTACAAATTTGTGACACTTGCGTAGGACAAACTTGTGCCAGTTGCGTCAAACAAACTTGTGCCAGGTCCGTCAAACAAACTTGTGCCAGTTATGTCAAACAAACTTGTGCCAGTTGCATAGAACAAACTTGTGCCAGTTGCATAGAACAAACTTGTGCCAGTTGCATAGAACAAACTTGTTCCAGTTGCGTAGAACAAACTTCTGCTAGTTGCATAGAACAAACTTGTGCCAGTTGCGTCGAACAAACTTGTGCCAGTTGCGTCGAACAAACTTGTGCCAGTTGCGTCAGACAAACTTGTGCCAGTTGCGTCGAACAACCTTGTGCCAGTTACGTCAAACAAACTTGTGCCAGTTGTTTCAAACAAACTTTTGCCAGTTGCGTCAAACAAACTTGTGCCAGTTGCGTCGAACAAACTTGTGCCAGTTGCGTCGAACAAACTTGTGCCAGTCGTGTAGAACAAAATTGTGCCAGTTGTGTAGAACAACCTTGTCCCAGTTGCGTCAAACAAACTTGTGCCAGTTGCGGCAAACAAACTTGTGCCAGTTGCGTCAAACAAACTTGTGCCAGTTGGGTCAAACAAACTTGTGCCAGTTGCGTTAAACAAACTTGTGGCAGTTGCGTCGAACAAACTTGTGCCAGTTGCATAGAACAAACTTGTGCCTGTTACGTAAAAGAAACTTGTGCCAGTTACATAGAACAAACTTGTGCCAGTTGCGTAGAATAAACTTGTGCCATTTGCGAAGAACAAAATTGTGCCAGCTGCGTCAAACAAACTTGTGCCAGTTGCATAGAACAAACTTGTGCCAGTTGCGTAGAACAAAATTGTGCCAGTTGCGTCGATCAAACTTATGCTAGTTGCGTCGGACAAACTTGTGCCAGTTGCGTCGAGACACTTGTGCCAGATGCGTAGAACAAACATGTGCCAGTTGTGTCAAACAAACTTTTGCCAGTTGCGTCAAACAAACTTGGGCCAGTTGCGTAAACAAACTTGTGCCAGTTGTGTCGGACAAACTTGTGCCAGTTACGTAGAACAAACTTCTGCCAGTTGCGAACTACAAACTTGTGCCAGTGGGGTTGAGCAAACTTGGGCCAGTTGCGTCAAACAAACTTGTGCTAGTTGCGTTAAACAAACTTGTGCCAGTTGCGTTGAACAATCTTGTGCCAGTTGCGTCGAACAAACTTGTGCCAGTTGTGTCAAACAAACTTGTGCTAGTTGCGTTAAACAAACTTGTGCCAGTTGCGTTGAACAAACTTGTGCCAGTTGCGTCGAACAAACTTGTGCCAGTTGTGTCGAACAAACTCGAGTCAGTTGCGTCGAACAAACTTGTGCCAGTTGCGTAGAACAAACCTGTGCCAGTTGCATCGAACAAACTTGTGCCAGTTGGTTCGGACAAATTTGTGCCAGTTGAGTCAAATAAACTTGTGCCAGTTGCGTAGAACAAACTTGTGCCAGTTGTGTCAAACAAACTTGTGCCAGTTGCGCAGAACAAATTTGTGCCACTTGCGTCAAACAAACTTGTTCCAGTTGCGTAGAACAAACTTGTGCCAGTTGTGTAGAACAAACTTGTGCCAGTTACGTAGAACAAACTTCTGCCAGTTGCGTAGAACGAACTTCGGCCAGTTGTGTCAAACAAACTTGTGCCAGTTGCGTAGAACAACCTTGTGCCAGTTCCGTCAAACAAATTTGTGCCAGTTACATAGAACAAACGTGTGCCAGTTGCGTAGAACAAACTTGTGCCAGTTGCGTCAAACAAACTTGTGCCAGTTGAGTCAAACACACTTGTGCCAGTTGCGTCGGACAAACTTGTGCCAGTTGCGTCGAACAAACTTTTGCCAGATGCGTTGAACAAACTTGTGACAGTTGCGTAGAACAAACTTGTGCCAGTTGCGTTGGACAAACTTGTGCCAGATGCGTTGAACAAACTTGTGACAGTTGCGTAGAACAAACTTGTGCCAGTTGTTTCAAACAAACTTTTGCCAGTTGCGTCAAACAAACTTGGGCCAGTTGCGTCAAACAAACTTGTGCCAGTTGCGTCGAACTAACTTGTGCCAGATGCGTAGAACAAACTTGTGCCAGTTGTGTCAAACAAACTTTTGCCAGTTGCGTCAAACAAACTTGGGCCAGTTGCGTCGAACAAACTTGTGCCAGTTGTGTCGGACAAACTTGAGCCTGTTATGTACAACAAACTTGTGCCAGTTGCGAACTACAAACTTGTGCCAGTTGCGTTGAACAAACTTGGGCCAGTTGCGTCAAACAAACTTGTGCTAATTGCTTTAAACAAACTTATGCCAGTTGCGTTGAACAAACTTTTGCCAGTTGCGTCGAACAAACATGTACCAGTTGCGTCAAACAAACTTGTGCCAGTTGCGTCGAACAAACTTGTGCCAGTTGTGTCGAACAAACTTGTGCCAGTTGCGTCGAACAAACTTGTGCCAGTTGTGTCGAACAAACTTGTGCCAGTTGTGTCAAACAAACTTGTGCCAGTTGCGTCAAACAAACTTGTGCCAGTTGCGTCGAACAAACGTGCCAGTTGTGTCGAACAAACTTGTGCCAGTTGCGTCGAACAAACTTGTGCCAGTTGCGTAGAACAAACTTGTGCCAGTTGCGTAGAACAAACTTGTGCCAGTTGTGTCAAACAAACTTGTGCCAGTTGGGTCGGACAAACTTCTGCCAGTTGAGTCGAACAAACATGTGCCAGTTGCGTAGAACAAACTTGTGCCAGTTGTGTCAAACAAACTTTTGCCAATTGCGTCAAACAAACTTTTGCCAGTTGCGTCAAAAAAACTTGTGCCAATTGCATCAAACAAACTTGTGCCTATTGCGTAGAACAAACTTGTGCCAGTCGTGTCAAACAAACTTGTGCCAGTTGCGTAGAACAAATTTGTGCCACTTGCGTCAAACAAACTTGTTCCAGTTGCGTAGAACAAACTTGTGCCAGTTACGTAGAACAAACTTTTGCTATTTGTGTCAAACAAATTGTGCCAGTTGCGTATAACAAACTTGTGCCAGTTGTGTAGAACAAACTTGTGCCAGTTACGTAGAACAAACTTGTGCCAGTTGCGTAGAACAAACTTCTGCCAGTTGTGTCAAACAAACTTGTGCCAGTTGCGCCAAAGAAACTTGTGCCAGTTGCGTAGAACAAACTTCTGCCAGTTGCGTCAAACAAACTTGTGCCAGTTACATAGAACAAACTTGTGCCAGTTGCATAGAACAACCTTGTGCCAGTTGCGTCAAACAAACTTGTGCCAGTTGTGTCAAACAAACTTGTGCCAGTTGCGTCAAAAAGAACTTGTGCCAGTTGCGTCAAACAAACTTGTGCCAGTTGGGTCGAGTAAACTTGTGCCAGTTGCGTTAAACAAACTTGTGCCAGTTGCGTCAAACAAACTTGTGCCAGTTGCATCGAACAAACTTGTGCCAGTTGCGTAGAACAAACTTGTGCCAGTTGCTTCAAACAAACTTGTTCCAGTTGCATTGAACAAACTTGTGCCAGTTGCATAGAACAAACTTGTGCCAGTTGCGTTGAACAAACTTGTGCCAGTTGCGTAGAACAAACTTGTGCCAGTTACGTAGAACAAACTTGTGCCAGTTGCGTAGAACAAACTTTTGCCAGTTGCGTAGAACAAACTTGTCCAAGTTGTGTAGAACAAACTTGTGCCAGATGCATAGGACAAACTTGTGCCAGTTGCGTCAAACAAACTTGTGCCAGTTGCGTAGAACAAACTTAACCCAGTTGCGTAGAACAAACTTGTGCCAGTTGCGTCGAACAAACTTGTGCCAGTTGCGTTGAACAAACTTGTGCAAGTTGCGCAGAACAAACTTGTGCCAGTTGCGTCAAACAAACTTGTGCCAGTTGTGTCAAACAAATTTATGCCAGTTGCGTAGAACAAACTTGTGTCAGTTGCGTAGAACAAACTTGTGCCAGTTGTGTCAAACAAACTTGTGCCAGTTGCGTCGAACAAACTTGTGCCAGTTGCGTCGGACCAATTTGTGCCAATTGCGTCGAACAAACTTTTGCCAGTTGCGTAGAACAAACTTGTGCCAGTTGTGTCAAACAAACTTGTGCCAGTTATGTACAACAAACTTGTGCCAGTTGCGTCGAACAAACTTGTGCCAGTTGCGTAGAACAAACTTGTGCTAGTTACGTAGAACAATCTTGTGCCAGTTATGTCAGACAAACTTGTGCCAGTTGCGCAGAACAAACTTGTGCCAGTTGCGTAGAACAAACTTGTGCCAGTTGCGTCGAACAAACTTGTGCCAGTTGCGTCGGACAAACTTGTGCCAGTTTCGTCGAACAAACTTGTGCCAGTTGCATAGAACAAACTTGTGCCAGTTGCGTCAAAAAAACTTGTGCCAGTTGCGTCAAACAAACTTGTGCTAGTTGGGTCGAATAAACTTGTGCCAGTTGCATTAAATAAACTTGTGCCAGTTGCGTCGAGCAAACTTGTGCCAGTTGCATCGAACAAACTTTTGCTAGTTGCGCAGAACAAACTTGTGCCAGTTAAGTCAAACAGACTTGTGCCAGTTGCGTAGAACAAACTTGTGCCAGTTGCATAGAACAAACTTGTGCCAGTTGCGTAGACCAAACTTGGACCAGTTGCGTCGAACACACTTGTGCCAGTTGTGTCGGACAAACTTGTGCCAATTGCGTCGAACAAACTTGTGTCAGTTGTGTCGGACAAACTTGTGCCAATTGCGTCGAACAAACTTGTGCCAGTTGCGTCGAACAAACTGGTGCCAGTTGCGTAGAACAAACTTGTGCCAGTTACGTAGAACAAAATTGTGCCAGTTGTGTCAGACAAACTTGTGCCAGTTGCGTAGAACAAACTTGTGCCAGTTCCGTAAAACAAACTTGTGCCAGTTCCGTAAAACAAACTTGTGCCAGTTGCGTCGAACATACTTGTGCCAGTTGCGTCGAACAAACTTGTGCCAGTTTTGTCGAACAAACTTGTTTCAGTTGTGTAGAACAAACTTGTGCCCGTTTTGTCAAACCAACTTGTGCCAGTTGCGTCAAACAAACTTGGGCCAGTTGCGTTGAACAAACTTGTGCCAGTTTTGTCAAAGAAACTTGTGCCAGTTGCGTAGAACAAGCTTGTGCCAGTTGCGTCAAACAAACTTGTGTCAGTTGCATAGAACAAACTTGTGCCAGTTGTGTACAACAACCTTGTGCCAGTTGCGTCAAACAACCTTGGGCCAGTTGCGTCAAACAAACTTGTGCCAGTTGCGTCAAAAAAACTTGTGCCAGTTGCGTCAAACAAACTTTTGCCAGTTAGGTTGAATAAACTTGTGCCAGTTGCGTTAAACAAACTTGTGCCAGTTGTGTCGAACAAACTTGTGCCATTTGCATCGAACAAACTTGTGCCAGTTGCGTCGAATAAGCTTGTGCCAGTTGCGTCAAACAAACTTGTGCCAGTTGTATCGAACAAACTTGTGCCAGTTGCGTAGAACAAACTTGTGCCAGTTGTGTCAAACAAACTTGTGCCAGTTGCATAGAACAAACTTGTGCCACTTGCGTCGAACAAACTTGTGCCAGTTGCGTAAAACAAACTTTTGCCAGTTGCGTAGAACAAACTTGTGCCAGTTGTGTCAAACAAACTTGTGCCAGTTGCGTCGAACAAACTTGTGCCAGTTGCGTAGAACAAACTTGTGCCAGTTACGTAGAACAAACTTGTGCCAGTTGTGTCAGACAAACTTGTGCCAGTTGCGTAGAACAAACTTGTACCAGTTTCGTAGAACAAACTTGTGCCAGTTGCGTAGAAAAAACTTGTACCAGTTGCGAAGAACAAACTTGTGCCTGTTGCGCCGAACAAACTTGTTCCAGTTGCGTCGAACAATCTTGTGCCAGTTTCGTCGAACAAACTTGTGCCAGTTGCGTAGAACAAACTTGTGCCAGTTGTGTCAAACAAACTTGTGCCAGTTGCGTAGAACAAACTTCTGCCAGTTGCGTCGAACAAACTTGTGCCAGTTGTGTCGAAGAAACTTGTGCCAGTTGCGTAGAACAAACTTGTGTCAGTTGCGTCAAACAAACTTGTGCCAGTTGCATAGAACAAACTTGTGCCAGTTGTGTAGAATAACCTTGTGCCAGTTGCGTCAAACAACCTTGTGCCAGTTGCGTCAAACAAACTTGTGCCAGTTGCGTCAAAAAAACTTGTGCCAGTTGCGTCAAACAAACTTGTGCCAATTGGGTCGAATAAACTTGTACCAGTTGCGTTAAACAAACTTGTTCCAGTTCGTCGAACAAACTTGTGCCAGTTGCGTCGAACAAACTTGTGCCAGTTGCGTCAAACAAACTTGTGCCAGTTGCGTAGAACAAACTTGAGCTAGTTGCGTAGAACAAACTTGTGCCAGTTGCGTAGAACAAACTTGTGCCAGTTGTGTCAAACAAACTTGTGCCAGTTGCATAGAACAAACTTATGCCACTTAAGTCGAACAAACTTGTGCCAGTTGTGTAGAACAAACTTTTGCCAGTTGTGTCAAACAAACTTGTGCCAGATGTGTCAAACAAACTTGTGCCAGTTGCGTAGAACAAACTTGTGCCAGTTACGTAGAACAAACTTGTGCCAGTTGCGTAGAACAAACTTCTGCCAGTTGCGTAGAACAAACTTGTGCCAGTTACGTAGAACAAACTTGTGCCAGTTGCGTAGAACAAACTTCTGCCAGTTGCGTCAAACAAACTTGGGCCAGTTTCGTAGAACAAACTTGTGCCAGTTGCGTCAAACAAACTTGTGCCAGTTGCGTCAAACAAACTTGTGCCAGTTGCATAGAACAAACTTGAGCCAGTTGCGTAGAACAAACTTGCGCCAGTTGTGTCGAACATACTTGCGCCAGTTGCGTTGAACAAACTTGTGCCAGTTGCGTAGAACAAACTTGTGCCAGTTGCGTAGAACAAACTTGTGCGAGTTGTGTCAAACAAACTTCTGCCAGTTGCATAGAACAAAGTTGTGCCAGTTGCGCAGAACAAACTTGAGCCAGTTGCATAGAACAAACTTGTGCCAGTTGCGAAGAACAAACTTGTGCCAATTGCGTCAAAGAAACTTGTGCCAGTTGCATAGAACAAACTTGTGCCAGTTGCGTAGAACAAATTTGTGCCAGTTGCGTAGAACAAACTTGCGCCAGTTGCGTCGAACAAAGTTGTGCCAGTTGCGTTGAACAAACTTGTGCAAGTTGCGCAGAACAAACTTGTGCCACTTGCGTCAAACAAACTTGTGCCAGTTGCGTCAAACAAATTTATGCCAGTTGCGTAGAACAAACTTGTGTCAGTTACGTAGAACAAAATTGTGCCAGTTGCATCGAACAAACTTGTGCCAGGTGCGTCGAACAAACTTGTGCCAGTTGCGTCGGACAAAATTGTGCCAATTGCGTTGAACAAACTTTTGCCAGTTGCGTAGAACAAACTTGTGCCAGTTGTGTCAAACAAACTTGTGCCAGTTGCGTAAAACAAACTTGTGCCAGTTGCGTCGAACAAACTTGTGTCAGTTGCGTAGAACAAACTTGTGCCAGTTGTGTCGGACAAACTTGTGCCAATTGGGTCGAACAAACTTGTGCCAGTTGTGTCGGACAAACTTGTGCCAATTGCGTCGAACAAATTTATGCCACTTGCGGAGAACAACCTTCTGCCAGTTGTGTCAAACAAACTTGTGCCAGTTGCATAAAACAAACTTGTGCCAGTTGCGTCGAACAAACTTGTGCCAGTTGCGTAGAACAAACTTGTGCCAGTTACGTAGAACAAAATTGTGCCAGTTGTGTCAGACAAACTTGTGCCAGTTGCGTAGAACAAACTTGTGCCAGTTCCGTAAAACAAACTTGTGCCAGTTCCGTAAAACAAACTTGTGCCAGTTGCGTCGAACAAAATTGTGCCAGTTGCGTTGAACAAACTTGTGCCAGTTTTGTTGAACAAACTTGTGCCAGTTGTGTAGAACAAACTTGTGCCAGTTTTCTCAAACAAACTTGTGCCAGTTGCGTCAAACAAACTTGGGCCAGTTGCGTCGAACAATCTTGTGCCAGTTTCATCAAAGAAACTTGTGCCAGTTGCGTAGAACAAACTTGTGCCAGTTGCGTCAAACAAACTTGTGTCAGTTGCATAGAACAAACTTGTGCCAGTTGTGTAGAACAACCTTGTGCCAGTTGCGTCAAACAACCTTGTGCCAGTTGCGTCAAACAAACTTGTGCCAGTTGCATCAAAAAAACTTGTGCCAGTTCGTCGAACAAACTTGTGCCAGTTGTGTAGAACAACCTTGTGCCAGTTGCGTCAAACAACCTTGTGCCAGTTGGGTCGAATAAACTTGTGCCAGTTGCGTTAAACAAACTTGTGCCAGTTCGTCGAACAAACTTGTGCCAGTTGCATCGAACAAACTTGTGCCAGTTGCGTCAAACAAACTTGTGCCAGTTGCGTCAAACAAACTTGTGCCAGTTGCATCGAACAAACTTGTGCCAGTTGCGTAGAACAAACTTGTGCCAGTTGTGTCAAACAAACTTGTGCCAGTTGCGTAGAACAAACTTGTGCCAGTTGTGTCAAACAAACTTGTGCCAGTTGCATAGAACAAACTTGTGCCACTTGCGTCGAACAAACTTGTGCCAGTTGCGTAGAACAAACTTTTGCCAGTTGTGTCAAACAAACTTGTGCCAGATGTGTCAAACAAACTTGTGCCAGTTGCGTAGAACAAACTTGTGCCAGTTACGTAGAACAAACTTGTGCCAGTTGCGTAGAACAAACTTCTGCCAGTTGCGTAGAACAAACTTGTGCCAGTTACGTAGAATAAACTTGTGCCAGTTGCGTAGAACAAACTTCTGCCAGTTGCGTCAAACAAACTTGGGCCAGTTACGTAGAACAAACTTGTGCCAGTTGCGCCAAACAAACTTGTGCCAGTTGCGTCAAACAAACTTGTTCCAGTTCCATAGAACTAACTTGAGCCAGTTGCGTAGAACAAACTTGTGCCAGTTGTGTCGAACATACTTGCGCCAGTTGCGTTGAACAAACTTGTGCCAGTTGCGTAGAACAAACTTGTGCCAGTTGCGTAGAACAAACTTGTGCGAGTTGTGTCAAACAAACTTCTGCCAGTTGCGTAGAACAAACTTGGGCCAGTTGCATAGAACAAACTTGTGCCAGTTGCGAAGAACAAACTTGTGCCAATTGCATCAAACAAACTTGTGCCAGTTGCGCAAAACAAACTTGTGCCAGTTGCGTAGAACCAATTTGTGCCGGTTGCGTAGAACAAACTTGTGCCAGTTGCGTCGAACAAACTTGTGCCAGTTGCATCGAACAAACTTGTGCCAGATGCGTTGAACAAACTTGTGACAGTTGCGTAGAACAAACTTGTGCCAGTTGTTTCAAATAAACTTTTGCCCGTTGCGTCAAACAAACTTGTGCCAGTTGTGTCAAACAAACTTCTGCCAGTTGCATAGAACAAACTTGTGCCACTTGTGCCGAACAGACTTGTGCCAGTTGCGTCAAACAAACTTGTGCCAGTTGCATAGAACAAACTTGTGCCAGTTGCGTAGACCAAACTTGTGCCAGTTACATCGAACACACTTGTGCCAGTTGTGTCGGACAAACTTGTGCCAATTGCGTCGAACAAACTTGTGCCAGTTGTGTCGGACAAACTTGTGCCAATTGCGTAGAACAAACTTGTGCCAGTTGGGTCAAACAAACTTGTGCCAGTTGCGTAGAACAAACTTGTGCCAGTTACGTAGAACAGAATTGTGCCAGTTGTGTCAGACAAACTTGTGCCAGTTGCGTAGAACAAACTTGTGCCAGTTCCATAATACAAACTTGTGCCAGTTCCGTAAAACAAACTTGTGCCAGTTACGTCGAACAAACTTGTGCCAGTTGCGTCGAACAAACTTGTGCCAGTTTTGTCGAACAAACTTGTGCCAGTTGTGTAGAACAAACTTGTGCCAGTTTTGTCAAACAAACTTGTGCCAGTTGCGTCAAACAAACTTGGGACAGTTGCGTCGAACAAACTTGTGCCAGTTTCGTCAAAGAAACTTGTGCCAGTTGCGTAGAACAAACTTGTGCCAGTTGCGTCAAACAAACTTGTGTCAGTTGCATAGAACAAACTGGTGCCAGTTGTGTAGAACAAACTTTTGCCAGTTGGGTCGAATAAACTTGTGCCAGTTGCGTTAAACAAACTTGTGCCAGTTGCGTCGAACAAACTTGTGCCATTTGCATCGAACAAACTTGTGCCAGTTGCGTCGAACAAGCTTGTACCAGTTGCGTCAAACAAACTTGTGCCAGTTGTATCGAATAAACTTGTGCCAGTTGCGTACAACATACTTGTGCCAGTTGTGTCAAACAAACTTGTGCCAGTTGCATAGAACAAACTTGTGCCACTTGCGTCGAACAAACTTGTGCCAGTTGCGTAGAACAAACTTTTGCCAGTTGCGGAGAACAAACTTGTGCCTGTTGTGTCAAACAAACTTGTGCCAGTTGCGTCGAACAAACTTGTGCCAGTTGCGTAGAACAAACTTGTGCCAGTTACGTAGAACAAACTTGTGCCAGTTGTGTCAGACAAACTTCTGCCAGTTGCGTAGAACAAACTTGTGCCAGTTGCGTAGAAAAAACTTTTTCCAGTTGCAAAGAACAAACTTGTGCCAGTTGCGCCGAACAAACTTGTTCCAGTTGCGTCAAACAATCTTGTGCCAGTTTCGGTGAACAAACTTGTGCCAGTTGCGTAGAACAAACTTGTGCCAGTTGTGTCAAACAAACTTGTGCCAGTTGCATCAAACAAACTTGAGCCAGTTGCTTCGAACAAACTTGTTACAGTTGTGTCGAAGAAACTTGTGCCAGTTGCGTAGAACAAACTTGTGCCAGTTGCGTCAAACAAACTTGTGCCAGTTGCATAGAACAAACTTGTGCCAGTTGTGTAGAATAACCTTGTGCCAGTTACGTCAAACAACCTTGTGCCAGTTGCGTCAAACAAACTTGTGCCAGTTGCATCGAACAAACTTTTGCCAGATGTGTCAAACAAACTTGTGCCAGTTGCGTAGAACAAACTTGTGCCAGTTACTTAGAACAAACTTGTGCCAGTTGCGTAGAACTACTTCTGCCAGTTGCGTAGAACAAACTTGTGCCAGTTACGTAGAACAAACTTGTGCCAGTTGCATAGAACAAACTTGTGCCAGTTGCGTAGAACAAACTTTTGGCCAGTTGCGTCAAACAAACTTGGGCCAGTTGCGTAGAACAAACTTGTGCCAGTTGCGTAGAACAAATTTGTGCCAGTTGCGTCAAACACACTTGTGCCAGTTGCATAGAACAAACTTGAGCCAGTTGCGTAGAACAAACTTGTGCCAGTTGCGTCGAACATACTTGCGCCAGTTGAGTTGAACAAACTTGTGCCAGTTGCGTAGAACAAACTTGTGCCAGTTGTGTAGAACAAACTTGTGCGAGTTGTGTCAAACAAACTTCTGCCAGCTGCATAGGACAAACTTGTGCCAGTTGCGTAGAACAAACTAGGGCCAGTTGCATAGAAC
Source organism: Macrobrachium rosenbergii (assembly GCA_039081455.1). Lineage (NCBI taxonomy): Eukaryota > Metazoa > Arthropoda > Malacostraca > Decapoda > Palaemonidae > Macrobrachium > Macrobrachium rosenbergii. The sequence continues at coordinate 592,873 of JANJGK010000344.1, read as the reverse complement.
AAACTTGTGCCAGTTGCGAAGAACAAACTTTTGCCAATTGCGTCAAACAAACTTGTGCCAGTTGCGTAGAACGAACTTGTGCCAGTTGCGTAGAACAAATTTGTGCCAGTTGAGCAGAACAAACTTGCGCCAGTTGCGTCGAACAAACTTGTGCCAGTTGCGTTGAACAAACTTGTGCAAGTTACGCAGAACAAACTTGTGCCAGTTGCGTCAAAGAAACTTGTGCCAGTTGCGTCGTACAAATTTATGCCAGTTGCGTAGAACAAACTTGTGTCAGTTGCGTAGAACAAACTTGTGCCAGTTGCATCGAACAAACTTGTGCCAGTTGCGTCGAACAAACTTGTGCCAGTTGCGTCAGACAAAATTGTGCCAATTGCGTCGAACAAACTTTTGCCAGTTGCGTAGAACAAACTTGTGCCAGTTGTGTCAAACAAACTTATGCCAGTTGCGTAAACCAAACTTGTGCCAGTTGCGTCAAACAAACTTGTGCCAGTTGCATAGAACAAACTTTTGCCAGTTGCGTAGACCTAACTTGTGCCAGTTGCGTCGAACACACTTGTGCTAGTTGTGTCGGACAAACTTGTGCCAATTGCGTTGATCAAACTTGTGCCAGTTGTGTCGGACAAACTTGTGCCAATTGCGTCGAACAAACTTGTGCCTGTTGCATAGAACAAACTTCTGCCAGTTGTGTCAAACAAACTTGTGCCAGTTGCATAAAACTAACTTGTGCCAGTTGCATAAAACAAACTTGTGCCAGTTGCGTAGAACAAACTTGTGCCAGTTACGTAGAACAAAATTGTGCCAGTTGTGTCAGACAAACTTGTGCCAGTTGCGTAGAACAAACTTGTGCCAGTTCCGTAAAACAAACTTGTGCCAGTTCCGTAAAACAAACTTGTGCCAGTTGCGTCGAACAAACATGTGCCAGTTGCGTCGAAGAAACTTGTGCCAGTTTTGTTGAACAAACTTGTGCCAGTTGTGTAGAACAAACTTGTGCCAGTTTTGTCAAACAAACTTGTGCCAGTTGCGTCAAACAAACTTGTGCCAGTTGCGTAGAACAAACTTGTGCCAGTTGCGTCAAACAAACTTGTGTCAGTTGTATAGAACAAACTTGTGCCAGTTGTGTAGAACAACCTTGTGCCAGTTGCGTCAAACAACCTTGTGCCAGTTGCGTCAAACAAACTTGTGCCAGTTGCGTCAAAAAACTTGTGCCACTTGTGCCGAACAGACTTGTGCCAGTTGCGTCAAACAAACTTGTGCCAGTTGCATAGAACAAACTTGTGCCAGTTGCGTCAAAAAACTTGTGCCACTTGTGCCGAACAGACTTGTGCCAGTTGCGTCAAACAAACTTGTGCCAGTTGCATAGAACAAACTTGTGCCAGTTGCGTAGACCAAACTTGTGCCAGTTGTGTCGAACACACTTGTGCCAGTTGTGTCGGACAAACTTGTGCCAATTGCGTTGATCAAACTTGTGCCAGTTGTGTCGGACAAACTTGTGCCAATTGCGTCGAACAAATTTGTGCCAGTTGCATAGAACAAACTTCTGGCAGTTGTTCCAAACAAACTTGTCCCAGTTGCATAAAACAAACTTGTGCCAGTTGCGTCGAACAAACTTGTGCCAGTTGCGTAGAACAAACTTGTGCCAGTTACGTAGAACAAAATTGTGGCAGTTGTGTCAGACAAACTTGTGCCAGTTGCGTAGAACAAACTTGTGCCAGTTCCGTAAAACAAACTTGTGCCAGTTCCGTAAAACAAACTTGTGCCAGTTGCGTCGAACAAACTTGTGCCAGTTGTGTTGAACAAACTTGTGCCAGTTTTGTTGAACAAACTTGTGCCAGTTGTGTAGAACAAACTTGTGCCAGTTTTGTCAAACAAACTTGTGCCAGTTGCGTCAAACAAACTTCTGCCAGTTGTGTCAAACAAACTTGTGCCAGTTTCGTCAAGGAAACTTGTGCCATTTGCGTAGAACAAACTTGTGCCAGTTGCGTCAAACAAACTTGTGTCAGTTGCATAGAACAAACTTGTGCCAATTGTGTAGAACGACCTTGTGCCAGTTGCGTGAAACAACCTTGTGCCAGTTGCGTCAAACAAACTTGTGCCAGTTGCGTCAAAAAAACTTGTGCCAGTTTCGTCAAGGAAACTTGTGCCATTTGCGTAGAACAAACTTGTGCCAGTTGCGTCAAACAAACTTGTGCCATTTGCATCGAACAAACTTGTGCCAGTTGCGTCGAAGAAGCTTGTGCCAGTTGCGTCAAACAAACTTGTGCCAGTTGCATCGAACAAACTTGTGCCAGTTGTGTCAAACAAACTTGTGCCAGTTGCATAGAACAAACTTGTGCCACTTGCGTCGAACAAATTTTTGCCAGTTGCGTAGAACAAACTTTTGCCAGTTGTGTAGAACAAACTTGTGCCAGTTGTGTCAAACAAACTTGTGCCAGTTGCGTCGAACAAACTTGTGCCAGTTGCGTATAACAAACTTGTGCCAGTTACGTAGAACAAACTTGTGCCAGTTGTGTCAGACAAACTTGTGCCAGTTGCGTAGAACAAACTTGTGCCAGTTTCGTAGAACAAACTTGTGCCAGTTGCGTAGAAAAAACTTGTACCAATTGCGAAGAACAAACTTGTGCCAGTTGCGCCGAACAAACTTGTTCCAGTTGCGTCGAACAAACTTGTGCCAGTTTCGTCGAACAAACTTGTGCCAGTTGCGTAGAACAAACTTGTGCCAGTTGTGTCAAACAAACTTGTGCCAGTTGCATCAAACAAACTTGGGCCAGTTGCATCGAACAAACTTGTGCCAGTTGTGTCGAAGAAACTTGTGCCAGTTGCGTAGAACAAACTTGTGCCAGTTGCGTCAAACAAACTTGTGCCAGTTGCATAGAACAAACTTGTGCCAGTTGTGTAGAATAACCTTGTAACAGTTGCGTCAAACAACCTTGTGCCAGTTGCGTCAAACAAACTTGTGCCAGTTGCGTTAAAAAAACTTGTGCCAGTTGCGTCAAACAAACTTGTGCCAGTTGGGTCGAATAAACTTGTGCCAGTTGCGTTAAACAAACTTGTGCCAGTTCGTCGAACAAACTTGTGCCAGTTGCATCGAACAAACTTGTGCCAGTTGCGTCGAACAAACTTGTGCCAGTTGCGTCAAACTAACTTGTGCCAGTTGCATCGAACAAACTTGTGCCAGTTGCGTAGAACAAACTTGTGCCAGTTATGTCAAACAAACTTGTGCCAGTTGCATAGAACAAACTTGTGCCACTTGCGTCGAACAAACTTGTGCCAGTTGCGTAGAACAAACTTTTGCCAGTTGTGTCAAACAAACTTGTGCCAGATGTGTCAAACAAACTTGTGCCAGTTGCGTAGAACAAACTTGTGCCAGTTACGTAGAACAAACTTGTGCCAGTTGCGTAGAACAAACTTCTGCCAGTTGCGTAGAACAAACTTGTGCCAGTTACGTAGAACAAACTTGTGCCAGTTGCGTAGAACAAACTTCTGCCAGTTGTGTCGAACAAACTTGGGCCAGTTGCGTAGAACAAACTTGTGGCAGTTGCGTCAAACAAACTTGTGCCAGTTGCATGAAACAAACTTGTGCCAGTTGCATAGAACAAACTTGAGCCAGTTGCGTAGAACAAACTTGTGCCAGTTGCGTCGAACATACTTGTGCCAGTTGTGTTGAACAACCTTGTGCCAGTTGCGTAGAACAAACTTGTGCCAGTTGCGTAGAACAAACTTGTGCGAGTTGTGTCAAACAAACTTCTGCCAGTTGCATAGAACAAACTTGTGCCAGTTGCGAAGAACAAACTTGGGCCAGTTGCATAGAACAAACTTGTGCCAGTTGCGAAGAACAAACTTGTGCCAATTGCACCAAACAAACTTGTGCCAGTTGCGTAAAACAAACTTGTGCCAGTTGCGTAGAACAAATTTGTGCCAGTTGTGTAGAACAAACTTGTGCCAGTTGCGTCGAACAAACTTGTGCCAGTTGCGTCGAACAAACTTGTGCCAGTTGCATCGAACAAACCTGTGCCAGTTGCATCGAACAAACTTGTGCCAGATGCGTTGAACAAACTTGTGACAGTTGCGTAGAACAAACTTGTGCCAGTTGTTTCAAATAAACTTTTGCCCAATGCGTCAAACAAACTTGTGCCAGTTGTATCAAACAAACTTCTGCCAGTTGCATAGAACAAACTTGTGCCACTTGTGTCGAACAAACTTGTGCCAGTTGCGTAGAACAAACTTTTGCCATTTGTCTCGAACAAACTTGTGCCAGTTGCATCGAACAAACTTGTGCAGGTGCGCAGAACAAACTTGTGCCAGTTAAGTCAAACAGACTTGTGCCAGTTGCGTCAAACAAACTTGTGCCAGTTGCATAGAACAAACTTGTGCCAGTTGCGTAGACCAAACTTGTGCCAGTTGCGTCGAACACACTTGTGCCAGTTGTGTTGAACAAACTAGTGCCAATTACGTCGAACAAACTTGTGCCAGTTGTGTCGGACAAACTTATGCCAATTGCGTAGAACAAACTTGTGCCAGTTGCGTCGAACAAACTTGTGCCAGTTGCGTAGAACAAACTTGTGCCAGTTACGTAGAACAGAATTGTGCCAGTTGTGTCAGACAAACTTGTGCCAGTTGCGTAGAACAAACTTGTGCCAGTTCCGTAATACAAACTTGTGCCAGTTCCGTAAAATAAACTTGTGCCAGTTGCGTCGAACAAACTTGTGCCAGTTGCGTCGAACAAACTTGTGCCAGTTTTGTCGAACAAACTTGTGCCAGTTGTGTAGAACAAACTTGTGCCAGTTTTGTCAAACAAACTTGTGCCAGTTGCGTCAAACAAACTTGGGCCAGTTGCGTCGAACAAACTTGTGCCAGTTTCGTCAAAGAAACTTGTGCCAGTTGCGTAAAACAAACTTGTGCCAGTTGCGTCAAACAAACTTGTGTCAGTTGCATAGAACAAACTTGTGCCAGTTGTGTAGAACAACTTTGTGCCAGTTGCGTCAAACAACCTTGTGCCAGTTGCGTCAAACAAACTTGTGCCAGTTGCATCAAAAAAACTTGTGCCAGTTGCGTCAAACAAACTTTTGCCAGTTGGGTCGAATAAACTTGTGCCAGTTGCGTTAAACAAACTTGTGCCAGTTGCGTCGAACAAACTTGTGCCATTTGCATCGAACAAACTTGTGCCAGTTGCGTCGAACAAGCTTGTGCCAGTTGCATCAAACAAACTTGTGTCAGTTGTATCGAACAAACTTGTGCCAGTTGCGTAGAACAAACTTGTGCCAGTTGTGTCAAACAAACTTGTGCCAGTTGCATAGAACAAACTTGTGCCACTTGCGTCGAACAAACTTGTGCCAGTTGCATAGAACAAACTTTTGCCAGTTGCGTAGAACAAACTTGTGCCAGTTGTGTCAAACAAACTTGTGCCAGTTGCGTCGAACAAACTTGTGCCAGTTGATTCGAACAAACTTGGGCCAGTTACGTAGAACAAACTTGTGTCAGTTGTGTCAGACAAACTTGTGCCAGTTGCGTAGAACAAACTTGTGCCAGTTGCGTAGAAAAAACTTTTTCCAGTTGCGCCAAACAAACTTGTTCAAGTTGCGTCGAAAAATCTTGTGCTAGTTTCGTTGAACAAACTTGTGCCAGTTGCGTAGAACAAACTTGTGCCAGTTGTGTCAAATAAACTTGTGCCAGTTGCATCAAACAAACTTGGGCCAGTTGCGTCGAACAAACTTGTGCCAGTTGTGTCGAAGAAACTTGTGCCAGTTGCGTAGAACAAACTTGTGCCAGTTGCGTCAAACAAACTTGTACCAGTTGCATAGAACAAACTTGTGCCAGTTGTGTAGAATAACCTTGTGCCAGTTGCGTCAAACAAACTTGTGCCAGTTGCATCGAACAAACTTTTGCCAGTTGTGTCAAACAAACTTGTGCCAGATGTGTCAAACAAACTTGTGCCAGTTGCGTAGAACAAACTTGTGCCAGTTACTTAGAACAAACTTGTGCCAGTTGCGTAGAACAAACTTCTGCCAGTTGCGTAGAACAAACTTGTGCCAGTTACGTAGAACAAACTTGTGCCAGTTGCGTAGAACAAACTTCTGCCAGTTGCGTCAAACAAACTTGGGCCAGTTGCGTAGAACAAACTTGTGCCAGTTGCGCCAAACAAACTTGTGCCAGTTGCGTCAAACACACTTGTGCCAGTTGCATAGAACAAACTTGAGCCAGTTGCGTAGAACAAACTTGTGCCAGTTGCGTCGAACATACTTGCGCCAGTTGCATTGAACAAACTTGTGCCAGTTGCGTAGAACAAACTTGTGCCAGTTGTGTAGAACAAACTTGTGCGAGTTGTGTCAAACAAACTTCTGCCAGTTGCATAGGACAAACTTGTGCCAGTTGCGTAGAACAAACTTGGGCCAGTTGCATAGAACAAACTTGTGCCAGTTGCGAAGAACAAACTTGTGCCAATTGCGTCGGAGAAAATTGTGCCAGTTGCGTAGAACAAACTTGTGCCAGTTGCGTAGAACAAATTTGTGCCAGTTGCGCAGAACAAACTTGTGCCAGTTGCGTCGAACAAACTTGTGCCAGTTGCGTTGAACAAACTTGTGCAAGTTGCGCAGAACAAACTTGTGCCAGTTGCGTCAAAGAAACTTGTGCCAGTTGCGTCGAACAAATTTATGCCAGTTGCGTAGAACAAACTTGTGTCAGTTGCGTAGAACAAACTTGTGCCAGTTGCATCGAAGAAACTTGTGCCAGTTGCGTCGAACAAACTTGTGCCAGTTGCGTCGGACAAAATTGTGCCAATTGCGTCGAACAAACTTTTGCCAGTTGCGTAGAACAAACTTGTGCCAGTTGTGTCAAACAAACTTATGCCAGTTGCGTAAAACAAACTTGTGCCAGTTGCGTCAAACAAACTTGTGCCAGTTGCATAGAACAAACTTGTGCCAGTTGCGTAGACCAAACTTGGCCAGTTGCGTCGAACACACTTGTGCCAGTTGTGTCGGACAAACTTGTGCCAATTGCGTTGAACAAACTTGTGCCAGTTGTGTCGGACAAACTTGTGCCAATTGCGTCAAACAAACTTGTGCCTGTTGCGTAGAACAAACTTCTGCCAGTTGTGTCAAACAAACTTGTGCCAGTTGCATAAAACAAACTTATGCCAGTTGCGTTGAACAAACTTGTGCCAGTTGCGCAGAACAAACTTGTGTCAGTTACGTAGAACAAAATTGTGCCAGTTGTGTCAGACAAACTTGTGCCAGTTGCGTAGAACAAACTTGTGTCAGTTCCGTAAAACAAACTTGTGCCAGTTGCGTAAAACAAACTTGTGCCAGTTGCGTCGAACAAACACTTGCCAGTTGCGTCGAACAAACTTGTGCCAGTTTTGTTGAACAAACTTGTGCCAGTTGTGTAGAACAAACTTGTGCCAGTTTTGTCAAAAAAACTTGTGCCAGTTGCGTCAAACAATCTTTGGCCAGTTGCGTCGAACAAACTTGTGCCAGTTTCGTCAAAGAAACTTGCGCCAGTTGCGTAGAACAAACTTGTGCTAGTTGCGTCAAACAAACTTGTGTCAGTTGCATAGAACAAACTTGTGCCAGTTGTGTAGAACAACCTTGTGCCAGTTGCGTCAAACAACCTTGTGCCAGTTGCGTCAAACAAACTTGTGCCAGTTGCGTCAAAAAAACTTGTGCCAGTTGCGTCAAACAAACTTGTGCCAGTTGCATAGAACAAACTTGTGCCAGTTGCGTAGACCAAACTTGTGCCAGTTGTGTCGAACACACTTGTGCCAGTTGTGTCGGACAAACTTGTGCCAATTGCGTCAAACAAACTTGTGCCAGTTGGGTCGGACAAACTTGTGCCAATTGCGTCGAACAAATTTGTGCCAGTTGCGTCGAACAAACTTCTGCCAGTTGTGTCAAACAAACTTGTGCCAGTTGCATAAAACAAACTTGTGCCAGTTGCGTCGAACAAAATTGTGCCAGTTGCGTAGAACAAACTTGTGCCAGTTACGTAGAATAAAATTGTGCCAGTTGTGTCAGACAAACTTGTGCCAGTTGCGTAGAACAAACTTGTACCAGTTCCGTAAAACAAACTTGTGCCAGTTCCGTAAAACAAACTTGTGCCAGTTGCGTCGAACAAACTTGTGCCAGTTGCGTTGAACAAACTTGTGCCAATTTTGTTGAACAAACTTGTGCCAGTTGTGTAGAACAAACTTGTGCCAGTTTTGTCAAACAAACTTTTGCCAGTTGCGTCAAACAAACTTGGGCCAGTTGCGTCGAACAAACTTGTGCCAGTTTCGTCAAAGAAACTTGTGCCAGTTGCGTAGAAGAAACTTGTGCCAGTTGCGTCAAACAAACTTGTGTCAGTTGCATAGAACAAACTTGTGCCAGTTGTGTAGAACAACCTTGTGCCAGTTGCGTCAAACAACCTTGTGCCAGTTGCGTCAAACAAACTTGTGCCAGTTGCGTCAAAAAAACTTGTGCCAGTTGCGTCAAACAAACTTGTGCCAGTTGGGTCGAATAAACTTGTGCCAGTTGCGTTAAACAAACTTATGCTAGTTGCGTCAAACAAACTTGTGCCATTTGCATCAAACAAACTTGTGCCAGTTGCGTCAAACAAGCTTGTGCCAGTTGCGTCAAACAAACTTGTGCCAGTTGCATCGAACAAACTTGTGCCAGTTGCGTAGAACAAACTTGTGCCAGTTGTGTCAAACAAACTTGTGCCAGTTGCATAGAACAAACTTGTGCCACTTGCGTCGAACAAATTTGTGCCAGTTGCGTAGAACAAACTTTTGCCAGTTGTGTAGAACAAACTTCTGCCAGTTGTGTCAAAGAAACTTGTGCCAGTTGCGTCGAACAAACTTGTGCCAGTTGCGTAGAACAAACTTGTGCCAGTTACGTAGAAGAAACTTGTGCCAGTTGTGTCAGACAAACTTGTGCCAGTTGCGTAGAAAAAACTTATACCAATTGCGAAGAACAAACTTGTGCCAGTTGCGCCGAACAAACTTGTTCCAGTTGCGTCGAACAATCTTGTGCCAGTTTCGTCGAACAAACTTGTGCCAGTTGCGTAGAACAAACTTGTGCCAGTTGTGTCAAACAAACTTGTGCCAGTTGCATCAAACAAACTTGGGCCAGTTGCGTCGAACAAACTTGTGCCAGTTGTGTCGAAGAAAATTGTGCCAGTTGCGTAGAACAAACTTGTGCCAGTTGCGTCAAACAAACTTGTGCCAGTTGCACAGAACAAACTTGTGCCAGTTGTGTAGAATAACCTTGTAACAGTTGCGTCAAACAACCTTGTGCCAGTTGCGTCAAACAAACTTGTGCCAGTTGCGTCAAAAAAACTTGTGCCAGTTGCGTCAAACACACTTGTGCCAGTTTGGTCGAATAAACTTGTGCCAGTTGCATTAAACAAACTTGTGCCAGTTCGTCGAACAAACTTGTGCCAGTTGCATCTAACAAACTTGTGCCAGTTGCGTCGAACAAACTTGTGCCAGTTGCGTCAAACAAACTTGGGCCAGTTGCGTCGAACAAACTTGTGCCAGTTGCGTAGAACAAACTTGTGCCAGTTGTTTCAAACAAACTTGTGCCAGTTGCATCAAACAAACTTGTGCCAGTTGCGTAGAACAAACTTGTGCCAGTTGCGTCAAACTAACTTGTGCCAGTTGCATCGAACAAACTTGTGCCAGTTGCGTAGAACAAACTTGTGCCAGTTGTGTCAAACAAACTTGTGCCAGTTGCATAGAACAAACTTGTGCCACTTGCGTCGAACAAACTTGTGCCAGTTGCGTAGAACAAACTTTTGCCAGTTGTGTCAAACAAACTTGTGCCATATGTGTCAAACAAACTTGTGCCAGTTGCGTAGAACAAACTTGTGCCAGTTACGTAGAACAAACTTGTGCCAGTTGCGTAGAACAAACTTCTGCCAGTTGCGTAGAACAAACTTGTGCCAGTTATGTAGAACAAACTTGTGCCAGTTGCGTAGAACAAACTTCTGCCAGTTGCGTCGAACAAACTTGGGCCAGTTGCATAGAACAAACTTGTGCCAGTTGCGTCAAACAAACTTGTGCCTGTTGCATAGAACAAACTTGAGCCAGTTGCGTAGAACAAACTTGTGCCAGTTGCGTCGAACATACTTGCGCCAGTTGCGTTGAACAAACTTGTGCCAGTTGCGTAGAACAAACTTGTGCCAGTTGCGTAGAACAAACTTGTGCGAGTTGTGTCAAACAAACTTCTGCCAGTTGCATAGAACAAACTTGTGCCAGTTGCGTAGAACAAACTTGGGCCAGTTGCGTAGAACAAATTTCTGCCAGTTGCATAGAACAAACTTCTGCCAGTTGCGTAAAACAAACTTGTGCCAGTTGCGTAGAACAAATTTGTGCCAGTTGCGCAGAACAAACTTGTGCCAGTTGCGTCGAACAAACTTGTGCCAGTTGCATCGAACAAACCTGTGCCAGTTGCATCGAACAAACTTGTGCCAGATGCGTTGAACAAACTTGTGACAGTTTCGTAGAACAAACTTGTGCCAGTTGTTTCAAATAAACTTTTGCCCGATGCGTCAAACAAACTTGTGCCAGTTGTGTCAAACAAACTTCTGCCAGTTGCATAGAACAAACTTGTGCCAATTGTGTCGAACAAACTTGTGCCAGTTGCGTAGAACAAACTTTTGCCAGTTGCGTCGAACAAACTTGTGCCAGTTGCATCGAACAAACTTGTGCAGGTGCGCAGAACAAACTTGTGCCAGTTAAGTCAAACAGACTTGTGCCAGTTGCGTCAAACTAACTTGTGCCAGTTGCATAGAACAAACTTGTGCCAGTTGCGTAGACCAAACTTGTGCCAGTTGCGTCGAAGACACTTGTGCCAGTTGTGTCGGACAAACTTGTGCCAATTGCATCGAACAAACTTGTGCCAGTTGTGTCGGACAAACTTGTGCCAATTGCGTAGAACAAACTTGTGCCAGTTGCGTCGAACAAACTTGTGCCAGTTGCGTAGAACAAACTTGTGCCAGTTACGTAGAACAGAATTGTGCCAGTTGTGTCAGACAAACTTGTGCCAGTTGCGTAGAACAAACTTGTGCCAGTTCCGTAATACAAACTTGTGCCTGTTCCGTAAAATAAACTTGTGCTAGTTGCGTCGAACAAACTTGTGCCAGTTGCGTCGAACAAACTTGTGCCAGTTTTGTCGAACAAACTTGTGCCAGTTGTGTAGAACAAACTTGTGCCAGTTTTGTCAAACAAACTTGTGCCAGTTGCGTCAAACAAACTTGGGCCAGTTGCGTCGAACAAACTTGTGCGAGTTTCGTCAAAGAAACTTGTGCCAGTTGCGTAGAACAAACTTGTGCCAGTTGCGTCAAACAAACTTGTGTCAGTTGCATAGAACAAACTTGTGCCAGTTGTGTAGAACAACCTTGTGCCAGTTGCGTCAAACAACCTTGTGCCAGTTGCGTCAAACAAACTTGTGCCAGTTGCGTGAAAAAAACTTGTGCCAGTTGCGTCAAACAAACTTTTGCCAGTTGGGTCGAATAAACTTGTGCCAGTTGCGTTAAACAAACTTGTGCCAGTTGCGTCGAACAAACTAGTGCCATTTGCATCGAACAAACTTGTGCCAGTTGCGTCGAACAAGCTTGTGCCAGTTGCGTCAAACAAACTTGTGCCAGTTGTATCGAACAAACTTGTGCCAGTTGCGTAGAACAAACTTGTGCCAGTTGTGTCAAACAAACTTGTGCCAGTTGCATAGAACAAACTTGTGCCACTTGCGTTGAACAAACTTGTGCCAGTTGCGTAGAACAAACTTTTGCCAGTTGCGTAGAACAAACTTGTGCCAGTTGTGTCAAACAAACTTGTGCCAGTTGCGTCGAACAAACTTGTGCCAGTTGCGTCGAACAAACTTGGGCCAGTTACGTAGAACAAACTTGTGCCAGTTGTGTCAGACAAACTTGTGCCAGTTGCGTAGAACAAACTTGTGCCAGTTGCGTAGAAAAAACTTTTTCCAGTTGCGAAGAACAAACTTGTGCCAGTTGCGCCGAACAAACTTGTTCCAGTTGCGTCGAACAATCTTGTGCCAGTTTCGTTGAACAAACTTGTGCCAGTTGCATAGAACAAACTTGTGCCAGTTGTGTCAAACAAACTTGTGCCAGTTGCATCAAACAAACTTGGGCCAGTTGCGTCGAACAAACTTGTGTCAGTTGTGTCGAAGAAACTTGTGCCAGTTGCGTAGAACAAACTTGTGCCAGTTGCGTCAAACAAACTTGTGCCAGTTGCATAGAACAAACTTGTGCCAGTTGTGTAGAATAACCTTGTGCCAGTTACGTCAAACAACCTTGTGCCAGTTGCGTCAAACAAACTTGTGCCAGTTGCATCGAACAAACTTTTGCCAGTTGTGTCAAACAAACTTGTGCCAAATGTGTCAAACAAACTTGTGCCAGTTGCGTAGAACAAACTTGTGCCAGTTACTTAGAACAAACTTGTGCCAGTTGCGTAGAACAAACTATTGCCAGTTGCGTCAAACAAACTTGTGCCAGTTGCACAGAACAAACTTGTGCCAGTTGTGTAGAATAACCTTGTAACAGTTGCGTCAAACAAACTTGTGCCAGTTGCATAGAACAAACTTGTGCCAGTTGCGTCAAACAAACTTGTGCCAGTTGGGTCGAATAAACTTGTGCCAGTTGCGTTAAACAAACTTGTGCCAGTTCGTCGAACAAACTTGTGCCAGTTGCATCGAACAAACTTGTGCCAGTTGCGTCGAACAAACTTTTGCCAGTTGCGTCAAACAAACTTGTGCCAGTTGCATCTAACAAACTTGTGCCAGTTGCGTAGAACAAACTTGTGCCAGTTGTGTCAAACAAACTTGTGCCAGTTGCATCGAACAAACTTGTGCCAGTTGCGTAGAACAAACTTGTGCCAGTTGCGTCAAACTAACTTGTGCCAGTTGTGTCAAACAAACTTGTGCCAGTTGCATAGAACAAACTTGTGCCACTTGCGTCGAAGACACTTGTGCCAGTTGTGTCGGACAAACTTGTGCCAATTGCATCGAACAAACTTGTGCCAGTTGTGTCGGACAAACTTGTGCCAATTGCGTAGAACAAACTTGTGCCAGTTGCGTCGAACAAACTTGTGCCAGTTGCGTAGAACAAACTTGTGCCAGTTACGTAGAACAGAATTGTGCCAGTTGTGTCAGACAAACTTGTGCCAGTTGCGTAGAACAAACTTGTGCCAGTTCCGTAATACAAACTTGTGCCAGTTCCGTAAAATAAACTTGTGCTAGTTGCGTCGAACAAACTTGTGCCAGTTGCGTCGAACAAACTTGTGCCAGTTTTGTCGAACAAACTTGTGCCAGTTGTGTAGAACAAACTTGTGCCAGTTTTGTCAAACAAACTTGTGCCAGTTGCGTCAAACAAACTTGGGCCAGTTGCGTCGAACAAACTTGTGCGAGTTTCGTCAAAGAAACTTGTGCCAGTTGCGTAGAACAAACTTGTGCCAGTTGCGTCAAACAAACTTGTGTCAGTTGCATAGAACAAACTTGTGCCAGTTGTGTAGAACAACCTTGTGCCAGTTGCGTCAAACAACCTTGTGCCAGTTGCGTCAAACAAACTTGTGCCAGTTGCGTGAAAAAAACTTGTGCCAGTTGCGTCAAACAAACTTTTGCCAGTTGGGTCGAATAAACTTGTGCCAGTTGCGTTAAACAAACTTGTGCCAGTTGCGTCGAACAAACTAGTGCCATTTGCATCGAACAAACTTGTGCCAGTTGCGTCGAACAAGCTTGTGCCAGTTGCGTCAAACAAACTTGTGCCAGTTGTATCGAACAAACTTGTGCCAGTTGCGTAGAACAAACTTGTGCCAGTTGTGTCAAACAAACTTGTGCCAGTTGCATAGAACAAACTTGTGCCACTTGCGTTGAACAAACTTGTGCCAGTTGCGTAGAACAAACTTTTGCCAGTTGCGTAGAACAAACTTGTGCCAGTTGTGTCAAACAAACTTGTGCCAGTTGCGTCGAACAAACTTGTGCCAGTTGCGTCGAACAAACTTGGGCCAGTTACGTAGAACAAACTTGTGCCAGTTGTGTCAGACAAACTTGTGCCAGTTGCGTAGAACAAACTTGTGCCAGTTGCGTAGAAAAAACTTTTTCCAGTTGCGAAGAACAAACTTGTGCCAGTTGCGCCGAACAAACTTGTTCCAGTTGCGTCGAACAATCTTGTGCCAGTTTCGTTGAACAAACTTGTGCCAGTTGCATAGAACAAACTTGTGCCAGTTGTGTCAAACAAACTTGTGCCAGTTGCATCAAACAAACTTGGGCCAGTTGCGTCGAACAAACTTGTGTCAGTTGTGTCGAAGAAACTTGTGCCAGTTGCGTAGAACAAACTTGTGCCAGTTGCGTCAAACAAACTTGTGCCAGTTGCATAGAACAAACTTGTGCCAGTTGTGTAGAATAACCTTGTGCCAGTTACGTCAAACAACCTTGTGCCAGTTGCGTCAAACAAACTTGTGCCAGTTGCATCGAACAAACTTTTGCCAGTTGTGTCAAACAAACTTGTGCCAAATGTGTCAAACAAACTTGTGCCAGTTGCGTAGAACAAACTTGTGCCAGTTACTTAGAACAAACTTATGCCAGTTGCGTAGAACAAACTATTGCCAGTTGCGTCAAACAAACTTGTGCCAGTTGCACAGAACAAACTTGTGCCAGTTGTGTAGAATAACCTTGTAACAGTTGCGTCAAACAAACTTGTGCCAGTTGCATAGAACAAACTTGTGCCAGTTGCGTCAAACAAACTTGTGCCAGTTGGGTCGAATAAACTTGTGCCAGTTGCGTTAAACAAACTTGTGCCAGTTCGTCGAACAAACTTGTGCCAGTTGCATCGAACAAACTTGTGCCAGTTGCGTCGAACAAACTTTTGCCAGTTGCGTCAAACAAACTTGTGCCAGTTGCATCTAACAAACTTGTGCCAGTTGCGTAGAACAAACTTGTGCCAGTTGTGTCAAACAAACTTGTGCCAGTTGCATCGAACAAACTTGTGCCAGTTGCGTAGAACAAACTTGTGCCAGTTGCGTCAAACTAACTTGTGCCAGTTGTGTCAAACAAACTTGTGCCAGTTGCATAGAACAAACTTGTGCCACTTGCGTCGAACAAACTTGTGGCAGTTGCGTAGAACAAACTTTTGCCAGTTGTGTCAAACAAACTTGTGCCAGATGTGTCAAACAAACTTGTGCCAGTTGCGTAGAACAAACTTGTGCCAATTACGTAGAACAAACTTGTGAGAGTTGCGTAGAACAAACTTCTGCCAGTTGCGTAGAACAAACTTGTGCCAGTTACGTAGAACAAACTTGTGCCAGTTGCGTAGAACAAACTTCTGCCAGTTGTGTCGAACAAACTTGGGCCAGTTGCGTAGAACAAACTTGTGCCAGTTGCGTCAAACAAACTTGTGCCAGTTGCGTTAAACAAACTTGTGCCAGTTGCATAGAACAAACTTGAGCCAGTTGCGTAGAAGAAACTTGTCCCAGTTGCGTCGAACATACTTGCGCCAGTTGCGTTGAACAAACTTGTGCCAGTTGCGTAGAACAAACTTGTGCCAGTTGCGTAGAACAAACTTGTGCGAGTTGTGTCAAACAAACTTCTGCCAGTTGCATAGAACAAACTTGTGCCAGTTGCGTAGAACAAACTTGGGCCAGTTGCAAAGAACAAACTTGTGCCAGTTGTGAAGAACAAACTTGTGCCAATTGCATCAAACAAACTTGTGCCAGTTGCGTAAAACAAACTTGTGCCAGTTGCGTAGAACAAACTTGTGCCAGTTGCATCAAACAAACTTGTGCCAGTTGCATCGAACAAACCTGTGCCAGTTGCATCGAACAAACTTGTGCCAGATGCGTTGAACAAACTTGTGACAGTTGCGTAGAACAAACTTGTGTCAGTTGTTTCAAATAAACTTTTGCCCGATGCGTCAAACAAACTTGTGCCAGTTGTGTCAAACAAACTTCTGCCAGTTGCATAGAACAAACTTGTGCCACTTGTGTCGAACAAACTTGTGCCAGTTGCGTAGAACAAACTTTTGCCAGTTGCGTCGAACAAACTTGTGCCAGTTGCATCGAACAAACTTGTGCAGGTGCGCAGAACAAACTTGTGCCAGTTAAGTCAAACAGACTTGTGCCAGTTGCGTCAAACAAACTTGTGCCAGTTGCATAGAACAAACTTGTGCCAGTTGCGTAGACCAAAACTTGTGCCAGTTGCGTCGAACACACTTGTGCCAGTTATGTCGGACAAACTTGTGCCAATTGCGTCGAACAAACTTGTGCCAGTTGTGTCGGACAAACTTGTGCCAATTGCGTAGAACTAACTTGTGCCAGTTGCGTCGAACAAACTTGTGCCAGTTGCGTAGAACAAACTTGTGCCAGTTACGTAGAACAGAATTGTGCCAGTTGTGTCACACAAACTTGTGCCAGTTGCGTAGAACAAACTTGTGCCAGTTCCGTAATACAAACTTGTGCCAGTTCCGTAAAATAAACTTGTGCCAGTTGCGTCGAACAAACTTGTGCCAGTTGCGTCGAACAAACTTGTGCCAGTTTTGTCGAACAAACTTGTGCCAGTTGTGTAGAACAAACTTGTGCCAGTTTTGTCAAACAAACTTGTGCCAGTTGCGTAGAAAAAACTTGTGCCAGTTTCGTCAAAGAAACTTGTGCCAGTTGCGTAGAACAAACTTGTGCCAGTTGCGTCAAACAAACTTGTGTCAGTTGCATAGAACAAACTTGTGCCAGTTGTGTAGAACAACATTGTGCCAGTTACGTCAAACAACCTTGTGCCAGTTGCGTCAAACAAACTTGTGCCAGGTGCGTCAAAAAAACTTGTGCCAGTTGCGTCAAACAAACTTTTGCCAGTTGGGTCGAATAAACTTGTGCCAGTTGCGTTAAACAAACTTGTGCCAGTTGCGTCGAACAAACTTGTGCCATTTGCATCGAACAAACTTGTGCCAGTTGCGTCGAACAAGCTTGTGCCAGTTGCGTCAAACAAACTTGTGCCAGTTGTATCGAACAAACTTGTGCCAGTTGCGTAGAACAAACTTGTGCCAGTTGTGTCAAACAAACTTGTGCCAGTTGCATAGAACAAACTTGTGCCACTTGCGTCGAACAAACTTGTGCCAGTTGAGTAGAACAAACTTTTGCCAGTTGCGTAGAACAAACTTGTGCCAGTTGTGTCAAACAAACATGTGCCAGTTGCGTCGAACAAACTTGTGCCAGTTGCGTCGAACAAACTTGGGCCAGTTACGTAGAACAAACTTGTGCCAGTTGTGTCAGACAAACTTGTGCCAGTTGCGTAGACCAAACTTGTGCCAGTTGCGTAGAAAAAAGTTTTTCCAGTTGCGAAGAACAAACTTGTGCCAGTTGCGCCGAACAAACTTGTTCCAGTTGCGTCGAACAATCTTGTGCCATTTTCGTTGAACAAACTTGTGCCAATTGCGTAGAACAAACTTGTGCCAGTTGTGTCAAACAAACTTGTGCCAGTTGCATCAAACAAAATTGGGCCAGTTGCGTCGAACAAACTTGTGCCAGTTGTGTCGAAGAAACTTGTGCCAGTTGCGTAGAACAAACTTGTGCCAGTTGCGTCAAACAAACTTGTGCCAGTTGCATAGAACAAACTTGTGCCAGTTGTGTAGAATAACCTTGTGCCAGTTACGTCAAACAACCTTGTGCCAGTTGCGTCAAACAAACTTGTGCCAGTTGCATCGAACAAACTTTTGCCAGTTGTGTCAAACAAACTTGTGCCAGATGTGTCAAACAAACTTGTGCCAGTTGCGTAGAACAAACTTGTGCCAGTTACTTAGAACAAACTTGTGTTAGTTGCGTAGAACAAACTTCTGCCAGTTGAGTAGAACAAACTTGTGCCAGTTACGTAGAACAAACTTGTGCCAGTTGCGTAGAACAAACTTCTGCCAGTTGCGTCAAACAAACTTGTGCCAGTTGCGTAGAACAAACTTGTGCCAGTTTCGTCAAAGAAACTTGTGCCAGTTGCGTAGAACAAACTTGTGCCAGTTGCGTCAAACAAACTTGTGTCAGTTGCATAGAACAAACTTGTGCCGGTTGTGTAGAACAACCTTGTGCCAGTTGCGTCAAACAACCTTGTGCCAGTTGCGTCAAACAAACTTGTGCCAGTTGCGTCAAAAAAACTTGTGCCAGTTGCGTCAAACAAACTTTTGCCAGTTGGCTCGTATAAACTTGTGCCAGTTGCGTTAAACAAACTTGTGCCAGTTGCGTCGAACAAACTTGTGCCATTTGCATCGAACAAACTTGTGCCAGTTGCGTCGAACAAGCTTGTGCCAGTTGCGTCAAACAAACTTGTGCCAGTTGTATCGAACAAACTTGTGCCAGTTGCGTAGAACAAACTTGTGCCAGTTGTGTCAAACAAACTTGTGCCAGTTGCATAGAACAAACTTGTGCCACTTGCGTCGAACAAACTTGTGCCAGTTGCGTAGAACAAACTTTTGCCAGTTGCGTAGAACAAACTTGTGCCAGTTGTGTCAAACAAACATGTGCCAGTTGCGTCGAACAAACTTGTGCCAGTTGCGTCGAACAAACTTGGGCCAGTTACGTAGAACAAACTTGTGCCAGTTGTGTCAGACAAACTTGTGCCAGTTGCGTAGACCAAACTTGTGCCAGTTGCGTAGAAAAAAGTTTTTCCAGTTGCGAAGAACAAACTTGTGCCAGTTGCGCCGAACAAACTTGTTCCAGTTGCGTCGAACAATCTTGTGCCATTTTCGTTGAACAAACTTGTGCCAGTTGCGTCGAACAAACTTGTGCAAGTTGCGTCGAACAAACTTGTGCCAGTTGCGTAGAACAAAATTGTACGTGTTGCGTAGAACAACCTTGTGCCACTTGTGTCAAACAAACTTGTGCCAGTTGCGTCGAACAAACTTGTGCAAGTTGCGTCGAACAAACTTGTGCCAGTTGTGTGAAACAAACTTGTGCCAGTTGGGTCAAACAAACTTGTGCCAGTTACATTAAAAAAACTTGTACCAGTTGCGTCGTACAAATTTGTGCCAGTTGCGTCGAACAAACTTCTGCCAGTTGCGTCGAACAAACTTGCGCCAGTTCCGTCGAACAAACTTGTGCCAGTTGATTAGAACAAACTTGTGCCAGTTGTGTCAAACAAACTTGTGCCAGTTGCGTAGAACAAACTTGTGCCAGTTGCGTCGAACAAACTTGTGCCAGTTGGGTAGAACAAACATGGGCCAGTTGTGTCAAACAAATTTGTGCCAGTTGCGTAGAACAAACAAGTGCCAGTTGCATAGAACAAACTTGTGCCAGATGCGTAGAACAAACTTTTGCCATTTGCGTCGAAAAAACTTGTGCCAATTGCGTCAAACAAACTTGTGCCAGTTGCGTCGAACAAATTTGTGCCAGTTACGGCGAACAAACTTGTGCCACTTGCGTCGAGAAACTTGTGCCAGTTGCGTCAAATAAACTTGTGCCAGTTGCGTCAAACAAACTTGGGCCAGTTACGGCGAACAAACTTGTGCCAGTTGCGTGAAAAAAGTTGTGCCAGTTGCGTCAAATAAACTTGTGCCACTTGCGTCAAACAAACTTGTGCCTGTTGCGTCAAACAAACTTGTGCCAGTTGCGTCAAACAAACTTGTGCCAGTTGCGTCAAACAAACTTCTGCCAATTGATTCGAAAAAAGTTGTGCCAGTTGCGTTGAACAAACTTGTGCCAGTTGCGTCTAACAAACTTGTGCCAGTTGCGTCAAACAAACTTGTGCCAGTTGCGTCGAACAAACTTGTGCCAGTTTTGTAGGACAAACTTGTGCCAGTTGCATAGAACAAACTTGTACCAGTTGCGTCAAACAAACTTGTGCCAGTTGCGTATAACAAACTTGTACATGTTGCGTAGAACAACCTTGTGCCAGTTGCGTCAAACAAACTTGTGCCAGTTGCGTCAAACAAACTTGTGCCAGTTGCGTCAAACAAACTTGTGCCAGTTGCATCGAACAAACTTGTGCCAGTTGTGTGAAACAAACTTTTGCCAGTTGGGTCGAACAAACTTGTGCCAGTTACGTTAAACAAACTTGTACCAGTTGCGTCGTACAAATTTGTGCCAGTTGCGTCGAAGAAACTTGTGCCAGTTGCGTCGATCAAACTTGCGCCAGTTCCGTCGAACAAACTTGTGCCTTGTGCTTAGAACAAACTTGTGCCACTTGTGTCAAACAAACTTGTGCCATTTATGTAGAACAAACTTGTGCCAGTTGCGTCGAACAAACTTGTGCCAGTTGGGTAGAACAAACATGTGCCAGTTGTGTCAAACAAATTTGTGCCAGTTGCGTCAAACAAACTAGTGCCAGTTGCATAGAACAAACTTGTGCCAGATGCATAGAACAAACTTTTGCCATTTGCGTAGAACAAACTTGTGCCAGTTGTGTCAAACAAACTTTTGCCAGTTGTGTACAACAAACTTGTCCCAGTTATGTAGAACAAACTTGTGTCTGTTGCATCAAACAAACTTGTGCCAGTTGCGTCAAACAAACTTGTGCCATTTGCATAGAACAAACTTGTGCCAGTTGCATAGAATAACCTTGTGCCAGTTGCGTCAAACGAACTTGTGCCAGTTGCGTCAAACAAAGTTGTGCCAGTTGCGTCAAACAAATTGTGCCAGTTGCGTCAAACAAACTTGTGCCAGTTGCGTAGAACAAACTTGTGCCAGTTGCATAGAACAAAGTTGTGCCAGTTATGTAGAACAAACTTGTGCCAGTTGAGTCAAACAAACTTGTGCCAGTTGTGTCGAACAAACTTGTGCCATTTACGGTGAACAAACTTTTGCCAGTTTCGTCGAGAAAACTTGTGCCAGTTGCGTCAAATAAACTTGTGCCAGTTGTGTAAAACAAACTTGTGCTAGTTGCGTCAAACAAACTTGTGCCAGTTGCGTCAAACAAACTTGTTCCAGTTGCCCCCCAAAAAAACTTGTGCCAATTGAGTCGAAAAAACTTGTGCCAGTTGCGTCGAACAAACTTGTGCCAGTTGCGTCTAACAAACTTGTGCCAGTTGCGTCAAAAAAACTTGGGCCAGTTTCGTGGAACAAACTTGTGTCAGTGGCATCCAACAAACTTGTGCCAGTTGCGTAGAACAACCTTGTATCAGTTGCGTCAAACAAACTGTGCCAGTTGCGTAGAACAAACTTGTGCCAGTTGCGTAGAACAACCTTGTGCCAGTTGCGTTGAACAAACTTGTGCTAGTTTGTAGAACAAACTTGTGCCAGTTGCGTCAAACAAACTTATGCCAGTTGCGTAAAACAAACTAGTGCCAGTTGCATAGAACAAACTTGTGCCAGTTAAGTAGATCAAACTTGTGCCAATTGCGTCAAACAAACTTGTGCCAGTTGCGTCGAACAAACTTGTGCCAGTTTCGTCAAAGAAACTTGTGCCAGTTGCATCAAACAAACTTGTGCCAGTTGCGTCGAACAAACTTGTGCCAATTGCGTCGAACAAACTTCTGCCAGTTACGGCGAACAAACTTGTGTCAGTTGTGTCGAGAAAACTTTTGCCAGTTGCGTGAAACAAACTTGTGCCAGTTACGTCAAACAAACTTGTGCCAGTGGCATCAAACAAACTTGTGCCAGTTGTGTCAAACAAACTTGTGCCAATTGAGTCGAAAAAACTTGTGCCAGTTGTGTCGAACAAACTTGTGCCAGTTGCGTCTAACAAAATTGAGCCAGTTGCATCAAACAAACTTGGGCCAGTTGCATCGAACAAACTTGTGCCAGTTGCATCAAACAAACTAGTGCCAGTTGCATAGAACAACCTTGTGCCAGTTGCATAGAACAAACTTGTGCATGTTGCGTCGAACAAACTTGTGCCAGTTGCATCAAACAAACTAGTGCCAGTTGCATCAAACAAACTTGTGCCAGTTGCGTAGAACAATCTTGTGCATGTTGCGTAGAACAAACTTGTGCCAATTACGTCAAACAAACTTTTGCCAGTTGCGTCAAACAAACTTATGCCAATTGCGTCGAAGAAACTTGTGCCAGTTGTGTCAAACAAACTTGTGCAAGTTGGGTCGAACAAACTTGTGCCAGTTACGTTAAACAAACTTGTTCCAGTTGCATCGAACAAACTTGTGCCAGTTGCGTCGAACAAACTTGTGCCAGTTGCGTCGAAAAAACTTGCGCTAGTTCCGTCGAACAAACTTGTGCCAGTTGCTTAGAACAAACTTGTTCCAGTTGTGTCAAACAAACTTATGCCAGTTGCGCAGAACAAACTTGTGCCAGTTGCGTCGAACAAACTAGTGCCAGTTGGGTAGAACAAACATGTGCCAGTTGTGTCAAACAAATTTGTGCCAGTTGCCTAGAACAAACTAGTGCCAGTTGCATAGAACAAACAAGTCCCAGATGCGTAGAACAAACTTTTGCCATTTGCGTAGAACAAACTTGTGCCAGTTGTGTCAAACAAACTTGTGCCAGTTGTGTACAACAAACTAGTAAGAGTTGCTTAGAACAAAATTGTGCCAGTTTCGTAGAACAAACTTGTGCCAGTTGCGTGGAAAAAACTTGTGCCAGTTGCGTGGAACAAACTTGTGCCAGTTGCGTCAAACAAACTTGTGCCAGTTGCATAGAACAACCTTATGCCAGTTGCGTCAAACAAACTTGTGACAGTTGCGTCAAACAAACTTGTGCCAGTTGTGTCAAACAAACTTGTGCCAGTTGTGTCAAACAAACTTGTGCCAGTTGCATCAAACAAACTTGTGCCAGTTGCGCCAAACAAACTTGTGCCAGTTGCGTGAAACAAACTTGTGCCAGTTGCGTCAAACAAACTTGTACAAGTTGCGAAAACAAACTTGTGCCAGTTGCGTCAAACAAACTTGTCCCAGATGTGTTGAACAAACTTGTGCCAGTTGCGTCGAACAAACTTGTGCCAGTTGCATCGAACAAACTTGTGCCAGTTCCGTCTAACAAACTTGTGCCAGTTGCGTCGAAGAAACTTGTGCCAGTTGCGTCAAACAAGCTTGTGCCATTTGCATCGAACAAACTTGTGCCAGTTACGGCGAACAAACTTGTGTCAGTTGTGTCGAGAAAACTTGTGCCGGTTGTTTCAAACAAACTTGTGCCAGTTACGTCAAACAAACTTGTGCCAGTGGCATCAAACAACCTTGTGCCAGTTGTGTCAAACAAACTTGTGCCAAATGAGTCGAAAAAACTTGTGCCAGTTGCGTCGAAAAAACTTGTTCCAGTTGCGTCTAACAAACTTGTGCCAGTTGCGTCAAACAAACTTGGGCCAGTTGCGTCGAACAAACTTGTGCCAGTTGCATCAAACAAACTAGTACCAGTTGCATAGAACAAACTTGTGCCAGTTGCGTAGAACAAACTTGTGCATGTAGCGTCGAACAAACTTGTGCCAGTTGCATCAAACAAACTAGTGCCAGTTGCGTCAAACAAACTTGTGCCAGTTGCGTAGAACAAGCTTGTGCATGTTGCGTAGAACAAACTTGTGCCAGTTACGTCAAACAAACTTTTGCCAGTTGCGTCAAACAAACTTATGCCTGTTGCGTCGAACAAACTTGTGCCAATTGTGTCAAACAAACTTGTGCCAGTTGGGTCGAACAAACTTGTGCCAGTTACGTTAAACAAACTTGTACCAGTTGCATCGAACAAACTTGTGCCAGTTGCGTCGAACAAACTTGTGCCAGTTGCGTCGAACAAACTTGCGCCAGTTCCGTCGAACAAACTTGTGCCAGTTGCTTAGAACAAACTTGTGCCAGTTGTGTCAAACAAACTTGTGCCAGTTGCACAGAACAAACTTGTGCCAGTTGCGTCGAACAAACTTGTGCCAGTTGGGTAGAACAAACTTGTGCCAGTTGCATAGAACAAACAAGTCCCAGATGCGTAGAACAAACTTTTGCCATTTGCGTAGAACGAACTTGTGCCAGTTGTGTCAAACAAACTTGTGCCAGTTGTGTACAACAAACTAGTAAGAGTTGCGTAGAACAAACTTGTGCCAGTTGCGTGGAACAAACTTGTGCCAGTTGCGTCAAACAAACTTGTGCCAGTTGCATAGAACAAACTTGTGCAAGTTGCGTAGAACAACCTTATGCCAGTTACGTCAAACAAACTTGTGCCAGTTGCGTCAAACAAACTTCTGCCAGTTGCGTCAAACAAACTTGTGCCAGTTGTGTCAAACAAACTTGTGCCAGTTGCGTCAAACAAACTAGTGCCAGTTGCGTCAAACAAACTTGTGCCAGTTGCGTCAAACAAACTTGTGCCAGTTGCGTCAAACAAACTTGTGCTAGTTGCGTCGAACAAACTTGTGCCAGTTGCGTAGAACAAACTTGTGCCAGTTGCATAGAACAAACTTGTGCCAGTTATGTAGAACAAACTTGTGCCAGTTTCGTCAAACAAACTTGTGCAAGTTGCGTCGAACAAACTTGTGCCAGTTACGGCGAAGAAACTTGTGCCAGTTTCGTCGAGAAAACTTATGCCAGTTGCGTCAAATAAACTTGTGCCAGTTGCGTCAAAAAAACTTGTGCCAGTTGCGTCAAACAAACTTGTGCCAGTTGCGTCAAACAAACTTGTGCCAGTTCGTTGAACAAACTTGTGCCATTTACGTCGAAGAAACTTGTGCCAGTTGCGTCAAACAAACTTGTGCCAGTTCGTCGAACAAACTTGTGCCAGTTGCGTCGAACAAACTTGTGCCAGTTGCGTCGAACAAACTTGTGCCAGTTACGGCGAACAAACTTGTGCCAGTTGCGTCGAGAAAAGTTGTGCCAGTTGTGTCAAATAAACTTGTGACAGTTGCGTCAAACAAACTTGTGCCAGTTGCGTGAAGCAAACTTGTGCCAGTTGTGTCAAACAAACTTGTGCCAGTTGCATCAAACAAACTTGTGCCAATTGATTAAAAAAAACTTGTGCCAGTTGCGTTGAACAAACTTGTGCCAGTTGCGTCTAACAAACTTGTGCCAGGTGCGTCAAACAAACTTGTGCCAGTTGCGTCGAACAAACTTGTGCCAGTTGCATCGAACAAACTAGTGCCAGTTGCATAGAACAAACTTGTGCCAGTTGCGTCAAACAAACTTGTGCCAGTTGCGTAGAACAAACTTGTACATGTTGCGTAGAACAACCTTGTGCTAGTTGCGTCAAATAAACTTATGCCAGAAGTGTCAAAGAAACTTGTGCCAGTTTGGTCGAACAAACTTGTGCCAGTTACGTTAAACAAACTTGTTCTAGTTGCGTCGAACAAACTTGTGCCAGTTTGGTCGAACAAACTTGTGCCAGTTACGTTAAACAAACTTGTTCTAGTTCCGTTGAACAAACTTGTGCCAGTTGTGTCGAACAAACTTGTGCCAGTTGCGTCGAACAAACTTGCATCAGTTCCGTCGAACAAACTTGTGCCAGTTGCTTAGAACAAACTTGTGCCAGTTGTGTCAAACAATCTTGTGCCAGTTGCGTAGAACAAACTTGTGCCAGTTGCGTTGAACAAACTTGTGCCAGTTGGGTAGAACAAACATGTGCCAGTTGTGTCAAACAAATTTGTGCCAGTTGCGTAGAACACACTAGTGCCAGTTGCATAGAACAAACTTGTGCCAGATGCGTAGAACAAACATTTGACATTTGCATAGAACAAACCTGTGCCAGTTGTGTCAAACAAACTTGTGCCAGTTGTGTACAACAAACTAGTAAGAGTTGCGTAGAACAAACTTGTGCCAGTTGCGTCGAACAAACTTGTGCCAGTTGCGTAGAACAAACTTGTACCAGTTGCGTCAAACAAACTTATAACAGTTGCATAGAACAAACTAGTGCCAGTTGCACATAACAAACTTGTGCCAGTTGCGTAGAACAAACTTGTGCCAGTTGGGTCAATCAAACTTGTGCCAGTTGCGTCAAACAAACTTGTGCCAGTTGCGTCGAAAAAACTTGTGCCAGATATGGCGAACAAACTTGTGCCAGTTGCTTCGAGAAAACTTGTGCCAGTTGCGTAAAAAAAACTTGTGCCAGTTGCGTCAAACAAACTTGTGCCAGTTGCGTCAAACAAACTTGTGCCTCTTGCGTCAGACAAACTTGTGCCGGTTGCGTCAAACAAACTTGTACCAATTGAGTCGAAAAAACTTGTGCCAGTTGCGTCTAACAAACTTGTGCCAGTTGCGTCAAACAAACTTGTGCCAGTTGCGTCAAACAAACTTGTGCAAACAAACTTGTGAAGTTGCGTCAAACAAACTTGTGCCAGTTGCGTAGAACAAACTTGTGCCAGTTACTTCAAACAAACTTGTGCCAGTTGCGTAGAAGAACCTTGTGCCATTTGCGTCAAACGAACTTGTGCCAGTTGCGTCAAACAAACTTTTGCCAGTTGCGTCGAACAAACTTGTGCCAGTTGCGTCGAACAAACTTGCGACAGTTGCGTCAAACAAACTTGTGCCAGTTGCGTCAAACAAACTTCTGCCAGTTGTGTCAAACAAACTTGTGTCTGTTGCGTAGAACAAACTTGTGCCAGTTGCGTCGAACAAACTTGTGTCAGTTGGGTAGAACAAACTTGTGCCAGTTGCGTCAAACAAACTTGTGCCAGTTGCGTAGAACAAACTAGTGCCAGTTGCATAGAACAAACTTGTGCCAGATGCGTAGAACAAACTTTTGCCAGTTGCATAGAACAAACTTGTGCCAGTTGCATAGAACAAACTTGTGCCAGTTATGTAGAACAAACTTGTGCCAGTTGCGTCGAACAAACTTGTGCCACTTGCGTCAAACAATCTTGTGTCTAGTTGCGAAGAACAAACTTGTGCCTGTTGCGTAGAACAAAATTGTGCCAGTTACGTAGAACAAACTTGTGCTAGTTGCGTAGAACAAACTTGTGCTAGTTACGTAGAACAAACTTGTGCTAGTTGCGTAGAACAAACTTGTGCTAGTTGCGTAGAACAAACTTGTGCCAGTTGAGTAGAACAAACTTGTGTCAGTTGCGTACAACAACCTTGTGCCAGTTGCGTAGAACAAATTTGTGTCAGTTGCGTACAACAACCTTGTGCCAGTTGCGTAGAACAAACTTGTGCCAGTTACGTAGAACAAACTTGTGCTAGTTGCGTAGAACAAACTTGTGCTAGTTACGTAGAACAAACTTGTGCTAGTTGCGTAGAACAAACTTGTGTTAGTTGCGTAGAACAAACTTGTGCCAGTTGCGTAGAACAAACTTGTGCTAGTTGCGTAAAACAACCTTGTGCCAGTTGCGTAGAACAAACTTGTGCCAGTTACGTAGAACAAACTTGTGCTAGTTGCGTAGAACAAACTTGTGCTAGTTGCGTAGAACAAACTTGTGCCAGTTGCGTAGAACAAACTTGTGTCAGTTGCGTAGAACAAACTTGTGCCAGTTGCGTAGAACAAACTTGTGTCAGTTGCGTAGAACAAACTTGTGCCAGTTGCGTAGAACAAACTTGTGTCAGTTGCGTAGAACAAACTTGTGCCAGTTGCGTAGAACAAACTTGTGTCAGTTGCGTAGAACAAACTTGTGCCAGTTGCGTAGAACAAACTTGTGTCAGTTGCGTAGAACAAACTTGTGCCAGTTGCGTAGAACAAACTTGTGTCAGTTGCGTAGAACAAACTTGTGCCAGTTGCGTCAAACAAATTTGGGCCAGTTGCGTAGAACAAACTTGTGCCAGTTGCGAACTACAAACTTGTGCCACTTGCGTAGGACAAACTTGTGCCAGTTGCGTCAAACAAACTTGTGCCAGTTGCGTAGAACAAACTTGTGCCAGTTGAGAACTACAAACTTGTGACACTTGCGTAGGACAAACTTGTGCCAGTTGCGTCAAACAAACTTGTGCCAGTTGCGTCAAACAAACTTGTGCCAGTTGCGTCAAACAAAATTGTGCCAGTTGCGTCGACGCAACTGGCACAATTTTGTTTGACGCAACTGGCACAAGTTTGTTTGACGCAACTGGCACAAGTTGCGTAGAACAAACTTGTATCAGTTGCGTAGAACAAACTTGTGCCAGTTGCGTAGAAGAAACATTTTCCAGTTGCGTAGAACAAACTTGTGCCAGTTGCGTCGAACAAACTTGTGCCAGTTGCATCGAACAAACTTGTGACAGTTGCGTTGGACAAACTTGTAACAGTTGCGTAGAACAAACTCGTGCCAGTTGTTTCAAACAAACTTTTGCCAGTTGCGTCAAACAAACTTGGGCCAGTTGCGTCAAACAAACTTGTGCCAGTTGCGTGGAACAAACTTTTGCCAGTTGCGAACTACAAACTTGTGCCAGTTGCGTTGAACAAACTTGGGCCAGTTGCTTCAAACAAACTTGTGCTAGTTGCGTTAAAAAAACTTTTGCCAGTTGCGTTGAACAATCTTGTGCCAGTTGCGTCGAACAAACTTGTGCCAGTTGCATCAAACAAACTTGTGCTAGTTGCGTTAAACAAACTTGTGCCAGTTGCGTTGAACAATCTTGTGCCAGTTGCGTCGAACAAACTTGTGCCAGTTGCGTCAAACAAACTTGTGCTAGTTGCGTTAAACAAACTTGTGCCAGTTGCGTCGAACATACTTGTGCCAGTTGTGTTGAATAAACTTGTGCCAGTTGTGTTGAACAAACATGTGACAGTTGAGTAGAACAAACTTGTGCCAGTTGGGTCGAATAAACTTGTGCCATTTGTGTCAAACAAACTTGTGCCATTTGTGTCAAACAAACTTGTGCCAGTTACGTAGAACAAACTTGTGTCAGTTGCGTAGAACAAACTTGTGCCAGTTGGGTAGAGCAAACTTGTGCCAGTTACTTAGAACAAACTTGTGCCAGTTGCGTCAAACAAACTTGTGCCAGTTGCGTCAAACAAACTCGTGCCAGTTGCGTAGAACAAACTTGAGACAGTTGCGTAGAACAAACTTGTGCCAGTTGCATCGAACATACTTGTGCCAGTTCCGTTGAACAAACTTGTGCCAGTTGCGTAGAACAAACTTGTATCAGTTGCGTAGAACAAACTTGTGCCAGTTGCGTAGAAGAAACATTTTCCAGTTGCGTAGAACAAACTTGTGCCAGTTGCATCGAACAAACTTGTGCCAGTTGCGTTGGACAAACTTGTGCCAGTTGCGTTGAACAAACTTGTGCCAGTTGTTTCAAACAAACTTTTGCCAGTTGCGTCAAACAAACTTGGGCCAGTTGCGTCAAACAAACTTGTGCTAGTTGCGTAGAACAAACTTGTGCCAGTTGCGTTGAACAAACTTGGGCCAGTTGCGTCAAACAAACTTGTGCTAGTTGCGTTAAACAAACTTTTGCCAGTTGCGTTGAACAATCTTGTGCCAGTTGCGTCGAACAAACTTGTGCCAGTTGCGTCAAACAAACTTGTGCTAGTTGCGTTAAACAAACTTGTGCCAGTTGCGTGGAACATACTTATGCCAGTTGTGTTGAATAAACTTCTGCCAGTTGCGTTGAACAAACTTGTGACTGTTGCGTAGAACAAACTTGTGCCAGGTGGGTCGAATAAACTTGTGCCATTTGTGTCAAACAAACTTGTGCCATTTGCGTTAAACAAACTTGTGCCAGTTACGTAGAACAAACTTGTGCCAGTTGCATAGAACAAACTTGTGCCAGTTGCGTAGAACAAACTTGTGCCAGTTACGTAGAACAAACTTGTGCCAGTTGCGTCAAACAAACTTGTGCCAGTTGCGTCAAACAAACTTGGGCCAGTTCCGTAGAACAAACTTGTGCCAGTTGCGTAGGACAAACTTGTGCCAGTTGCATCAAACAAACTTGTGCCAGTAGCGTTGAGCAAACTTGAGCCAGTTGCGTAGAACAAACTTGTGCCAGTTGCGTCGAACATACTTGTACCAGTTGTGTTGAATAAACTTGTGCCAGTAGCGTAGAACAAACTTGTGCCAGTTGCGTAGAACAAACATGTGCCAGTTGCGCCGAACAAAATTCTGCCAGTCGCATAGAACAAACTTGTGCCAGTTGCATAGAATAAACTTGGGCCAGTTGCGTAGAACAAACTTGTGCCAGTTGCGAAGAACAAACTTGTGCTAATTGCGACAAACAAACTTGTGCCAGTTGCGTCAAACAAACTTGTGCCAGTTGCGTCTAACAAACTTGTGCCAGTTGCGTCGAACAAACTTGTGCCAGTTCCGTCGAACAAACTTGTGCCTGTTGTAGCGAACAAACTTGTGCCAGTTGCGTCGGACAAACTTGTGCCAGTTGCGTTGAACAAACTTGTGCCAGTTGTGTAGAACAAACTTGTGCCAGTTGTTTCAAACAAACTTTTGCCAGTTGAGTCAAACAAACTTGTGCCAGTTGCGTCGAACAAACTTGTGCCAGTTGCGTAGAACAAACTTCTGCCAGTTGCGTCGAACAAACTTGTGCCAGTTGCATCAAACAAACTTGTGCCAGTTGCGTAGAACCAACTTGTGCCAGTTGCATAGAACAAACTTGTGCCAGTTGCGTCAAACAATCTTGTGCCGGTTGCAAAGAACAAACTTGTGCCTGTTGCGTAGAACAAAATTGTGCCAGTTGCGTAGAACAACCTTGTGCCAGTTGCGTAGAACAAACTTGTGCCAGTTGCGTAGAACAAACTTGTGCTAGTTGCTTAGAACAAACTTGTGCCAGTTGCGTAGAACAAACTTGTGCCAGTTACGTAGAACAAACTTGTGCCAGTTGCATCAAACAAACTTGTGCCAGCTGCGTAGAACCAACTTGTGCCAGTTGCATAGAACAAACTTGTGCCAGTTGCGTCAAACAATCTTGTGCCGGTTGCAAAGAACAAACTTGTGCCTGTTGCGTAGAACAAACTTGTGTCAGTTGCGTAGAACAAACTTGTGCCAGTTGCGAACTACAAACTTGTGCCAGGTTCGTAGGACAAACTTGTGCCAGTT
This sequence comes from Macrobrachium rosenbergii, assembly GCA_039081455.1. Classification (NCBI taxonomy): domain Eukaryota; kingdom Metazoa; phylum Arthropoda; class Malacostraca; order Decapoda; family Palaemonidae; genus Macrobrachium; species Macrobrachium rosenbergii. Next base: position 562,115 of record JANJGK010000344.1, on the reverse strand, counting down.
GCGTAGAATAAACTTCTGCCAGTTGCGTCAAACAAACTTGGGCCAGTTGCGTAGAACAAACTTGTGCCAGTTGCGAACTACAAACTTGTGTCAGTTTCGTAGAACAAACTTGTGTCAGTTGCGTAGAACAAACTTCTGCCAGTTGCGTCAAACAAACTTGGGCCAGTTGCGTAGAACAAACTTGTGCCAGTTGCGAACTACAAACTTGTGCCAGTTTCGTAGGACAAACTTGTGCCAGTTGCGTAGAATAAACTTCTGCCAGTTGCGTCAAACAAACTTGGGCCAGTTGCGTAGAACAAACTTGTGCCAGTTGCGAACTACAAACTTGTGCCAGTTTCGTAGGACAAACTTGTGCCAGTTGCGTAGAATAAACTTCTGCCAGTTGCGTCAAACAAACTTGGGCCAGTTGCGTAGAACAAACTAGTGCCAGTTTCGAACTACAAACTTGTGCTACTTGCGTAGGACAAACTTGTGCCAGTTGCGTCAAACAAACTTGTACCACTTACGTCTAACAAACTTGTGCCAGTTGCATCGAACAAACTTGTGCCAGTTGCGTTGAACAAAGTTGTGCCAGTTGCGTAGAACAAACTTGTGCCAGTTGCGTCGAACAAACTTGTGCCAGTTACATCGAACAAACTTGTGCCAGTTGCGTAGAACAAACTTGTGCCAGTTGCGTCAAACAAACTTGTGCCAGTTGCGTTGAACAAACTTGTGCCAGTTGCGTAGAACAAACTTGTGCCAGTTGCATAGAACAAACTTGTGCCAGTTGCGTAGAACAAACTTGTGCCAGTTGCATCGAACAAACTTGTGCCAGTTGCGTAGAACAAACTTGTGCAAGTTACATAGAACAAACATGTGCCAGTTGTGTCAAACAAACTTGTGCCAGTTGCGTCAAACAAACTTGTGCCAGTTGCGTAGAACAAACTTGAGCCAGTTGCGTAGAACAAACTTGTGACAGTTGCGTCGAACATACTTGTGCCAGTTGCGTTGAACAAACTTGTGCCAGTTGCGTAGAACAAACTTGTGCCAGTTGCGTCGGACAAACTTGTGCCAGTTGCGTCTAACCAACTTGTGACAGTTGCGTAGAACAAACTTGTGCCAGTTGTTTCAAACAAACTTTTGTCAGTTTTGTTAAACAAACTTGGGCCTGTTGCGTCCAACAAACTTGTGCCAGTTGCTTAGAACAAACTTGTGCCAGTTGCGTAGAACAAACTTGTGCCAGTTGTGTCAAACAAACTTGTGCCAGATGCGTAGGACAAACTTGTGCCAGTTGCGTCAAACAAACTTGTGCAAGTTGCGTAGAACAAACTTGAGCCAGTTGCGTAGAACAAACTTGTGCCAGTTGCATCGAACAAACTTGCGCCAGTTGCATTGAACAAACTTGTGCCAGTTGTGCAGAACAAACTTGTGCCAGTTAAGTCAAACAGACTTGTGCCAGTTGCTTCAAACAAATTTATGCCAGTTGCACAGAACTAACTTGTGCCAGTTGCATCGAACAAACTTGTGCCAGTTGCGTCGAACACACTTGTGCCAGTTGCGTCGGACAAACTTGTGCCAATTGAGTCGAACAAACTTGTGCCAGTTGTGTCAAACAAACTTGTGCCAGTTGTATAAGACAAACTTGTGCCAGTTGCGTAGAACAAACTTGTGCCAGTTACGTAGAACAAACTTGTGCCAGTTGTGTCAGACAAACTTGTACCAGTTGCATAGAACAAACTTGTGCCAGTTTCGTAGAACAAACTTGTCCCAGTTGCGTCAAACAAACTTGTGCCAGTTGCGTCAAACAAACTTGTGCCAGTTGCGTCAAACAAACTTGTGCCAGTTGCGTCGAACAAACTTGTGCCAGTTGCATAGAACAAACTTCTACCAGTTACGTAGAACAAACTTGTGCCATTTGTGTCAAACAAACTTGTGCCAGTTGCGTCAAACAAACTTGGGCCAGTTGCGTAGAACAAACTTGTTCCAGTTACGTAGAACAAACTTGTGCCAGTTGCGTAGAACAAACTTCTGCCAGTTGCGTCAAACAAACTTGGGACAGTTGCGTAGAACAAACTTGTGCCAGTTGCGTAGGACAAACTTGTGCCAGTTGCGTCAAACAAACTTGTGCCAGTTGCACAGTACAAACTTGAGACAGTTGCGTAGAACAAACTTGTGCCAGTTGCACCGAACATACTTGTGCCTGTTCCGTTGAACAAACTTATGCCAGTTGCGTAGAACAAACTTGTATCAGTTGCGTAGAACAAACTTGTGCCAGTTGCGTAGAAGAAACATTTTCCAGTTGCGTAGAACAAACTTGTGCCAGTTGCGTCGAACAAACTTGTGCCAGTTGCATCGAACAAACTTGTGCCAGTTGCGTTGGACAAACTTGTATAAGTTGCGTTGAACAAACTTGTGACAGTTGCGTAGAACAAACTTGTGCCAGTTGTTTCAAACAAACTTTTGCCAGTTGCGTCAAAGAAACTTGGGCCAGTTGCGTCAAACAAACTTGTGCCAGTTGCTTAGAACAAACATGTGCCAGTTGCGAACTACAAACTTGTGCCAGTTGCGTTGAACAAACTTGGGCCAGTTGCGTCAAACCAACTTGTGCTAGTTGCGTTAAACAAACTTTTGCCAGTTGCGTTGAACAATCTTGTGCCAGTTGCGTCGAACAAACTTGTGCCAGTTGCGTCAAACAAACTTTTGCTAGTTGTGTTAAACAAACTTGTGCCAGTTGCGTCGAACATACTTGTGCCAGTTGTGTTGAATAAACTTGTGCCAGTTGCATTGAACAAACTTGTGACAGTTGCGTAGAACAAACTTGTGCCAGTTGGGTCGAATAAACTTGTGCCATTTGTGTCAAACAAACTTGTGCCATTTGTGTCAAACAAACTTGTGCCAGTTGCGTAGAACAAACTTGTGCCAGTTGCGTAGAACAAACTTGTGCCAGTTCCGTCGAACAAACTTGTGCCAGTTGCTGCGAACAAACTTGTGCCAGTTGCGTCGGACAAACTTGTGCCAGTTGCGTTGAACAAACTTGTGCCAGTTGCGTAGAACAAACTTGTGCCAGTTGTTTCAAACAAACTTTTGCCAGTTGAGTCAAACAAACTTGTGCCAGTTGCATCGAACAAACTTGTGCCAGTTGCGTAGAACAAACTTCTGCCAGTTGCGTCGAACAAACTTGTGCCAGTTGCATCAAACAAATTTGTGCCAGTTGCGTAGAACCAACTTGTGCCAGTTGCATAGTACAAACTTGTGCCAGTTGCGTCAAACAATCTTGTGCCGGTTGCGAAGAACAAACTTGTGCCTGTTGCGTAGAACAAAATTGTGCCAGTTGCGTAGAACAACCTTGTGCCAGTTGCGTAGAACAAACTTGTGCCAGTTGCGTAGAACAAACTTGTGCTAGTTGCTTAGAACAAACTTGTGCCAGTTGCGTAGAACAAACTTCTGTCAGTTGCGTAGAACAAACTTCTGCCAGTTGCGTCAAACAAACTTGGGCCAGTTGCGTAGAACAAAATTGTGCCAGTTGCGAACTACAAACTTGTGCCAGTTTCGTAGGACAAACTTGTGCCAGTTGCGTAGAATAAACTTCTGCCAGTTGCGTCAAACAAACTTGGGCCAGTTGCGTAGAACAAACTTGTGCCCGTTGCGAACTACAAACTTGTGCTACTTGCGTAGGACAAACTTGTGCCAGTTGCGTCAAACAAACTTGTGCCAGTTACGTCTAACAAACTTGTGCCAGTTGCGTAGAGCAAACTTGTGAAAGTTGCGTAGAACAAACTTGTGCCAGTGGCATCGAACAAACTTGTGCCAGTTGCGTTGAACAAAGTTGTGCCAGTTGCGTCAAACAAACTTGTGCCAGTTGCGTCAAACAAACTTGGGTCAGTTCCGTAGAACAAACTTGTGCCAGTTGCGTAGGACAAACTTGTGCCAGTTGCATCAAACAAACTTGTGCTAGTTGCGCAGAACAAACTTGAGCCAGTTGTGTAGAACAAACTTGTGCCAGTTGCGTCGAACATACTTGTACCAGTTGTGTTGAATAAACTTGTGCCAGTAGCGTAGAACAAACTTGTGCCAGTTGCATAGAATAAACTTGGGCCAGTTGCGTAGAAAAAACTTGTGCCAGTTGCGAAGAACAAACTTCTGCCAGTTACGTAGAACAAACTTGTGCCAGTTGTGTCAGACAAACTTGTGCCAGTTTCATAGAACAAACTTGTGCCAGTTTCGTAGAACAAACTTGTGCCAGTTGCATCAAACAAACTTGTGCCAGTTGCGTCAAACAAACTTGTGCCAGTTGCGTCAAACAAACTTGTGCCAGTTGCGTCGAACAAACTGGTGCCAGTTGCATAGAACAAACTTGTACCAGTTACGTAGAACAAACTTGTGCCAGTTGTGTCAAACAAACTTGTGCCAGTTGCGTCAAACAAACTTGGGCCAGTTGCGTAGAACAAACTTGTTCCAGTTACGTAGAACAAACTTGTGCCAGTTGCGTAGAACAAACTTCTGCCAGTTGCGTCAAACAAACTTGGGACAGTTGCGTAGAACAAACTTGTGCCAGTTGCGTAGGACAAACTTGTGCCAGTTGCGTCAAACAAACTTGTGCCAGTTGCGTAGAACAAACTTGAGACAGTTGCATAGAACAAACTTGTGCCAGTTGCATCGAACATACTTGTGCCAGTTCCGTTGAACAAACTTGTGCCAGTTACGTAGAACAAACTTGTATCAGTTGCGTAGAACAAACTTGTGCCAGTTGCGTAGAAGAAACATTTTCCAGTTGCGTAGAACAAACTTGTGCCAGTTGCGTCGAACAAACTTGTGCCAGTTGCATCGAATAAACTTGTGCCAGTTGCGTTGGACAAACTTGTGCCAGTTGTGTTGAACAAACTTGTGACAGTTGCATAGAACAAACTTGTGCCAGTTGTTTCAAACAAACTTTTGCCAGTTGCGTCAAACAAACTTGGGCCAGTTGCGTCAAACAAACTTGTGCCAGTTGCGTAGAACAAACTTGTGCCAGTTGCGAACTACAAACTTGTGCTAGTTGCGTTGAACAAACTTGGGCCAGTTGCGTCAAACAAAGTTGTGCTAGTTGCGTTAAACAAACTTTTGCCAGTTGCGTTGAACAATCTTGTGCCAGTTGCGTCGAACAAACTTGTGCCAGTTGCGTCAAACAAACTTGTGCTAGTTGCGTTAAACAAACTTGTGCCAGTTGCGTCGAACATACTTGTGCCAGTTGTGTTGAATAAACTTGTGACAGTTGCGTAGAACAAACTTGTGCCAATTGCATCGAATAAACTTGTGCCAGTTGCGTTGGACAAACTTGTGCCAGTTGTGTTGAACAAACTTGTGACAGTTGCGTAGAACAAACTTGTGCCAGTTGTTTCAAACAAACTTTTGCCAGTTGCGACAAACAAACTTGGGCCAGTTGCGTCAAACAAACTTGTGCCAGTTGCGTAGAACAAACTTGTGCCAGTTGCGAACTACAAACTTGTGCTAGTTGCATTGAACAAACTTGGGCCAGTTGCGTTAAACAAACTTTTGCCAGTTGCGTTGAACAATCTTGTGCCAGTTGCGTCGAACAAACTTGTGCCAGTTGCGTCAAACAAACTTGTGCTAGTTGCGTTAAACAAACTTGTGCCAGTTGCGTCGAACATACTTGTGCCAGTTGCGTTGAACAAACTTGTGACAGTTGCGCAGAACAAACTTGTGCCAGTTGGGTCGAATAAACTTGTGCCAGTTGCGTAGAAGAAACTTGTGCCAGTTGCGTCAAACAAACTTGTGCCAGTTGCGTCAAACAAACTTGTGCCAGTTGCGTAGAACAAACTTGAGACAGTTGCGTAGAACAAACTTGTGCCAGTTGCATCGAACATACTTGTGCCAGTTCCGTTGAACAAACTTGTGCCAGTTGCGTAGAACAAACTTGTATCAGTTGCGTAGAACAAACTTGTGCCAGTTGCGTAGAAAAAACATTTTCCAGTTGCGTAGAACAAACTTGTGCCAGTTGCGTCGAACAAACTTGTGCCAGTTGCATCGAACAAACTTGTGCCAGTTGCGTTAGACAAACTTGTGCCAGTTGCTTTGACCAAACTTGTGACAGTTGCGTAGAACAAACTTATGCCAGTTGTTTCAAACAAACTTTTGCCAGTTGCGTCAAACAAACTTGGGCCAGTTGCGTCAAACAAACTTGGGACAGTTGCGTAGAACAAACTTGTGCCAGTTGCGTTGAACAAACTTGGGCCAGTTGCGTCAAACAAACTTGTGCTAGTTGCGTTAAACAAACTTTTGCCAGTTGCGTTGAACAATCTTGTGCCAGTTGCGTCGAACAAACTTGTGCCAGTTGCGTCAAACAAACTTGTGCTAGTTGCGTTAAACAAACTTGTGCCAGTTGCGTCGAACATACTTGTGCCAGTTGTGTTGAATAAACTTGTGCCAGTTGCGTTGAACAAACTTGTGACAGTTGCGTAGAACAAACTTGTGCCAGTTGCGTCAAACAAACTTGTGCCAGTTGCATCAAACAAACTTGTGCCAGTTGCGTAGAACAAACTTGAGACAGTTGCGTACAACAAACTTGTGCCAGTTGCGTCGAACAAACTTGTGCCAGTTACGGCGAACAAACTTGTGCCAGTTGCGTCAAGAAAACTTGTGCCAGTTGCATCAAATAAACTTGTGCCAGTTGCGTCAAACAAACTTGTGCCAGTTGCGTCAAACAAACTTGTGGCAGTTGCGTCAAACAAATTTGTGCCAGTTGCGTCAAACAAACTCGTGCCAGTTGAGTCAAAAAAACTTTTGCCAGTTACCTCGAACAAACTTGTGCCAGTTGCATCTAACAAACTTGTGCCAGTTGCGTCAAACAAACTTGGGCCAGTTGCGTCGAACAAACTTGTGCCAGTTGCGCCAAACAAACTTCTGCCAGTTGCATCAAACAAACTTGTGCCAGTTGCGTAGAACAAACATGTGCCAGTTGCGTAGAACATCCTTGTGCCAGTTGCGTCAAACAAACTTGTGCCAGTTTTGTCAAACAAACTTGTGCCAGTTGCGTCAAACAAACTTGTGCCAGTTGCGTCAAACAAACTTGTGCCAGTTGGGTCGAACAAACTTGTGCCAGTTGTGTTAAACAAACTTGCGCCAGTTGCATCGAACAAACTTGTGCCAGTTGCGTCGAACAAACTTGTGCCAGTTGCGTTGAACAAACTTGCGCCAGTTGCGTCAAACAAAATGTGCCAGTTGCGTTGAACAAACTTCTGCCAGTTGTGTCAAACAAACTTGTGTCAGTTGCGTAGAACAAACTTGTGCCAGTTGCGTCGAACAAACTTGTGTCAGTTGGGTAGAACAAACTTGTGCCAGTTGCGTCAAACAAACTTGTGCCAGATGCGTAGAACAAACTAGTGCCAGTTGGATAGAACAAACTTTTGCCAGATGCGTAGAATAAACTTGTGCCAGTTGCGTAGGACAAACTTGTGCCAGTTGCGTAGAACAAACTTGTGCCAGTTGCGTAGAACAAACTTGAGCCAGTTGCATAGAACAAACTTGTGCCAGATGCGTAGAACAAACTTGTGCCAGTTGCGTAGAACAAACTTGTGCCAGTTACGTAGAACAAACTTTTGCCAGTTGCGTAGAACAAACTTGTGCCAGTTGCGTAGAACAAACTTGTGCCTGTTGCGTAGAACAAACTTGTGCCAGTTGCGTAGAACAAACTTGTGCCTGTTGCGTAGAACAAACTTGTGCCAGTTGCGTAGAACAAACTTGTGCCAGTTGTGTAGAACATACTTGTGCCAGTTGCCTCGAGAAAAGTTGTGCCAGATGCGTCAAATAAACTTGTGCCAGTTGCGTCAAACAAACTTGTGCCAGTTGAGTCAAACAAACTTGTGACAGTTGCGTCAAACAAACTTGTACCAGTTGCGTCAAACAAACTTGTGCCAATTGAGTCGAAGAAACTTGTGCCAGTTGCGTCGAACAAACTTGTGCCAGTTGCGTCTAACAACTTGTGACAGTTGCGTCAAACAAACTTGGGCCAGTTGCGGCGAACAAACTTGTGCCAGTTGCATTGAACAAACTTGTGCCAGTTACGTAGAACAAACTTGTGCCAGTTGTGTCAAACAAAATTGTGCAAGTTGCGTAGAACAAACCAGTGCCAGTTGCGTAGAACAACCTTGTGCCATTTGCGTCAAACAAACTTGTGCTGGTTGCGTCAAACAAACTTGTGCCAGTTGCGTCGAACAAACTTGTGCCAGTTGCGTCCAACAAACTTGTACCAGTTGCGTCGAATAAACTTGTACCAGTTGCGTCGAACAAACTTGTACCAGTTGCGTAGAACAAACTTTTGCCAGTTGCGTCCAACAAACTTGTACCAGTTGCGTCAAACAAACTTTTGCCAGTTGCGTCCAACAAACTTGTACCAGTTGCGTCGAATAAACTTGTACCAGTTGCGTCGAACAAACTTGTACCAGTTGCGTAGAACAAACTTGTGCCAGTTGCGTCAAACAAACTTATGCCAGTTGCATAGAACAAACTAGTGCCAGTTGCATAGAACAAACTTGTGCCAGTTGCGTAAAACAAACTTGTGCCAGTTGCGTCAAACAAACTTGTGCCAGTTGCGTCGAACAAACTTGTGCCAGTTGCGTCGAAGAAACTTGTGCCAGTTGCGTCACACAAACTTGTGCCAGTTGCGTCGAACATACTTGTGCCAGTTGCGTCGAACAAACTTGTGCCAGTTACATTAAACAAACTTGTGCCAGTTGCGAAGAGAAAACTTGTGCCAGTTGCGTAAAAAAAAAATTTTGCCAGTTGCGTCAAACAAACTTGTGCCAGTTGCGTCACACAAACTTGTGCCTCTTGCGTCAAACAAACTTGTGCCAGTTGCATCAAAAAAACTTGTGCGAATTGACTGGAAAAAACTTGTGCCTGTTACGTCGAACAAACTAGTGCCAGTTGCGTCTAACAAACTTGTGCTAGTTGCGTCAAACAAACTCGTGCCAGTTGCGTCGAACAAACTTGTGCCAGTTGCGTCAAACAAACTTGTGCCAGTTGCATCAAAAAAACTTGTGCCAGATGCGTAGAAGAACCTTGTGCCAGTTGCGTCAAACAAACTTGTGCCAGTTGCGTCAAACAAACTTGTGCCAGTTGCGGCAAACAAACTTCTGCCAGTTGCGTCAAACAAACTTGTGGCAGTTGCGCCAAACAAACTTGTGACAGTTCTGTCAAACAAACTTGTGCCAGTTGACTCAAACAAACTTGTAAAAGTTGCGAAAACAAACTTATGCCAGTTGCGTCAAACAATTCTGTGCCATATGTGTTGAACAAACATGTGCCAGTTGCATCGAACAAACTTGTGCCAGTTGCGTCGAACAAACTTGTGCCAGTTGCGTCGAACAAACTTGTGCCAGTTGCATAGAACAAATTAGTATCAGTTGCGTAAAACAAACTTGTGCCAGTTGCTTCGAACAAACTTGTGCCTGTGGCGTCGAACAAACTTGTGTCGGTTACGGCGAAGAAACTTGTGCCAGTTGCGTCGAGAAAACTTTTGCCAGTTGCGTCAAAAAAAACTTGTGCCAGTTGCGTCAAACAAACTTGTGCCAGTTGCGTCGAACAAACCTGTGCCAGTTACGGCGAACAAATTTGTGCCAGTTGCGTCGAGAAAACTTGTGCCAGTTGCGTCAAATAAACATGTGCCAGTTGCGTCAAACAAACTTGTGCAAGTTGCGTCAAACAAACTTGTGCCAGTTGCGTCAAACAAACTTGTGCCAATTGAGTCGATAAAAATTTGTGCCAGTTACGTCTAACAAACTTGTGCCAGTTGCGTCAAACAAACTTGTGCCAGTTGCGTCGAACAAACTTGTGCCAGTTGCGTCGAAGAAACTTGTGCCAGTTGTGTCAAACAAACTTGTGCCATTTGCGTCGAAAATACTTGTGCCTGTTGCGTCGAACAAACTTGTGCCAGTTACATTAAACAAACTTGTGCCAGTTGCGTTGAGAAAACTTGAGCCAGTTGCGTTAAAAAAAACTTGTGCCAGTTGCGTCAAACAAACTTGTGCCAGTTGCGTCACACAAACTTGTGTCTCTTGCGTCAAACAAACTTGTGCCAGTTGCGTCAAAAAAACTTGTGCCAATTGACTCGAAAAAACTTGTGCCTGTTACGTCGAACAAACTTGTGCCAGTTGCGCCTAACAAACTTGTGCCAGTTGCGTCAAACAAAGTTGTGCCAGTTGTGTCGAACAAACTTGTGCTAGTTGCGTCAAACAAACTTGTGCCAGTTGCGTAGAACAAACTTGTGCCAGTTGCGTAGAAGAACCTTGTGCCAGTTGCGTCAAACAAACTTGTGCCAGTTGCGTCAAACAAACCTGTGCCAGTTGCGCCAAACAAACTTGTGACAGTTCCGTCAAACAAACTTGTGCCAATTGAGTCAAACAAACTTGTACAAGTTGCGAAAACAAACTTATGCCAGTTGCGTCAAACAATCTTGTGCCAGATGTGTTGAACAAACATGTGCCAGTTGCATCGAACAAACTTGTGTCAGTTGCGTCGAACAAACTTGTGCCAGTTGCGTCGAAAAAACTTGTGCCAGTTGCGTCGAACAAACTTTTGCCAGTTGCGTCGAACAAACTTGTGCCAGTTGCGTCAAACAAACTTGTGCCAGTTGCGTCAAACAAACTTGTGACAGTTGCGTAGGACAAACTTGTGCCAGTTGCGTCGAACAAACTTTTGCCAGTTGCGTCGAACAAACTTGTGCCAGTTGCGTCAAACAAACTTGTGCCAGTTGCGTCAAACAAACTTGTGACAGTTGCGTAGGACAAACTTGTGCCAGTTGCGTCAAACAAACTTATGCCAGTTGCGTAGAACAAACTTGTGCCAGTTGCATACAACAAACTTGTGCCAGTTGCGTAGAACAAACTTGTGCCAGTTGGGTAGAACAAACTTGTGCCAGTTGCATAGAACAAAGTAGTGCCAGTTGTGTCAAACAAACTTGTGCCAGTTGCTTCGAACAAACTTGTGCCAGTGGCGACGAACAAATTGTGCCAGTTACGGCGAACAAACTTGTGCCAGTTGCGTCGAGAAAAGTTGTGCCAGTTGCGTCAAAAAAACTTGTGCCAGTTGCGTCAAACAACCTTGTGCCAGTTGCATCGAACAAACCTGTGCCAGTTACGGCGAACAAAATTGTGCCAGTTGCGTCGAGAAATCTTGTGCCAGTTGCGTCAAATAAACTTGTGCCAGTTGCGTCAAACAAACTTGTGCCAGTTGCGTCAAACAAACTTGTGCCACTTGTGTCAAACAAACTTGTGCCAATTGAGTCGAAAAAAGTTGTGCCAGTTATGTTGAACAAACTTGTGCCAGTTGCGTCTAACAAACTTGTGCCAGTTGCGTCAAACAAACTTGTGCCAGTTGCATCAAACAAACTTGTGCCAGTTGCATCAAACAAACTTGTGCCAGTTGCGTAGAACACACTTGTGCCAGTTTCATAGAACAACCTTGTGGCAGTTGCGTCAAACAAACTTGTGCCGGTTGTGTCAAACAAACTTGTGCCAGTTGCGTCAAACAAACTTGTGCCAGTTGCGTTAAACAAACTTGTGCCAGTTGCATCGAACAAACTTGTGCCAGTTGCGTCGAACAAACTTGTGCCAGTTGCGTCGAACAAAATTGCGCCAGTTGCGTCAAACAAACTTGTGCCAGTTGCATTGAACAAACTTATGCCAGTTGTGTCAAACAAACTTGTGTCAGTTGCGTAGAACAAACTTGTGCCAGTTGCGTCGAACAAACTTGTGTCAGTTGGGTAGAACAAACTTTTGCCAGTTGCGTGAAACAAACTTGTGCCAGTTGCGTAAAACAAACTAGTGTCAGTTGGATAGAACAAACTTGTGCCAGATGCATAGAATAAACTTGTGCCAGTTGCGTAGAACAAACTTGTGCCAGTTGCGTAGAACAAACTTGTGCCAGTTACGGAGAACAAACTTGTGCCAGTTCCATAGAGCAAACTTGTGCCAGATGCGCTGAGCAAACTTGTGCCAGTTGCGTAGAACAAACTTGTGCCAGTTGCATAGAACAAACTTGTGCCAGTTGCGTAGAACAAACTTGTGCCAGTTGCGTAGAACAAACTTGTGCCAGTTGCATAGAACAAAATTGTGCCAGTTGTGTAGAACATACTTTTGCCACTTGCGCCGAGAAAAGTTGTGCCAGTTGCGTCAAATAAACTTGTGCCAGTTGCGTCAAACAAACTTGTGCCAATTGCGTCGAACAAACTTGTGTCAGTTGGGTAGAACAAACTTTTGCCAGTTGCGTGAAACAAACTTGTGCCAGTTGCGTAAAACAAACTAGTGTCAGTTGGATAGAACAAACTTGTGCCAGATGCATAGAATAAACTTGTGCCAGTTGCGTAGAACAAACTTGTGCCAGTTGCGTAGAACAAACTTGTGCCAGTTACGGAGAACAAACTTGTGCCAGTTCCATAGAGCAAACTTGTGCCAGATGCGCTGAGCAAACTTGTGCCAGTTGCGTAGAACAAACTTGTGCCAGTTGCATAGAACAAACTTGTGCCAGTTGCGTAGAACAAACTTGTGCCAGTTGCGTAGAACAAACTTGTGCCAGTTGCATAGAACAAAATTGTGCCAGTTGTGTAGAACATACTTTTGCCACTTGCGCCGAGAAAAGTTGTGCCAGTTGCGTCAAATAAACTTGTGCCAGTTGCGTCAAACAAACTTGTGCCAATTGAGTTGAAGAAACTTGTGCCAGTTGCATAGAACAAACTTGTGCCAGTTGCGTCTAACAAACTTGTGCCAGTTGCGTCAAACAAACTTGGGCTAGTTGCGTCGAACAAACTTGTGCCAGTTGCGCCAAACAAACTTGTGCCAGTTGCGTCAAACAAACTTGTGCCAGTTGCGTCAAACAAACTTGTACAAGTTGCGAACACAAACTTGTGCCAGTTGCATCAAACTTGTGCCAGATGTGTTGAACAAACTTGTGCCAGTTGCGTATAACAAACTTGTGCCAGTTGCATAGAACAAACTTGTGCCAGTTGCGTAGAACAAACTTGTGCCTGTTGCATAGAACAAACTTGTGCCAGTTGCGTCAAACAAACTTGTGCCAGTTGCTTCGAACAAACTTGTGCCAGTGGCGTCGAACAAACTTGTGCCAGTTACGGCGAACAAACTTGTGCCAGTTGCGTCGAGAAAACTTGTGCCAGTTGCGTCAAAAAAACTTGTGCCAGTTGCGTCAAACAAACTTGTGCCAGTTGCGTCGAACAAACTTGTGCCAGTTACGGTGAACAAACTTGTGCCAGTTGCATCGAGAAAACTTGTGCCAGTCGCGTCAAATAAACTTGTGCCAGTTGCGTCAAACAAACTTGTACCAGTTGCGTCAAACAAACTTGTGCCAGTTGCGTCAAACAAACTTGTGCCAGTTGCGTTAAACAAACTTGTGCCAATTGAGTCGAAAAAACGTGTGCCAGTTACCTCGAACAAACTTTTGCCAGTTGCGTCTAACAAACTTGTGCCAGTTGCGTCAAACAAACTTGGGCCACTTGCGTCGAACAAACTTGTGCCAGTTGCGTCAAACAAACTTCTGCCAGTTGCATCAAAAAAACTTGTGCCAGTTGCATCAAACAAACTTGTGCCAGTTGCGTAGAACAAACATGTGTCAGTTGCGTACAACATCCTTGTGCCAGTCGCGTCAAACAACTTGTGCCAGTTGCGTCAAACAAACTTGTGCCAGTTGCGTCAAACAAACTTGTGCCAGTTGCGTCAAACAAACTTGTGCCAGTTGGGTCGAACGAACTTGTGCCAGTTGTGTTAAACAAACTTGTGCCAGTTGCATTGAACAAACTTGTGCAAGTTGCGTCGAACAAACTTGTGCCAGTTGCGTCGAACAAACTTGCGCCAGTTGCGTCAAACAAACTTGTGCCAGTTGCGTTGAACAAACTTGTGCCAGTTGTGTCAAACAAACTTGTGACAGTTGCGTATAACAAACTTGTGCCAGTTGCGTAGAACAAACTTGTGCCAGTTGCGTAGAACAAACTTGTGCCAGTTGCATAGAACAAACTTGTGCCAGATGCGTAGAGCAAACTTGTGCCAGCTTAGAACAAACTTGTGCCAGTTGCGTAGAACAAACTTGTGCCAGTTGCGTAGAATAAACTTGTGCCAGTTGCGTAGAACAAACTTGTGCCAGTTGCGTAGAACAAACTTGTGCAAGTTATATAGAACAAACTTGAGCCAGTTGTGTAGAACATACTTGTGCCAGTTGTGTCGAGAAAAGTTGTGCCAGTCGCGTCAAATAAACTTGTGCCAGTTGCGGCAAACAAACTTGTGCCAGTTGAGTCAAACAAACTTGTGACAGTTGTGTCAAACAAACTTGTACCAGTTGCGTCAAACAAACTTGTGCCAATTGAGTCGAAGAAACTTGTGCCAGTTGCATAGAACAAACTTGTGCCAGTTGCGTCTAACAAACTTGTGCCAGTTGCGTCAAACAAACTTGGGCCAGTTACGGCGAACAAACTTGTGCCAGTTGCATCGAACAAACTTGTGCCAGTTGCGTAGAACAAACTTGTGCCAGTTGCGTCAAACAAACTTGTGCCAGTTGCGTAGAACAAACTTGTGCCTGTTGGGTAGAAGAACCTTGTGCCAGTTGCATCAAACAAACTTTTGCTAGTTGCGTCAAACAAACTTGTGCCAGTTGCGTCGAACAAACTTGTGCCAGTTGTGTCAAACTAACTTTTGCCAATTGGTTCGAACAAACTTTTGCCAGTTGCGTCCAATAGACTTCTACCAGTTGCATCGAAGAAACTTGTGCCAGTTGCGTCGAACAAACTTGTACCAGTTGCCTAGAACAAACTTGTGCCAGTTGCGTCAAACAAACTTATGCCAGTTGCATAGAACAAACTAGTTCCAGTTGCATAGAACAAACTTGTGCCAGTTGCGTAGAACAAACTTGTGCCGGTTGCGTCAAACAATCTTGTGCCAGTTGCGTCGAACAAACTTGTGCCAGTTGCGTCGAACAAACTTGTGGCAGTTTTGTCAAACAAACTTGTGCCAGTTGCGTCGAACATACTTGTGCCAGTTACGTTGAACAAACTTGTGCCAGTTACATTAAACAAACTTGTGCCAGTTGCGTTGAGAAAACTTGTGCCAGTTGCGTACAAAAAAACTTGTGCCAGTTGCGTCAAACAAACTTGTGCCAGTTGCGTCACACAAACTTGTGCCTCTTGCGTCAAACAAACTTGTGCCAGTTGCGTCAAACAAACTTGTGCCAATTGACTCGAAAAAACTTGTGCCTGTTACGTCGAACAAACTTGTGCCAGTTGCGTCTAACAAACTTGTGCCAGTTGCGTCAAACAAACTTGTGCCAGTTGCGTCGAACAAACTTGTGCCAGTTGCCTCAAACAAACTTGTGCCAGTTGCGTAGAACAAACTTGTGCCAGTTGCGTAGAAGAACCTTGTGCCAGTTGCGTCAAACAAACTTGTGCCAGTTGCGTCAAACAAACTTGTGCCAGTTGCGTCAAACAAACTTGTGCCAGTTGCGCCAAACAAACTTGTGACAGTTCCGTCAAAAAAACTTGTGCCAGTTGAGTCAAACAAACTTGTACAAGTTGCGAAAACAAACTTATGCCAGTTGCGTCAAACAATCTTGTGTCAGATGTGTTGAACAAACATGTGCCAGTTGCATCGAACAAACTTGTGCCTGTTGGGTAGAAGAACTTTGTGCCAGTTGCATCAAACAAACTTTTGCTAGTTGCGTCAAACAAACTTGTGCCAGTTGCGTCGAACAAACTTGTGCCAGTTGTGTCAAACTAACTTTTGCCAATTGGTTCGAACAAACTTTTGCCAGTTGCGTCCAACAGACTTGTACCAGTTGCATCGAAGAAACTTGTGCCAGTTGCGTCGAACAAACTTGTACCAGTTGCCTAGAACAAACTTGTGCCAGTTGCGTCAAACAAACTTATGCCAGTTGCATAGAACAAACTAGTTCCAGTTGCATAGAACAAACTTGTGCCAGTTGCGTAGAACAAACTTGTGCCGGTTGCGTCAAACAAACTTGTGCCAGTTGTGTCGAACAAACTTGTGCCAGTTGCGTCGAAGAAACTTGTGGCAGTTTTGTCAAACAAACTTGTGCCAGTTGCGTCGAACATACTTGTGCCAGTTACGTTGAACAAACTTGTGCCAGTTACATTAAACATACTTGTGCCAGTTGCGTTGAGAGAACTTGTGCCAGTTGCGTACAAAAAAACTTGTGCCAGTTGCGTCAAACAAACTTGTGCCAGTTGCGTCACACAAATTTGTGCCTCTTGCGTCAAACAAACTTGTGCCAGTTGCGTCAAACAAACTTGTGCCAATTGACTCGAAAAAACTTGTGCCTGTTACGTCGAACAAACTTGTGCCAGTTGCGTCTAACAAACTTGTGCCAGTTGCGTCAAACAAACTTGTGCCAGTTGCGTCGAACAAACTTGTGCCAGTTGCCTCAAACAAACTTGTGCCAGTTGCGTAGAACAAACTTGTGCCAGTTGCGTAGAAGAACCTTGTGCCAGTTGCGTCAAACAAACTTGTGCCAGTTGCGTCAAACAAACTTGTGCCAGTTGCGTCAAACAAACTTGTGCCAGTTGCGCCAAACAAACTTGTGACAGTTCCGTCAAAAAAACTTGTGCCAGTTGAGTCAAACAAACTTGTACAAGTTGCGAAAACAAACTTATGCCAGTTGCGTCAAACAATCTTGTGTCAGATGTGTTGAACAAACATGTGCCAGTTGCATCGAACAATCTTGTGCCTGTTGGGTAGAAGAACCTTGTGCCAGTTGCATCAAACAAACTTTTGCTAGTTGCATCAAACAAACTTGTGCCAGTTGCGTCGAACAAACTTGTGCCAGTTGTGTCAAACTAACTTTTGCCAATTGGTTCGAACAAACTTTTGCCAGTTGCGTCCAACAGACTTGTACCAGTTGCATCGAAGAAACTTGTGCCAGTTGCGTCAAACAAACTTGTACCAGTTGCCTAGAACAAACTTGTGCCAGTTGCGTCAAACAAACTTATGCCAGTTGCATAGAACAAACTAGTTCCAGTTGCATAGAACAAACTTGTGCCAGTTGCGTAGAACAAACTTGTGCCGGTTGCGTCAAACAAACTTGTGCCAGTTGCGTCGAACAAACTTGTGCCAGTTGCGTCGAAGAAACTTGTGGCAGTTTTGTCAAACAAACTTGTGCCAGTTGCGTCGAACATACTTGTGCCAGTTACGTTGAACAAACTTGTGCCAGTTACATTAAACAAACTTGTGCCAGTTGCGTTGAGAAAACTTGTGCCAGTTGCGTACAAAAAAACTTGTGCCAGTTGCGTCAAACAAACTTGTGCCAGTTGCGTCACACAAATTTGTGCCTCTTGCGTCAAACAAACTTGTGCCAGTTGCGTCAAACAAACTTGTGCCAATTGACTCGAAAAAACTTGTGCCTGTTACGTCGAACAAACTTGTGCCAGTTGCGTCTAACAAACTTGTGCCAGTTGCGTCAAACAAACTTGTGCCAGTTGCGTCGAACAAACTTGTGCCAGTTGCCTCAAACAAACTTGTGCCAGTTGCGTAGAACAAACTTGTGCCAGTTGCGTAGAAGAACCTTGTGCCAGTTGCGTCAAACAAACTTGTGCCAGTTGCGTCAAACAAACTTGTGCCAGTTGCGTCAAACAAATTTGTGCCAGTTGCGCCAAACCAACTTGTGACAGTTCCGTCAAAAAAACTTGTGCCAGTTGAGTCAAACAAACTTGTACAAGTTGCGAAAACAAACTTATGCCAGTTGCGTCAAACAATCTTGTGTCAGATGTGTTGAACAAACATGTGCCAGTTGCATCGAACAAACTTGTGCCAGTTGCGTCGAACAAACTTGTTCCAGTTGCGTCGAACAAACTTGTGCCAGTTGCGTCGAACAAACTTGTGCCAGTTGCGTCCAACAAACTTCTGCCAGTTGCGTCAAACAAACTTGAGCCAGTTGCGTCCAACAAACTTGTGACAGTTGCGTAGAAGAAACTTGTGCCAGTTGCGTCCAGCAAACTTGTGCCAGTTGCATAGAACAAACTTGTGCCAGTTGCGTCAATTAAACTTATGCCAGTTGCGTAGAACAAACTAGTGCCAGTTGCATACAACAAACTTGTGCCAGTTGCGTAGAACAAACTTGTGCCAGTTGCGTAGAACAAACTTGTGCCAGTTGCATAGAACAAATTAGTGCCATTTGCGTCAAACAAACTTGTGCCAGTTGCTTCGAGCAAACTTGTGCCAGTGGCGACGAACAAACTTGTGCCAGTTACGGCAAACAAACTTGTGCCAGTTGCATCGAGAAATCTTGTGCCAGTTGCGTAAAAAAAACTTGTGCCAGTTGCGTCAAACAAACTTGTGCCAGTTGCGTCGAACAAACCTGTGCCAGTTACGGCGAACAAACTTGTGCCAGTTGCGTCGAGAAAACTTGTGCCAGTTGCGTCAAATAAACTTGTGCCAGTTGCGTCAAACAAACTTGTGCAAGTTGCGTCAAACAAACTTGTGCCAGTTGAGTCAAACAAACTTGTGCCAATTGATTCGAAAAAACTTGCGCCAGTTACGTCGACCAAACTTGTGCCAGTTGCGTCTAACAAACTTGTGCCAGTTGCGTCAAACAAACTTGGGCCAGTTGCACCGAACAAACTTGTGCCAGTTGCGTCAAACAAACTTCTGCCAGTTGCATCAAACAAACTTGTGCCAGTTGCATCAAACAAACTTGTGCCAGTTGCGTAGAACAAACTTGTGCCAGTTTCATAGAACAACCTTGTGCCAGTTGCGTCAAACACACTTGTGCCAGTTGTGTCAAACAAACTTGTGCCAGTTGCGTCAAACAAACTTGTGCCAGTTGGGTCGAACAAACTTGTGCCAGTTGCGTTAAACAAACTTGTGCCAGTTGCATCGAACAAACTTGTGCCAGTTTCGTAGAACAACCTTGTGCCAGTTGCGTCAAACAAACTTGTGCCAGTTGTGTCAAACAAACTTGTGCCAGTTGCGTCAAACAAACTTGTGCCTGTTGGGTCGAACAAACTTGTGCCAGTTGCGTTAAACAAACTTGTACCAGTTGCATCGAACAAACTTGCGCCAGTTGCGTCAAACAAACTTGTGCCAGTTGCGTTGAACAAACTTCTGCCAGTTGTGTCAAACAAACTTGTGTCAGTTGCGTAGAAAAAACTTGTGCCAGTTGCGTCGAACAAACTTGTGTCAGTTGCGTAGAACAAACTTGTGCCAGTTGCGTAGAACAAACTTGTGCCAGTTGGGTCGAACAAACTTGTGCCAGTTGCGTTAAACAAACTTGTGCCAGTTGCATCGAAGAAACTTGTGCCAGTTGCGTCGAACAAACTTGTGCCAGTTGCGTCGAACAAACTTGCGCCAGTTGCGTCAAACAAATTTGTGCCATTTGCATTGAACAAACTTATGCCAGTTGTGTCAAACAAACTTGTGTCAGTTGCGTAGAACAAACTTGTGCCAGTTGCGTCGAACAAACTTGTGTCAGTTGGGTAGAACAAACTTGTGCCAGTTGCGTGAAACAAACTTGTGCCAGTTGCGTAAAACAAACTAGTGTCAGTTGGATAGAACAAACTTGTGCCAGATGCATAGAATAAACTTGTGCCAGTTGCGTAGAACAAACTTGTGCCAGTTGCGTAGAACAAACTTGTGCCAGTTACGTAGAACAAACTTGTGCCAGTTCCATAGAACAAACTTGTGCCAGATGCGTTGAACAAACTTGAGCCAGTTGCGTAGAACAAACTTGTGCCAGTTGCGTAGAACAAACTTGTGCCAGTTGCGTAGAACAAACTTGTGCCAGTTGCGTAGAACAAACTTGTGCCAGTTGCGTAGAACAAACTTGTGCCAGTTGCATAGAACAAAATTGTGCCAGTTGTGTAGAACATACTTTTGCCACTTGCGCCGAGAAAAGTTGTGCCAGTTGCGTCAAATAAACTTGTGCCAGTTGCGTCAAACAAACTTGTGCCAGTTGAGTCAAACAAACTTGTGACAGTTGTGTCAAACAAACTTGTGCCAGTTGCGTCAAACAAACTTGTGCCAATTGAGTTGAAGAAACTTGTGCCAGTTGCATAGAACAAACTTGTGCCAGTTGCGTCTAACAAATTTGTGCCAGTTGCGTCAAACAAACTTGGCCTAGTTGCGTCGAACAAACTTGTGCCAGTTGCGCCAAACAAACTTGTGCCAGTTGCTTCAAACAAACTTGTGCCAGTTGCATCAAACAAACTTGTACAAGTTGCGAAAACAAACTTGTGCCAGTTGCGTCAAACAAACTTGTGCCAGATGTGTTGAACAAACTTGTGCCAGTTGCGCATAACAAACTTGTGCCAGTTGCATAGAACAAACTTGTGCCAGTTGCGTAGAACAAACTTGTGCCTGTTGCATAGAACAAACTTGTGCCAGTTGCGTCAAACAAACTTGTGCCAGTTGCTTCGAACAAACTTGTGCCAGTGGCGTCGAACAAACTTGTGCCAGTTACGGCAAACAAATTTGTGCCAGTTGCGTCGAGAAAACTTGTGCCAGTTGCGTTAAAAAAAACTTGTGCCAGTTGCGTCAAACAAACTTGTGCCAGTTGCCTCAAACAAACCTGTGCCAGTTGCGTAGAACAAACTTGTGCCAGTTGCGTAGAAGAACCTTGTGCCAGTTGCGTCAAACAAACTTGTGCCTGTTGCGTCAAACAAACCTGTGCCAGTTGCGTCGAACAAACTTGTGCCAGTTGCGTCAAACAAACTTGTGCCAGTTGCGCCAAACAAACTTGTGACAGTTCCGTCAAAAAAATTTGTGCCAGTTGAGTCAAACAAACTTGTACAAGTTGCGAAAACAAACTTATGCCAGTTGCGTCAAATAATCTTGTGTCAGATGTGTTGAACAAACATGTGCCAGTTGCATCGAACAAACTTGTGCCAGTTGCGTCGAACAAACTTGTGCCAGTTGCGTCCAACAAAATTGTGCCAGTTGCATAGAACAAACTTGTGCCAGTTGCGTCAAACAAACTTATGCCAGTTGCGTAGAACAAACTAGTGCCAGTTGCATACAACAAACTTGTGCCAGTTGCGTAGAACAAACTTGTGCCAGTTGCGTAGAACAAACTTGTGCCAGTTGCATAGAACAAATTAGTGCCATTTGCGTCAAACAAACTTGTGCCAGTTGCTTCGAACAAACTTGTGCCAGTGGCGACGAACAAACTTGTGCCAGTTACGGCGAACAAACTTGTGCCAGTTGCGTCGAGAAATCTTGTGCCAGTTGCGTCAAAAAAACTTGTGCCAGTTGCGTCAAACAAACTTGTGCCAGTTGCGTCGAACAAACCTGTGCCAGTTACGGCGAACAAACTTGTGCCAGTTGCGTCGAGAAAACATGTGCCAGTTGCGTCAAATAAACTTGTGCCAGTTGCGTCAAACAAACTTGTGCAAGTTGCGTCAAACAAACTTGTGCCAGTTGCGTCAAACAAACTTGTGCCAATTGATTCGAAAAAACTTGCACCAGTTACGTCGAACAAACTTGAGACAGTTGCGTCTAACAAACTTGTGCCAGTTGCGTCAAACAAACTTGGGCCAGTTGCACCGAACAAACTTGTGCCAGTTGCGTCAAACAAACTTCTGCCAGTTGCATCAAACAAACTTGTGCCAGTTGCATCAAACAAACTTGTGCCAGTTGCGTAGAACAAATTTGTGCCAGTTTCGTAGAACAACCTTGTGTCAGTTGCGTCAAACAAACTTGTGCCAGTTGTGTCAAACAAACTTGTGCCAGTTGCGTCAAACAAACTTGTGCCAGTTGGGTCGAACAAACTTGTGCCAGTTGCGTCAAAAAAACTTGTGCCAGTTACACCGAACAAACTTGTGCCAGTTTCGTAGAATCACCTTGTGCCAGTTGTGTCAAACAAACTTGTGCCAGTTGTGTCAAACAAACTTGTGCCAGTTGCGTCAAACAAACTTGTGCCAGTTGGGTCGAACAAACTTGTGCCAGTTGCGTTAAACAAACTTGTGCCAGTTGCATCGAACAAACTTGCGCCAGTTGCGTCAAACAAACTTGTGCCAGTTGCGTTGAACAAACTTCTGCCAGTTGTGTCAAACAAACTTGTGTCAGTTGCGTAGAACAAACTTGTGCCAGTTGCGTCGAACAAACTTGTGTCAGTTGCGTAGAACAAACTTGTGCCAGTTGCGTAGAACAAACTTGTGCCAGTTGGGTCGAACAAACTTGTGCCAGTTGCGTTAAACAAACTTGTGCCAGTTGCATCGAAGAAACTTGTGCCAGTTGCGTCAAACAAACTTGTGCCAGTTGCGTCGAACAAACTTGCGCCAGTTGCGTCAAACAAATTTGTGCCAGTTGCATTGAACAAACTTATGCCAGTTGTGTCAAACAAACTTGTGTCAGTTGCGTAGAACAAACTTGTGCCAGTTGCGTCGAACAAACTTGTGTCAGTTGGGTAGAACAAACTTGTGCCAGTTGCGTGAAACAAACTTGTGCCAGTTGCGTAAAACAAACTAGTGTCAGTTGGATAGAACAAACTTGTGACAGTTGTGTCAAACAAACTTGTGCCAGTTGCGTCAAACAAACTTGTGCCAATTGAGTTGAAGAAACTTGTGCCAGTTGCATAGAACAAACTTGTGCCAGTTGCGTCTAACAAATTTGTGCCAGTTGCGTCAAACAAACTTGGGCTAGTTGCGTCGAACAAACTTGTGCCAGTTGCGCCAAACAAACTTGTGCCAGTTGTTTCAAACAAACTTGTGCCAGTTGCATCAAACAAACTTGTACAAGTTGCGAAAACAAACTTGTGCCAGTTGCGTCAAACAAACTTGTGCCAGATGTGTTGAACAAACTTGTGCCAGTTGCGTCGAACAAACTTGTGCTAGTTGCGTCGAACAAACTTGAGCCAGTTGCGTCGAACAACCTTGTGCCAGTTGCGTAGAACAAACTTGTGCCAGTTGCGTATAACAAACTTGTGCCAGTTGCATAGAACAAACTTGTGCCAGTTGCGTAGAACAAACTTGTGCCTGTTGCATAGAACAAACTTGTGCCAGTTGCGTCAAACAAACATGTGCCAGTTGTTTCGAACAAACTTGTGCCAGTGGCGTCGAACAAACTTGTGCCAGTTACGGCGAACAAATTTGTGCCAGTTGCGTCGAGAAAACTTGTGCCAGTTGCGTCAAAAAAACTTGTGCCAGTTGCGTCAAACAAACTTGTGCCAGTTGCGTCGAACAAACTTGTGGCAGTTACGGTGAACAAACTTGTGCCAGTTGCGTCGAGAAAACTTGTGCCAGTCGCGTCAAATAAACTTGTGCCAGTTGCGTCAAACAAACTTGTGCCAGTTGCGTCAAACAAACTTGTGCCAGTTGCGTCAAACAAACTTGTGCCAGTTGCGTCAAACAAACTTGTGCCAATTGAGTCGAAAAAACGTGTGCCAGTTACCTCGAACAAACTTTTGCCAGTTGCGTCTAACAAACTTGTGCCAGTTGCGTCAAACAAACTTGGGCCAGTTGCGTCGAACAAACTTGTGCCAGTTGCGTCAAACAAACTTCTGCCAGTTGCATCAAAAAAACTTGTGCCAGTTGCATCAAACAAACTTGTGCCAGTTGCGTAGAACAAACATGTGTCAGTTGCGTACAACATCCTTGTGCCAGTCGCGTTAAACAACTTGTGCCAGTTGTGTCAAACAAACTTGTGCCAGTTGCGTCAAACAAACTTGTGCCAGTTGCGTCAAACAAACTTGTACCAGTTGGGTCGAACAAACTTGTGCCAGTTGTGTTAAACAAACTTGTGCCAGTTGCATCGAACAAACTTGCGCCAGTTGCGTCAAACAAACTTGTGCCAGTTGCGTTGAACAAACTTCTGCCAGTTGTGTCAAACAAACTTGTGTCAGTTGCGTAGAACAAACTTGTGCCAGTTGCGTCGAACAAACTTGTGTCAGTTGCGTAGAACAAACTTGTGCCAGTTGCGTAGAACAAACTTGTGCCAGTTGGGTCGAACAAACTTGTGCCAGTTGCGTTAAACAAACTTGTGCCAGTTGCATCGAAGAAACTTGTGCCAGTTGCGTCAAACAAACTTGTGCCAGTTGCGTCGAACAAACTTGCGCCAGTTGCGTCAAACAAATTTGTGCCAGTTGCATTGAACAAACTTATGCCAGTTGTGTCAAACAAACTTGTGTCAGTTGCGTAGAACAAACTTGTGCCAGTTGCGTCGAACAAACTTGTGTCAGTTGGGTAGAACAAACTTGTGCCAGTTGCGTGAAACAAACTTGTGCCAGTTGCGTAAAACAAACTAGTGTCAGTTGGATAGAACAAACTTGTGACAGTTGTGTCAAACAAACTTGTGCCAGTTGCGTCAAACAAACTTGTGCCAATTGAGTTGAAGAAACTTGTGCCAGTTGCATAGAACAAACTTGTGCCAGTTGCGTCTAACAAATTTGTGCCAGTTGCGTCAAACAAACTTGGGCTAGTTGCGTCGAACAAACTTGTGCCAGTTGCGCCAAACAAACTTGTGCCAGTTGTTTCAAACAAACTTGTGCCAGTTGCATCAAACAAACTTGTACAAGTTGCGAAAACAAACTTGTGCCAGTTGCGTCAAACAAACTTGTGCCAGATGTGTTGAACAAACTTGTGCCAGTTGCGTCGAACAAACTTGTGCTAGTTGCGTCGAACAAACTTGAGCCAGTTGCGTCGAACAACCTTGTGCCAGTTGCGTAGAACAAACTTGTGCCAGTTGCGTATAACAAACTTGTGCCAGTTGCATAGAACAAACTTGTGCCAGTTGCGTAGAACAAACTTGTGCCTGTTGCATAGAACAAACTTGTGCCAGTTGCGTCAAACAAACATGTGCCAGTTGTTTCGAACAAACTTGTGCCAGTGGCGTCGAACAAACTTGTGCCAGTTACGGCGAACAAATTTGTGCCAGTTGCGTCGAGAAAACTTGTGCCAGTTGCGTCAAAAAAACTTGTGCCAGTTGCGTCAAACAAACTTGTGCCAGTTGCGTCGAACAAACTTGTGGCAGTTACGGTGAACAAACTTGTGCCAGTTGCGTCGAGAAAACTTGTGCCAGTCGCGTCAAATAAACTTGTGCCAGTTGCGTCAAACAAACTTGTGCCAGTTGCGTCAAACAAACTTGTGCCAGTTGCGTCAAACAAACTTGTGCCAGTTGCGTCAAACAAACTTGTGCCAATTGAGTCGAAAAAACGTGTGCCAGTTACCTCGAACAAACTTTTGCCAGTTGCGTCTAACAAACTTGTGCCAGTTGCGTCAAACAAACTTGGGCCAGTTGCGTCGAACAAACTTGTGCCAGTTGCGTCAAACAAACTTCTGCCAGTTGCATCAAAAAAACTTGTGCCAGTTGCATCAAACAAACTTGTGCCAGTTGCGTAGAACAAACATGTGTCAGTTGCGTACAACATCCTTGTGCCAGTCGCGTTAAACAACTTGTGCCAGTTGTGTCAAACAAACTTGTGCCAGTTGCGTCAAACAAACTTGTGCCAGTTGCGTCAAACAAACTTGTACCAGTTGGGTCGAACAAACTTGTGCCAGTTGTGTTAAACAAACTTGTGCCAGTTGCATCGAACAAACTTGTGCAAGTTGCGTCGAACAAACTTGTGCCAGTTGCGTCGAACAAACTTGCGCCAGTTGCGTCAAACAAACTTGTGCCAGTTGCGTTGAACAAACTTCTGCCAGTTGTGTCAAACAAATTTGTGCCAGTTGCGTCAAACAAACTTGGGCCAGTTGCGTCGTACAAACTTGTGCCAGTTGCGTCAAACAAACTTCTGCCAGTTGCATCAAAAAAACTTGTGCCAGTTGCATCAAACAAACTTGTGCCAGTTGCGTAGAACAAACATGTGTCAGTTGCGTACAACATCCTTGTGCCAGTCGCGTCAAACAACTTGTGCCAGTTGTGTCAAACAAACTTGTGCCAGTTGCGTCAAACAAACTTGTGCCAGTTGCGTCAAACAAACTTGTGCCAGTTGGGTCGAACAAACTTGTGCCAGTTGTGTTAAACAAACTTGTGCCAGTTGCATCGAACAAACTTGTGCCAGTTGCGTCAAACAAACTTGTGCCAGTTGGGTCGAACAAACTTGTGCCAGTTGTGTTAAACAAACTTGTGCCAGTTGCGTCGAACAAACTTGTGCCAGTTGCGTCGAACAAACTTGCGCCAGTTGCGTCAAACAAACTTGTGCCAGTTGCGTTGAACAAACTTCTGCCAGTTGCGTAGAACAAACTTGTGACAGTTGCGTATAACAAACTTGTGCCAGTTGCGTAGAACAAACTTGTGCCAGTTGCGTAGAACAAACTTGTGCCAGTTGCATAGAACAAACTTGTGCCAGATGCGTAGAGCAAACTTGTGCCAGTTGCGTAGAACAAACTTGGCCCAGTTGCGTAGAACAAACTTGAGCCAGTTGCGTAGAATAAACTTGTGCCAGTTGCGTAGAACAAACTTGGCCCAGTTGCGTAGAACAAACTTGTGCAAGTTACATAGAAGAAACTTGAGCCAGTTGTGGAGAACATACTTGTGCCAGTTGCGTCGAGAAAAGTTGTGCCAGTTGCGTCAAATAAACTTGTACCAGTTGCGGCAAACAAACTTGTGCCAGTTGAGTCAAACAAACTTGTGACAGTTGCGTTAAACAAACTTGTACCAGTTGCGTCAAACAAACTTGTGCCAATTGAGTCGAAGAAACTTCTGCCAGTTGCGTCGAACAAACTTGTGCCAGTTGTGTCTAACAAACTTGTGCCAGTTGCGTCAAACAAACTTGGGCCAGTTGCGGCGAACAAACTTGTGCCAGTTGCATCGAACAAAATTGTGCCAGTTGCGTAGAACAAACTTGTGCCAGTTGCGTCAAACAAACTTGTGCCAGTTGCGTAGAACAAACTTGTGCCTGTTGGGTAGAAGAACCTTGTGCCAGTTGCATCAAACAAACTTTTGCTAGTTGCGTCAAACAAACTTGTGCCAGTTGCGTCGAACAAACTTGTGCCAGTTGTGTCAAACTAACTTTTGCCAATTGGTTCGAACAAACTTTTGCCAGTTGCGTCCAACAGACTTGTACCAGTTGCATCGAAGAAACTTGTGCCAGTTGCGTCGAACAAACTTGTACCAGTTGCCTAGAACAAACTTGTGCCAGTTGCGTCAAACAAACTTATGCCAGTTGCATAGAACAAACTAGTTCCAGTTGCATAGAACAAACTTGTGCCAGTTGCGTAGAACAAACTTGTGCCGGTTGCGTCAAACAAACTTGTGCCAGTTGCGTCGAACAAACTTGTGCCAGTTGCGTCGAAGAAACTTGTGGCAGTTTTGTCAAACAAACTTGTGCCAGTTGCGTCGAACATACTTGTGCCAGTTACGTTGAACAAACTTGTGCCAGTTACATTAAACAAACTTGTGCCAGTTGCGTTGAGAAAACTTGTGCCAGTTGCGTACAAAAAAACTTGTGCCAGTTGCGTCAAACAAACTTGTGCCAGTTGCGTCACACAAACTTGTGCCTCTTGCGTCAAACAAACTTGTGCCAGTTGCGTCAAACAAACTTGTGCCAATTGACTCGAAAAAACTTGTGCCTGTTACGTCGAACAAACTTGTGCCAGTTGCGTCTAACAAACTTGTGCCAGTTGCGTCAAACAAACTTGTGCCAGTTGCGTCGAACAAACTTGTGCCAGTTGCCTCAAACAAACTTGTGCCAGTTGCGTAGAACAAACTTGTGCCAGTTGCGTAGAAGAACCTTGTGCAAGTTGCGTCAAACAAACTTGTGCCAGTTGCGTCAAACAAACTTGTGCCAGTTGCTTCAAACAAACTTGTGCCAGTTGCGCCAAACAAACTTGTGACAGTTCCGTCAAAAAAACTTGTGCCAGTTGAGTCAAACAAACTTGTACAAGTCGCGAAAACAAACTTATGCCAGTTGCGTCAAACAATCATGTGTCAGATGTGTTGAACAAACATGTGCCAGTTGCATCGAACAAACTTGTGCCTGTTGGGTAGAAGAACCTTGTGCCAGTTGCATCAAACAAACTTTTGCTAGTTGCGTCAAACAAACTTGTGCCAGTTGCGTCGAACAAACTTGTGCCAGTTGTGTCAAACTAACTTTTGCCAATTGGTTCGAACAAACTTTTGCCAGTTGCGTCCAACAGACTTGTACCAGTAGCATCGAAGAAACTTGTGCCAGTTGAGTCGAACAAACTTGTACCAGTTGCCTAGAACAAACTTGTGCCAGTTGCATCAAACAAACTTATGCCAGTTGCATAGAACAAACTAGTTCCAGTTGCATAGAACAAACTTGTGCCAGTTGCGTAGAACAAACTTGTGCCGGTTGCGTCAAACAAACTTGTGCCAGTTGCGTCGAACAAACTTGTGCCAGTTGCGTCGAAGAAACTTGTGGCAGTTTTGTCAAACAAACTTGTGCCAGTTGCGTCGAACATACTTGTGCCAGTTACGTTGAACAAACTTGTGCCAGTTACATTAAACAAACTTGTGCCAGTTGCGTTGAGAAAACTTGTGCCAGTTGCGTACAAAAAAACTTGTGCCAGTTGCGTCAAACAAACTTGTGCCAGTTGCGTCACACAAATTTTTGCCTCTTGCGTCAAACAAACTTGTGCCAGTTGCGTCAAACAAACTTGTGCCAATTGACTCGAAAAAACTTGTGCCTGTTACGTCGAACAAACTTGTGCCAGTTGCGTCTAACAAACTTGTGCCAGTTGCGTCAAACAAACTTGTGCCAGTTGCGTCGAACAAACTTGTGCCAGTTGCCTCAAACAAACTTGTGCCAGTTGCGTAGAACAAACTTGTGCCAGTTGCGTAGAAGAACCTTGTGCCAGTTGCGTCAAACAAACTTGTGCCAGTTGCGTCAAACAAACTTGTGCCAGTTGCATCAAACAAACTTGTGCCAGTTGCGCCAAACAAACTTGTGACAGTTCCGTCAAAAAAACTTGTGCCAGTTGAGTCAAACAAACTTGTACAAGTTGCGAAAACAAACTTATGCCAGTTGCGTCAAACAATCTTGTGTCAGATGTGTTGAACAAACATGTGCCAGTTGCATCGAACAAACTTGTGCCAGTTGCGTCGAACAAACTTGTGCCAGTTGCGTCGAACAAACTTGTGCCAGTTGCGTCGAACAAACTTGTGCCAGTTGCGTCCAACAAACTTCTGCCAGTTGCGTCAAACAAACTTGAGCCAGTTGCGTCCAACAAACTTGTGACAGTTGCGCAGAAGAAACTTGTGCCAGTTGCGTCCAACAAACTTGTGCCAGTTGCATAGAACAAACTTGTGCCAGTTGCGTCAATTAAACTTATGCCAGTTGCGCAGAACAAACTAGTGCCAGTTGCATACAACAAACTTGTGCCAGTTGCGTAGAACAAACTTGTGCCAGTTGCGTAGAACAAACTTGTGCCAGTTGCATAGAACAAATTAGTGCCATTTGCGTCAAACAAACTTGTGCCAGTTGCTTCGAACAAACTTGTGCCAGTGGCGACGAACAAACTTGTGCCAGTTACGGCGAACAAACTTGTGCCAGTTGCGTCGAGAAATCTTGTGCCAGTTGCGTCAAAAAACCTTGTGCCAGTTGCGTCAAACAAACTTGTGCCAGTTGCGTCGAACAAACCTGTGCCAGTTACGGCGAACAAACTTGTGCCAGTTGCGTCGAGAAAACTTGTGCCAGTTGCGTCAAATAAACTTGTGCCAGTTGCGTCAAACAAACTTGTGCAAGTTGCATCAAACAAACTTGTGCCAGTTGCGTCAAACAAACTTGTGGCAATTGATTCGAAAAAACTTGCGCCAGTTACGTCGACCAAACTTGTGCCAGTTGCGTCTAACAAACTTGTGCCAGTTGCGTCAAACAAACTTGGGCCAGTTGCACCGAACAAACTTGTGCCAGTTGCGTCAAACAAACTTCTGCCAGTTGCATCAAACAAACTTGTGCCAGTTGCATCAAACAAACTTGTGCCAGTTGCGTAGAACAAACTTGTGCCAGTTTCGTAGAACAACCTTGTGCCAGTTGCGTCAAACAAACTTGTGCCAGTTGTGTCAAACAAACTTGTGCCAGTTGCGTCAAACAAACTTGTGCCAGTTGGGTCGAACAAACTTGTGCCAGTTGCGTTAAACAAACTTGTGCCAGTTGCATCGAACAAACTTGTGCCAGTTTCGTAGAACAACCTTGTGCCAGTTGCGTCAAACAAACTTGTGCCAGTTGTGTCAAACAAACTTGTGCCAGTTGCGTCAAACAAACTTGTGCCAGTTGGGTCGAACAAACTTGTGCCAGTTGCGTTAAACAAACTTGTACCAGTTGCATCGAACAAACTTGCGCCAGTTGCGTCAAACAAACTTGTGCCAGTTGCGTTGAACAAACTTCTGCCAGTTGTGTCAAACAAACTTGTGTCAGTTGCGTAGAACAAACTTGTGCCAGTTGCGTCGAACAAACTTGTGTCAGTTGCGTAGAACAAACTTGTGCCAGTTGCGTAGAACAAACTTGTGCCAGTTGGGTCGAACAAACTTGTGCCAGTTGCGTTAAACAAACTTGTGCCTGTTGCATCGAAGAAACTTGTGCCAGTTGCGTCGAACAAACTTGTGCCAGTTCCGTCGAACAAACTAGCGCCAGTTGCGTCAAACAAATTTGTGCCATTTGCATTGAACAAACTTATGCCAGTTGTGTCAAACAAACTTGTGTCAGTTGCGTAGAACAAACTTGTGCCAGTTGCGTCGAACAAACTTGTGTCAGTTGGGTAGAACAAACTTGTGCCAGTTGCGTGAAACAAACTTGTGCCAGTTGCGTAAAACAAACTAGTGTCAGTTGGATAGAACAAACTTGTGCCAGATGCATAGAATAAACTTGTGCCAGTTGCGTAGAACAAACTTGTGCCAGTTGCGTAGAACAAACTTGTGCCAGTTACGTAGAACAAACTTGTGCCAGTTCCATAGAACAAACTTGTGCCAGATGCGTTGAACAAACTTGTGCCAGTTGCGTAGAACAAACTTGTGCCAGTTGCGTAGAACAAACTTGTGCCAGTTGCGTAGAACAAACTTGTGCCAGTTGCGTAGAACAAACTTGTGCCAGTTGCGTAGAACAAACTTGTGCCAGTTGCATAGAACAAAATTGTGCCAGTTGTGTAGAACATACTTTTGCCACTTGCGCCGAGAAAAGTTGTGCCAGTTACGTCAAATAAACTTGTGCCAGTTGCGTCAAACAAACTTGTGCCAGTTGAGTCAAACAAACTTGTGACAGTTGTGTCAAACAAACTTGTGCCAGTTGCGTCAAACAAACTTGTGCCAATTGAGTTGAAGAAACTTGTGCCAGTTGCATAGAACAAACTTGTGCCAGTTGCGTCTAACAAATTTGTGCCAGTTGCGTCAAACAAACTTGGCCTAGTTGCGTCGAACAAACTTGTGCCAGTTGCGCCAAACAAACTTGTGCCAGTTGCTTCAAACAAACTTGTGCCAGTTGCATCAAACAAACTTGTACAAGTTGCGAAAACAAACTTGTGCCAGTTGCGTCAAACAAACTTGTGCCAGATGTGTTGAACAAACTTGTGCCAGTTGCGCATAACAAACTTGTGCCAGTTGCATAGAACAAACTTGTGCCAGTTGCGTAGAACAAACTTGTGCCTGTTGCATAGAACAAACTTGTGCCAGTTGCGTCAAACAAACTTGTGCCAGTTGCTTCGAACAAACTTGTGCCAGTGGCGTCGAACAAACTTGTGCCAGTTACGGCGAACAAATTTGTGCCAGTTGCGTCGAGAAAACTTGTGCCAGTTGCGTTAAAAAAACTTGTGCCAGTTGCGTCAAACAAACTTGTGCCAGTTGCCTCAAACAAACCTGTGCCAGTTGCGTAGAACAAACTTGTGCCAGTTGCGTAGAAGAACCTTGTGCCAGTTGCGTCAAACAAACTTGTGCCAGTTGCGTCAAACAAACTTGTGCCAGTTGCGTCGAACAAACTTGTGCCAGTTGCGTCAAACAAACTTGTGCCAGTTGCGCCAAACAAACTTGTGACAGTTCCGTCAAAAAAACTTGTGCCAGTTGAGTCAAACAAACTTGTACAAGTTGCGAAAACAAACTTATGCCAGTTGCGTCAAATAATCTTGTGTCAGATGTGTTGAACAAACATGTGCCAGTTGCATCGAACAAACTTGTGCCAGTTGCGTCGAACAAACTTGTGCCAGTTGCGTCGAACAAACTTGTGCCAGTTGCGTCGAACAAACTTGTGCCAGTTGCGTCCAACAAACTTCTGCCAGTTGCGTCAAACAAACTTGAACCAGTTGCGTCCAACAAACTTGTGACAGTTGCGTAGAAGAAACTTGTGCCAGTTGCGACCAACAAACTTGTGCCAGTTGCATAGAACAAACTTGTGCCAGTTGCGTCAAACAAACTTATGCCAGTTGCGTAGAACAAACTAGTGCCACTTGCATACAACAAACTTGTGCCAGTTGCGTAGAACAAACTTGTGCCAGTTGCGAAGAACAAACTTGTGCCAGTTGCATAGAACAAATTAGTGCCATTTGCGTCAAACAAACTTGTGCCAGTTGCTTCGAACAAACTTGTGCCAGTGGCGACGAACAAACTTGTGCCAGTTACGGCGAACAAACTTGTGCCAGTTGCGTCGAGAAATCTTGTGCCAGTTGCGTCAAAAAAACTTGTGCCAGTTGCGTCAAACAAACTTGTGCCAGTTGCGTCGAACAAACCTGTGCCAGTTACGGCGAACAAACTTATGCCAGTTGCGTCGAGAAAACTTGTGCCAGTTGCGTCAAATAAACTTGTGCCAGTTGCGTCAAACAAACTTGTGCAAGTTGCGTCAAACAAACTTGTGCCAGTTGCGTCAAACAAACTTGTGCCAATTGATTCGAAAAAACTTGCGCCAGTTACGTCGAACAAACTTGAGCCAGTTGCGTCTAACAAACTTGTGCCAGTTGCGTCAAACAAACTTGGGCCAGTTGCACCGAACAAACTTGTGCCAGTTGCGTCAAACAAACTTCTGCCAGTTGCATCAAACAAACTTGTGCCAGTTGCATCAAACAAACTTGTGCCAGTTGCGTAGAACAAACTTGTGCCAGTTTCGTAGAACAACCTTGTGTCAGTTGCGTCAAACAAACTTGTGCCAGTTGTGTCAAACAAACTTGTGCCAGTTGCGTCAAACAAACTTGTGCCAGTTGGGTCGAACAAACTTGTGCCAGTTGCGTTAAACAAACTTGTGCCAGTTGCACCGAACAAACTTGTGCCAGTTTCGTAGAACAACCTTGTGCCAGTTGTGTCAAACAAACTTGTGCCTGTTGTGTCAAACAAACTTGTGCCAGTTGCGTCAAACAAACTTGTGCCAGTTGGGTCGAACAAACTTGTGCCAGTTGCGTTAAACAAACTTGTGCCAGTTGCATCGAACAAACTTGCGCCAGTTGCGTCAAACAAACTTGTGCCAGTTGCGTTGAACAAACTTCTGCCAGTTGTGTCAAACAAACTTGTGTCAGTTGCGTAGAACAAACTTGTGCCAGTTGCGTCGAACAAACTTGTGCCAGTTGTGTCAAACTAACTTTTGCCAATTGGTTCGAACAAACTTTTGCCAGTTGCGTCCAACAGACTTGTACCAGTTGCATCGCAGAAACTTGTGCCAGTTGCGTCGAACAAACTTGTACCAGTTGCCTAGAACAAACTTGTGCCAGTTGCGTCAAACAAACTTATGCCAGTTGCATAGAACAAACTAGTTCCAGTTGCATAGAACAAACTTGTGCCAGTTGCGTAGAACAAACTTGTGCCGGTTGCGTCAAACAAACTTGTGCCAGTTGCGTCGAACAAACTTGTGCCAGTTGCGTCGAAGAAACTTGTGGCAGTTTTGTCAAACAAACTTGTGCCAGTTGCGTCGAACATACTTGTGCCAGTTACGTTGAACAAACTTGTGCCAGTTACATTAAACAAACTTGTGCCAGTTGCGTTGAGAAAACTTGTGCCAGTTGCGTACAAAAAAACTTGTGCCAGTTGCGTCAAACAAACTTGTGCCAGTTGCGTCACACAAATTTGTGCCTCTTGCGTCAAACAAACTTGTGCCAGTTGCGTCAAACAAACTTGTGCCAATTGACTCGAAAAAACTTGTGCCTGTTACGTCGAACAAACTTGTGCCAGTTGCGTCTAACAAACTTGTGCCAGTTGCGTCAAACAAACTTGTGCCAGTTGCGTCGAACAAACTTGTGCCAGTTGCCTCAAACAAACTTGTGCCAGTTGCGTAGAACAAACTTGTGCCAGTTGTGTAGAAGAACCTTGTGCCAGTTGCGTCAAACAAACTTGTGCCAGTTGCGTCAAACAAACTTGTGCCAGTTGCGTCAAACAAACTTGTGCCAGTTGCGTCAAACAAACTTGTGCCAGTTGCGCCAAACAAACTTGTGACAGTTCCGTCAAAAAAACTTGTGCCAGTTGAGTCAAACAAACTTGTACAAGTTGCGAAAACAAACTTATGCCAGTTGCGTCAAACAATCTTGTGTCAGATGTGTTGAACAAACATGTGCCAGTTGCATCGAACAAACTTGTGCCAGTTGCATCGAACAAACTTGTGCCAGTTGCGTCGAACAAACTTGTGCCAGTTGCGTCGAACAAACTTGTGCCAGTTGCGTCCAACAAACTTCTGCCAGTTGCGTCAAACAAACTTGAGCCAGTTGCGTCCAACAAACTTGTGACAGTTGGGTAGAAGAAACTTGTGCCAGTTGCGTCCAACAAACTTGTGCCAGTTGCATAGAACAAACTTGTGCCAGTTGCGTCAATTAAACTTATGCCAGTTGCGTAGAACAAACTAGTGCCAGTTGCATACAACAAACTTGTGCCAGTTGCGTAGAACAAACTTGTGCCAGTTGTGTAGAACAAACTTGTGCCAGTTGCATAGAACAAATTAGTGCCATTTGCGTCAAACAAACTTGTGCCAGTTGCTTCGAACAAACTTGTGCCAGTGGCGACGAACAAACTTGTGCCAGTTACGGCGAACCAACTTGTGCCAGTTGCGTTGAGAAATCTTGTGCCAGTTGCGTCAAAAAAACTTGTGCCAGTTGCGTCAAACAAACTTGTGCCAGTTGCGTCGAACAAACCTGTGCCAGTTACGGCGAACAAACTTGTGCCAGTTGCGTCGAGAAAACTTGTGCCAGTTGCGTCAAATAAACTTGTGCCAGTTGCGTCAAACAAACTTGTGCAAGTTGCGTCAAACAAACTTGTGCCAGTTGCGTCAAACAAACTTGTGCCAATTGATTCGAAAAAACTTGCGCCAGTTACGTCGACCAAACTTGTGCCAGTTGCGTCTAACAAACTTGTGCCAGTTGCGTCAAACAAACTTGTGCCAGTTGCGTAGAACAAACTTGTGCCAGTTGCGTCAAACAAACTTCTGCCAGTTGCATCAAACAAACTTGTGCCAGTTGCATCAAACAAACTTGTGCTAGTTGCGTAGAACAAACTTGTGCCAGTTTCGTAGAACAACCTTGTGCCAGTTGCGTCAAACAAACTTGTGCCAGTTGTGTCAAACAAACTTGTGCCAGTTGCGTCAAACAAACTTGTGCCAGTTGCGTCGAACAAACTTGTGCCAGTTGCGTTAAACAAACTTGTGCCAGTTGCATCGAACAAACTTGTGCCAGTTTCGTAGAACAACCTTGTGCCAGTTGCGTCAAACAAACTTGTGCCAGTTGTGTCAAACAAACTTGTGCCAGTTGCGTCAAACAAACTTGTGCCAGTTGGGTCGAACAAACTTGTGCCAGTTGCGTTAAACAAACTTGTACCAGTTGCATCGAACAAACTTGCGCCAGTTGCGTCAAACAAACTTGTGCCAGTTGCGTTGAACAAACTTCTGCCAGTTGTGTCAAACAAACTTGTGTCAGTTGCGTAGAACAAACTTGTGCCAGTTGCGTCGAACAAACTTGTGTCAGTTGCGTAGAACAAACTTGTGCCAGTTGCGTAGAACAAACTTGTGCCAGTTGGGTCGAACAAACTTGTGCCAGTTGCGTTAAACAAACTTGTGCCAGTTGCATCGAAGAAACTTGTGCCAGTTGCGTCGAACAAACTTGTGCCAGTTCCGTCGAACAAACTTGCGCCAGTTGCGTCAAACAAATTTGTGCCATTTGCATTGGACAAACTTATGCCAGTTGTGTCAAACAAACTTGTGTCAGTTGCGTAGAACAAACTTGTGCCAGTTGTGTCGAACAAACTTGTGTCAGTTGGGTAGAACAAACTTGTGCCAGTTGCGTGAAACAAACTTGTGCCAGTTGCGTAAAACAAACTAGTGTCAGTTGGATAGAACAAACTTGTGCCAGATGCATAGAATAAACTTGTGCCAGTTGCGTAGAACAAACTTGTGCCAGTTGCGTAGAACAAACTTGTGCCAGTTACGTAGAACAAACTTGTGCCAGTTCCATAGAACAAACTTGTGCCAGATGCGTTGAACAAACTTGTGCCAGTTGCGTAGAACAAACTTGTGCCAGTTGCGTAGAACAAACTTGTGCCAGTTGCGTAGAACAAACTTGTGCCAGTTGCGTAGAACAAACTTGTGCCAGTTGCGTAGAACAAACTTGTGCCAGTTGCATAGAACAAAATTGTGCCAGTTGTGTAGAACATACTTTTGCCACTTGCGCCGAGAAAAGTTGTGCCAGTTGCGTCAAATAAACTTGTGCCAGTTGCGTCAAACAAACTTGTGCCAGTTGAGTCAAACAAACTTGTGACAGTTGTGTCAAACAAACTTGAGCCAGTTGCGTCAAACAAACTTGTGCCAATTGAGTTGAAGAAACTTGTGCCAGTTGCATAGAACAAACTTGTTCCAGTTGCGTCTAACAAATTTGTGCCAGTTGCGTCAAACAAACTTGGCCTAGTTGCGTCGAACAAACTTGTGCCAGTTGCGCCAAACAAACTTGTGCCAGTTGCTTCAAACAAACTTGTGCCAGTTGCATCAAACAAACTTGTACAAGTTGCGAAAACAAACTTGTGTCAGTTGCGTCAAACAAACTTGTGCCAGATGTGTTGAACAAACTTGTGCCAGTTGTGTCAAACAAACTTGTGCCAGTTGCGTCAAACAAACTTGTGCCAGTTGGGTCGAACAAACTTGTGCCAGTTGCGTCGAACAAACTTGTGCCAGTTGCCTCAAACAAACTTGTGCCAGTTGCGTAGAACAAACTTGTGCCAGTTGCGTAGAAGAACCTTGTGCCAGTTGCGTCAAACAAACTTGTGCCAGTTGCGTCAAACAAACTTGTGCCAGTTGCATCAAACAAACTTGTGCCAGTTGCGCCAAACAAACTTGTGACAGTTCCGTCAAAAAAACTTGTGCCAGTTGAGTCAAACAAACTTGTACAAGTTGCGAAAACAAACTTATGCCAGTTGCGTCAAACAATCTTGTGTCAGATGTGTTGAACAAACATGTGCCAGTTGCATCGAACAAACTTGTGCCAGTTGCGTCGAACAAACTTGTGCCAGTTGCGTCGAACAAACTTGTGCCAGTTGCGTCGAACAAACTTGTGCCAGTTGCGTCCAACAAACTTCTGCCAGTTGCGTCAAACAAACTTGAGCCAGTTGCGTCCAACAAACTTGTGACAGTTGCGCAGAAGAAACTTGTGCCAGTTGCGTCCAACAAACTTGTGCCAGTTGCATAGAACAAACTTGTGCCAGTTGCGTCAATTAAACTTATGCCAGTTGCGCAGAACAAACTAGTGCCAGTTGCATACAACAAACTTGTGCCAGTTGCGTAGAACAAACTTGTGCCAGTTGCGTAGAACAAACTTGTGCCAGTTGCATAGAACAAATTAGTGCCATTTGCGTCAAACAAACTTGTGCCAGTTGCTTCGAACAAACTTGTGCCAGTGGCGACGAACAAACTTGTGCCAGTTACGGCGAACAAACTTGTGCCAGTTGCGTCGAGAAATCTTGTGCCAGTTGCGTCAAAAAACCTTGTGCCAGTTGCGTCAAACAAACTTGTGCCAGTTGCGTCGAACAAACCTGTGCCAGTTACGGCGAACAAACTTGTGCCAGTTGCGTCGAGAAAACTTGTGCCAGTTGCGTCAAATAAACTTGTGCCAGTTGCGTCAAACAAACTTGTGCAAGTTGCATCAAACAAACTTGTGCCAGTTGCGTCAAACAAACTTGTGGCAATTGATTCGAAAAAACTTGCGCCAGTTACGTCGACCAAACTTGTGCCAGTTGCGTCTAACAAACTTGTGCCAGTTGCGTCAAACAAACTTGGGCCAGTTGCACCGAACAAACTTGTGCCAGTTGCGTCAAACAAACTTCTGCCAGTTGCATCAAACAAACTTGTGCCAGTTGCATCAAACAAACTTGTGCCAGTTGCGTAGAACAAACTTGTGCCAGTTTCGTAGAACAACCTTGTGCCAGTTGCGTCAAACAAACTTGTGCCAGTTGTGTCAAACAAACTTGTGCCAGTTGCGTCAAACAAACTTGTGCCAGTTGGGTCGAACAAACTTGTGCCAGTTGCGTTAAACAAACTTGTGCCAGTTGCATCGAACAAACTTGTGCCAGTTTCGTAGAACAACCTTGTGCCAGTTGCGTCAAACAAACTTGTGCCAGTTGTGTCAAACAAACTTGTGCCAGTTGCGTCAAACAAACTTGTGCCAGTTGGGTCGAACAAACTTGTGCCAGTTGCGTTAAACAAACTTGTACCAGTTGCATCGAACAAACTTGCGCCAGTTGCGTCAAACAAACTTGTGCCAGTTGCGTTGAACAAACTTCTGCCAGTTGTGTCAAACAAACTTGTGTCAGTTGCGTAGAACAAACTTGTGCCAGTTGCGTCGAACAAACTTGTGTCAGTTGCGTAGAACAAACTTGTGCCAGTTGCGTAGAACAAACTTGTGCCAGTTGGGTCGAACAAACTTGTGCCAGTTGCGTTAAACAAACTTGTGCCTGTTGCATCGAAGAAACTTGTGCCAGTTGCGTCGAACAAACTTGTGCCAGTTCCGTCGAACAAACTAGCGCCAGTTGCGTCAAACAAATTTGTGCCATTTGCATTGAACAAACTTATGCCAGTTGTGTCAAACAAACTTGTGTCAGTTGCGTAGAACAAACTTGTGCCAGTTGCGTCGAACAAACTTGTGTCAGTTGGGTAGAACAAACTTGTGCCAGTTGCGTGAAACAAACTTGTGCCAGTTGCGTAAAACAAACTAGTGTCAGTTGGATAGAACAAACTTGTGCCAGATGCATAGAATAAACTTGTGCCAGTTGCGTAGAACAAACTTGTGCCAGTTGCGTAGAACAAACTTGTGCCAGTTACGTAGAACAAACTTGTGCCAGTTCCATAGAACAAACT
The DNA here is from genome assembly GCA_039081455.1 of Macrobrachium rosenbergii. Taxonomy (NCBI): domain Eukaryota; kingdom Metazoa; phylum Arthropoda; class Malacostraca; order Decapoda; family Palaemonidae; genus Macrobrachium; species Macrobrachium rosenbergii. The sequence goes on along the minus strand of JANJGK010000344.1, from coordinate 522,953 downwards.
TGTGCCAGATGCGTTGAACAAACTTGTGCCAGTTGCGTAGAACAAACTTGTGCCAGTTGCGTAGAACAAACTTGTGCCAGTTGCGTAGAACAAACTTGTGCCAGTTGCGTAGAACAAACTTGTGCCAGTTGCGTAGAACAAACTTGTGCCAGTTGCATAGAACAAAATTGTGCCAGTTGTGTAGAACATACTTTTGCCACTTGCGCCGAGAAAAGTTGTGCCAGTTACGTCAAATAAACTTGTGCCAGTTGCGTCAAACAAACTTGTGCCAGTTGAGTCAAACAAACTTGTGACAGTTGTGTCAAACAAACTTGTGCCAGTTGCGTCAAACAAACTTGTGCCAATTGAGTTGAAGAAACTTGTGCCAGTTGCATAGAACAAACTTGTGCCAGTTGCGTCTAACAAATTTGTGCCAGTTGCGTCAAACAAACTTGGCCTAGTTGCGTCGAACAAACTTGTGCCAGTTGCGCCAAACAAACTTGTGCCAGTTGCTTCAAACAAACTTGTGCCAGTTGCATCAAACAAACTTGTACAAGTTGCGAAAACAAACTTGTGCCAGTTGCGTCAAACAAACTTGTGCCAGATGTGTTGAACAAACTTGTGCCAGTTGCGCATAACAAACTTGTGCCAGTTGCATAGAACAAACTTGTGCCAGTTGCGTAGAACAAACTTGTGCCTGTTGCATAGAACAAACTTGTGCCAGTTGCGTCAAACAAACTTGTGCCAGTTGCTTCGAACAAACTTGTGCCAGTGGCGTCGAACAAACTTGTGCCAGTTACGGCGAACAAATTTGTGCCAGTTGCGTCGAGAAAACTTGTGCCAGTTGCGTTAAAAAAACTTGTGCCAGTTGCGTCAAACAAACTTGTGCCAGTTGCCTCAAACAAACCTGTGCCAGTTGCGTAGAACAAACTTGTGCCAGTTGCGTAGAAGAACCTTGTGCCAGTTGCGTCAAACAAACTTGTGCCAGTTGCGTCAAACAAACTTGTGCCAGTTGCGTCGAACAAACTTGTGCCAGTTGCGTCAAACAAACTTGTGCCAGTTGCGCCAAACAAACTTGTGACAGTTCCGTCAAAAAAACTTGTGCCAGTTGAGTCAAACAAACTTGTACAAGTTGCGAAAACAAACTTATGCCAGTTGCGTCAAATAATCTTGTGTCAGATGTGTTGAACAAACATGTGCCAGTTGCATCGAACAAACTTGTGCCAGTTGCGTCGAACAAACTTGTGCCAGTTGCGTCGAACAAACTTGTGCCAGTTGCGTCGAACAAACTTGTGCCAGTTGCGTCCAACAAACTTCTGCCAGTTGCGTCAAACAAACTTGAACCAGTTGCGTCCAACAAACTTGTGACAGTTGCGTAGAAGAAACTTGTGCCAGTTGCGACCAACAAACTTGTGCCAGTTGCATAGAACAAACTTGTGCCAGTTGCGTCAAACAAACTTATGCCAGTTGCGTAGAACAAACTAGTGCCACTTGCATACAACAAACTTGTGCCAGTTGCGTAGAACAAACTTGTGCCAGTTGCGAAGAACAAACTTGTGCCAGTTGCATAGAACAAATTAGTGCCATTTGCGTCAAACAAACTTGTGCCAGTTGCTTCGAACAAACTTGTGCCAGTGGCGACGAACAAACTTGTGCCAGTTACGGCGAACAAACTTGTGCCAGTTGCGTCGAGAAATCTTGTGCCAGTTGCGTCAAAAAAACTTGTGCCAGTTGCGTCAAACAAACTTGTGCCAGTTGCGTCGAACAAACCTGTGCCAGTTACGGCGAACAAACTTATGCCAGTTGCGTCGAGAAAACTTGTGCCAGTTGCGTCAAATAAACTTGTGCCAGTTGCGTCAAACAAACTTGTGCAAGTTGCGTCAAACAAACTTGTGCCAGTTGCGTCAAACAAACTTGTGCCAATTGATTCGAAAAAACTTGCGCCAGTTACGTCGAACAAACTTGAGCCAGTTGCGTCTAACAAACTTGTGCCAGTTGCGTCAAACAAACTTGGGCCAGTTGCACCGAACAAACTTGTGCCAGTTGCGTCAAACAAACTTCTGCCAGTTGCATCAAACAAACTTGTGCCAGTTGCATCAAACAAACTTGTGCCAGTTGCGTAGAACAAACTTGTGCCAGTTTCGTAGAACAACCTTGTGTCAGTTGCGTCAAACAAACTTGTGCCAGTTGTGTCAAACAAACTTGTGCCAGTTGCGTCAAACAAACTTGTGCCAGTTGGGTCGAACAAACTTGTGCCAGTTGCGTTAAACAAACTTGTGCCAGTTGCACCGAACAAACTTGTGCCAGTTTCGTAGAACAACCTTGTGCCAGTTGTGTCAAACAAACTTGTGCCTGTTGTGTCAAACAAACTTGTGCCAGTTGCGTCAAACAAACTTGTGCCAGTTGGGTCGAACAAACTTGTGCCAGTTGCGTTAAACAAACTTGTGCCAGTTGCATCGAACAAACTTGCGCCAGTTGCGTCAAACAAACTTGTGCCAGTTGCGTTGAACAAACTTCTGCCAGTTGTGTCAAACAAACTTGTGTCAGTTGCGTAGAACAAACTTGTGCCAGTTGCGTCGAACAAACTTGTGCCAGTTGTGTCAAACTAACTTTTGCCAATTGGTTCGAACAAACTTTTGCCAGTTGCGTCCAACAGACTTGTACCAGTTGCATCGCAGAAACTTGTGCCAGTTGCGTCGAACAAACTTGTACCAGTTGCCTAGAACAAACTTGTGCCAGTTGCGTCAAACAAACTTATGCCAGTTGCATAGAACAAACTAGTTCCAGTTGCATAGAACAAACTTGTGCCAGTTGCGTAGAACAAACTTGTGCCGGTTGCGTCAAACAAACTTGTGCCAGTTGCGTCGAACAAACTTGTGCCAGTTGCGTCGAAGAAACTTGTGGCAGTTTTGTCAAACAAACTTGTGCCAGTTGCGTCGAACATACTTGTGCCAGTTACGTTGAACAAACTTGTGCCAGTTACATTAAACAAACTTGTGCCAGTTGCGTTGAGAAAACTTGTGCCAGTTGCGTACAAAAAAACTTGTGCCAGTTGCGTCAAACAAACTTGTGCCAGTTGCGTCACACAAATTTGTGCCTCTTGCGTCAAACAAACTTGTGCCAGTTGCGTCAAACAAACTTGTGCCAATTGACTCGAAAAAACTTGTGCCTGTTACGTCGAACAAACTTGTGCCAGTTGCGTCTAACAAACTTGTGCCAGTTGCGTCAAACAAACTTGTGCCAGTTGCGTCGAACAAACTTGTGCCAGTTGCCTCAAACAAACTTGTGCCAGTTGCGTAGAACAAACTTGTGCCAGTTGTGTAGAAGAACCTTGTGCCAGTTGCGTCAAACAAACTTGTGCCAGTTGCGTCAAACAAACTTGTGCCAGTTGCGTCAAACAAACTTGTGCCAGTTGCGTCAAACAAACTTGTGCCAGTTGCGCCAAACAAACTTGTGACAGTTCCGTCAAAAAAACTTGTGCCAGTTGAGTCAAACAAACTTGTACAAGTTGCGAAAACAAACTTATGCCAGTTGCGTCAAACAATCTTGTGTCAGATGTGTTGAACAAACATGTGCCAGTTGCATCGAACAAACTTGTGCCAGTTGCATCGAACAAACTTGTGCCAGTTGCGTCGAACAAACTTGTGCCAGTTGCGTCGAACAAACTTGTGCCAGTTGCGTCCAACAAACTTCTGCCAGTTGCGTCAAACAAACTTGAGCCAGTTGCGTCCAACAAACTTGTGACAGTTGGGTAGAAGAAACTTGTGCCAGTTGCGTCCAACAAACTTGTGCCAGTTGCATAGAACAAACTTGTGCCAGTTGCGTCAATTAAACTTATGCCAGTTGCGTAGAACAAACTAGTGCCAGTTGCATACAACAAACTTGTGCCAGTTGCGTAGAACAAACTTGTGCCAGTTGTGTAGAACAAACTTGTGCCAGTTGCATAGAACAAATTAGTGCCATTTGCGTCAAACAAACTTGTGCCAGTTGCTTCGAACAAACTTGTGCCAGTGGCGACGAACAAACTTGTGCCAGTTACGGCGAACCAACTTGTGCCAGTTGCGTTGAGAAATCTTGTGCCAGTTGCGTCAAAAAAACTTGTGCCAGTTGCGTCAAACAAACTTGTGCCAGTTGCGTCGAACAAACCTGTGCCAGTTACGGCGAACAAACTTGTGCCAGTTGCGTCGAGAAAACTTGTGCCAGTTGCGTCAAATAAACTTGTGCCAGTTGCGTCAAACAAACTTGTGCAAGTTGCGTCAAACAAACTTGTGCCAGTTGCGTCAAACAAACTTGTGCCAATTGATTCGAAAAAACTTGCGCCAGTTACGTCGACCAAACTTGTGCCAGTTGCGTCTAACAAACTTGTGCCAGTTGCGTCAAACAAACTTGTGCCAGTTGCGTAGAACAAACTTGTGCCAGTTGCGTCAAACAAACTTCTGCCAGTTGCATCAAACAAACTTGTGCCAGTTGCATCAAACAAACTTGTGCTAGTTGCGTAGAACAAACTTGTGCCAGTTTCGTAGAACAACCTTGTGCCAGTTGCGTCAAACAAACTTGTGCCAGTTGTGTCAAACAAACTTGTGCCAGTTGCGTCAAACAAACTTGTGCCAGTTGCGTCGAACAAACTTGTGCCAGTTGCGTTAAACAAACTTGTGCCAGTTGCATCGAACAAACTTGTGCCAGTTTCGTAGAACAACCTTGTGCCAGTTGCGTCAAACAAACTTGTGCCAGTTGTGTCAAACAAACTTGTGCCAGTTGCGTCAAACAAACTTGTGCCAGTTGGGTCGAACAAACTTGTGCCAGTTGCGTTAAACAAACTTGTACCAGTTGCATCGAACAAACTTGCGCCAGTTGCGTCAAACAAACTTGTGCCAGTTGCGTTGAACAAACTTCTGCCAGTTGTGTCAAACAAACTTGTGTCAGTTGCGTAGAACAAACTTGTGCCAGTTGCGTCGAACAAACTTGTGTCAGTTGCGTAGAACAAACTTGTGCCAGTTGCGTAGAACAAACTTGTGCCAGTTGGGTCGAACAAACTTGTGCCAGTTGCGTTAAACAAACTTGTGCCAGTTGCATCGAAGAAACTTGTGCCAGTTGCGTCGAACAAACTTGTGCCAGTTCCGTCGAACAAACTTGCGCCAGTTGCGTCAAACAAATTTGTGCCATTTGCATTGGACAAACTTATGCCAGTTGTGTCAAACAAACTTGTGTCAGTTGCGTAGAACAAACTTGTGCCAGTTGTGTCGAACAAACTTGTGTCAGTTGGGTAGAACAAACTTGTGCCAGTTGCGTGAAACAAACTTGTGCCAGTTGCGTAAAACAAACTAGTGTCAGTTGGATAGAACAAACTTGTGCCAGATGCATAGAATAAACTTGTGCCAGTTGCGTAGAACAAACTTGTGCCAGTTGCGTAGAACAAACTTGTGCCAGTTACGTAGAACAAACTTGTGCCAGTTCCATAGAACAAACTTGTGCCAGATGCGTTGAACAAACTTGTGCCAGTTGCGTAGAACAAACTTGTGCCAGTTGCGTAGAACAAACTTGTGCCAGTTGCGTAGAACAAACTTGTGCCAGTTGCGTAGAACAAACTTGTGCCAGTTGCGTAGAACAAACTTGTGCCAGTTGCATAGAACAAAATTGTGCCAGTTGTGTAGAACATACTTTTGCCACTTGCGCCGAGAAAAGTTGTGCCAGTTGCGTCAAATAAACTTGTGCCAGTTGCGTCAAACAAACTTGTGCCAGTTGAGTCAAACAAACTTGTGACAGTTGTGTCAAACAAACTTGAGCCAGTTGCGTCAAACAAACTTGTGCCAATTGAGTTGAAGAAACTTGTGCCAGTTGCATAGAACAAACTTGTTCCAGTTGCGTCTAACAAATTTGTGCCAGTTGCGTCAAACAAACTTGGCCTAGTTGCGTCGAACAAACTTGTGCCAGTTGCGCCAAACAAACTTGTGCCAGTTGCTTCAAACAAACTTGTGCCAGTTGCATCAAACAAACTTGTACAAGTTGCGAAAACAAACTTGTGTCAGTTGCGTCAAACAAACTTGTGCCAGATGTGTTGAACAAACTTGTGCCAGTTGCGCATAACAAACTTGTGCCAGTTGCATAGAACAAACTTGTGCCAGTTGCGTAGAACAAACTTGTGCCTATTGCATAGAACAAACTTGTGCCAGTTGCGTCAAACAAACTTGTGCCAGTTGCTTCGAACAAACTTGTGCCAGTGGCGTCGAACAAACTTGTGCCAGTTACGGCGAACAAATTTGTGCCAGTTGCGTCGAGAAAACTTGTGCCAGTTGCGTTAAAAAAACTTGTGCCAGTTACGTCAAACAAACTTGTGCCAGTTGCCTCAAACAAACCTGTGCCAGTTGCGTAGAACAAACTTGTGCCAGTTGCGTAGAAGAACCTTGTGCCAGTTGCGTCAAACAAACTTGTGCCAGTTGCGTCAAACAAACTTGTGCCAGTTGCGTCGAACAAACTTGTGCCAGTTGCGTCAAACAAACTTGTGCCAGTTGCGCCAAACAAACTTGTGACAGTTCCGTCAAAAAAACTTGTGCCTGTTGAGTCAAACAAACTTGTACAAGTTGCGAAAACAAACTTATGCCAGTTGCGTCAAATAATCTTGTGTCAGATGTGTTGAACAAACATGTGCCAGTTGCATCGAACAAACTTGTGCCAGTTGCGTCGAACAAACTTGTGCCAGTTGCGTCGAACAAACTTGTGCCAGTTGCGTCGAACAAACTTGTGCCAGTTGCGTCCAACAAACTTCTGCCAGTTGCGTCAAACAAACTTGAACCAGTTGCGTCCAACAAACTTGTGACAGTTGCGTAGAAGAAACTTGTGCCAGTTGCGTCCAACAAACTTGTGCCAGTTGCATAGAACAAACTTGTGCCAGTTGCGTCAAACAAACTTATGCCAGTTGCGTAGAACAAACTAGTGCCAGTTGCATACAACAAACTTGTGCCAGTTGCGTCGAACAAACTTGTGCCAGTTGCGTAGAACAAACTTGTGCCAGTTGCATAGAACAAATTAGTGCCATTTGCGTCAAACAAACTTGTGCCAGTTGCTTCGAACAAACTTGTGCCAGTGGCGACGAACAAACTTGTGCCAGTTACGGCGAACAAACTTGTGCCAGTTGCGTCGAGAAATCTTGTGCCAGTTGCGTCAAAAAAACTTGTGCCAGTTGCGTCGAACAAACCTGTGCCAGTTACGGCGAACAAACTTGTGCCAGTTGCGTCGAGAAAACTTGTGCCAGTTGCGTCAAATAAACTTGTGCCAGTTGCGTCAAACAAACTTGTGCAAGTTGCGTCAAACAAACTTGTGCCAGTTGCGTCAAACAAACTTGTGCCAATTGATTCGAAAAAACTTGCGCCAGTTACGTCGAACAAACTTGAGCCAGTTGCGTCTAACAAACTTGTGCCAGTTGCGTCAAACAAACTTGGGCCAGTTGCACCGAACAAACTTGTGCCAGTTGCGTCAAACAAACTTCTGCCAGTTGCATCAAACAAACTTGTGCCAGTTGCATCAAACAAACTTGTGCCAGTTGCGTAGAACAAACTTGTGCCAGTTTCGTAGAACAACCTTGTGTCAGTTGCGTCAAACAAACTTGTGCCAGTTGTGTCAAACAAACTTGTGCCAGTTGCGTCAAACAAACTTGTGCCAGTTGGGTCGAACAAACTTGTGCCAGTTGCGTTAAACAAACTTGTGCCAGTTGCACCGAACAAACTTGTGCCAGTTTCGTAGAACAACCTTGTGCCAGTTGTGTCAAACAAACTTGTGCCAGTTGTGTCAAACAAACTTGTGCCAGTTGCGTCAAACAAACTTGTGCCAGTTGGGTCGAACAAACTTGTGCCAGTTGCATTAAACAAACTTGTGCCAGTTGCATCGAACAAACTTGCGCCAGTTGCGTCAAACAAACTTGTGCCAGTTGCGTTGAACAAACTTCTGCCAGTTGTGTCAAACAAACTTGTGTCAGTTGCGTAGAACAAACTTGTGCCAGTTGCGTCGAACAAACTTGTGTCAGTTGGGTAGAACAAACTTGTGCCAGTTGCGTTAAACAAACTTGTGCCAGTTGCGTAAAACAAACTAGTGTCAGTTGGATAGAACAAACTTGTGCCAGATGCATAGAATAAACTTGTGCCAGTTGCGTAGAACAAACTTGTGCCAGTTGCGTAGAACAAACTTGTGCCAGTTACGTAGAACAAACTTGTGCCAGTTCCATAGAACAAAATTGTGCCAGTTGTGTTGAACAACCTTGTGTCAGTTGCGTAGAACAAACTTGTGCCAGTTTCGTAGAACAACCTTGTGTCAGTTGCGTCAAACAAACTTGTGCCAGTTGTGTCAAACAAACTTGTGCCAGTTGCGTCAAACAAACTTGTGCCAGTTGTGTCAAACAAACTTGTGCCAGTTGTGTCAAACAAACTTGTGCCAGTTGCGTCAAACAAACTTGGGCCAGTTGCACCGAACAAACTTGTGCCAGTTGCGTTAAACAAACTTGTGCCAGTTGCATCGAAGAAACTTGTGCCAGTTGCGTCAAACAAAATTGTGCCAGTTGCGTCGAACAAACTTGCGCCAGTTGCGTCAAACAAATTTGTGTCAGTTGCATTGAACAAACTTATGCCAGTTGTGTCAAACAAACTTGTGTCAGTTGCGTAGAACAAACTTGTGCCAGTTGCGTCGAACAAACTTGTGTCAGTTGGGTAGAACAAACTTGTGCCAGTTGCGTGAAACAAACTTGTGCCAGTTGCGTAAAACAAACTAGTGTCAGTTGGATAGAACAAACTTGTGCCAGATGCATAGAATAAACTTGTGCCAGTTGCGTAGAACAAACTTGTGCCAGTTGCGTAGAACAAACTTGTGCCAGTTACGTAGAACAAACTTGTGCCAGTTCCATAGAACAAACTTGTGCCAGATGCGTTGAACAAACTTGTGCCAGTTGCGTAGAACAAACTTGTGCCAGTTGCGTAGAACAAACTTGTGCCAGTTGCTTCAAACAAACTTGTGCCAGTTGCGTAGAACAAACTTGTGCCAGTTGCGTAGAACAAACTTGTGCCAGTTGCATAAAACAAAATTGTGCCAGTTGTGTAGAACATACTTTTGCCACTTGCGCCGAGAAAAGTTGTGCCAGTTGCGTCAAATAAACTTGTGCCAGTTGCGTCAAACAAACTTGTGCCAGTTGAGTCAAACAAACTTGTGACAGTTGCGTCAAACAAACTTGTGCCAGTTGCGTCAAACAAACTTGTGCCAATTGAGTTGAAGAAACTTGTGCCAGTTGCATAGAACAAACTTGTGCCAGTTGCGTCTAACAAATTTGTGCCAGTTGCGTCAAACAAACTTGGGCTAGTTGCGTCGAACAAACTTGTGCCAGTTGCGCCAAACAAACTTGTGCCAGTTGCTTCAAACAAACTTGTGCCAGTTGCATCAAACAAACTTGTACAAGTTGCGAAAACAAACTTGTGCCAGTTGCGTCAAACAAACTTGTGCCAGATGTGTTGAACAAACTTGTGCCAGTTGCGTATAACAAACTTGTGCCAGTTGCATAGAACAAACTTGTGCCAGTTGCGTAGAACAAACTTGTGCCTGTTGCATAGAACAAACTTGTGCCAGTTGCGTCAAACAAACTTGTGCCAGTTGCTTCAAACAAACTTGTGCCAGTGGCGTCGAACAAACTTGTGCCAGTTACGGCGAACAAATTTGTGCCAGTTGCGTCGAGAAAACTTGTGCCAGTTGCGTCAAAAAAACTTGTGCCAGTTGCGTCAAACAAACTTGTGCCAGTTGCGTCGAACAAACTTGTGCCAGTTACGGTGAACAAACTTGTGCCAGTTGCGTCGAGAAAACTTGTGCCAGTCGCGTCAAATAAACTTGTGCCAGTTGCGTCAAACAAACTTGTGCCAGTTGCGTCAAACAAACTTGTGCCAGTTGCGTCAAACAAACTTGTGCCAGTTGCGTCAAACAAACTTGTGCCAATTGAGTCGAAAAAACGTGTGCCAGTTACCTCGAACAAACTTTTGCCAGTTGCGTCTAACAAACTTGTGCCAGTTGCGTCAAACAAACTTGGGCCAGTTGCGTCGAACAAACTTGTGCCAGTTGCGTCAAACAAACTTGTGCAAGTTGCGTAGAACAAACATGTGTCAGTTGCGTACAACATCCTTGTGCCAGTCGCGTCAAACAACTTGAGCCAGTTGTGTCAAACAAACTTGTGCCAGTTGCGTCAAACAAACTTGTGCCAGTTGCGTCAAACAAACTTGTGCCAGTTGGGTCGAACAAACTTGTGCCAGTTGTGTTAAACAAACTTGTGCCAGTTGCATCGAACAAACTTGTGCAAGTTGCGTCGAACAAACTTGTGCCAGTTGCGTCGAACAAACTTGCGCCAGTTGCGTCAAACAAACTTGTGCCAGTTGCGTTGAACAAACTTCTGCCAGTTGTGTCAAACAAACTTGTGCCAGTTGCGTCAAACAAACTTGGGCCAGTTGCGTCGAACAAACTTGTGCCAGTTGCGTCAAACAAACTTCTGCCAGTTGCATCAAAAAAACTTGTGCCAGTTGCATCAAACAAACTTGTGCCAGTTGCGTAGAACAAACATGTGTCAGTTGCGTACAGCATCCTTGTGCCAGTCGCGTCAAACAACTTGTGCCAGTTGTGTCAAACAAACTTGTGCCAGTTGCGTCAAACAAACTTGTGCCAGTTGCGTCAAACAAACTTGTGCCAGTTGGGTCGAACAAACTTGTGCCAGTTGTGTTAAACAAACTTGTGCCAGTTGCATCGAACAAACTTGTGCAAGTTGCGTCGAACAAATTTGTGCCAGTTGCGTCGAACAAACTTGCGCCAGTTGCGTCAAACAAACTTGTGCCAGTTGCGTTGAACAAACTTCTGCCAGTTGCGTAGAACAAACTTGTGACAGTTGCATATAACAAACTTGTGCCAGTTGTGTAGAACAAACTTGTGCCAGTTGCGTAGAACAAACTTGTGCCAGTTGCATAGAACAAACTTGTGCCAGATGCGTAGAGCAAACTTGTGCCAGTTGCGTAGAACAAACTTGTGCCAGTTGCGTCAAACAAACTTGTGCCAGTTGCGTAGAACAAACTTGTGCCAGTTGCATAGAACAAACTTGTGCCAGATGCGTAGAGCAAACTTGTGCCAGTTGCGTAGAACAAACTTGTGCCAGTTGCGTAGAACAAACTTGTGCCAGTTGCGTCGAACAAACTTGTGCAAGTTACATAGAACAAACTTGAGCCAATTGTGTAGAACATACTTGTGCCAGTTGCGTCGAGAAAAGTTGTGCCAGTTGCGTCAAATAAACTTGTGCCAGTTGCGGCAAACAAACTTGTGCCAGTTGAGTAAAACAAACTTGTGACAGTTGCGTTAAACAAACTTGTACCAGTTGCGTCAAACAAACTTGTGCCAATTGAGTCGAAGAAACTTGTGCCAGTTGCGTCGAACAAACTTGTGCCAGTTGCGTCTAACAAACTTGTGCCAGTTGCGTCAAACAAACTTGGGCCAGTTGCGGCGAACAAACTTGTGCCAGTTGCATCGAACAAAATTGTGCCAGTTGCGTAGAACAAACTTGTGCCAGTTGCGTCAAACAAACTTGTGCCAGTTGCGTAGAACAAACTTGTGCCAGTTGGGTAGAAGAACCTTGTGCCAGTTGCATCAAACAAACTTGTGCTAGTTGCGTCAAACAAACTTGTGCCAGTTGCGTCGAACAAACTTGTGCCAGTTGTGTCAAACAAACTTTTGCCAGTTGGTTCGAACAACCTTTTGCCAGTTGCGTCCAACAGACTTGTACCAGTTGCGTCGAAGAAACTTGTGCCAGTTGCGTCGAACAAACTTGTACCAGTTGCGCAAAACAAACTTGTGCCAGTTGCGTCAAACAAACTTATGCCAGTTGCATAGAACAAACTAGTTCCAGTTGCATAGAACAAACTTGTGCCAGTTGCGTAGAACAAACTTGTGCCGGTTGCGTCAAACAAACTTGTGCCAGTTGCGTCGAACAAACTTGTGCCAGTTGCGTCAAACAAACTTGTGCCAGTTGCGTTGAACAAACTTCTGCCAGTTGTGTCAAACAAACTTGTGCCAGTTGCGTCAAACAAACTTGGGCCAGTTGCGTCGAACAAACTTGTGCCAGTTGCGTCAAACAAACTTCTGCCAGTTGCATCAAAAAAACTTGTGCCAGTTGCATCAAACAAACTTGTGCCAGTTGCGTAGAACAAACATGTGTCAGTTGCGTACAACATCCTTGTGCCAGTCGCGTCAAACAACTTGTGCCAGTTGTGTAAAAAAAAACTTGTGCCAGTTGCGTCAAACAAACTTGTGCCAGTTGCGTCAAACAAACTTGTGCCAGTTGGGTCGAACAAACTTGTGCCAGTTGTGTTAAACAAACTTGTGCCAGTTGCATCGAACAAACTTGTGCAAGTTGCGTCGAACAAACTTGTGCCAGTTGCGTCGAACAAACTTGCGCCAGTTGCGTCAAACAAACTTGTGCCAGTTGCGTTGAACAAACTTCTGCCAGTTGCGTAGTCAAACTTGTGACAGTTGCGTATAACAAACTTGTGCCAGTTGCGTAGAACAAACTTGTGCCAGTTGCGTAGAACAAACTTGTGCCAGTTGCATAGAACAAACTTGTGCCAGATGCGTAGAGCAAACTTGTGCCAGTTGCGTAGAACAAACTTGTGCCAGTTGCGTAGAACAAACTTGTGCCAGTTGCGTAGAATAAACTTGTGCCAGTTGCGTAGAACAAACTTGGCCCAGTTGCGTAGAACAAACTTGTGCAAGTTACATAGAACAAACTTGAGCCAGTTGTGTAGAACATACTTGTGCCAGTTGCGTCGAGAAAAGTTGTGCCAGTTGCGTCAAATAAACTTGTGCCAGTTGCGGCAAACAAACTTGTGCCAGTTGAGTCAAACAAACTTGTGACAGTTGCGTTAAACAAACTTGTACCAGTTGCGTCAAACAAACTTGTGCCAATTGAGTCGAAGAAACTTGTGGCAGTTGCGTCGAACAAACTTGTGCCAGTTGCGTCTAACAAACTTGTGCCAGTTGCGTCAAACAAACTTGGGCCAGTTGCGGCGAACAAACTTGTGCCAGTTGCATCGAACAAAATTGTGCCAGTTGCGTAGAACAAACTTGTGCCAGTTGCGTCAAACAAACTTGTGCCAGTTGCGTAGAACAAACTTGTGCCAGTTGGGTAGAAGAACCTTGTGCCAGTTGCATCAAACAAACTTGTGCTAGTTGCGTCAAACAAACTTGTGCCAGTTGCGTCGAACAAACTTGTGCCAGTTGTGTCAAACAAACTTTTGCCACTTGGTTCGAACAACCTTTTGCCAGTTGCGTCCAACAGACTTGTACCAGTTGCGTCGAAGAAACTTGTGCCAGTTGCATCGAACAAACTTGTACCAGTTGCGCAAAACAAACTTGTGCCAGTTGCGTCAAACAAACTTATGCCAGTTGCATAGAACAAACTAGTTCCAGTTGCATAGAACAAACTTGTGCCAGTTGCGTAGAACAAACTTGTGCCGGTTGCGTCAAACAAACTTGTTCCAGTTGCGTCGAACAAACTTGTGCCTGTTGCGTCAAACAAACTTGTGCCAGTTGCGTTGAACAAACTTCTGCCAGTTGTGTCAAACAAACTTGTGCCAGTTGCGTCAAACAAACTTGGGCCAGTTGCGTCGAACAAACTTGTGCCAGTTGCGTCAAACAAACTTCTGCCAGTTGCATCAAAAAAACTTGTGCCAGTTGCATCAAACAAACTTGTGCCAGTTGCGTAGAACAAACATGTGTCAGTTGCGTACAACATCCTTGTGCCAGTCGCGTCAAACAACTTGTGCCAGTTGTGTCAAACAAACTTGTGCCAGTTGCGTCAAACAAACTTGTGCCAGTTGCGTCAAACAAACTTGTGCCAGTTGGGTCGAACAAACTTGTGCCAGTTGTGTTAAACAAACTTGTGCCAGTTGCATCGAACAAACTTGTGCAAGTTGCGTCGAACAAACTTGTGCCAGTTGCGTCGAACAAACTTGCGCCAGTTGCGTCAAACAAACTTGTGCCAGTTGCGTTGAACAAACTTCTGCCAGTTGCGTAGAACAAACTTGTGACAGTTGCGTATAACAAACTTGTGCCAGTTGCGTAGAACAAACTTGTGCCAGTTGCGTAGAACAAACTTGTGCCAGTTGCATAGAACAAACTTGTGCCAGATGCGTAGAGCAAACTTGTGCCAGTTGCGTAGAACAAACTTGTGCCAGTTGCGTAGAACAAACTTGTGCCAGTTGCGTAGAATAAACTTGTGCCAGTTGCGTAGAACAAACTTGGCCCAGTTGCGTAGAACAAACTTGTGCAAGTTACATAGAACAAACTTGAGCCAGTTGTGTAGAACATACTTGTGCCAGTTGCGTCGAGAAAAGTTGTGCCAGTTGCGTCAAATAAACTTGTGCCAATTGCGGCAAACAAACTTGTGCCAGTTGAGTAAAACAAACTTGTGACAGTTGCATTAAACAAACTTGTACCAGTTGCGTCAAACAAACTTGTGCCAATTGAGTCGAAGAAACTTGTGCCAGTTGCGTCGAACAAACTTGTGCCAGTTGCGTCTAACAAACTTGTGCCAGTTGCGTCAAACAAACTTGGGCCAGTTGCGGCGAACAAACTTGTGCCAGTTGCATCGAACAAAATTGTGCCAGTTGCGTAGAACAAACTTGTGCCAGTTGCATCAAACAAACTTGTGCCAGTTGCGTAGAACAAACTTGTGCCAGTTGGGTAGAAGAACCTTGTGCCAGTTGCATCAAACAAACTTGTGCTAGTTGCGTCAAACAAACTTGTGCCAGTTGCGTCGAACAAACTTGTGCCAGTTGTGTCAAACAAACTTTTGCCAGTTGGTTCGAACAACCTTTTGCCAGTTGCGTCCAACAGACTTGTACCAGTTGCGTCGAAGAAACTTGTGCCAGTTGCGTCGAACAAACTTGTACCAGTTGCGCAAAACAAACTTGTGCCAGTTGCGTCAAACAAACTTATGCCAGTTGCATAGAACAAACTAGTTCCAGTTGCATAGAACAAACTTGTGCCAGTTGCGTAGAACAAACTTGTGCCGGTTGCGTCAAACAAACTTGTGCCAGTTGCGTCGAACAAACTTGTGCCAGTTGCGTCGAAGAAACTTGTGGCAGTTTTGTCAAACAAACTTGTGCCAGTTGCGTCGAACATACTTGTGCCAGTTACGTCGAACAAACTTGTGCCAGTTACATTAAACAAACTTGTGCCAGTTGCGTTGAGAAAACTTGTGCCAGTTGCGTAAAAAAAAACTTGTGCCAGTTGCGTCAAATAAACTTGTGCCAGTTGCGTCACACAAACTTGTGCCTCTTGCGTCAAACAAACTTGTGCCAGTTGCGTCAAACAAACTTGTGCCAATTGACTCGAAAAAACTTGTGCCTGTTATGTCGAACAAACTTGTGCCAGTTGCGTCTAACAAACTTGTGCCAGTTACGCCAAACAAACTTGTGCCAGTTGCGTCGAACAAACTTGTGCCAGTTGCCTCAAACAAACTTGTGCCAGTTGCGTAGAACAAACTTGTGCCAGTTGCGTAGAAGAACCTTGTGCCAGTTGCGTCAAACAAACTTGTGCCAGTTGCGTCAAACAAACTTGTGCCAGTTGCGTCGAACAAACTTGTGCCAGTTGCGTCAAACAAACTTGTGCCAGTTGCGCCAAACAAACTTGTGACAGTTCCGTCAAAAAAACTTGTGCCAGTTGAGTCAAACAAACTTGTACAAGTTGCGAAAACAAACTTATGCCAGTTGCGTCAAACAATCTTGTGTCAGATGTGTTGAACAAACATGTGCCAGTTGCATCGAACAAACTTGAGCCAGTTGCGTCGAACAAACTTGTGCCAGTTGCGTCGAACAAACTTGTGCCAGTTGCGTCGAACAAACTTGTGCCAGTTGCGTCAAACAAACTTGAGCCAGTTGCGTCCAACAAACTTGTGACAGTTGCGTAGAAGAAACTTGTGCCAGTTGCGTCCAACAAACTTGTGCCAGTTGCATAGAACAAACTTTTGCCAGTTGCGTCAAACAAACTTATGCCAGTTGCGTAGAACAAACTAGTGCCAGTTGCATACAACAAACTTGTGCCAGTTGCATAGAACAAACTTGTGCCAGTTGCGTAGAACAAACTTGTGCCAGTTGCATAGAACAAATTAGTGCCAGTTGCGTCAAACAAACTTGTGCCAGTTGCTTCGAACAAACTTGTGCAAGTGGCGACGAACAAACTTGTGCCAATTACGGCGAACAAACTTGTGCCAGTTGCGTCGAGAAATCTTGTGCCAGTTGCGTCAAAAAAACTTGTGCCAGTTACGTCAAACAAACTTGTGCCAGTTGCGTCGAACAAACCTGTGCCAGTTACAGCGAACAAACTTGTGACAGTTGCGTCGAGAAAACTTGTGCCAGTTGCATCAAATAAACTTGTGCCAGTTGCGTCAAACAAACTTGTGCAAGTTGCGTCAAACAAACTCATGCCAGTTGCGTCAAACAAACTTGTGCCAATTGATTCGAAAAAACTTGTGCCAGTTACGTCGAACAAACTTGTGCCAGTTGCGTCTAACAAACTTGTGCCAGTTGCGTCAAACAAACTTGGGCCAGTTGCACCGAACAAACTTGTGCCAGTTGCGTCAAACAAACTTCTGCCAGTTGCATCAAACAAACTTGTGCCAGTTGCATCAAACAAACTTGTGCCAGTTGCGTAGAAAAAACTTGTGCCAGTTTCGTAGAACAACCTTTTGCCAGTTGCGTCAAACAAACTTGTGCCAGTTGTGTCAAACAAACTTGTGCCAGTTGCGTCAAACAAACTTGTGCCAGTTGGGTCGAACAAACTTGTGCCAGTTGCGTTAAACAAACTTGTGTCTGTTGCATCGAACAAACTTGTGCCAGTTTCGGTAGAACAACCTTGTGCCGGTTGCGTCAAACAAACTTGTGCCAGTTGTGTCAAACAAACTTGTGCCAGTTGCGTCAAACAAACTTGAGCCAGTTGGGTCGAACAAACTTGTGCCAGTTGCGTTAAACAAACTTGTGCCAGTTGCATCAAACAAACTTGCGCCAGTTGCGTCAAACAAACTTGTGCCAGTTGCGTTGAACAAACTTCTGCCAGTTGTGTCAAACAAACTTGTGTCAGTTGCGTAGAACAAACTTGTGCCAGTTGCGTCGAAAAACTTGTGTCAGTTGCGTAGAACAAACTTGTGCCAGTTGCGTAGAACAAACTTGTGCCAGTTGCGTAGAACAAACTTGTGCCAGTTGCGTAGAACAAAATTGTGCCAGTTGCGTAGAACAAACTTGTGCAAGTTGCATAGAACAATCTTGTGCCAGTTGTGTAGAACATACTTTTGCCAGTTGCGTCGAGAAAAGTTGTGCCAGTTGCGTCAAATAAACTTGTGCCAGTTGCGTCAAACAAACTTTTGCCAGTTGAGTCAAACAAACTTGTGACAGTTGCGTCAAACAAACTTGTACCAGTTGCGTCAAACAAACTTGTGCCAATTGAGTCGAAGAAACTTGTGCCAGTTGCGTCGAACAAACTTGTGCCAGTTACATCTAACAAACTTGTGACAGTTGCGTCAAACAAACTTGGGCCAGTTGCGGCGAACAAACTTGTGCCAGTTGCATCGAACAAACTTGTGCCAGTTGCGTAGAACAAACTTGTGCCAGTTGCGTCGAACAAACTTGTGCCAGTTGCGTAGAACAAACTTGTTCCAGTTGCGTAGAACAACCTTGTGCCAGTTGCGTCAAACAAACTTATGCTAGTTGCGACAAAAAAACTTTTGCCAGAAGGTTCGAACAAACTTTTGCCAGTTGCGTCCAACAAACTGGTACCAGTTGCGTCGAAGAAACTTGTGCCAGTTGCGTCGAACAAACTTGTACCAGTTGCATAGAACAAACTTGTGCCAGTTGTGTCAAACAAACTTATGCCAGTTGCATAGAACAAACTAGTGCCAGTTGTATAGAACAAACTTGTGCCAGTTGCGTAGAACAAACTTGTGCCAGTTGCGTCGAACAAACCTGTGCCAGTTGGGTAGACCAAACTTGTGCCAGTTGCATCAAACAAACTTGTGCCAGTTGCGTCGAACATACTTGTGCCAGTTGCGTCAAACAAACTTGTGCCAGTTACATTAAACAAACTTGTGCCAGTTGCGTCGAGAAAACTTGTGCCATTTCCGTCAAAAAAAAACTTGTGCCAGTTGTGTCAAACAAACTTGTGCCAGTTGCATCACACAAACTTGTGCCTCTTGCGTCAAACAAACTTGTGCCAGTTGCGTCAAACAAACTTGTGCCAGTTGCGTTGAACAAACTTGTGCCAGTTGTGTCCAAAAAACTTGTGTCACTTGCGTAGAACAAACTTGTGCCAGTTGCGTCAAAAAAACTTGTGCCAGTTGCATGAAACAAACTTCTGCCAGTTGCGTCGAACAAACCTGTGCCAGTTACGGCGAACAAACTTGTGCCAGTTGCGTCAAACAAACTTGCGCCAGTTGCGTCAAACAAACTTGTGCCAATTGAGCCGAAAAAACTTGTGCCAGTTACGTCGAACAAACTTGTGCCAGTTGCATTTAACAAACTTGTGCCAGTTGGGTCAAACAAACTTGGGCCAGTTGCGTCAAACAAACTTGTGCCAGTTGCGTGAAACAAACTTGTGCCAGTTGGGTCAAACAAACTTGTGCCAGTTGCGTTGAACAAACTTGTGCCAGTTGCGTCGAACAAACTTGCGCCAGTTGCGTCAAACAGACTTGTGCCAGTTGCGTTGAACAAACTTGTGCCAGTTGCATGAAACAAACTTGTGTCACTTGCGTAGAACAAACTTGTGCCAGTTGCGTCGAACAAACTTGTGTTTGTTGGGTAGAACAAACTTGTGCCAGTTGCGTGAAACAAACTTGTGCCAGTTGCGTAAAACAAACTAGTGTCAGTTGGATAGAACAAACTTGTGCCAGATGCGTAGAATAAACTTGTGCCAGTTGCGTAGAACAAACTTGTGCCAGTGCGTAGAACAAACTTGTGCCAGATGCGTAGAACAAACTTGTGCCAGTTGCGTAGAACAAACTTGTGCCAGTTGCGTAGAACAAACTTGTGCCAGTTGCGTAGAACAAACTTGTGCCAGTTGCGTCGAACAAACTTGTGGCAGTTGCGTAGAACAAACTTGTGTAAGTTGCATAGAACAAACTTGTGCCAGTTGTGTAGAACATACTTGTGCCAGTTGCACCGAGAAAAGTTTTGCCAGTTGCATCAAATAAACTTGTGCCAGTTGCGTCAAACAAACTTGTGCCAGCCAAGTCAAACAAACTTGTGACAGTTGCATCAAACAAACTTGTGCCAGTTGCGTCAAACAAACTTGTGCCAATTGAGTTGAAGAAACTTGTGCCAGTTGCGTCGAACAAACTTGTGCCAGTTGCGTCTAACAAACTTGTGCCAGTTGCGTCAAACAAACTCGGGCTAGTTGCGTCGAACAAACTTGTACCAGTTGCGCCAAACAAACTCGTGCCAGTTGCGTCAAACAAACTTGTGCCAGTTGCGTCAAACAAACTTGTACAAGTTGCGAAAACAAACTTGTGCCAGTTGCGTCAAACAAACTTGTGCCAGATGTGTTGAACAAACTTGTGCCAGTTGCGTCGAACAAACTTGTGCTAGTTGCGTCGAACAAACTTGAGCCAGTTGCGTCGAACAAACTTGTGCCAGTTGCGTAGAACAAACTTGTGCCAGTTACGTCGAACAAACTTGTGCCAGTTGCGTCCAACAAAATTGTGCCTTTTGCGTAGAACAAACTTGTGCCAGTTGCGTACAAGAAACTTTTGCCAGTTGCGTAGAACAAACTTGTGCCAGTTGCGTCAAACAAACTTATGCCAGTTGCGTAGAACAAACTAGTGACAGTTGCATACAACAAACTTGTGCCAGTTGCGTATAACAAACTTGTGCCAGTTGCGTAGAACAAACTTGTGCCAGTTGCGTAGAACAAACTTGTGCCAGTTGCATAGAACAAACTTGTGCCAGTTGTGTCAAACAAACTTGTGCCATTGGCGTCAAACAAACTTGTGCCAGTCGCGTCGAACAAACTTGTGCCAGTTACGGCGAACAAACTTGTGCCAGTTGCGTCGAGCAAACTTGTGCCAGTTGCGTCAAATAAACTTGTGCCAGTTGCGTCAAACAAACTTGTGCCAGTTGCGTCAAACAAACATGTGCCAGTTGCGTTGAACAAACTTGTGCCAGTTGCGTCGAACAAACTTGTGCCAGTTGCGTCAAACAAACTTGAGCCAGTTGCGTCCAACAAACTTGTGACAGTTGAGTAGAAAAACTTGTGCCAGTTGTGTCCAAAAAACTTGTGCCAGTTGCATAGAACAAACTTGTGCCAGTTGTGTCAAACAAACTTATGCCAGTTGCGTAGAACAAACTAGTGCCAGTTGCATACAACAAACTTGTGCCAGTTGCGTAGAACAAACTTGTGCCAGTTGCATAGAACAAACTTGTGTCAGTTGCATAGAACAAATTAGTGCCAGTTGCGTCAAAAAAACTTGTGCCAGTTGCTTCGAACAAACTTGTGCCAGTTACGGCGAAGAAACTTTTGCCAGTTGCGTCGAGAAAACTTGTGCCAGTTGCGTCAAACATACTTGTGCCAGTTGCGTCAAACAAACTTGTGCCAGTTGCGTCGAACAAACCTGTGCCAGTTACGGCGAACAAACTTGTGCCAGTTGCGTCGAGAAAACTTGTGCCAGCTGCGTCAAATAAACTTGTGCCAGTTGCGTCAAACAAACTTGTGCAAGTTGCGTCAAACAAACTTGTGCCAGTTGCGTCAAACAAACTTGTGCCAATTTAGTCGAAAAAACTTGTGCCAGTTACGTCGAACAAACTTGTGCCAGTTGCGTCAAACAAACTTGGGCCAGTTGCGCTGAACAAACTTGTGCCAGTTGCATCGAACAAACTTCTGCCAGTTGCATCAAACAAACTTGTGCCAGTTGCATCAAACAAACTTGTGCCAGTTGCGCAGAACAAACTTGTGCCACTTTCGTAGAACAAACTTGTGCCAGTTGAGTCGAACAAACTTGTGCCAGTTGCGTCAAACAAACTTGTGCCAGTTGTGTCAAACAAACTTGTGCCAGTTGCGTCAAACAAACTTGTGCCAGTTGCGTCAAACAAACTTGTGCCAGTTGAGTCGAACAAACTTGTGCCAGTTGCGTTAAACAAACTTGTGCCAGTTGCATTGAACAAAATTGTGCCAGTTGCGTCGAACAAACTTGTGCCAGTTGCTTCGAACAAACGTGCGCCAGTTGCGTCAAACAAACTTGTGCCAGTTGCGTTGAACAACCTTCTGCCAGTTGTGTCAAACAAACTTGTGTCAGTTGCGTAGAACAAACTTGTGCCAGTTGCGTAGAACAAACTTGTGCCAGTTGCGTAGAACAAACTTGTGCCAGTTGCATAGAGCAAACTTGTGCCAGATGCGTAGAACAATCTTGTGCCAGTTGCGTAGAACAAACTTGTGCCAGTTGCTTAGAACAAACTTGTGCCAGTTGCGTAGAATAAACTTGTGCCAGTTGCGTAGAACAAACTTGTGCCAGTTGCTTAGAACAAACTTGTGCAAGTTGCATAGAACAAACTAGTGCCAGTTGCATACAACAAACTTTTGCCAGTTGCGTAGAACAAACTTGTGCCTGTTGCGTAGAACAAACTTGTGCCAGTTGCATAGAACAAATTAGTGCCAGTTGTGTCAAACAAACTTGTGCCAGTTGTTTCGAACAAACTTGTGCCAGTGGCGTCGAGCAAACTTGTGACAGTTACGGCGAACAAACTTCTCCCAGTTGCGTCGAGAAAAGTTGTGCCAGTTGCGTCAAAAAAACTTGTGCCATTTGCGTCAAACAATCTTGTGCCAGTTGCATCGAACAAACCTGTGCCAGTTACGGCGAACAAACTTGTGCCAGTTTGCGTCGAGAAAACTTGTGCCAGTTGCGTCAAATAAACTTGTGCCAGTTGCGTCAAACAAACTTGCGCAAGTTGCGTCAAACAAACTTGTGCCTGTTGTGTCAAACAAACTTGTGCCAATTGAGTCGAAAAAACTTGTGCCAGTTACCTCAAACAAACTTGTGCCAGTTGGGTCGAAAAAACTTGTGCCAGTTGCGTTAAACAAACTTGTGCCAGTTGCATCGAACAAACTTGTGCCAGTTGCGTCGAAAAAACTTGTGCCAGTTGTGTCAAACAAACTTTTGTCAGTTGCGTAGAACAAACTTGTGCCAGATGCGTTGAACAAACTTATGTCAGTTGGGTAGAACAAACTTGTGCCAGTTGCATGAAACAAACTTGTGCCAGTTGCGTAAAACAAACTAGTGTCAGTTGGATAGAACAAACTTGTGCCAGATACGTAGAATAAACTTGTGCCAGTTGCGTAGAATAAACTTGTGCCAGTTGCGTAGAACAAACTTGTGCCAGTTACCTAGAACAAACTTCTGCCAGTTGCATAGAACAAACTTGTGCCAGATGCGTAGAACAAACTTGTGCCAGTTGCGTAGAACAAAATTGTGCCAGTTGCGTAGAACAAACTTGTGCCAGTTGCCTAGAACAAACTTGTGCCAGTTGCATAGAACAAACTTGTGCCATTTGCGTAGAACAAACTTGTGCCAGTTGCGTCGAACAAACTTGTGCCAGTTGCATCAAACAAACTTGTGCCAGTTGCGTAGAACAAACTTCGGCCAGTTGCGTCAAACAAACTTTTGCCAGTTGAGTCAAACAAACTTGTGACAGTTGCGTCAAACAAACTTGTGCCAGTTGCGTCAAACGAACTTGTGCCAATTGAGTCGAAGAAACTTGAGCCAGTTGCGTCGAACAAACTTGTGCCAGTTGCATCTAACAAACTTGTGCCAGTTGCGTCAAACAAACTTGGGCTAGTTGCGTCGAACAAACTTGTGCCAGTTGCGCCAAACAAACTTGTGCCAGTTGCGTCAAACAAACTTGTGCCAGTTGCGTCAAACAAACTTGTACAAGTTGCGAAAACAAACTTGTGCCAGTTGCGTCAAACAAACTTGTGCCAGATGTGTTGAACAAACTTGTGTCAGTTGCGTCGAACAAACTTGTGCCAGTTGCGTCGAACAAACTAGTGCCAGTTGCGTCGAACAAACTTGTGCCAGTTGCGTCGAACAAACTTGTGCCAGTTGCGTCAAACAAAATTGTGCCAGTTGCGTAGAACAAACTTGTGCCAGTTGCGTCCAACAAACTTGTGCCAGGTGCGTAGAACAAACTTGTGCCAGTTGCGTCAAACAAACTTATGCCAGTTGCGTAGAACAAACTAGTGCCAGTTGCATACAACAAACTTGTGCCAGTTGAATATAACCAACTTGTGCCAGTTGCGTAGAACAAACTTGTGCCAGTTGCATAGAACAAACTTGTGCCAGTTGCATAGAACAAACTTGCGCCAGTTGCGTCAAACAAACTTGTGCCAGTTGCTTCGAACAAACTTGTGCCAGTGGCGTCGAACAAACTTGTGCCAGTTACGGCAAACAAACTTGTGCCAGTTGCGTTGAGAAAACTTGTGCCAGTTGCGTCAAAAAAACTTGTGCCAGTTGCGTCAAACAAACTTGTGCCAGTTGCGTCGAACAAACTTGTGCCAGTTACGGTGAACAAACTTGTGCCAGTTGCGTCGAGAAAACTTGTGCCAGTTGCGTCAAATAAACTTGCACCAGTTGCGTCAAACAAACTTGTGCCAGTTGCGTCAAACAAACTTGTGCCAGTTGTGTCAAACAAACTTGTGCCAGTTGCGTCAAACAAACTTGTGCCAATTGAGTCGAAAAAACGTGTGCCAGTTACCTCGAACAAACTTGTGCCAGTTGCGTCTAACAAACTTGTGCCAGTTGCGTCAAACAAACTTGGGCCAGTTGCGTCGAACAAACTTGTGCCAGTTGCGTCAAACAAACTTGTGCCAATTGCATAAAAAAAACTTGTGCCAGTTGCATCAAACAAACTTCTGCCAGTTGCGTAGAACAAACATGTGTCAGTTGCGTAGAACATCCTTGTGCCAGTCGCGTCAAACAAACTTGTGCCAGTTGTGTCAAACAAACTTGTGACAGTTGCGTCAAACAAACTTGTGCCAGTTGCGTCAAACAAACTTGTGCCAGTTGGGTCGAACAAACTTGTGCCAGTTGTGTTAAAAAAAAGGTGCCAATTGCATCGAACAAACTTGTGCAAGTTGCGTCGAACAAACTTGCGCCAGTTTTGTTCAAACAAACTTGTGCCAGTTGCGTTGAACAAACTTGTGCCAGTTGTGTCAAACAAACTTGTGTCAGTTGCGTAGAACAAACTTGTGCCAGTTGTGTAGAACAAACTTGTGCCAGTTGCATAGAACAAACTTGTGCCAGTTGCATAGAGCAAACTTGTGCCAGATGCGTAGAACAAACTTGTGCCAGTTGCGTAGAACAAACTTGTGCCAGTTGCGTAGAACAAACTTGTGCCAGTTGCGTAGAATAAACTTGTGCCAGTTGCATAGAACAAACTTGTGCCAGTTGCGTAGAACAAACTTGTGCAAGTTGCATAGAACAAACTTGTGCCAGTTGTGTAGAACATACTTGTGCCAGTTGCGTCGAGAAAAGTTGTGCCAGTTGCGTCAAATAAACTTGCGCCAGTTGCGGCAAACAAACTTGTGCCAGTTGAGTCAAACAAACTTGTGACAGTTGCGTCAAACAAACTTGTACCAGTTGCGTCAAACAAACTTGTGCCAATTGAGTCGAAGAAACTTGTGCCAGTTGCGTCGAACAAACTTGTGCCAGTTGCGTCTAACAAACTTGTGCCAGTTGCGTCAAACAAACTTGGGCCAGTTGCGGCGAACAAACTTGTGCCAGTTGCATCGAACAAACTTGTGCCAGTTGCGTAGAACAAACTTGTGCCAGTTGCGTCAAACAAACTTGTGCCAGTTGCGTAGAACAAACTTGTGCCAGTTGCGTAGAACAACCTTGTGCCAGTTGCGTCAAACAAATTTGTGCTAGTTGCGTCAAACAAACTTGTGCCAGTTGCGTCAAACAAACTTGTGCCAGTTGTGTCAAACAAACTTTTGCCAGTTGGTTCGAACAAACTTTTGCCAGTTGCGTCCAACAAACTTGTACCAGTTGCGTCGAAGAAACTTGTGCCAGTTGCGTCGAACAAACTTGTACCAGTTGCGTAGAAGAACCTTGTGCCAGTTGCGTCAAACGAACTTGTGCCAGTTGCGTCAAACAAACTTTTGCCAGTTGCGTCGAACAAACTTGTGCCAGTTGCGTCGAACAAACTTGTGCCAGTTGCGTAGAACAACCTTGTGCCAGTTGCGTCAAACAAACTTGTTCTAGTTGCATCAAACAAACTTGTGCCAGTTGCGTCGAACAAACTTGTGCCAGTTGTGTCAAACAAACTTTTGCCAGTTGGTTCGAACAAACTTTTGCCAGTTGCGTCCAACAAACTTGTACCAGTTGCGTCGAAGAAACTTGAGCCAGTTGCGTCGAACAAACTTGTACCAGTTGCGTAGAAGAACCTTGTGCCAGTTGCGTCAAACGAACTTGTGCCAGTTGCGTCAAACAAACTTTTGCCAGTTGCATCGAACAAACTTGTGCCAGTTGCGTCGAACAAACTTGTGCCAGTTGTGTCGACCAAACTTGTGCCAGTTGCGTCAAAAAAACTTGTGCCAGTTGTGTCGACCAAACTTCTGCCAGTGGCATCCAACAAACTTGTGCCAGTTGTGTCAAACAAACTTGTGCCAGTTGCGTCAAACAAACTTGTGCCTCTTGCGTCAAACAAACTTGTGCCAGTTGCGTCAAACAAACTTGTACCAATTGAGTCGAAAAAACTTGTGCCTGTTTTGCGTTAAACAAACTTGTGCCAGTTGTATCGAACAAACTTGTGCCAGTTTCGTAGAACAACCTTGTGCCAGTTGCGTCAAACAAACTTGTGCCAGTTGTGTCAAACAAACTTGTGCCAGTTGCGTCAAACAAACTTGTGCCAGTTGGGTCGAACAAACTTGTGCCAGTTGCGTTAAACAAACTTCTGCCAGTTGCATCGAACAAACTTGCGCCAGTTGCGTCAAACAAACTTGTGCCAGTTGCGTTGAACAAACTTCTGCCAGTTGTGTCAAACAAACTTGTGTCAGTTGCGTAGAACAAACTTGTGCCAGTTGCGTCGAACAAACTTGTGTCAGTTGCGTAGAACAAACTTGTGTCAGTTGCGTAGAACAAACTTGTGCCAGTTGGGTCGAACAAACTTGTGCCAGTTGCGTTAAACAAACTTGTGCCAGTTGCATCGAAGAAACTTGTGCCAGTTGCGTCGAACAAACTTGTGCCAGTTGCGTCGAACAAACTTGCGCCAGTTGCGTCAAACAAACTTGTGCCAGTTGCATTGAACAAACTTATGAAAGTTGTGTCAAACAAACTTGTGTCAGTTGCGTAGAACAAACTTGTGCCAGTTGCGTCGAACAAACTTGTTTCAGTTGGGTAGAACAAACTTGTGCCAGTTGCGTGAAACAAACTTGTGCCAGTTGCGTAAAACAAACTAGTGTCAGTTGGATAGAACAAACTTGTGCCAGATGCATAGAATAAACTTGTGCCAGTTGCGTAGAACAAACTTGTGCCAGTTGCGCAGAACAAACTTGTGCCAGTTACGTAGAATAAACTTGTGCCAGTTCCATAGAACAAACTTGTGCCAGATGCGTTGAACAAACTTGTGCCAGTTGCGTAGAACAAACTTGTGCCAGTTGCGTAGAACAAACTTGTGCCAGTTGCGTAGAACAAACTTGTGCCAGTTGTGTAGAACAAACTTGTGCCAGTTGCGTAGAACAAACTTGTGCCAGTTGCATAGAACAAAATTGTGCCAATTGTGTAGAACATACTTTTGCCACTAGCGCCGAGAAAAGTTGTGCCAGTTGCATCAAATAAACTTGTGCCAGTTGCGTCAAACAAACTTGTGCCAGTTGAGTCAAACAAACTTGTGACAGTTGCGTCAAACAAACTTGTGCCAGTTCCGTCAAACAAACTTGTGCCAATTGAGTTGAAGAAACTTGTGCCAGTTGCATAGAACAAACTTGTGCCAGTTGCGTCTAACAAATTTGTGCCAGTTGCTTCAAAAAAACTTGGGCTAGTTGCGTCGAACAAACTTGTGCCAGTTGCGCCAAACAAACTTGTGCCAGTTGCTTCAAACAAACTTGTGCCAGTTGCGTCAAACAAACTTGTACAAGTTGCGAAAACAAACTTGTGCCAGTTGCGTCAAACAAACTTGTGCCAGATGTGTTGAACAAACTTGTGCCAGTTGCGTATAACAAACTTGTGCCAGTTGCATAGAACAAACTTGTGCCAGTTGCGTAGAACAAACTTGTGCCTGTTGCATAGAACAAACTTGTGCCAGTTGCATCAAACAAACTTGTGCCAGTTGCTTCGAAAAAATTTGTGCCAGTGGCGTCGAACAAACTTGTGCCAGTTACGGCGAACAAATTTGTGCCAGTTGCGTCGAGAAAACTTGTGCCAGTTGCGTCAAAAAAACTTGTGCCAGTTGCGTCAAACAAACTTGTGCCAGTTGCGTCGAACAAACTTGTGCCAGTTACGGTGAACAAACTTGTGCCAGTTGCGTCGAGAAAACTTGTGCCAGTCGCGTCAAATAAACTTGTGCCAGTTGCGTCAAACAAACTTGTGCCAGTTGCGTCAAACAAACTTGTGCCAGTTGCGTCAAACAAACTTGTGCCAGCTGCGTCAAACAAACTTGTGCCAATTGAGTCGAAAAAACGTGTGCCAGTTACCTCGAACAAACTTTTGCCAGTTGCGTCTAACAAACTTGTGCCAGTTGCGTCAAACAAACTTGGGCCAGTTGCGTCGAACAAACTTGTGCCAGTTGCGTCAAACAAACTTCTGCCAGTTGCATCAAAAAAACTTGTGCCAGTTGCATCAAACAAACTTGTGCCAGTTGCGTAGAACAAACATGTATCAGTTGCGTACAACATCCTTGTTACAGTCGCATCAAACAACTTGTGCCAGTTGTGTCAAACAAACTTGTGCCAGTTGCGTCAAACAAACTTGTGCCAGTTGCGTCAAACAAACTTGTGCCAGTTGGGTCGAACAAACTTGTGCCAGTTGTGTTAAACAAACTTGTGCCAGTTGCATCGAACAAACTTGTGCAAGTTGCGTCGAACAAACTTGTGACAGTTGCGTCGAACAAACTTGCGCCAGTTGCGTCAAACAAACTTGTGCCAGTTGCGTTGAACAAACTTCTGCCAGTTGTGTCAAACAAACTTGTGCCAGTTGCGTAGAACAAACTTGTGCCAGTTGCATAGAACAAACTTGTGCCAGATGCGTAGAGCAAACTTGTGCCAGTTGCGTAGAACAAACTTGTGCCAGTTGCGTAGAACAAACTTGTGCCAGTTGCGTAGAACAAACTTGTGCAAGATACATAGAACAAACTTGAGCCAGTTGTGTAGAACATACTTGTGCCAGTTGCGTCGAGAAAAGTTGTGCCAGTTGCGTCAAATAAACTTGTGCCAGTTGCTGCAAACAAACTTGTGCCAGTTGAGTCAAACAAACTTGTGACAGTTGCGTTAAACAAACTTGTACCAGTTGCGTCAAACAAACTTGTGCCAATTGAGTCGAAGAAACTTGTGCCAGTTGGCACAAGTTTGTTTGACGCAACTGGTACAAGTTGCGTCAAACAAACTTGTGCCAACTGGCACAAGTTTCTTCAACTCAATTGGCACAAGTTTGTTTGACGCAACTGGTACAAGTTGCGTCAAACAAACTTGTGCCAATTGAGTCGAAGAAACTTGTGCCAGTTGCGTCGAACAAACTTGTGCCAGTTGCGTCCTACAAACTTGTGCCAGTTGCGTCAAACAAACTTGGGCCAGTTGCGGCGAACAAACTTGTGCCAGTTGCATCGAACAAACTTGTGCCAGTTGCGTAGAACAAACTTGTGCCAGTTGCGTCAAACAAACTTGTGCCAGTTGCGTAGAACAAACTTGTGCCAGTTGGGTAGAAGAACCTTGTGCCAGTTGCATCAAACAAAGTTGTGCTAGTTGTGTCAAACAAACTTGTGCCAGTTGCGTCGAACAAACTTGTGCCAGTTGTGTCAAACAAACTTTTGCAAGTTGGTTCGAACAAACTTTTGCCAGTTGCGTCTAACAGACTTGTACCAGTTGCGTCGAAGAAACTTGTGCCAGTTGCGTCGAACAAACTTGTACCAGTTGCGTAGAACAAACTTGTGCCAGTTGCGTCAAACAAACTTATGCCAGTTGCATAGAAAAAACTAGTTCCAGTTGCATAGAACAAACTTGTGCCAGTTGCGTAGAACAAACTTGTGCCGGTTGCGTCAAACAAACTTGTGCCAGTTGCGTCGAACAAACTTGTGCCAGTTGCGTCGAAGAAACTTGTGGCAGTTTTGTCAAACAAACTTGTGCCAGTTGCGTCGAACATACTTGTGCCAGTTACGTCGAACAAACTTGTGCCAGTTACATTAAACAAACTTGTGCCAGTTGCGTTGAGAAAACTTGTGCCAGTTGCGTCAAAAAAAACTTGTGCCAGTTGCGTCAAACAAACTTGTGCCTCTTGCGTCACACAAACTTGTGCCTCTTGCGTCAAACAAACTTGTGCCAGTTGCGTCAAACAAACTTGTGCCAATTGACTCGAAAAAACTTGTGACTGTTACGTCGAACAAACTTGTGCCAGTTGCGTCTAACAAACTTGTGCCAGTTGCGTCAAACAAACTTGTGACAGTTGCGTCGAACAAACTTGTGCCAGTTGCCTCAAACAAACTTGTGCCAGTTGCGTAGAACAAACTTGTGCCAGTTGCGTAGAAGAACCTTGTGCCAGTTGCGTCAAACAAACTTGTGCCAGTTGCGTCAAACAAACTTGTGCCAGTTGCGTCGAACAAACTTGTGCCAGTTGCGTCAAACAAACTTGTGCCAGTTGCGCCAAAAAAACTTGTGACAGTTCCATCAAAAAAACTTGTGCCAGTTGAGTCAAACAAACTTGTACAAGTTGCGAAAACAAACTTATGCCAGTTGCGTCAAACAATCTTGTGTCAGATGTGTTGAACAAACATGTGCCAGTTGCATCGAACAAACTTGTGCCAGTTGCGTCGAACAAACTTGTGCCAGTTGCGTTGAACAAACTTGTGCCAGTTGCGTAGAACAAACTTGTGCCAGTTGCGTCGGACAAACTTGTGCCAGTTGCGTCGAACAAACTTGTGACAGTTGCGTAGAACAAACTTGTGCCAGTTGTTTCAAACAAACTTTTGTCAGTTTTGTCAAACAAACTTGGGCCTGTTGCGTCAAACAAACTTGTGCCAGTTGCTTAGAACAAACTTGTGCCAGTTGCGTAGAACAAACTTGTGCCAGTTGCGTCAAACAAACTTGTGCCAGATGCGTAGGACAAACTTGTGCAAGTTGCGTCAAACAAACTTGTGCCAGTTGCGTAGAACAAACTTGAACCAGTTGCGTAGAACAAACTTGTGCCAGTTGCATCGAACAAACTTGCGCCAGTTGCATTGAACAAACTTGTGCCAGTTGTGCAGAAAAACTTGTGCCAGTTAAGTCAAACAGACTTGTGCCAGTTGCTTCAAACAAATTTATGCCAGTTGCACAGAACTAACTTGTGCAAGTTGCATCGAACAAACTTGTGCCAGTTGCGTCGAACACACTTGTGCCTGTTGCGTCGGACAAACTTGTGCCAATTGAGTCGAACAAACTTGTGCCAGTTGTGTCAAACAAACTTGTGCCAGTTGTGTCAAACAAACTTGTGCCAGTTGCGTAGAACAAACTTGTGCCAGTTACGTAGAACAAACTTGTGCCAGTTGTGTCAGACAAACTTGTGCCAGTTGCATAGAACAAACTTGTGCCAGTTTCGTAGAACAAACTTGTACCAGTTGCGTCAAAAAAACTTGTGCTAGTTGTGTTAAACAAACTTTTGCCAGTTGCGTTGAACAATCTTGTGCCAGTTGCGTCGAACAAACTTGTGCCAGTTGCGTCAAACAAACTTGTGCTAGTTGCGTTAAACAAACTTGTGCCAGTTGCGTCGAACATACTTGTGCCACTTGTGTTGAATAAACTTGTGCCAGTTGCGTCAAACAAACTTGGGCCAGTTGTGTAGAACAAACTAGTGCCAGTTGCGAACTACAAACTTGTGCTACTTGCGTAGGACAAACTTGTGCCAGTTGCGTCAAACAAACTTGTGCCAGTTACGTCTAACAAACTTGTGCCAGTTGCGTAGAACAAACTTGTGAAAGTTGCGTAGAACAAACTTGTGCCAGTTGCATCGAACAAACTTGTGCCAGTTGCGTTGAACAAAGTTGTGCCAGTTGCGTAGAAAAAACTTGTGCCAGTTGCGTAGAACAAACTTGTGCCAGTTGCGTCAAACAAACTTGTGCCAGTTGCATCGAACAAACTTGTGCCAGTTGCGTCGAACAAACTTGTGCCAGTTGCGTCAAACAAACTTGTGCCAGTTGCGTCAAACAAACTTGTGCCAGTTGCGTAGAACAAACTTGTGCCAGTTGCATAGAACAAACTTGTGCCAGTTGCGTAGAACAAACTTGTGTCAGTTACATCGAACAAACTTGTGCCAGTTGCGTAGGACAAACTTGTGCCAGTTACATAGAACAAACTTGTGCCAGTTGTGTCAAACAAACTTGTGCCAGTTGCGTCAAACAAACTTGTGCCAGTTGCGTAGAACAAACTTGAGCCAGTTGCGTAGAACAAACTTGTGACAGTTGCGTCGAACATACTTGTGCCAGTTGCGTAGAACAAACTTGTGCCAGTTGCGTCAAACAAACTTGTGCCAGTTGCATCGAACAAACTTGTGCCAGTTGCGTCGAACAAACTTGTGCCAGTTGTGTCAAACAAACTTGTGCCAGTTGCGTCAAACAAACTTGTGCCAGTTGCGTAGAACAAACTTGTGCCAGTTGCATAGAACAAACTTGTGCCAGTTGCGTAGAACAAACTTGTGTCAGTTACATCGAACAAACTTGTGCCAGTTGCGTAGGACAAACTTGTGCCAGTTACATAGAACAAACTTGTGCCAGTTGTGTCAAACAAACTTGTGCCAGTTGCGTCAAACAAACTTGTGCCAGTTGCGTAGAACAAACTTGAGCCAGTTGCGTAGAACAAACTTTTGACAGTTGCGTCGAACAAACTTGTGCCAGTTGCATCGAACAAACTTGCGCCAGTTGCATTGAACAAACTTGTGCCAATTGTGCAGAACAAACTTGTGCCAGTTAAGTCAAACAGACTTGTGCCAGTTGCTTCAAACAAATTTATGCCAGTTGCACAGAACTAACTTGTGCCAGTTGCATCGAACAAACTTGTGCCAGTTGCGTCGAACACACTTGTGCCAGTTGCGTCGGACAAACTTGTGCCAATTGAGTCGAACAAACTTGTGCCAGTTGTGTCAAACAAACTTGTGCCAGTTGCATAAGACAAACTTGTGCCAGTTGCGTAGTACAAACTTGTGCCAGTTGCGTCAAACAAACTTGTGCCAGTTACGTCTAACAAACTTGTGCCAGTTGCGTAGAACAAACTTGTGAAAGTTGCGTAGAACAAACTTGTGCCAGTTGCATCGAACAAACTTGTGCCAGTTGCGTTGAACAAAGTTGTGCCAGTTGCGTAGAAAAAACTTGTGCCAGTTGCGTAGAACAAACTTGTGCCAGTTGCGTCAAACAAACTTGTGCCAGTTGCATCGAACAAACTTGTGCCAGTTGCGTCGAACAAACTTGTGCCAGTTGCGTCAAACAAACTTGTGCCAGTTGCGTCAAACAAACTTGTGCCAGTTGCGTAGAACAAACTTGTGCCAGTTGCATAGAACAAACTTGTGCCAGTTGCGTAGAACAAACTTGTGTCAGTTACATCGAACAAACTTGTGCCAGTTGCGTAGGACAAACTTGTGCCAGTTACATAGAACAAACTTGTGCCAGTTGTGTCAAACAAACTTGTGCCAGTTGCGTCAAACAAACTTGTGCCAGTTGCGTAGAACAAACTTGAGCCAGTTGCGTAGAACAAACTTGTGACAGTTGCGTCGAACATACTTGTGCCAGTTGCGTAGAACAAACTTGTGCCAGTTGCGTCAAACAAACTTGTGCCAGTTGCATCGAACAAACTTGTGCCAGTTGCGTCGAACAAACTTGTGCCAGTTGTGTCAAACAAACTTGTGCCAGTTGCGTCAAACAAACTTGTGCCAGTTGCGTAGAACAAACTTGTGCCAGTTGCATAGAACAAACTTGTGCCAGTTGCGTAGAACAAACTTGTGTCAGTTACATCGAACAAACTTGTGCCAGTTGCGTAGGACAAACTTGTGCCAGTTACATAGAACAAACTTGTGCCAGTTGTGTCAAACAAACTTGTGCCAGTTGCGTCAAACAAACTTGTGCCAGTTGCGTAGAACAAACTTGAGCCAGTTGCGTAGAACAAACTTTTGACAGTTGCGTCGAACAAACTTGTGCCAGTTGCATCGAACAAACTTGCGCCAGTTGCATTGAACAAACTTGTGCCAATTGTGCAGAACAAACTTGTGCCAGTTAAGTCAAACAGACTTGTGCCAGTTGCTTCAAACAAATTTATGCCAGTTGCACAGAACTAACTTGTGCCAGTTGCATCGAACAAACTTGTGCCAGTTGCGTCGAACACACTTGTGCCAGTTGCGTCGGACAAACTTGTGCCAATTGAGTCGAACAAACTTGTGCCAGTTGTGTCAAACAAACTTGTGCCAGTTGCATAAGACAAACTTGTGCCAGTTGCGTAGTACAAACTTGTGCCAGTTACGTAGAACAAACTTGTGCCAGTTGTGTCAGACAAACTTGTGCCAGTTGCATAGAACAAACTTGTGCCAGTTTCGTAGAACAAACTTGTGCCAGTTGCGTAGAACAAACTTGTGCCAGTTGCGTCGAACAAACTTGTGCCAGTTGCATCGAACAAACTTGTGCCAGTTGCATTGGACAAACTTGTGCCAGTTGTGTTGAACAAACTTGTGACAGTTGCGTAGAACAAACTTGTGCCAGTTGTTTCAAACAAACTTTTGCCAGTTGCGTCGAACAAACTTGGGCCAGTTGCGTCAAACAAACTTGTGCCAGTTGCGTAGAAGAAACTTGTGCCAGTTGCGAACTACAAACTTGTGCCAGTTGCGTAGAACAAACTTGTGCCAGTTGCGAACTACAAACTTGTGCCAGTGGCGTCAAACAAACTTGTGCTAGTTGCGTTAAACAAACTTTTGCCAGTTGCGTTGAACAATCTTGTGCCAGTTGCGTCGAACAAACTTGTGCCAGTTGCGTCAAACAAACTTGTGCTAGTTGCGTTAAACAAACTTGTGCCAGTTGCGTCGAACATACTTGTGCCAGTTGTGTTGAATAAACTTGTGCCAGTTGCGTTGAACAAACTTGTGACAGTTGCGTAGAACAAACTTGTGACAGTTGGGTCGAATAAACTTGTGCCATTTGTGTCAACCAAACTTGTGCCATTTGTGTCAAACAAACTTGTGCCAGTTGCGTAGAACAAACTTGTGCCAGTTGCGTAGAACAAACTTGTGCCAGTCGCGTAGAACAAACTTGTGCCAGTTACGTAGAACAAACTTGTACCAGTTGCATCAAACAAACTTGTGCCAGTTGCGTCAAACAAACTTGTGCCAGTTGCGTAGAACAAACTTGAGACAGTTGCGTAGAACAAACTTGTGCCAGTTGCATCGAACATACTTGTGCCAGTTCCGTTGAACAAACTTGTGCCAGTTGCGTAGAACAAACTTGTATCAGTTGCGTAGAACAAACTTGTGCCAGTTGCATAGAAGAAACATTCTCCAGTTGCGTAGAACAAACTTGTGCCAGTTGCGTCGAACAAACTTGTGCCAGTTGCATCGAACAAACTTGTGCCAGTTGCGTTGGGCAAACTTGTGCCAGTTGCGTTGACCAAACTTGTGACAGTTGCGTAGAACAAACTTGTGCCAGTTGTTTCAAACAAACTTTTGCCAGTTGCGTCAAACAAACTTGGGCCAGTTGCGTCAAACAAACTTGTGCCAGTTGCGTAGAACAAACTTGTGCCAGTTGCGAACTACAAACTTGTGCCAGTTGCGTTGAACAAACTTGGGCCAGTTGCGTCAAACAAACTTGTTCTAGTTGCGTTAAACAAACTTTTGCCAGTTGCGTTGAACAATCTTGTGCCAGTTGCGTCGAACAAACTTGTGCCAGTTGCGTCAAACAAACTTGTGCTAGTTGCGTTAAACAAACTTGTGCCAGTTGCGTCGAACATACTTGTGGAAGTTGTGTTGAATAAACTTGTGCCAGTTGCGTTGAACAAACTTGTGACAGTTGCGAAGAACAAACTTGTGCCAGGTGGGTTGAATAAACTTGTGCCATTTGTGTCAAACAAACTTGTGCCATTTGTGTCAAACAAACTTGTGCCAGTTGCGTAGAACAAATTTGTGCCAGTTGCATAGAACAAACTTATGCCAGTTGCGTAGAACAAACTTGTGCCAGTTACGTAGAACAAACTTGTGCCAGTTGCGTCAAACAATCTTGTGCCAGTTGCGTCAAACAAACTTGGGCCAGTTCCGTAGAACAAACTTTTGCCAGTTGCGTAGGACAAACTTGTGCCAGTTGCATCAAACAAACTTGTGCCAGTTGCGTTGAACAAACTTGAGCCAGTTGCGTAGAACAAACTTGTGCCAGTTGCGTCGAACATACTTGTACCAGTTGTGTTGAATAAACTTGTGCCAGTTGCGTCAAACAAACTTGTGCCAGTTGCGTAGAACAAACATGTGCCAGTTGCGTCGAACAAAATTCTGCCAGTCGCATAGAACAAACTTGTGCTAATTGCATAGAATAAACTTGGGCCAGTTGCGTAGAACAAACTTCCGCCAGTTGCGAAGAACAAACTTGTGCCAATTGCGACAAACAAACTTGTGCCAGTTGTGTAGAACAAACTTGCGCCAGTTGCGTAGAACAAACTTGTGCCAGTTGCGTCGAACAAACTTGTGCCAGATATGTCGAACAAACTTGTGCCTGTTGCAGCGAACAAACTTGTGCCAGTTGCGTAGGACAAACTTGTGCCAGTTGCGTTGAACAAACTTGTGCCAGTTGCGTAGAACAAACTTGTGCCAGTTGTTTCAAACAAACTTTTGCCAGTTGAGTCAAACAAACTTGTGCCAGTTGCGTCGAACAAACTTGTGCCAGTTGCGTAGAACAAACTTCTGCCAGATGCGTCGAACAAACTTGTGCCAGTTGCATCAAACAAACTTGTGCCAGTTGCGTAGAACCAACTTGTGCCTGTTGCGTAGAACAAAATTGTGCCAGTTCCGTAGAACAAACTTCTGCCAGATGCGTCAAACAAACTTGTGCCAGTTGCGTCAAACAATCTTGTGCCGGTTGCGAAGAACAAACTTGTGCCTGTTGCGTAGAACAAAATTGTGCCAGTTGCGTAGAACAACCTTGTGCCAGTTGCGTAGAACAAACTTGTGCCAGTTGCGTAGAACAAACTTGTGCTAGTTGCTTAGAACAAACTTGTGCCAGTTGCGTAGAACAAACTTGTGTCAGTTGCGTAGAACAAACTTCTGCCAGTTGCGTCAAACAAACTTGGGCCAGTTGCGTAGAACAAACTTGTGCCAGTTGCGAACTACAAACTTGTGCCAGTTTCGTAGGACAAACTTGTGCCAGTTGCGTAGAATAAACTTCTGCCAGTTGCGTCAAACAAACTTGGCCAGTTGCGTAGAACAAACTTGTGCCAGTTACGAACTACAAACTTGTGCCAGTTTCGTAGAACAAACTTGTGTCAGTTGCGTAGAACAAACTTCTGCCAGTTGCGTCAAACAAACTTGGGCCAGTTGCGTAGAACAAACTAGTGCCAGTTGCGAACTACAAACTTTTGCTACTTTCGTAGGACAAACTTGTGCCAGTTACGTCAAACAAACTTGTGCCAGTTACGTCTAACAAACTTGTGCCAGTTGCGTAGAACAAACTTGTGAAAGTTGCGTAGAACAAACTTGTGCCAGTTGCATCGAACAAACTTGTGTCAGTTGCGTAGAACAAACTTGAGTCAGTTGCGTAGAACAAACTTGTGACAGTTGCTTTGAACATACTTGTGCCAGTTGCGTTGAACAAACTTGTGCCAGTTGCATCGAACAAACTTGTGCCAGTTGCGTCGAACAAACTTGTGCCAGTTGCATCAAACAAACTTGTGCCAGTTGCGTTGAACAAACTTGTGCCAGTTGCGTAGAACAAACTTGTGCTAGTTGCATAGAACAAACTTGTGCCAGTTGCGTAGAACAAACTTGTGCCAGTTGCATCGAACAAACTTGTGCCAGTTGCGTAGAACAAACTTGTGCCAGTTACATAGAACAAACTTGTGCCAGTTGTTTCAAACAAACTTGTGCCAGTTGCGTCAAACAAACTTGTGTCATTTGCGTAGAACAAACTTGAGTCAGTTGAGTAGAACAAACTTGTGACAGTTGCTTCGAACATACTTGTGCCAGTTGCGTTGAACAAACTTGTGCCAGTTGCGTAGAACAAACTTGTGCCAGTTGTTTCAAACAAACTTTTGTCAGTTTTGTCAAACAAACTTGGGCCTGTTGCGTCAAACAAACTTGTGCCAGTTACTTAGAACAAACTTGTGCCAGTTGCGTAGAACAAACTTGTGCCAGTTGTGTCAAACAAACTTGTGCCAGATGCGTAGGACAAACTTGTGCCAGTTGCGTCGAACAAACTTGTGACAGTTGCGTCGAACAAACTTGTGACAGTTGCGTAGAACAAACTTGTGCCAGTTGTTTCAAACAAACTTTTGTCAGTTTTGTCAAACAAACTTGGGCCTGTTGCGTCAAACAAACTTGTGCCAGTTACTTAGAACAAACTTGTGCCAGTTGCGTAGAACAAACTTGTGCCAGTTGTGTCAAACAAACTTGTGCCAGATGCGTAGAACAAACTTGTGCCAGTTGCGTCAAACAAACTTGGGCCAGTTGCGTAGAACAAACTAGTGCCAGTTGCGAACTACAAACTTGTGCTACTTGCGTAGGACAAACTTGTGCCAGTTGCGTCAAACAAACTTGTGCCAGTTACGTCTAACAAACTTGTGCCACTTGCGTAGAAGAAACTTGTGAAAGTTGCGTAGAACAAACTTGTGCCAGTTGCATCGAACAAACTTGTGCCAGTTGCGTTGAACAAAGTTGTGCCAGTTGCGTAGAACAAACTTGTGCCAGTTGCGTAGAACAAACTTGTGCCAGTTGCGTCAAACAAACTTGTGCCAGTTGCATCGAACAAACTTGTGCCAGATGCGTAGGACAAACTTGTGCCAGTTGCGTCAAACAAACTTGGGCCAGTTGCGTAGAACAAACTAGTGCCAGTTGCGTAGAACAAACTTGTGCCAGTTGCATAGAACAAACTTGTGCTAGTTGCGTAGAACAAACTTGTGCCAGTTGCATCGAACAAACTTGTGCCAGTTGCGTAGAACAAACTTGTGCCAGTTACATAGAACAAACTTGTGCCAGTTGTGTCAAACAAACTTGTGCCAGTTGCGTCAAACAAACTTGTGCCAGTTGCGTAGAACAAACTTGAGCCAGTTGCGTAGAACAAACTTGTGATAGTTGCGTCGAACATACTTGTGCCAGTTGCGTTAAACAAACTTGTGCCGGTTGCGTAGAACAAACTTGTGACAGTTGCGTAGAACAAACTTGTGCCAGTTGTTTCAAACAAACTTTTGTCAGTTTTGTCAAACAAACTTGTGCCTGTTGCGTCAAACAAACTTGTGCCAGTTGCTTAGAACAAACTTGTGCCAGTTGCGTAGAACAAACTTGTGCCAGTTGTGTCAAACAAACTTGTGCCAGATGCGTAGGACAAACTTGTGCCAGTTGCGTCAAACAAACTTGTGCCAGTTGTATAGAACAAACTTGAGCCAGTTGCGTAGAACAAACTTGTGCCAGTTGCATCGAACAAACTTGCGCCAGTTGCATTGAACAAAGTTGTGCCAGTTGTGCAGAACAAACTTGTGCCAGTTAAGTCAAACAAACTTGTGCCAGTTGCTTCAAACAAATTTATGCCAGTTGCACAGAACTAACTTGTTCCAGTTGCATCGAACAAACTTGTGCCAGTTGCGTCGAACATACTTGTGCCAGTTGCGTCGGACAAACTTGTGCCAATTGACTCGAACAAACTTGTGCCAGTTGTGTCAATCAAACTTGTGCCAGTTGCATAAGACAAACTTGTGCCAGTTGCGTAGAACAAACTTGTGCCAGTTACGTAGAACAAACTTGTGCCAGTTGTGTCAGACAAACTTGTGCCAGTTGCATAGAACAAACTTGTGCCAGTTTCGTAGAACAAACTTGTGCCAGTTGCGTAGAACAAACTTGTGCCAGTTGCGTCGAACAAACTTGTGCCAGTTGCGCCGAACAAACTTGTGCCAGTTGCGTCGAACAATCTTGTGCCAGTTTCGTCGAACAAACTTGTGCCAGTTGCGTAGAACAAACTTGTGCCAGTTGTGTCAAACAAACTTGTGCCAGTTGCGTCAAACAAACTTGGGCCAGTTGCGTTGAACAAACTTTTGCCAGTTGCATAGAACAAACTTTTGCTAGTTGCGTAGAACAAACTTGTGCCAGTTGCGTAGAACAAACTTGTGTCAGTTGCGTAGAACAAACTTGTGCCAGTTGCGTCAAACAAACTTGGGCCAGTTGCGTAGAACAAACTTGTGCCAGTTGCGAACTACAAACTTGTGCCAGTTTCGTAGGACAAACTTGTGCCAGTTGCGTAGAATAAACTTCTGCCAGTTGCGTCAAACAAACTTGGGCCAGTTGCGTAGAATAAACTTGTGTCAGTTGCGAACTACAAACTTGTGCCAGTTTCGTAGAACAAACTTGTGTCAGTTGCGTAGAATAAACTTCTGCCAGTTGCGTCAAACAAACTTGTGCTTCTTGCGTAGGACAAACTTGTGCCAGTTGCGAACTACAAACTTGTGCTTCTTGCGTAGGACAAACTTGTGCCAGTTGCGTCAAACAAACTTGTACCAGTTACGTCAAACAAACTTGTGCCAGTTGCGTAGAACAAACTTGTGAAAGTTGCGTAGAACAAACTTGTGCCAGTTGCATCGAACAAACTTGTGCTTGTTGCGTTGAACAAAGTTGTGCCAGTTGCGTAGAACAAACTTCTGCCAGTTGCGTAGAACAAACTAGTGCCAGTTGCGTCGAACAAACTTGTGCCAGTTGCGTCGAACAAACTTGTGCCAGTTGCGTTGAACAAACTTGTGCCAGTTGCGTTGAACAAACTTGTGCCAGTTGCGTCAAACAAACTTGTGCCAGTTGTGTTGAACAAACTTGTGCCAGTTGCGTAGAACAAACTTGTGCCAGTTGCATAGAACAAACTTGTGCCAGTTGTGTAGAACAAACTTGTGCCAGTTGCATCGAACAAACTTGTGCCAGTTGCGTAGAACAAACTTGTGCCAGTTACATAGAACAAACTTGTGCCAGTTGTGTCAAACAAACTTGTGCCAGTTGCATCAAACAAAC
Organism: Macrobrachium rosenbergii; assembly: GCA_039081455.1. Lineage (NCBI taxonomy): Eukaryota > Metazoa > Arthropoda > Malacostraca > Decapoda > Palaemonidae > Macrobrachium > Macrobrachium rosenbergii. The sequence goes on along the minus strand of JANJGK010000344.1, from coordinate 482,554 downwards.
TTGTGCCAGTTGCGTAGAACAAACTTGAGCCAGTTGCGTAGAACAAACTTGTGACAGTTGCGTCGAGCATACTTGTGCCAGTTGCGTTGAACAAACTTGTGTCAGTTGTGTAGAACAAACTTGTGCCAGTTGCGTCGGACAAACTTGTGCCAGTTGCGTCGAACAAACTTGTGACAGTTGCGTAGAACAAACTTGTGCCAGTTGCGTAGAACAAACTTGTGCCAGTTGCGTCGAACAAACTTGTGCCAGTTGCGCCGAACAAACTTGTGCCAGTTGCGTCGAACAATCTTGTGCCAGTTTCGTCGAACAAACTTGTGCCAGTTGCGTAGAACAAACTTGTGCCAGTTGTGTCAAACAAACTTGTGCCAGTTGCGTCAAACAAACTTGGGCCAGTTGCGTTGAACAAACTTTTGCCAGTTGCATAGAACAAACTTTTGCTAGTTGCGTAGAACAAACTTGTGCCAGTTGCGTAGAACAAACTTGTGTCAGTTGCGTAGAACAAACTTGTGCCAGTTGCGTCAAACAAACTTGGGCCAGTTGCGTAGAACAAACTTGTGCCAGTTGCGAACTACAAACTTGTGCCAGTTTCGTAGGACAAACTTGTGCCAGTTGCGTAGAATAAACTTCTGCCAGTTGCGTCAAACAAACTTGGGCCAGTTGCGTAGAATAAACTTGTGTCAGTTGCGAACTACAAACTTGTGCCAGTTTCGTAGAACAAACTTGTGTCAGTTGCGTAGAATAAACTTCTGCCAGTTGCGTCAAACAAACTTGTGCTTCTTGCGTAGGACAAACTTGTGCCAGTTGCGAACTACAAACTTGTGCTTCTTGCGTAGGACAAACTTGTGCCAGTTGCGTCAAACAAACTTGTACCAGTTACGTCAAACAAACTTGTGCCAGTTGCGTAGAACAAACTTGTGAAAGTTGCGTAGAACAAACTTGTGCCAGTTGCATCGAACAAACTTGTGCTTGTTGCGTTGAACAAAGTTGTGCCAGTTGCGTAGAACAAACTTCTGCCAGTTGCGTAGAACAAACTAGTGCCAGTTGCGTCGAACAAACTTGTGCCAGTTGCGTCGAACAAACTTGTGCCAGTTGCGTTGAACAAACTTGTGCCAGTTGCGTTGAACAAACTTGTGCCAGTTGCGTCAAACAAACTTGTGCCAGTTGTGTTGAACAAACTTGTGCCAGTTGCGTAGAACAAACTTGTGCCAGTTGCATAGAACAAACTTGTGCCAGTTGTGTAGAACAAACTTGTGCCAGTTGCATCGAACAAACTTGTGCCAGTTGCGTAGAACAAACTTGTGCCAGTTACATAGAACAAACTTGTGCCAGTTGTGTCAAACAAACTTGTGCCAGTTGCATCAAACAAACTTGTGCCAGTTGCGTAGAACAAACTTGAGCCAGTTGCGTAGAACAAACTTGTGACAGTTGCGTCGAACAAACTTGTGCCAGTTGCGTTGAACAAACTTGTGCCAGTTGCGTTGAACAAACTTGTGCCAGTTGCGTCAAACAAACTTGTGCCAGTTGTGTTGAACAAACTTGTGCCAGTTGCGTAGAACAAACTTGTGCCAGTTGCATAGAACAAACTTGTGCCAGTTGTGTAGAACAAACTTGTGCCAGTTGCATCGAACAAACTTGTGCCAGTTGCGTAGAACAAACTTGTGCCAGTTACATAGAACAAACTTGTGCCAGTTGTGTCAAACAAACTTGTGCCAGTTGCATCAAACAAACTTGTGCCAGTTGCGTAGAACAAACTTGAGCCAGTTGCGTCGAACAAACTTGTGCCAGTTTCGTCGAACAAACTTGTGCCAATTGCGTAGAACAAACTTGTGCCTGTTTTGTCAAACATACTTGTGCCAGTTGCGTTGAACAAACTTGTGTCAGTTGTGTAGAACAAACTTGTGCCAGTTGCGTCGGACAAACTTGTGCCAGTTGCGTCGAACAAACTTGTGACAGTTGCGTAGAACAAACTTGTGCCAGTTGTTTCAAACAAACTTTTGTCAGTTTTGTCAAAGAAACTTGGGCCTGTTGCGTCAAACAAACTTGTGCCAGTTGATTAGAACAAACTTGTGCCAGTTGCGTAGAACAAACTTGTGCCAGTTGTGTCAAACAAACTTGTGCCAGAAGCGAAGGACAAACTTGTGCCACTTGCGTCAAACAAACTTGTGCCAGTTGCGTCAAACAAACTTGTGCCAGTTGCGTAGAACAAACTTGAGCCAGTTGCGTAGAACAAACTTGTGCCAGTTGCATGGAACAAACTTGCGCCAGTTGCATTGAACAAACTTGTACCAGTTGTGCAGAACAAACTTGTGCCAGTTAAGTCAAACAGACTTGTGCCAGTTGCTTCAAACAAATTTATGCCAGTTGCACAGAACTAACTTGTGCCAGTTGCATCGAACAAACTTGTGCCAGTTGCGTCGAACACACTTGTGCCAGTTGCGTCGGAAAAACTTGTGCAATTGAGTCGAACAAACTTGTGCCAGTTGTGTCAAACAAACTTGTGCCAGTTGCATAAGACAAACTTGTGCCAGTTGCGTAGAACAAACTTGTGCCAGTTACGTAGAACAAACTTGTGCCAGTTGCGTAGAACAAACTTGTGCCAGTTGCGTCGAACAAACTTGTGCCAGTTGCGCCGAACAAACTTGTGCCAGTTGCATCGAACAATCTTGTGCCAGTTTCGTCGAACAAACTTTTGCCAGTTGCGTAGAACAAACTTGTGCCAGTTGTGTCAAACAAACTTGTGCCAGTTGCGTCAAACAAACTTGGGCCAGTTGCGTCAAACAAACTTGTGCCAGTTGCATAGAACAAACTTGTGCCAGTTGTGTAGAACAAACTTGTGCCATTTGTGTCAAACAAACTTGTGCCAGTTGCATAGAACAAACTTGTGCCAGTTGTGTAGAATAACCTTGTGCCAGTTGCGTCAAACAACCTTGTGCCAGTTGCGTCAAACAATCTTGTGCCAGTTGCGTCAAAAAAACTTGTGCCAGTTGCGTCAAACAAACTTTTGCCAGTTGGGTCGAATAAACTTGTGCCAGTTGCGTTAAACAAACTTGTGCGAGTTCGTCGAACAAACTTGTGCCAGTTGCATCGAACAAACTTGTGCCAGTTGCGTCGAACAAACTTTTACCAGTTGCGTCAAACAAACTTGTGCCAGTTGTATCGAACAAAGTTGTGCCAGTTGCGTAGAACAAACTTGTGCCAGTTGTGTCAAACAAACTTGTGCCAGTTGCATAGAACAAACTTGTGCCACTTGTGTAGAACAAACTTTTGCCAGTTGCGTAGAACAAACTTGTGCCAGATGTGTCAAACAAACTTGTGCCAGTTACGTAGAACAAACTTATGCCAGTTGCATAGAACAAACTTCTGCCAGTTGCGTCGAACAAACTTGTGCCAGTTGCATCGAACAAACTTTTGCCAGTTGCGTTGGACAAGCTTGTGCCAGATGCGTTGAACAAACTTGTGACAGTTGCGTAGAACAAAGTGTGCCAGTTGTTTCAAACAAACTTTTGCCAGTTGCGTTAAACAAACTTGGGCCAGTTGCGTCAAACAAACTTGTGCCAGTTGCGTAGAACAAACTTGTGCCAGTTACGTAGAACAAACTTGTGCCAGTTGCGTAGAACAAAATTGTGCCAGTTGCGTCAAACAAACTTGGGCCAGTTGCGTAGAACAAACTTGTGCCAGTTGCGTAGAAAAAACTTGTGCCACTTGCATCAAACAATCTTGTGCCAGTTGCGAAGAACAAACTTGTGCCTGTTGCGTAGAACAAAATTGTGCCAGTTGCGTAGAACAACCTTGTGCCACTTGCGTAGAACAAACTTGTGCCAGTTACGTAGAACAAACTTGTGCTAGTTGCATAAAACAAACTTGTGCTAGTTGCGTAGAACAAACTTGTGTCAGTTGCGTAGAACAAACTTGTGCCAGTTGCGTCAAACAAACTTGGGCCAGTTTCGTAGAACAAACTTTTGCCAGTTGCGTAGAACAAACTTGTGCCAGATGTGTCAAAAAAACTTGTGCCAGTTGCGTCAAACACACTTGTGCCAGTTGCGTAGAACAAACTTTTGCCAGTTACGTAGAACAAACTTGTGCCAGTTGCATAGAACAAACTTGTGACAGTTGCGTAGAACAAACTTGTGCCAGTTACGTAGAAAAAACTTGTGCCAGTTGCGTAGAACAAACTTCTGCCAGTTGCGTCAAACAAACTTGGGCCAGTTGCGCAGAACAAACTTGTGCCAGTTGCGTAGAACAAACTTGTGCCACTTGCATAGAACAAACTTGAGCCAGTTGCGTAGAACAAACTTGTGCCAGTTGCGTCGATCATACTCGCGAAAGTTGCGTTGAACAAACTTGTGCCAGTTGTGTCAAACAAAATTGTGCCAGTTGCATAGAATAAACTTGGGCCAGTTGCGTAGAACAAACTTGTGCCAGTTGCGTCGAACAAAATTGTGCCAGTTGCATAGCATAAACTTGGGCTAGTTGCGTAGAACAAACTTGTGCCAGTTGCGAAGAACAAACTTGTGCCAATTGCGACAAACAAACTTGTGCCAGTTTCGTAGAACAAACTTGTGCCAGTTGCGTAGAACAAACTTGTGCCAGTTGCGTCGAACAAACTTCTGCTAGTTCCGTTGAACAAACTTGTGCCTGTTGCAGCGAACAAACTTGTGCCAGTTGCGTCGGACAAACTTGTGCCAGTTGCGATGAACAAACTTGTGCCAGTTGCGTCGAACAAACTTGTGCCAGTTGCGTCGAACAAACTTGTGCCAGTTACGGCGAACAAACTTGTGCCACTTGCGTCGAGAAACTTGTGCCAGTTGCGTCAAATAAACTTGTGCCATTTGCGTCAAACAAACTTGGGCCAGTTACGGCGAACAAACTTGTGCCAGTTGCATAGAAAAAAGTTGTGCCAGTTGCGTCAAATAAACTTGTGCCACTTGCGTCAAACAAACTTGTGCCAGTTGCGTCAAACAAACTTGTGCCAGTTGCGTCAAACAAACTTCTGCCAATTGATTCAAAAAAAGTTGTGCAGTTGCGTTGAACAAACTTGTGCCAGTTGCGTCTAACAAAATTGTGCCAGTTGCGTCAAACAAACTTGTGCCAGTTGCGTCGAACAAACTTGTGCCAGTTGCATCGAACAAACTTGTGCCAGTTGCATAGAAAAAACTTGTGCCAGTTGCGTCAAACAAACTTGTGCCAGTTGAGTAGAACAAACTTGTACATGATGCGTAGAACAACCTTGTGCCAGTTGCGTCAAACAAACTTGTGCCAGTTGCGTCAAACAAACTTGTGCCAGTTGCGTCGCACAAACTTGTTCCAGTTGTGTGAAACAAACTTTTGCCAGTTGGGTCGAACAAACTTGTGCCAGTTACGTTAAACAAACTTGTACCAGTTGCGCCGTACAAATTTGTGCCAGTTGCGTCGAACAAACTTGTGCCAGTTGCGTCGATCAAACTTGCGCCAGTTCCGTCGAACAAACTTGTGCCAGGTGCTTAGAACAAACTTGTGCCACTTGTGTCAAACAAACTTGTGCCAGGTGTGTAGAAATAACTTGTGCCAGTTGCGTCGAACAAACTTGTGCCAGTTGGGTAGAACAAACAAGTGCCAGTTGCGTCAAACAAATTTGTGCCAGTTGCGTCAAACAAACTAGTGCCAGTTGCATAGAACAAACTTGTGCCAGATGCATAGAACAAACTTTTGCCATTTGCGTAGAACAAACTTGTGTCAGTTGTGTCAAACAAACTTGTGCCAGTTGTGTACAACAAACTTGTGCCAGTTATGTAGAACAAACTTGTGCCTGTTGCATCAAACAAACTTGTGCCAGTTGCGTCAAACAAACTTGTGCCATTTGCATAGAACAAACTTGTGCCTGTTTCATAGAACAACCTTGTGCCAGTTGCGTCAAACGAACTTGTGCCAGTTGCGTCAAACAAACTTGTCCCAGTTGCGTAGAACAAACTTGTGCCAGTTGCATAGAACAAACTTGTGCCAGTTATGTAGAACAAACTTGTGCCAGTTGAGTCAAACAAACTTGTGCCAGTTGTGTCGAACAAACTTGTGCCATTTACGGCGATCAAACTTGTGCCAGTTTCGTCGAGAAAACTTGTGCCAGTTGCGTCAAATAAACTTGTGCCAGTTGCATCAAACAAACTTGTGCTAGTTACGTCAAACAAACTTGTGCCAGTTGCGCCAAACAAACTTGTTCCAGTTGCGCCAAAAAAAAACTTGTGCCAATTGAGTCGAAAAAACTTGTGCCAGTTGCGTCGAACAAACTTGTGCCAGTAGCGTCTAACAAACTTGTGCCAGTTGCGTCAAAAAAACTTGGGCCAGTTTCGTGGAACAAACTTGTGTCAGTGGCATCCAACAAACTTGTGCCAGTTGCGTAGAACAATCTTGTGTCAGTTGCGTCAAACAAACTGTGCCAGTTGCGTAGAACAAACTTGTGCCAGTTGCGTAGAACAACCTTGTGCCAGTTGCGTTGAACAAACTTGTGCTAGTTTGTAGAACAAACTTGTGCCAGTTGCGTCAAACAAACTTATGCCAGTTGCCTAAAACAAACTAGTGCCAGTTGCATAGAACAAACTTGTGCCAGTTGAGTAGAACAAACTTGTGCTAATTATGTCAAATAAACTTGTGCCAGTTCGTCGAACATACTTGTGCCAGTTGCGTCGAAGAAACTTGTGCCAGTTGCGTCAAACAAACTTGTGCCAGTTGCGTCGAACAAAATTGTGCCAGTTGCGTCGAACAAACTTGTGCCAGTTACGGCGAACCAACTTGTGCCACTTGCGTCGAGAAAACTTGTGCCAGTTGCGTCAAATAAACTTGTGCCAGTTGCGTCAAACAAACTTGTGCCTGTTGCATCAAACAAACTTGTGCCATTTGCGTCACACAAACTTGTGCCATTTGCATAGAACAAACTTGTGCCAGTTGCATAGAACAACCTTGTGCCAGGTGCGTCAAACGAACTTGTGCCAGTTGCGTCAAACAAACTTGTGCCAGTTGCATATAACAAACTTGTGCCAGTTATGTAGAACAAACTTGTGCCAGTAGAGTCAAACAAACTTGTGCCAGTTGTGTCGAACAAACTTGTGCCATTTACGGCGAACAAACTTGTGCCAGTTTCGTCGAGAAAACTTGTGCCAGTTGAGTCAAATAAACTTGTGCCAGTTGCGTCAAACAAACTTGTGCTAGTTGCGTCAAACAAAATTGTGCCAGTTGCGTCAAACAAACTTGTTCCAGTTGCGCAAAAAAAAAACTTGTGCCAATTGAGTCGAAAAAACTTGTGCCATTTGCGTCGAACAAACTTGTGCCAGTTGCGTCTAACAAACTTGTGCCAGTTGCGTCAAAAAAACTTGGGCCAGTTTCGTGGAACAAACTTGTGTCAGTGGCATCCAAGAAACTTGTGCCAGTTGCGTAGAACAACCTTGTGTCAGTTGCGTCAAAAAAAAACTGTGCCAGTTGCGTAGAACAAACTTGTGCCAGTTGCGTAGAACAACCTTGTCCCAGTTGCGTTGAACAAACTTGTGCTAGTTTGTAGAACAAACTTGTGCCAGTTGCGTCAAACAAACTTATGCCAGTTGCCTAAAACAAACTAGTGCCAGTTGCATAGAACAAACTTGTGCCAGTTGAGTAGAACAAACTTGTGCCAATTACGTCAAACAAACTTGTGCCAGTTCGTCGAAGAAACTTGTGCCAGTTGCGTCGAAGAAACTTGTGCCAGTTGCGTCAAAGAAACTTGTGCCAGTTGCGTCGAACAAAATTGTGCCAGTTGCGTCGAACAAACTTGTGCCAGTTACGGCGAACCAACTTGTGCCACTTGCGTCGAGAAAACTTGTGCCAGTTGCGTCAAATAAACTTGTGCCAGTTGCGTCAAACAAACTTGTGCCAGTTACGGCGAACAAACTTGTGCCAGTTGCGTCGAGAAAAGTTGTGCCAGTTGCGTCAAATAAACTTGTGCCAGTTGCGTCAAACAAACTTGTGCCAGATGCGTCAAACAAACCTGTGCCAGTTGCGTCAAACAAACTTGTGCCAGTTGCGTCAAACAAACTTGTGCCAATTGATTAAAAAAAACTTGTGCCAGTTGCGTTGAACAAACTTGTGCCAGTTGCGTCGAACAAACTTGTGCCAGTTGCGTCAAACAAACTTGTGCCAGTTGCGTCAAACAATCTTGTGCCAGTTGCATCAAACAAACTAGTGCCAGTTGCATAGAACAAACTTGTGCCAGTTGCATCAAACAAACTTGTGCCAGTTGCGTAGAACAAACTTGTGCCTCTTGCGTCAAACAAACTTGTGCCAGTTGCGTCAAACAAACTTGTACCAGTTGAGTCGAAAAAACTTTTGCCTGTTACGTCGAACAAACTTGTGCCAGTTGCGTCTAACAAACTTGTGCCAGTTGCGTCAAACAAACTTGTGCCAGTTGCGTCAAACAAACTTGTGCCAGTTGCGTCAAACAAATTTGTGACAGTTGCGTAGAACAAACTTGTGCCAGTTGCGTCAACCAAACTTCTGATAGTTGCGTAGAAGAACCTTGTGCCAGTTGCGTCAAACGAACTTGTGCCAGTTGCGTCAAACAAACTTTTGCCAGTTGCGTCGAACAAACTTGTGCCAGTTGCGTCGAACAAACTTCTGCCAGTTGTGTCAAACAAACTTGTGTCAGTTGCGTAGAACAAACTTGTGCCAGTTGCGTCGAACAAACTTGTGTCAGTTGGGTAGAACAAAGTTGTGCCAGTTGCGTCAAACAAACTTGTGCCAGTTGCGTAGAACGAACTAGTGCCAGTTGCATAGAACGAACTTGTGCCAGATGCGTAGAACAAACTTGTGCCAGTTGCGTAGAACAAAGTTGTGCCAGTTGCATAGAACAAACTTGTGCCAGTTATGTAGAACAAACTTGTGCCAGTTGCGTCAAACAAACTTGTGCCAGTTGTGTCGAACAAACTTGTGCCAGTTGCGTCAAAAAAACTTGGGACAGTTTCGTCGAACAAACTTGTACCAGTGGCATCCAACAAACTAGTGCCAGTTGCGTCGAACAAACTTGTGCCAGTTGCGTAGAACAACCTTGTGCCAGTTGCGTCGAACAAACTTGTGCTAGTTGGTAGAACAAACTTGTGCCAGTTGCGTCAAACAAACTTATGCCAGTTGCGTAAAACAAACTAGTGCCAGTTGCATAGAACAAACTTGTGCCAGTTGAGTAGAACAAACTTGTGCCAATTGCATAAAAAAAACTTGTACCAGTTGCGTCGAACAAACTTGTGCCAGTTGCGTCAAAGAAACTTGTGCCAGTTGCGTCAAACAAACTTGTGCCAGTTGCGTCGAACAAACTTGTGCTAGTTGCGTCGAACAAACTTGTGCCAGTTACGGCGAACAAACTTCTGCCAGTTGCTTCGAGAAACTTGTGCCAGTTGCGTCAAATAAACTTGTGCCAGTTGCGTCAAACAAACTTGTGCCAGTTACGGCGATCAAACTTGTGCCAGTTGCGTCGAGAAAAGTTGTGCCAGTTCCGTCAAATAAACTTGTGCCAGTTGCGTCAAAAAAACTTGTGCCAATTGCGTCAAACAAATTTGTGCCAGTTGCGTCAAACAAACTTGTGCCAATTGATTCGAAAAAACTTGTGCCAGTTTCGTTGAACAAACTTGTGCCAGTTGCATCGAATATACTAGTGCCAGTTGCATAGAACAAACTTGTGCCACTTGTGTCAAACAAACTTGTGCCAGTTGCGTCGAACAAACTTGTGCAAGTTGCGTCGAACAAACTTGTGCTAGTTGTGTGAAACAAACTTGTGCCAGTTGGGTCAAACAAACTTGTGCCAGTTACGTTAAAAAAACTTGTACCAGTTGCGTCGTACAAATTTGTGCCAGTTGCGTCGAACAAACTTGTGCCAGTTGCGTCGAACAAACTTGCGCCAGTTCCGTCGAACAAACTTGTGCCAGTTGATTAGAACAAACTTGTGCCAGTTGTGTCAAACAAACTTGTGCCAGTTGCGTAGAACAAACTTGTGCCAGTTGCGTCGAACAAACTTGTGCCAGTTGGGTAGAACAAACATGGGCCAGTTGTGTCAAACAAATTTTTGCCAGTTGCGTAGAACAAACAAGTGCCAGTTGCATAGAACAAACTTGTGCCAGATGCGTAGAACAAACTTTTGCCATTTGCGTCGAAGAAACTTGTGCCAGTTGCGTCAAACAAACTTGTGCCAGTTGCGTCGAACAAACTTGTGCCAGTTACGGCGAAAAAACTTGTGCCACTTGCGTCGAGAAACTTGTGCCAGTTGCGTCAAATAAACTTGTGCCAGTTGCGTCAAACAAACTTGGGCCAGTTACGGCGAACAAACTTGTGCCAGTTGCGTGAAAAAAGTTGTGCCAGTTGCGTTGAACAAACTTGTGCCAGTTGCGTCTAACAAACTTGTGCCACTTGCGTCAAACAAACTTGTGCCAGTTGCGTCGAACAAACTTGTGCCAGTTGCATCGAACAAACTTGTGCCAGTTGCATAGAACAAACTTGTACCAGTTGCGTCAAACAAACTTGTGCCAGTTGCGTATAACAAACTTGTACATGTTGCGTAGAACAACCTTGTGCCAGTTGCGTCAAACAAACTTGTGCCAGTTGCGTCAAACAAACTTGTGCCAGTTGCATCGAACAAACTTGTGCCAGTTGTGTGAAACAAACTTTTGCCAGTTGGGTCGAACAAACTTGTGCCAGTTACGTTAAACAAACTTGTACCAGTTGCGTCGTACAAATTTGTGCCAGTTGCGTCGAAGAAACTTGTGCCAGTTGCGTCGATCAAACTTGCGCCAGTTCCGTCGAACAAACTTGTGCCTTGTGCTTAGAACAAACTTGTGCCACTTGTGTCAAACAAACTTGTGCCATTTGTGTAGAACAAACTTGTGCCAGTTGCGTCAAACAAACTTGTGCCAGTTGGGTAGAACAAACATGTGCCAGTTGCGTCAAACAAATTTGTGCCAGTTGCGTCAAACAAACTAGTGCCAGTTGCATAGAACAAACTTGTGCCAGATGCATAGAACAAACTTTTGCCATTTGCGTAGAACAAACTTGTGCCAGTTGTGTCAAACAAACTTTTGCCAGTTGTGTACAACAAACTTGTCCCAGTTATGTAGAACAAACTTGTGCCTGTTGCATCAAACAAACTTGTGCCAGTTGCGTCAAACAAACTTGTGCCAGTTGCGTCAAACAAACTTGTGCCATTTGCATAGAACAAACTTGTGCCAGTTGCATAGAATAACCTTGTGCCAGTTGCGTCAAACGAACTTGTGCCAGTTGCGTCAAACAAAGTTGTGCCAGTTGCGTCAAACAAATTGTGCCAGTTGCGTCGAACAAACTTGTGCCAGTTGCGTAGAACAAACTTGTGCCAGTTGCATAGAACAAACTTGTGCCAGTTATGTAGAACAAACTTGTGCCAGTTGAGTCAAACAAACTTGTGCCAGTTGTGTCGAACAAACTTGTGCCATTTACGGTGAACAAACTTGTGCCAGTTTCGTCGAGAAAACTTGTGCCAGTTGCGTCAAATAAACTTGTGCCAGTTGTGTAAAACAAACTTGTGCTAGTTGCGTCAAACAAACTTGTGACAGTTGCGTCAAAAAAACTTGTTCCAGTTGCCCCCCAAAAAAACTTGTGCCAATTGAGTCGAAAAAACTTGTGCCAGTTGCGTCGAACAAACTTGTGCCAGTTGCGTCTAACAAACTTGTGCCAGTTGCGTCAAAAAAACTTGGGCCAGTTTCGTGGAACAAACTTGTGTCAGTGGCATCCAACAAACTTGTGCCAGTTGCGTAGAACAACCCTGTATCAGTTGCGTCAAACAAACTGTGCCAGTTGCGTAGAACAAACTTGTGCCAGTTGCGTAGAACAACCTTGTGCCAGTTGCGTTGAACAAACTTGTGCTAGTTTGTAGAACAAACTTGTGCCAGCTGCGTCAAACAAACTTATGCCAGTTGCGTAAAACAAACTAGTGCCAGTTGCATAGAACAAACTTGTGCCAGTTAAGTAGATCAAACTTGTGCCAATTGCGTCAAACAAACTTGTGCCAGTTGCGTCGAACAAACTTGTGCCAGTTTCGTCAAAGAAGCTTGTGCCAGTTGCATCAAACAAACTTGTGCCAGTTGCGTCGAACAAACTTGTGCCAGTTGCGTCGAACAAACTTGTGCCAGTTACGGCGAACAAACTTGTGTCAGTTGTGTCGAGAAAACTTTTGCCAGTTGCGTGAAACAAACTTGTGCCAGTTACGTCAAACAAACTTGTGCCAGTGGCATCAAACAAACTTGTGCCAGTTGTGTCAAACAAACTTGTGCCAATTGAGTCGAAAAAACTTGTGCCAGTTGTGTCGAACAAACTTGTGCCAGTTGCGTCTAACAAAATTGTGCCAGTTGCATCAAACAAACTTGGGCCAGTTGCGTCGAACAAACTTGTGCCAGTTGCATCAAACAAACTAGTGCCAGTTGCATAGAACAAACTTGTGCCAGTTGCATAGAACAAACTTTTGCATGTTGCGTCGAACAAACTTGTGCCAGTTGCATCAAACAAACTAGTGCCAGTTGCATCAAACAAACTTGTGCCAGTTGCGTAGAACAAGCTTGTGCATGTTGCGTAGAACAAACTTGTGCCAATTACGTCAAACAAACTTTTGCCAGTTGCGTCAAACAAACTTATGCCAATTGCGTCGAACAAACTTGTGCCAGTTGTGTCAAACAAACTTGTGCAAGTTGGGTCGAACAAACTTGTGCCAGTTACGTTAAACAAACTTGTTCCAGTTGCATCGAACAAACTTGTGCCAGTTGCGTCGAACAAACTTGTGCCAGTTGCGTCGAACAAACTTGCGCTAGTTCCGTCGAACAAACTTGTGCCAGTTGCTTAGAACAAACTTGTTCCAGTTGTGTCATACAAACTTGTGCCAGTTGCGCAGAACAAACTTGTGCCAGTTGCGTCGAACAAACTAGTGCCAGTTGGGTAGAACAAACATGTGCCAGTTGTGTCAAACAAATTTGTGCCAGTTGCCTAGAACAAACTAGTGCCAGTTGCATAGAACAAACAAGTCCCAGATGCGTAGAACAAACTTTTGCCATTTGCGTAGAACAAACTTGTGCCAGTTGTGTCAAACAAACTTGTGCCAGTTGTGTACAACAAACTAGTAAGAGTTGCTTAGAACAAAATTGTGCCAGTTTCGTAGAACAAACTTGTGCCAGTTGCGTGGAAAAAACTTGTGCCAGTTGCGTGGAACAAACTTGTGCCAGTTGCGTCAAACAAACTTGTGCCAGTTGCATAGAACAACCTTATGCCAGTTGCGTCAAACAAACTTGTGACAGTTGCGTCAAACAAACTTGTGCCAGTTGTGTCAAACAAACTTGTGCCAGTTGTGTCAAACAAACTTGTGCCAGTTGCATCAAACAAACTTGTGCCAGTTGCGCCAAACAAACTTGTGCCAGTTGCGTGAAACAAACTTGTGCCAGTTGCGTCAAACAAACTTGTACAAGTTGCGAAAACAAACTTGTGCCAGTTGCGTCAAACAAACTTGTCCCAGATGTGTTGAACAAACTTGTGCCAGTTGCGTCGAACAAACTTGTGCCAGTTGCATCGAACAAACTTGTGCCAGTTCCGTCGAACAAACTTGTGCCAGTTGCATCGAAGAAACTTGTGCCAGTTGCGTCAAACAAGCTTGTGCCAGTTACGGCGAACAAACTTGTGCCAGTTGCGTCGAGAAAACTTGTGCCAGTTGCGTCAAATAAACTTGTGCCAGTTGAGTCAAACAAACTTGTGCCAGTTGTGTCAAACAAACTTGTGCCAGTTGCGTCAAACAAACTTGTGCCAGTTGCGTCAAACAAACTTGTGCCAATTGAGTCGAAAAAAATTGTGCCAGTTACCTTGAACAAACTTGTGCCAGTTGCATCTAACAAACTTGTGCCAGTTGCGTCAAACAAACTTGGGCCAGTTGCGTCGAACAAACTTGTGCCAGTTGCGTCAAACAAACTTCTGCCAGTTGCATCAAAAAAACTTGTGCCAGTTGCATCAAACAAACTTGTGCCAGTTGCGTAGAACAAACATGTGCCAGTTGCGTAGAACATCCTTGTGCCAGTTACGTCAAACAAACTTGTGCCAGTTGTGTCAAACAAACTTGTGCCAGTTGCGTCAAACAAACTTGTGCCAGTTGCGTCAAACAAACTTGTGCCAGTTGGGTCCTACAAACTTGTGCCAGTTGTGTTAAACAAACTTGCGCCAGTTGCATCGAACAAACTTGTGCCAGTTGCGTCGAACAAACTTGTGCCTATTGCGTTGAACAAACTTGCGCCAGTTGCGTTGAACAAACTTGTGCCAGTTGCGTTGAACAAACTTGTGCCAGTTGTGTCAAACAAACTTGTGTCAGTTGCGTAGAACAAACTTGTGCCAGTTGCGTCGAACAAACTTGTGTCAGTTGGGTAGAACAATCTTGAGCCAGTTGCGTCAAACAAACTTGTGCCAGATGCGTAGAACAAACTTGTGCCAGTTGGATAGAACAAACTTGTGCCAGATGCGTAGAATAAACTTGTGCCAGTTGCGTAAATCATACTTGTGCCAGTTGCGTAGAACAAACTTGTGCCAGTTGCGTAGAACAAACTTGTGCCAGTTGCATAGAACAAACTTGTGCCAGATGCATAGAACAAACTTGTGCCAGTTGCGTAGAACAAACTTGTGCCAGTTGCGTAGAACAAACTTTTGCCAGTTGCGTAGAACAAACTTGTGCCAGTTGCGTAGAACAAACTTGTGCCAGTTGCTTAGAACAAACTTGTGCAAGTTGCATAGAAAAAACTTGTGCCAGTTGTGTAGAACATACTTGTGCCAGTTGCGTCGAGAAAAGTTGTGCCAGTTGCGTCAAATAAACTTGTGCCAGTTGCGTCAAACAAATTTGTGCCAGTTGAGTCAAACAAACTTGTGACAGTTGCGTCAAACAAACTTGTACCAGTTGCGTCAAACAAACTTGTGGCAATTGAGTCGAAGAAACTTGTGCCAGTTGCGTCAAACAAACTTGTGCCAGTTGCGTCTAACAACTTGTGCCAGTTGCGTCAAACAAACTTGGGCCAGTTGCGGTGAACAAACTTGTGCCAGTTACAACGAACAAACTTGTGCCAGTTGCGTAGAACAAACTTGTGCCAGTTGCGTCAAAAAAAATTGTGCCAGTTGCGTAGAACAAACCTGTGCCAGTTGCGTAGAACAACCTTGTGCCAGTTGCGTCAAACAAACTTGTGCTGGTTGGGTCAAACAAACTTGTGCCAGTTTCATCAAAGAAACTTGTGCCAGTTGCATCAAACAAACTTGTGCCAGTTGCGTCGAACAAACTTGTCCCATTTGCATCGAACAAACTTGTGCCAGTTACGGCGAACAAACTTGTGTCAGTTGTGTTGAGAAAACTTGTGCCGGTTGTTTCAAACAAACTTGTGCCAGTTACGTCAAACAAACTTGTGCCAGTGGCATCAAACAACCTTGTGCCACTTGTGTCAAACAAACTTGTGCCAATTGAGTCGAAAAAACTTGTGCCAGTTGCGTCGAAAAAAACTTGTTCCAGTTGCGTCTAACAAACTTGTGCCAGTTGCGTCAAACAAACTTGGGCCAGTTGCGTCGAACAAACTTGTGCCAGTTGCATCAAACAAACTAGTGCCTGTTGCATAGAACAAACTTGTGCCAGTTGCGTAGAACAAACTTGTGCATGTAGCGTCGAACAAACTTGTGCCAGTTGCATCAAACAAACTAGTGCCAGTTGCGTCAAACAAACTTGTGCCAGTTGCGTAGAACAAGCTTGTGCATGTTGCGTAGAACAAACTTGTGCCAGTTACGTCAAACAAACTTTTGCCAGTTGCGTCAAACAAACTTATGCCAGTTGCGTCGAACAAACTTGTGCCAATTGTGTCAAACAAACTTGTGCCAGTTGGGTTGAACAAACTTGTGCCAGTTACGTTAAACAAACTTGTACCAGTTGCATCGAACAAACTTGTGCCAGTTGCGTCGAACAAACTTGTGCCAGTTGCGTCGAACAAACTTGCGCCAGTTCCGTCGAACAAACTTGTGCCAGTTGTGTCAAACAAACTTGTGCCAGTTGCACAGAACTAACTTGTGCCAGTTGCGTCGAACAAACTTGTGCCAGTTGGGTAGAACAAACATGTGCCAGTTGCGTCAAACAAATTTGTGCCATTTGCCTAGTACAAACTAGTGCCAGTTGCATAGAACAAACAAGTCCCAGATGCGTAGAACAAACTTTTGCCATTTGCGTAGAACGAACTTGTGCCAGTTGTGTCAAACAAACTTGTGCCAGTTGTGTACAACAAACTAGCAAGAGTTGCTTAGAACAAACTTGTGCCAGTTGCGTAGAACAAACTTGTGCCAGTTGCGTGGAACAAACTTGTGCCAGTTGCGTCAAACAAACTTGTGCCAGTTGCATAGAACAAACTTGTGCCAGTTGCGTAGAACAACCTTATGCCAGTTGCGTCAAACAAACTTGTGCCAGTTGCGTCAAACAAACTTCTGCCAGTTGCGTCAAACAAACTTGTGCCAGTTGTGTCAAACAAAATTGTGCCAGTTGCGTCAAACAAACTAGTGCCAGTTGCGTCAAACAAACTTGTGCCAGTTGCGTCAAACAAACTTGTGCCAGTTGCGTCAAACAAACTTGTGCCAGTTGCGTCGAACAAACTTGTGCCAGTTGCGTAGAACAAACTTGTGCCAGTTGCATAGAACAAACTTGTGCCAGTTATGTAGAACAAACTTGTGCCAGTTGCGTAGAACAAACTTGTTCCAGTTGCGTTGAACAAACTTGTGCCAGTTACGGCGAAGAAACTTGTGCCAGTTTCGTCGAGAAAACTTATGCCAGTTGCGTCAAATAAACTTGTGCCAGTTGCGTCAAAAAAACTTGTGCCAGTTGCGTCAAACAAACTTGTGCCAGTTGCGTCAAACAAACTTGTGCCCAGTTCGTTGAACAAACTTGTGCCATTTACGTCGAAGAAACTTGTGCCAGTTGCGTCAAACAAACTTGTGCCAGTTCGTCGAACAAACTTGTGCCAGTTGCGTCGAACAAACTTGTGCCAGTTGCGTCGAACAAACTTGTGCCAGTTACGGCGAACAAACTTGTGCCAGTTGCGTCGAGAAAAGTTGTGCCAGTTGTGTCAAATAAACTTGTGACAGTTGCGTCAAACAAACTTGTGCCAGTTGCGTCAAGCAAACTTGTGCCAGTTGCGTCAAACAAACTTGTGCCAGTTGCATCAAACAAACTTGTGCCAATTGATTAAAAAAAACTTGTGCCAGTTGCATTGAACAAACTTGTGCCAGTTGCGTCTAACAAACTTGTGCCAGGTGCGTCAAACAAACTTGTGCCAGTTGCGTCGAACAAACTTGTGCCAGTTGCATCGAACAAACTAGTTCCAGTTGCATAGAACAAACTTGTGCCAGTTGCGTCAATCAAACTTGTGCCAGTTGCGTAGAACAAACTTGTACATGTTGCGTAGAACAACCTTGTGCTAGTTGCGTCAAACAAACTTATGCCAGAAGTGTCAAAGAAACTTGTGCCAGTTTGGTCGAACAAACTTGTGCCAGTTACGTTAAACAAACTTGTTCTAGTTGCGTCGAACAAACTTGTGCCAGTTTGGTCGAACAAACTTGTGCCAGTTACGTTAAACAAACTTGTTCTAGTTCCGTTGAACAAACTTGTGCCAGTTGCGTCGAACAAACTTGTGCCAGTTGCGTCGAACAAACTTGCATCAGTTCCGTCGAACAAACTTGTGCCACTTGCGTAGAACAAACTTGTGCCAGTTGTGTCAAACAATCTTGTGCCAGTTGCGTAGAACAAACTTGTGCCAGTTGCGTTGAACAAACTTGTGCCAGTTGGGTAGAACAAACATGTGCCAGTTGTGTCAAACAAATTTGTGCCAGTTGCGTAGAACACACTAGTGCCAGTTGCATAGAACAAACTTGTGCCAGATGCGTAGAACAAACATTTGCCATTTGCATAGAACAAACCTGTGCCAGTTGTGTCAAACAAACTTGTGCCAGTTGTGTACAACAAACTAGTAAGAGTTGCGTAGAACAAACTTGTGCCAGTTGCGTCGAACAAACTTGTCCCAGTTGCGTAGAACAAACTTGTACCAGTTGCGTCAAACAAACTTATAACAGTTGCATAGAACAAACTAGTGCCAGTTGCACAGAAAAAACTTGTGCCAGTTGCGTAGAACAAACTTGTGCTAGTTGGGTCAAACAAACTTGTGCAAGTTGCGTCGAAGAAACTTGTGCCAGTTGCGTCAAACAAACTTGTGCCATTTGCGTCGAACAAACTTGTGCCAGTTGCGTCGAAAAAACTTGTGCCAGATATGGCGAACAAACTTATTGCCAGTTGCTTCGAGAAAACTTGTGCCAGTTGCGTAAAAAAAACTTGTGCCAGTTGCGTCAAACAAACTTGTGCCAGTTGCGTCAAACAAACTTGCGCCTCTTGCGTCAAACAAACTTGTACCAATTGAGTCGAAAAAACTTGTGCCAGTTGCGTCTAACAAACTTGTGCCAGTTGCGTCAAACAAACTTGTGCCAGTTGCGTCAAACAAACTTGTGCAAACAAACTTGTGAAGTTGCGTCAAACAAACTTGTGCCAGTTGCGTAGAACAAACTTGTGCCAGTTACTTCAAACAAACTTGTGCCAGTTGCGTAGAAGAACCTTGTGCCATTTGCGTCAAACGAACTTGTGCCAGTTGCGTCAAACAAACTTTTGCCAGTTGCGTCGAACAAACTTGTGCCAGTTGCGTCAAACAAACTTCTGCCAGTTGTGTCAAACAAACTTGTGTCTGTTGCGGAGAACAAACTTGTGTCAGTTGGGTTGAACAAACTTGTGCCAGTTGCGTCAAACAAACTTGTGCCAGTTGCGTCAAACAAACTTCTGCCAGTTGTGTCAAACAAACTTGTGTCTGTTGCGTCGAACAAACTTGTGTCAGTTGGGTAGAACAAACTTGTGCCAGTTGCGTCAAACAAACTTGTGCCAGTTGCGTAGAACAAACTAGTGCCAGTTGCATAGAACAAACTTGTGCCAGATGCGTAGAACAAACTTTTGCCAGTTGCATAGAACAAACTTGTGCCAGTTGCATAGAACAAACTTGTGCCAGTTATGTAGAACAAACTTGTGCCAGTTGCGTCGAACAAACTTGTGCCACTTGCATCAAACAATCTTGTGTCTAGTTGCGAAGAACAAACTTGTGCCTGTTGCGTAGAACAAAATTGTGCCAGTTGCGTACAACAACCTTGTGCCAGTTGCGCAGAACAAACTTGTGCCAGTTACGTAGAACAAACTTTTGCTAGTTGCGTAGAACAAACTTGTGCTAGTTGCGTAGAACAAACTTGTGCCAGTTGCGTAGAACAAACTTGTGCTAGTTGCGTAGAACAAACTTGTGTCAGTTGCGTAGAACAAACTTGTGCCAGTTGCGTCAAACAAATTTGGGCCAGTTGCGTAGAACAAACTTGTGCCAGTTGCGAACTACAAACTTGTGCCACTTGCGTAGGACAAACTTGTGCCAGTTGCGTCAAACAAACTTGTGCCAGTTGCGTAGAACAAACTTGTGCCAGTTGAGAACTACAAACTTGTGACACTTGCGTAGGACAAACTTGTGCCAGTTGCGTCAAACAAACTTGTGCCAGTTGCGTCAAACAAACTTGTGCCAGTTGCATCAAACAAAATTGTGCCAGTTGCGTCGAACAAACTTGTGCCAGTTGCGTAGAACAAACTTGTATCAGTTGCGTAGAACAAACTTGTGCCAGTTGCGTAGAAGAAACATTTTCCAGTTGCGTAGAACAAACTTGTGCCAGTTGCGTCGAACAAACTTGTGCCAGTTGCATCGAACAAACTTGTGACAGTTGCGTTGGACAAACTTGTGCCAGTTGCATCGAACAAACTTGTGACAGTTGCATCGAACAAACTTGTGCCAGTTGCATCGAACAAACTTGTGCCAGTTGCATCGAACAAACTTGTGCCAGTTGCGTTGAACAAACTTGTAACAGTTGCGTAGAACAAACTCGTGCCAGTTGTTTCAAACAAACTTTTGCCAGTTGCGTCAAACAAACTTGGGCCAGTTGCGTCAAACAAACTTGTGCCAGTTGCGTAGAACAAACTTTTGCCAGTTGCGAACTACAAACTTGTGCCAGTTGCGTTGAACAAACTTGGGCCAGTTGCTTCAAACAAACTTGTGCTAGTTGCGTTAAAAAAACTTTTGCCAGTTGCGTTGAACAATCTTGTGCCAGTTGCGTCGAACAAACTTGTGCCAGTTGCGTCAAACAAACTTGTGCTAGTTGCGTTAAACAAACTTGTGCCAGTTGCGTTGAACAATCTTGTGCCAGTTGCGTCGAACAAACTTGTGCCAGTTGCGTCAAACAAACTTGTGCTAGTTGCGTTAAACAAACTTGTGCCAGTTGCGTCGAACATACTTGTGCCAGTTGTGTTGAATAAACTTGTGCCAGTTGTGTTGAACAAACATGTGACAGTTGCGTAGAACAAACTTGTGCCAGTTGGGTCGAATAAACTTGTGCCATTTGTGTCAAACAAACTTGTGCCATTTGTGTCAAACAAACTTGTGCCAGTTGCGTAGAACAAACTTGTGTCAGTTGCGTAGAACAAACTTGTGCCAGTTGCGTAGAGCAAACTTGTGCTAGTTACGTAGAACAAACTTGTGCCAGTTGCGTCAAACAAACTTGTGCCAGTTGCGTCAAACAAACTCGTGCCAGTTGCGTAGAACAAACTTGAGACAGTTGCGTTGAACAAACTTGTGCCAGTTGCGTCGAACAAACTTGTATCAGTTGCGTAGAACAAACTTGTGCCAGTTGCGTAGAAGAAACATTTTCCAGTTGCGTAGAACAAACTTGTGCCAGTTGCGTCGAACAAACTTGTGCCAGTTGCATCGAACAAACTTGTGCCAGTTGCGTTGGACAAACTTGTGCCAGTTGCGTTGAACAAACTTGTGCCAGTTGTTTCAAACAAACTTTTGCCAGTTGCGTCAAACAAACTTGGGCCAGTTGCGTCAAACAAACTTGTGCCAGTTGCGTAGAACAAACTTGTGCCAGTTGCGTTGAACAAACTTGGGCCAGTTGCGTCAAACAAACTTGTGCTAGTTGCGTTAAACAAACTTTTGCCAGTTGCGTTGAACAATCTTGTGCCAGTTGCGTCGAACAAACTTGTGCCAGTTGCGTCAAACAAACTTGTGCTAGTTGCGTTAAACAAACTTGTGCCAGTTGCGTCGAACATACTTATGCCAGTTGTGTTGAATAAACTTGTGCCAGTTGCGTTGAACAAACTTGTGACAGTTGCGTAGAACAAACTTGTGCCAGGTGGGTCGAATAAACTTGTGCCATTTGTGTCAAACAAACTTGTGCCATTTGTGTTAAACAAACTTGTGCCAGTTACGTAGAACAAACTTGTGCCAGTTGCGTAGAACAAACTTGTGCCAGTTGCGTAGAACAAACTTGTGCCAGTTGCGTCAAACAAACTTGTGCCAGTTGCGTAGAACAAACTTGTGCCAGTTGCGTCAAACAAACTTGTGCCAGTTGCGTCAAACTAACTTGTGCCAGTTGCGTAGAACAAACTTGTGCCAGTTGCGTCAAACAAACTTGTGCCAGTTGCGTAGAACAAACTTGTGCCATTTGTGTTAAACAAACTTGAGCCAGTTGCGTAGAACAAACTTGTGCCAGTTGCGTCAAACAAACTTGTGCCAGTTGCATCAAACAAACTTGGGCCAGTTCCGTAGAACAAACTTGTGCCAGTTGCGTAGGACAAACTTGTGCCAGTTGCATCAAACAAACTTGTGCCAGTTGCGTTGAGCAAACTTGAGCCAGTTGCGTAGAACAAACTTGTGCCAGTTGCGTCGAACATACTTGTACCAGTTGTGTTGAATAAACTTGTGCCAGTAGCGTAGAACAAACTTGTGCCAGTTGCGTAGAACAAACATGTGCCAGTTGCGTCGAACAAAATTCTGCCAGTCGCATAGAACAAACTTGTGCCAGTTGCATAGAATAAACTTGGGCCAGTTGCGTAGAACAAACTTGTGCCAGTTGCGTCGGACAAACTTGTGCCAGTTGCGTTGAACAAACTTGTGCCAGTTGTGTAGAACAAACTTGTGCCAGTTGTTTCAAACAAACTTTTGCCAGTTGAGTCAAACAAACTTGTGCCAGTTACGTCGAACAAACTTGTGCCAGTTGCGTAGAACAAACTTCTGCCAGTTGCGTCGAACAAACTTGTGCCAGTTGCGTCAAACAAACTTGTGCCAGTTCGTTGAACAAACTTGTGCCATTTACGTCGAAGAAACTTGTGCCAGTTGCGTCAAACAAACTTGTGCCAGTTCGTCGAACAAACTTGTGCCAGTTGCGTCGAACAAACTTGTGCCAGTTGCGTCGAACAAACTTGTGCCAGTTACGGCGAACAAACTTGTGCCAGTTGCGTCGAGAAAAGTTGTGCCAGTTGTGTCAAATAAACTTGTGACAGTTGCGTCAAACAAACTTGTGCCAGTTGCGTCAAGCAAACTTGTGCCAGTTGCGTCAAACAAACTTGTGCCAATTGATAAAAAAAAACTTGTGCCAGTTGCGTTGAACAAACTTGTGCCAGTTGCGTCTAACGAACTTGTGCCAGGTGCGTCAAACAAACTTGTGCCAGTTGCGTCGAACAAACTTGTGCCAGTTGCATCGAACAAACTAGTGCCAGTTGCATAGAACAAACTTGTGCCAGTTGCGTCAAACAAACTTGTGCCAGTTGCGTAGAACAAACTTGTACAAGTTGCGTAGAACAACCTTGTGCTAGTTGCGTCAAACAAACTTGTGCCAGTTGTGTCAAACAAACTTGTGCCAGTTGGGTCG
Organism: Macrobrachium rosenbergii; assembly: GCA_039081455.1. NCBI lineage: Eukaryota > Metazoa > Arthropoda > Malacostraca > Decapoda > Palaemonidae > Macrobrachium > Macrobrachium rosenbergii. The sequence continues at coordinate 459,736 of JANJGK010000344.1, read as the reverse complement.
AACAAACTTGTGCCAGTTACGTTAAACAAACTTGTTCCAGTTGTGTCGAACAAACTTGTGCCAGTTGCGTCAAACAAACTTGTGCTAGTTATGTCAAACAAACTTGTGCCAGTTGCATCAAACAAATTTGTGCCAGTTGCGTCGAACAAACTTGTGCCAGTTGGGTAGAACAAACATGTGCCAGTTGTGTCAAACAAATTTGTGCCAGTTGCGTAGAACACATTAGTGCCAGTTGCATAGAACAAACATGTGCCACATGCGTAGAACAAACATTTGCCATTTGCATAGAACAAACTTGTGCTAGTTGTGTCAAACAAACCTGTGCCAGTTGTGTACAACAAACTAGTAAGAGTTGCGTAGAACAAACTTGTGCTAGTTGTGTCGAACAAACTTGTGCCAGTTGCGTAGTACAAACTTGTACCAGTTGCGTCAAACAAACTTATGCCAGTTGCATAGAACAAACTAGTGCCAGTTGCATAGAACAAACTTGTCCCAGTTGCGTAGAACAAACTTGTGCCAGTTGCGTCAAACAAACTTGTGCCAGTTGCGTCAAACAAACTTGTTCCAGTTGCGCAAAAAAAAAACTTGTGCCAATTGAGTCGAAAAAACTTGTGCCATTTGCGTCGAACAAACTTGTGCCAGTTGCGTCTAACAAACTTGTGCCAGTTGCGTCAAAAAAACTTGGGCCAGTTTCGTGGAACAAACTTGTGTCAGTGGCATCCAAGAAACTTGTGCCAGTTGCGTAGAACAACCTTGTGTCAGTTGCGTCAAAAAAAAACTGTGCCAGTTGCGTAGAACAAACTTGTGCCAGTTGCGTAGAACAACCTTGTCCCAGTTGCGTTGAACAAACTTGTGCTAGTTTGTAGAACAAACTTGTGCCAGTTGCGTCAAACAAACTTATGCCAGTTGCCTAAAACAAACTAGTGCCAGTTGCATAGAACAAACTTGTGCCAGTTGAGTAGAACAAACTTGTGCCAATTACGTCAAACAAACTTGTGCCAGTTCGTCGAAGAAACTTGTGCCAGTTGCGTCGAAGAAACTTGTGCCAGTTGCGTCAAAGAAACTTGTGCCAGTTGCGTCGAACAAAATTGTGCCAGTTGCGTCGAACAAACTTGTGCCAGTTACGGCGAACCAACTTGTGCCACTTGCGTCGAGAAAACTTGTGCCAGTTGCGTCAAATAAACTTGTGCCAGTTGCGTCAAACAAACTTGTGCCAGTTACGGCGAACAAACTTGTGCCAGTTGCGTCGAGAAAAGTTGTGCCAGTTGCGTCAAATAAACTTGTGCCAGTTGCGTCAAACAAACTTGTGCCAGATGCGTCAAACAAACCTGTGCCAGTTGCGTCAAACAAACTTGTGCCAGTTGCGTCAAACAAACTTGTGCCAATTGATTAAAAAAAACTTGTGATAGTTGCGTTGAACAAACTTGTGCCAGTTGCGTCGAACAAACTTGTGCCAGTTGCGTCAAACAAACTTGTGCCAGTTGCGTCAAACAATCTTGTGCCAGTTGCATCAAACAAACTAGTGCCAGTTGCATAGAACAAACTTGTGCCAGTTGCATCAAACAAACTTGTGCCAGTTGCGTAGAACAAACTTGTGCCTCTTGCGTCAAACAAACTTGTGCCAGTTGCGTCAAACAAACTTGTACCAGTTGAGTCGAAAAAACTTTTGCCTGTTACGTCGAACAAACTTGTGCCAGTTGCGTCTAACAAACTTGTGCCAGTTGCGTCAAACAAACTTGTGCCAGTTGCGTCAAACAAACTTGTGCCAGTTGCGTCAAACAAATTTGTGACAGTTGCGTAGAACAAACTTGTGCCAGTTGCGTCAACCAAACTTCTGATAGTTGCGTAGAAGAACCTTGTGCCAGTTGCGTCAAACGAACTTGTGCCAGTTGCGTCAAACAAACTTTTGCCAGTTGCGTCGAACAAACTTGTGCCAGTTGCGTCGAACAAACTTCTGCCAGTTGTGTCAAACAAACTTGTGTCAGTTGCGTAGAACAAACTTGTGCCAGTTGCGTCGAACAAACTTGTGTCAGTTGGGTAGAACAAAGTTGTGCCAGTTGCGTCAAACAAACTTGTGCCAGTTGCGTAGAACGAACTAGTGCCAGTTGCATAGAACGAACTTGTGCCAGATGCGTAGAACAAACTTGTGCCAGTTGCGTAGAACAAAGTTGTGCCAGTTGCATAGAACAAACTTGTGCCAGTTATGTAGAACAAACTTGTGCCAGTTGCGTCAAACAAACTTGTGCCAGTTGTGTCGAACAAACTTGTGCCAGTTGCGTCAAAAAAACTTGGGACAGTTTCGTCGAACAAACTTGTACCAGTGGCATCCAACAAACTAGTGCCAGTTGCGTCGAACAAACTTGTGCCAGTTGCGTAGAACAACCTTGTGCCAGTTGCGTCGAACAAACTTGTGCTAGTTGGTAGAACAAACTTGTGCCAGTTGCGTCAAACAAACTTATGCCAGTTGCGTAAAACAAACTAGTGCCAGTTGCATAGAACAAACTTGTGCCAGTTGAGTAGAACAAACTTGTGCCAATTGCATAAAAAAAACTTGTACCAGTTGCGTCGAACAAACTTGTGCCAGTTGCGTCAAAGAAACTTGTGCCAGTTGCGTCAAACAAACTTGTGCCAGTTGCGTCGAACAAACTTGTGCTAGTTGCGTCGAACAAACTTGTGCCAGTTACGGCGAACAAACTTCTGCCAGTTGCTTCGAGAAACTTGTGCCAGTTGCGTCAAATAAACTTGTGCCAGTTGCGTCAAACAAACTTGTGCCAGTTACGGCGATCAAACTTGTGCCAGTTGCGTCGAGAAAAGTTGTGCCAGTTCCGTCAAATAAACTTGTGCCAGTTGCGTCAAAAAAACTTGTGCCAATTGCGTCAAACAAATTTGTGCCAGTTGCGTCAAACAAACTTGTGCCAATTGATTCGAAAAAACTTGTGCCAGTTTCGTTGAACAAACTTGTGCCAGTTGCATCGAATATACTAGTGCCAGTTGCATAGAACAAACTTGTGCCACTTGTGTCAAACAAACTTGTGCCAGTTGCGTCGAACAAACTTGTGCAAGTTGCGTCGAACAAACTTGTGCTAGTTGTGTGAAACAAACTTGTGCCAGTTGGGTCAAACAAACTTGTGCCAGTTACGTTAAAAAAACTTGTACCAGTTGCGTCGTACAAATTTGTGCCAGTTGCGTCGAACAAACTTGTGCCAGTTGCGTCGAACAAACTTGCGCCAGTTCCGTCGAACAAACTTGTGCCAGTTGATTAGAACAAACTTGTGCCAGTTGTGTCAAACAAACTTGTGCCAGTTGCGTAGAACAAACTTGTGCCAGTTGCGTCGAACAAACTTGTGCCAGTTGGGTAGAACAAACATGGGCCAGTTGTGTCAAACAAATTTTTGCCAGTTGCGTAGAACAAACAAGTGCCAGTTGCATAGAACAAACTTGTGCCAGATGCGTAGAACAAACTTTTGCCATTTGCGTCGAAGAAACTTGTGCCAGTTGCGTCAAACAAACTTGTGCCAGTTGCGTCGAACAAACTTGTGCCAGTTACGGCGAAAAAACTTGTGCCACTTGCGTCGAGAAACTTGTGCCAGTTGCGTCAAATAAACTTGTGCCAGTTGCGTCAAACAAACTTGGGCCAGTTACGGCGAACAAACTTGTGCCAGTTGCGTGAAAAAAGTTGTGCCAGTTGCGTTGAACAAACTTGTGCCAGTTGCGTCTAACAAACTTGTGCCACTTGCGTCAAACAAACTTGTGCCAGTTGCGTCGAACAAACTTGTGCCAGTTGCATCGAACAAACTTGTGCCAGTTGCATAGAACAAACTTGTACCAGTTGCGTCAAACAAACTTGTGCCAGTTGCGTATAACAAACTTGTACATGTTGCGTAGAACAACCTTGTGCCAGTTGCGTCAAACAAACTTGTGCCAGTTGCGTCAAACAAACTTGTGCCAGTTGCATCGAACAAACTTGTGCCAGTTGTGTGAAACAAACTTTTGCCAGTTGGGTCGAACAAACTTGTGCCAGTTACGTTAAACAAACTTGTACCAGTTGCGTCGTACAAATTTGTGCCAGTTGCGTCGAAGAAACTTGTGCCAGTTGCGTCGATCAAACTTGCGCCAGTTCCGTCGAACAAACTTGTGCCTTGTGCTTAGAACAAACTTGTGCCACTTGTGTCAAACAAACTTGTGCCATTTGTGTAGAACAAACTTGTGCCAGTTGCGTCAAACAAACTTGTGCCAGTTGGGTAGAACAAACATGTGCCAGTTGCGTCAAACAAATTTGTGCCAGTTGCGTCAAACAAACTAGTGCCAGTTGCATAGAACAAACTTGTGCCAGATGCATAGAACAAACTTTTGCCATTTGCGTAGAACAAACTTGTGCCAGTTGTGTCAAACAAACTTTTGCCAGTTGTGTACAACAAACTTGTCCCAGTTATGTAGAACAAACTTGTGCCTGTTGCATCAAACAAACTTGTGCCAGTTGCGTCAAACAAACTTGTGCCAGTTGCGTCAAACAAACTTGTGCCATTTGCATAGAACAAACTTGTGCCAGTTGCATAGAATAACCTTGTGCCAGTTGCGTCAAACGAACTTGTGCCAGTTGCGTCAAACAAAGTTGTGCCAGTTGCGTCAAACAAATTGTGCCAGTTGCGTCGAACAAACTTGTGCCAGTTGCGTAGAACAAACTTGTGCCAGTTGCATAGAACAAACTTGTGCCAGTTATGTAGAACAAACTTGTGCCAGTTGAGTCAAACAAACTTGTGCCAGTTGTGTCGAACAAACTTGTGCCATTTACGGTGAACAAACTTGTGCCAGTTTCGTCGAGAAAACTTGTGCCAGTTGCGTCAAATAAACTTGTGCCAGTTGTGTAAAACAAACTTGTGCTAGTTGCGTCAAACAAACTTGTGACAGTTGCGTCAAAAAAACTTGTTCCAGTTGCCCCCCAAAAAAACTTGTGCCAATTGAGTCGAAAAAACTTGTGCCAGTTGCGTCGAACAAACTTGTGCCAGTTGCGTCTAACAAACTTGTGCCAGTTGCGTCAAAAAAACTTGGGCCAGTTTCGTGGAACAAACTTGTGTCAGTGGCATCCAACAAACTTGTGCCAGTTGCGTAGAACAACCCTGTATCAGTTGCGTCAAACAAACTGTGCCAGTTGCGTAGAACAAACTTGTGCCAGTTGCGTAGAACAACCTTGTGCCAGTTGCGTTGAACAAACTTGTGCTAGTTTGTAGAACAAACTTGTGCCAGCTGCGTCAAACAAACTTATGCCAGTTGCGTAAAACAAACTAGTGCCAGTTGCATAGAACAAACTTGTGCCAGTTAAGTAGATCAAACTTGTGCCAATTGCGTCAAACAAACTTGTGCCAGTTGCGTCGAACAAACTTGTGCCAGTTTCGTCAAAGAAGCTTGTGCCAGTTGCATCAAACAAACTTGTGCCAGTTGCGTCGAACAAACTTGTGCCAGTTGCGTCGAACAAACTTGTGCCAGTTACGGCGAACAAACTTGTGTCAGTTGTGTCGAGAAAACTTTTGCCAGTTGCGTGAAACAAACTTGTGCCAGTTACGTCAAACAAACTTGTGCCAGTGGCATCAAACAAACTTGTGCCAGTTGTGTCAAACAAACTTGTGCCAATTGAGTCGAAAAAACTTGTGCCAGTTGTGTCGAACAAACTTGTGCCAGTTGCGTCTAACAAAATTGTGCCAGTTGCATCAAACAAACTTGGGCCAGTTGCGTCGAACAAACTTGTGCCAGTTGCATCAAACAAACTAGTGCCAGTTGCATAGAACAAACTTGTGCCAGTTGCATAGAACAAACTTTTGCATGTTGCGTCGAACAAACTTGTGCCAGTTGCATCAAACAAACTAGTGCCAGTTGCATCAAACAAACTTGTGCCAGTTGCGTAGAACAAGCTTGTGCATGTTGCGTAGAACAAACTTGTGCCAATTACGTCAAACAAACTTTTGCCAGTTGCGTCAAACAAACTTATGCCAATTGCGTCGAACAAACTTGTGCCAGTTGTGTCAAACAAACTTGTGCAAGTTGGGTCGAACAAACTTGTGCCAGTTACGTTAAACAAACTTGTTCCAGTTGCATCGAACAAACTTGTGCCAGTTGCGTCGAACAAACTTGTGCCAGTTGCGTCGAACAAACTTGCGCTAGTTCCGTCGAACAAACTTGTGCCAGTTGCTTAGAACAAACTTGTTCCAGTTGTGTCATACAAACTTGTGCCAGTTGCGCAGAACAAACTTGTGCCAGTTGCGTCGAACAAACTAGTGCCAGTTGGGTAGAACAAACATGTGCCAGTTGTGTCAAACAAATTTGTGCCAGTTGCCTAGAACAAACTAGTGCCAGTTGCATAGAACAAACAAGTCCCAGATGCGTAGAACAAACTTTTGCCATTTGCGTAGAACAAACTTGTGCCAGTTGTGTCAAACAAACTTGTGCCAGTTGTGTACAACAAACTAGTAAGAGTTGCTTAGAACAAAATTGTGCCAGTTTCGTAGAACAAACTTGTGCCAGTTGCGTGGAAAAAACTTGTGCCAGTTGCGTGGAACAAACTTGTGCCAGTTGCGTCAAACAAACTTGTGCCAGTTGCATAGAACAACCTTATGCCAGTTGCGTCAAACAAACTTGTGACAGTTGCGTCAAACAAACTTGTGCCAGTTGTGTCAAACAAACTTGTGCCAGTTGTGTCAAACAAACTTGTGCCAGTTGCATCAAACAAACTTGTGCCAGTTGCGCCAAACAAACTTGTGCCAGTTGCGTGAAACAAACTTGTGCCAGTTGCGTCAAACAAACTTGTACAAGTTGCGAAAACAAACTTGTGCCAGTTGCGTCAAACAAACTTGTCCCAGATGTGTTGAACAAACTTGTGCCAGTTGCGTCGAACAAACTTGTGCCAGTTGCATCGAACAAACTTGTGCCAGTTCCGTCGAACAAACTTGTGCCAGTTGCATCGAAGAAACTTGTGCCAGTTGCGTCAAACAAGCTTGTGCCAGTTACGGCGAACAAACTTGTGCCAGTTGCGTCGAGAAAACTTGTGCCAGTTGCGTCAAATAAACTTGTGCCAGTTGAGTCAAACAAACTTGTGCCAGTTGTGTCAAACAAACTTGTGCCAGTTGCGTCAAACAAACTTGTGCCAGTTGCGTCAAACAAACTTGTGCCAATTGAGTCGAAAAAAATTGTGCCAGTTACCTTGAACAAACTTGTGCCAGTTGCATCTAACAAACTTGTGCCAGTTGCGTCAAACAAACTTGGGCCAGTTGCGTCGAACAAACTTGTGCCAGTTGCGTCAAACAAACTTCTGCCAGTTGCATCAAAAAAACTTGTGCCAGTTGCATCAAACAAACTTGTGCCAGTTGCGTAGAACAAACATGTGCCAGTTGCGTAGAACATCCTTGTGCCAGTTACGTCAAACAAACTTGTGCCAGTTGTGTCAAAGAAACTTGTGCCAGTTGCGTCAAACAAACTTGTGCCAGTTGCGTCAAACAAACTTGTGCCAGTTGGGTCCTACAAACTTGTGCCAGTTGTGTTAAACAAACTTGCGCCAGTTGCATCGAACAAACTTGTGCCAGTTGCGTCGAACAAACTTGTGCCTATTGCGTTGAACAAACTTGCGCCAGTTGCGTTGAACAAACTTGTGCCAGTTGCGTTGAACAAACTTGTGCCAGTTGTGTCAAACAAACTTGTGTCAGTTGCGTAGAACAAACTTGTGCCAGTTGCGTCGAACAAACTTGTGTCAGTTGGGTAGAACAATCTTGAGCCAGTTGCGTCAAACAAACTTGTGCCAGATGCGTAGAACAAACTTGTGCCAGTTGGATAGAACAAACTTGTGCCAGATGCGTAGAATAAACTTGTGCCAGTTGCGTAAATCATACTTGTGCCAGTTGCGTAGAACAAACTTGTGCCAGTTGCGTAGAACAAACTTGTGCCAGTTGCATAGAACAAACTTGTGCCAGATGCATAGAACAAACTTGTGCCAGTTGCGTAGAACAAACTTGTGCCAGTTGCGTAGAACAAACTTTTGCCAGTTGCGTAGAACAAACTTGTGCCAGTTGCGTAGAACAAACTTGTGCCAGTTGCTTAGAACAAACTTGTGCAAGTTGCATAGAAAAAACTTGTGCCAGTTGTGTAGAACATACTTGTGCCAGTTGCGTCGAGAAAAGTTGTGCCAGTTGCGTCAAATAAACTTGTGCCAGTTGCGTCAAACAAATTTGTGCCAGTTGAGTCAAACAAACTTGTGACAGTTGCGTCAAACAAACTTGTACCAGTTGCGTCAAACAAACTTGTGGCAATTGAGTCGAAGAAACTTGTGCCAGTTGCGTCAAACAAACTTGTGCCAGTTGCGTCTAACAACTTGTGCCAGTTGCGTCAAACAAACTTGGGCCAGTTGCGGTGAACAAACTTGTGCCAGTTACAACGAACAAACTTGTGCCAGTTGCGTAGAACAAACTTGTGCCAGTTGCGTCAAAAAAAATTGTGCCAGTTGCGTAGAACAAACCTGTGCCAGTTGCGTAGAACAACCTTGTGCCAGTTGCGTCAAACAAACTTGTGCTGGTTGGGTCAAACAAACTTGTGCCAGTTTCATCAAAGAAACTTGTGCCAGTTGCATCAAACAAACTTGTGCCAGTTGCGTCGAACAAACTTGTCCCATTTGCATCGAACAAACTTGTGCCAGTTACGGCGAACAAACTTGTGTCAGTTGTGTTGAGAAAACTTGTGCCGGTTGTTTCAAACAAACTTGTGCCAGTTACGTCAAACAAACTTGTGCCAGTGGCATCAAACAACCTTGTGCCAGTTGTGTCAAACAAACTTGTGCCAATTGAGTCGAAAAAACTTGTGCCAGTTGCGTCGAAAAAAACTTGTTCCAGTTGCGTCTAACAAACTTGTGCCAGTTGCGTCAAACAAACTTGGGCCAGTTGCGTCGAACAAACTTGTGCCAGTTGCATCAAACAAACTAGTGCCTGTTGCATAGAACAAACTTGTGCCAGTTGCGTAGAACAAACTTGTGCATGTAGCGTCGAACAAACTTGTGCCAGTTGCATCAAACAAACTAGTGCCAGTTGCGTCAAACAAACTTGTGCCAGTTGCGTAGAACAAGCTTGTGCATGTTGCGTAGAACAAACTTGTGCCAGTTACGTCAAACAAACTTTTGCCAGTTGCGTCAAACAAACTTATGCCAGTTGCGTCGAACAAACTTGTGCCAATTGTGTCAAACAAACTTGTGCCAGTTGGGTTGAACAAACTTGTGCCAGTTACGTTAAACAAACTTGTACCAGTTGCATCGAACAAACTTGTGCCAGTTGCGTCGAACAAACTTGTGCCAGTTGCGTCGAACAAACTTGCGCCAGTTCCGTCGAACAAACTTGTGCCAGTTGTGTCAAACAAACTTGTGCCAGTTGCACAGAACTAACTTGTGCCAGTTGCGTCGAACAAACTTGTGCCAGTTGGGTAGAACAAACATGTGCCAGTTGCGTCAAACAAATTTGTGCCATTTGCCTAGTACAAACTAGTGCCAGTTGCATAGAACAAACAAGTCCCAGATGCGTAGAACAAACTTTTGCCATTTGCGTAGAACGAACTTGTGCCAGTTGTGTCAAACAAACTTGTGCCAGTTGTGTACAACAAACTAGCAAGAGTTGCTTAGAACAAACTTGTGCCAGTTGCGTAGAACAAACTTGTGCCAGTTGCGTGGAACAAACTTGTGCCAGTTGCGTCAAACAAACTTGTGCCAGTTGCATAGAACAAACTTGTGCCAGTTGCGTAGAACAACCTTATGCCAGTTGCGTCAAACAAACTTGTGCCAGTTGCGTCAAACAAACTTCTGCCAGTTGCGTCAAACAAACTTGTGCCAGTTGTGTCAAACAAAATTGTGCCAGTTGCGTCAAACAAACTAGTGCCAGTTGCGTCAAACAAACTTGTGCCAGTTGCGTCAAACAAACTTGTGCCAGTTGCGTCAAACAAACTTGTGCCAGTTGCGTCGAACAAACTTGTGCCAGTTGCGTAGAACAAACTTGTGCCAGTTGCATAGAACAAACTTGTGCCAGTTATGTAGAACAAACTTGTGCCAGTTGCGTAGAACAAACTTGTTCCAGTTGCGTTGAACAAACTTGTGCCAGTTACGGCGAAGAAACTTGTGCCAGTTTCGTCGAGAAAACTTATGCCAGTTGCGTCAAATAAACTTGTGCCAGTTGCGTCAAAAAAACTTGTGCCAGTTGCGTCAAACAAACTTGTGCCAGTTGCGTCAAACAAACTTGTGCCCAGTTCGTTGAACAAACTTGTGCCATTTACGTCGAAGAAACTTGTGCCAGTTGCGTCAAACAAACTTGTGCCAGTTCGTCGAACAAACTTGTGCCAGTTGCGTCGAACAAACTTGTGCCAGTTGCGTCGAACAAACTTGTGCCAGTTACGGCGAACAAACTTGTGCCAGTTGCGTCGAGAAAAGTTGTGCCAGTTGTGTCAAATAAACTTGTGACAGTTGCGTCAAACAAACTTGTGCCAGTTGCGTCAAGCAAACTTGTGCCAGTTGCGTCAAACAAACTTGTGCCAGTTGCATCAAACAAACTTGTGCCAATTGATTAAAAAAAACTTGTGCCAGTTGCATTGAACAAACTTGTGCCAGTTGCGTCTAACAAACTTGTGCCAGGTGCGTCAAACAAACTTGTGCCAGTTGCGTCGAACAAACTTGTGCCAGTTGCATCGAACAAACTAGTTCCAGTTGCATAGAACAAACTTGTGCCAGTTGCGTCAATCAAACTTGTGCCAGTTGCGTAGAACAAACTTGTACATGTTGCGTAGAACAACCTTGTGCTAGTTGCGTCAAACAAACTTATGCCAGAAGTGTCAAAGAAACTTGTGCCAGTTTGGTCGAACAAACTTGTGCCAGTTACGTTAAACAAACTTGTTCTAGTTGCGTCGAACAAACTTGTGCCAGTTTGGTCGAACAAACTTGTGCCAGTTACGTTAAACAAACTTGTTCTAGTTCCGTTGAACAAACTTGTGCCAGTTGCGTCGAACAAACTTGTGCCAGTTGCGTCGAACAAACTTGCATCAGTTCCGTCGAACAAACTTGTGCCACTTGCGTAGAACAAACTTGTGCCAGTTGTGTCAAACAATCTTGTGCCAGTTGCGTAGAACAAACTTGTGCCAGTTGCGTTGAACAAACTTGTGCCAGTTGGGTAGAACAAACATGTGCCAGTTGTGTCAAACAAATTTGTGCCAGTTGCGTAGAACACACTAGTGCCAGTTGCATAGAACAAACTTGTGCCAGATGCGTAGAACAAACATTTGCCATTTGCATAGAACAAACCTGTGCCAGTTGTGTCAAACAAACTTGTGCCAGTTGTGTACAACAAACTAGTAAGAGTTGCGTAGAACAAACTTGTGCCAGTTGCGTCGAACAAACTTGTCCCAGTTGCGTAGAACAAACTTGTACCAGTTGCGTCAAACAAACTTATAACAGTTGCATAGAACAAACTAGTGCCAGTTGCACAGAAAAAACTTGTGCCAGTTGCGTAGAACAAACTTGTGCTAGTTGGGTCAAACAAACTTGTGCAAGTTGCGTCGAAGAAACTTGTGCCAGTTGCGTCAAACAAACTTGTGCCATTTGCGTCGAACAAACTTGTGCCAGTTGCGTCGAAAAAACTTGTGCCAGATATGGCGAACAAACTTATTGCCAGTTGCTTCGAGAAAACTTGTGCCAGTTGCGTAAAAAAAACTTGTGCCAGTTGCGTCAAACAAACTTGTGCCAGTTGCGTCAAACAAACTTGCGCCTCTTGCGTCAAACAAACTTGTACCAATTGAGTCGAAAAAACTTGTGCCAGTTGCGTCTAACAAACTTGTGCCAGTTGCGTCAAACAAACTTGTGCCAGTTGCGTCAAACAAACTTGTGCAAACAAACTTGTGAAGTTGCGTCAAACAAACTTGTGCCAGTTGCGTAGAACAAACTTGTGCCAGTTACTTCAAACAAACTTGTGCCAGTTGCGTAGAAGAACCTTGTGCCATTTGTGTCAAACGAACTTGTGCCAGTTGCGTCAAACAAACTTTTGCCAGTTGCGTCGAACAAACTTGTGCCAGTTGCGTCAAACAAACTTCTGCCAGTTGTGTCAAACAAACTTGTGTCTGTTGCGGAGAACAAACTTGTGTCAGTTGGGTTGAACAAACTTGTGCCAGTTGCGTCAAACAAACTTGTGCCAGTTGCGTCAAACAAACTTCTGCCAGTTGTGTCAAACAAACTTGTGTCTGTTGCGTCGAACAAACTTGTGTCAGTTGGGTAGAACAAACTTGTGCCAGTTGCGTCAAACAAACTTGTGCCAGTTGCGTAGAACAAACTAGTGCCAGTTGCATAGAACAAACTTGTGCCAGATGCGTAGAACAAACTTTTGCCAGTTGCATAGAACAAACTTGTGCCAGTTGCATAGAACAAACTTGTGCCAGTTATGTAGAACAAACTTGTGCCAGTTGCGTCGAACAAACTTGTGCCACTTGCATCAAACAATCTTGTGTCTAGTTGCGAAGAACAAACTTGTGCCTGTTGCGTAGAACAAAATTGTGCCAGTTGCGTACAACAACCTTGTGCCAGTTGCGCAGAACAAACTTGTGCCAGTTACGTAGAACAAACTTTTGCTAGTTGCGTAGAACAAACTTGTGCTAGTTGCGTAGAACAAACTTGTGCCAGTTGCGTAGAACAAACTTGTGCTAGTTGCGTAGAACAAACTTGTGTCAGTTGCGTAGAACAAACTTGTGCCAGTTGCGTCAAACAAATTTGGGCCAGTTGCGTAGAACAAACTTGTGCCAGTTGCGAACTACAAACTTGTGCCACTTGCGTAGGACAAACTTGTGCCAGTTGCGTCAAACAAACTTGTGCCAGTTGCGTAGAACAAACTTGTGCCAGTTGAGAACTACAAACTTGTGACACTTGCGTAGGACAAACTTGTGCCAGTTGCGTCAAACAAACTTGTGCCAGTTGCGTCAAACAAACTTGTGCCAGTTGCATCAAACAAAATTGTGCCAGTTGCGTCGAACAAACTTGTGCCAGTTGCGTAGAACAAACTTGTATCAGTTGCGTAGAACAAACTTGTGCCAGTTGCGTAGAAGAAACATTTTCCAGTTGCGTAGAACAAACTTGTGCCAGTTGCGTCGAACAAACTTGTGCCAGTTGCATCGAACAAACTTGTGACAGTTGCGTTGGACAAACTTGTGCCAGTTGCATCGAACAAACTTGTGACAGTTGCATCGAACAAACTTGTGCCAGTTGCATCGAACAAACTTGTGCCAGTTGCATCGAACAAACTTGTGCCAGTTGCGTTGAACAAACTTGTAACAGTTGCGTAGAACAAACTCGTGCCAGTTGTTTCAAACAAACTTTTGCCAGTTGCGTCAAACAAACTTGGGCCAGTTGCGTCAAACAAACTTGTGCCAGTTGCGTAGAACAAACTTTTGCCAGTTGCGAACTACAAACTTGTGCCAGTTGCGTTGAACAAACTTGGGCCAGTTGCTTCAAACAAACTTGTGCTAGTTGCGTTAAAAAAACTTTTGCCAGTTGCGTTGAACAATCTTGTGCCAGTTGCGTCGAACAAACTTGTGCCAGTTGCGTCAAACAAACTTGTGCTAGTTGCGTTAAACAAACTTGTGCCAGTTGCGTTGAACAATCTTGTGCCAGTTGCGTCGAACAAACTTGTGCCAGTTGCGTCAAACAAACTTGTGCTAGTTGCGTTAAACAAACTTGTGCCAGTTGCGTCGAACATACTTGTGCCAGTTGTGTTGAATAAACTTGTGCCAGTTGTGTTGAACAAACATGTGACAGTTGCGTAGAACAAACTTGTGCCAGTTGGGTCGAATAAACTTGTGCCATTTGTGTCAAACAAACTTGTGCCATTTGTGTCAAACAAACTTGTGCCAGTTGCGTAGAACAAACTTGTGTCAGTTGCGTAGAACAAACTTGTGCCAGTTGCGTAGAGCAAACTTGTGCTAGTTACGTAGAACAAACTTGTGCCAGTTGCGTCAAACAAACTTGTGCCAGTTGCGTCAAACAAACTCGTGCCAGTTGCGTAGAACAAACTTGAGACAGTTGCGTTGAACAAACTTGTGCCAGTTGCGTCGAACAAACTTGTATCAGTTGCGTAGAACAAACTTGTGCCAGTTGCGTAGAAGAAACATTTTCCAGTTGCGTAGAACAAACTTGTGCCAGTTGCGTCGAACAAACTTGTGCCAGTTGCATCGAACAAACTTGTGCCAGTTGCGTTGGACAAACTTGTGCCAGTTGCGTTGAACAAACTTGTGCCAGTTGTTTCAAACAAACTTTTGCCAGTTGCGTCAAACAAACTTGGGCCAGTTGCGTCAAACAAACTTGTGCCAGTTGCGTAGAACAAACTTGTGCCAGTTGCGTTGAACAAACTTGGGCCAGTTGCGTCAAACAAACTTGTGCTAGTTGCGTTAAACAAACTTTTGCCAGTTGCGTTGAACAATCTTGTGCCAGTTGCGTCGAACAAACTTGTGCCAGTTGCGTCAAACAAACTTGTGCTAGTTGCGTTAAACAAACTTGTGCCAGTTGCGTCGAACATACTTATGCCAGTTGTGTTGAATAAACTTGTGCCAGTTGCGTTGAACAAACTTGTGACAGTTGCGTAGAACAAACTTGTGCCAGGTGGGTCGAATAAACTTGTGCCATTTGTGTCAAACAAACTTGTGCCATTTGTGTTAAACAAACTTGTGCCAGTTACGTAGAACAAACTTGTGCCAGTTGCGTAGAACAAACTTGTGCCAGTTGCGTAGAACAAACTTGTGCCAGTTGCGTCAAACAAACTTGTGCCAGTTGCGTAGAACAAACTTGTGCCAGTTGCGTCAAACAAACTTGTGCCAGTTGCGTCAAACTAACTTGTGCCAGTTGCGTAGAACAAACTTGTGCCAGTTGCGTCAAACAAACTTGTGCCAGTTGCGTAGAACAAACTTGTGCCATTTGTGTTAAACAAACTTGAGCCAGTTGCGTAGAACAAACTTGTGCCAGTTGCGTCAAACAAACTTGTGCCAGTTGCATCAAACAAACTTGGGCCAGTTCCGTAGAACAAACTTGTGCCAGTTGCGTAGGACAAACTTGTGCCAGTTGCATCAAACAAACTTGTGCCAGTTGCGTTGAGCAAACTTGAGCCAGTTGCGTAGAACAAACTTGTGCCAGTTGCGTCGAACATACTTGTACCAGTTGTGTTGAATAAACTTGTGCCAGTAGCGTAGAACAAACTTGTGCCAGTTGCGTAGAACAAACATGTGCCAGTTGCGTCGAACAAAATTCTGCCAGTCGCATAGAACAAACTTGTGCCAGTTGCATAGAATAAACTTGGGCCAGTTGCGTAGAACAAACTTGTGCCAGTTGCGTCGGACAAACTTGTGCCAGTTGCGTTGAACAAACTTGTGCCAGTTGTGTAGAACAAACTTGTGCCAGTTGTTTCAAACAAACTTTTGCCAGTTGAGTCAAACAAACTTGTGCCAGTTACGTCGAACAAACTTGTGCCAGTTGCGTAGAACAAACTTCTGCCAGTTGCGTCGAACAAACTTGTGCCAGTTGCGTCAAACAAACTTGTGCCAGTTCGTTGAACAAACTTGTGCCATTTACGTCGAAGAAACTTGTGCCAGTTGCGTCAAACAAACTTGTGCCAGTTCGTCGAACAAACTTGTGCCAGTTGCGTCGAACAAACTTGTGCCAGTTGCGTCGAACAAACTTGTGCCAGTTACGGCGAACAAACTTGTGCCAGTTGCGTCGAGAAAAGTTGTGCCAGTTGTGTCAAATAAACTTGTGACAGTTGCGTCAAACAAACTTGTGCCAGTTGCGTCAAGCAAACTTGTGCCAGTTGCGTCAAACAAACTTGTGCCAATTGATAAAAAAAAACTTGTGCCAGTTGCGTTGAACAAACTTGTGCCAGTTGCGTCTAACGAACTTGTGCCAGGTGCGTCAAACAAACTTGTGCCAGTTGCGTCGAACAAACTTGTGCCAGTTGCATCGAACAAACTAGTGCCAGTTGCATAGAACAAACTTGTGCCAGTTGCGTCAAACAAACTTGTGCCAGTTGCGTAGAACAAACTTGTACAAGTTGCGTAGAACAACCTTGTGCTAGTTGCGTCAAACAAACTTGTGCCAGTTGTGTCAAACAAACTTGTGCCAGTTGGGTCGAACAAACTTGTGCCAGTTACGTTAAACAAACTTGTTCCAGTTGTGTCGAACAAACTTGTGCCAGTTGCGTCAAACAAACTTGTGCTAGTTATGTCAAACAAACTTGTGCCAGTTGCATCAAACAAATTTGTGCCAGTTGCGTCGAACAAACTTGTGCCAGTTGGGTAGAACAAACATGTGCCAGTTGTGTCAAACAAATTTGTGCCAGTTGCGTAGAACACATTAGTGCCAGTTGCATAGAACAAACATGTGCCACATGCGTAGAACAAACATTTGCCATTTGCATAGAACAAACTTGTGCTAGTTGTGTCAAACAAACCTGTGCCAGTTGTGTACAACAAACTAGTAAGAGTTGCGTAGAACAAACTTGTGCTAGTTGTGTCGAACAAACTTGTGCCAGTTGCGTAGTACAAACTTGTACCAGTTGCGTCAAACAAACTTATGCCAGTTGCATAGAACAAACTAGTGCCAGTTGCATAGAACAAACTTGTCCCAGTTGCGTAGAACAAACTTGTGCCAGTTGCGTCAAACAAACTTGTGCCAGTTGCGTCGAACAAACTTGTGCCAGTTGCGTCGAAGAAACTCGTGACAGCTGCATCAAACAAACTTGCGCCATTTGCGTCGAACGAACTTGTGACAGTTGCGTCGAACAAACTTGTGCCAGATATGGCGAACAAACTTGTGCCAGTTGCGTAAAAAAAAACTTGTGCCTCTTGCGTCAAACAAACTTGTGCCAGTTGCGTCAAACAAACTTGTGCCTCTTGCGTCAAACAAACTTGTGCCAGTTGCGTCAAACAAACTTGTACCAATTGAGTCGAAAAAACTTGTGCCAGTTACGTTGAACAAACTTGTGCCAGTTGCGTCTAACAAACTTGTGAAAGTTGCGTCAACCAAACTTGTGCCAGTTGCGTTAAACAAACTTGTGCCAGTTGCGTAGAACAAACTTGTGCCAGTTGCGTCAAACAAACTTTTGCTAGTTGCGTAGAAGAACCTTGTGCCAGTTGCGTCAAACGAACTTGTGCCAGTTGCGTCAAACAAACTTGTGCCAGTTGCGTCGAATAAACTTGTGCCAGTTGAGTCAAACAAACTTGTGCCAGTTGAGTCTAACAAACTTGTGCCAGTTGCGTTAAACAAACTTGTGCCAGTTGCATCGAACAAGCTTTTGCCAGTTGCGTCGAACAAACTTGTGCCAGTTGCGTCGAACAAACTTGCGCCAGTTACGTCAAACAAACTTGTGCCAGTTGCGTTGAACAAATTTCTGCCAGTTGTGTCAAACAAACTTTTGTCAGTTGCGTAGAACAAACTTGTGCCAGTTGCGTCGAACAAACTTGTGTCAGTTGAGTAGAACAAACTTGTGCCAGTTGTGTCAAACAAACATGTCCCAGTTGCGTAGAACAAACTAGTGCCAGTTGCATAGAACAAACTTGTTCCAGATGCGTAGAACAAACTTGTGCCAGTTGCGTAGAACAAACTTGTGCCAGTTGCATAGAACAAACTTGTGCCAGTTATGTAGAACAAACTTGTGCCAGTTGCGTCGAACAAACTTGTGCCAGTTGCGTTGAACTAATTTGTGCCAGTTACGGCGAACAAACTTGTGCCAGTTTCGTCGAGAAAACTTGTGCCAGTTGCGTCAAACAAACTTGTGCCAGTTGCGTCAAACAAACTTGTGCCAGTTGCTTCAAACAAACTTGTGCCAGTTGTGTCAAACAAATTTGTTCTAGTTGAGTCAAACAAATTTGTGCCTCTTGAGTCGAAAAAACTTGTGCCAGTTGCGTCGAACAAACTTGTGCCAGTTGCGTCTAACAAACTTGTGCCAGTTGCGTCAAAAAAACTTGTGCCAGTTTCGTCAAACAAACTTGTGCCAGTGGCATCCAACAAACTTGTGCTAGTTGCGTCGAACAAACTTGTGCCAGTTGCGTCAAACAAACTTGTGCCAGTTGCGTAGAACAAACTTGTGCCAGTTGCGTAGAACAACCTTGTGCCAGTTGAGTCGAACAAACTTGTGCTAGTTGGTAGAACAAACTTCTGCCAGTTGCGTCAAACAAACTTATGCCAGTTGCGTAAAACAAACTAGTGCCAGTTGCATAGAACAAACTTGTGCCAGTTGAGTAGAACAAACTTGTGCCAATTGCATCAAACAAACTTCTGCCAGTTGTGTCGAAGAAACTTGTGCCAGTTGCGTCGAACAAACTTTTGCCAGTTGTGTCAAACAAACTTGTGCCAGTTGCGTCAAACAAACTTATGCCAGTTGCGTCAAACAAACTTGTGCCAGTTGCGTCAAACAAACTTGTGCCAGTTGCGTCAAACAAACTTGTGCCAATTGATTCGAGAAAACTTGTGCCAGTTGCGTTGAACAAACTTGTGCCAGTTGCGTCTAACAAACTTGTGCCAGTTGCGTCAAACAAACTTGTGCCAGTTGCGTCGAACAAACTTGTGCCAGATATGGCGAACAAACTTGTGCCAGTTGCTTCGAGAAAACTTGTGCCAGTTGCGTAAAAAAAAACTTGTGCCAGTTGCGTCAAACAAACTTCTGCCAGTTGCATCAAACAAACTTGTGCCAGTTGCGTAGAACAAACTTGTGCCAGTTGCGTCAAACAAACTTGTGCCAGTCGCGTAGAAGAACCTTGTGCCAGTTGCGTCAAACGAACTTGTGCCAGTTGCGTCAAACAAACTTTTGCCAGTTGCATCAAACAAACTTGTGCCAATTGAGTCAAACAAACTTGTGCCAGTTGGGTAGAACAAACTTGTGCCAGTTGCGTTAAACAAACTTGTGCCAGTTGCATCAAACAAACTATTGTCAGTTGCATCAAACAAACTTGTACCAGTTGCGTCGAACAAACTTGCGCCAGTTACGTCAAACAAACTTGTGCCAGTTGCGTCAAACAAACTTCTGCCAGTTGTGTCAAACAAACTTGTGTCAGTTGCGTAGAACAAACATTTGCCATTTGCGTAGAACAAACTTGTGCCAGTTGTGTCAAACAAACCTGTGCCAGTTGTGTACAACAAACTAGTAAGAGTTGCGTAGAACAAACTTGTGCCAGTTGTATCGAACAAACTTGTGCCAGTTGCGTAGAACAAACTTGTACCAGTTGCGTCAAACAAACTTATGCCAGTTGCATAGAACAAACTAGTGCCAGTTGCATAGAAGAAACTTGTCCCAGTTGCGTAGAACAAACTTGTGCCAGTTGCGTTGAACAAACTTGTGCCAGTTGCGTCGAAGAAACTTGTGCCAGTTGCGTCGAAGAAACTTGTGCCAGTTGCGTCAAACAAACTTGTGCCATTTGCGTCTAACAAACTTGTGCCAGTTGCGTCAAACAAACTTGTGCCAGTTGCGTCGAACAAACTTGTGCCAGATATGGCGAACAAACTTGTGCCAGTTGCTTCGAGAAAACTTGTGCCAGTTGCGTAAAAAAAAACTTGTGCCAGTTGCGTCAAACAAACTTGTGCCAGTTGCGCAAAAAAAAACTTGTGCCAGTTGCCTCAAACAAACTTGTGCCAGTTGCGTCAAACAAACTTGTGCCTCTTGCGTCAAACAAACTTGTGCCAGTTGCGTCAAACAAACGTGTACCAATTGAGTCGAAAAAACTTGTGCCAGTTACATCGAACACACTTGTGCCAGTTGCGTCTAACAAACTTGTGCCAGTTGCGTTAAACAAACTTGTGCCAGTTGCATCGAACAAAGTTTTGCCAGTTACGTCGAACAAACTTCAGACAGTTGCGTCGAACAAACTTGTGCCAGTTACGTCAAACAAACTTGTGCCAGTTGCGTTGAACAAACTTCTGCCAGTTGTGTCGAACAAAATTATGTCAGTTGGGTAGAACAAACTTGTGCCAGTTGCGTCAAACAAACTTGTGCCAGTTGCGTCGAACAAACTTGTGCCAGTTGCGTCGAAGAAACTTGTGCCAGTTGCGTAAAACAAACTTGTGCCAGTTGCATAGAACAAACTTGTGCCAGTTATG
This sequence comes from Macrobrachium rosenbergii, assembly GCA_039081455.1. NCBI lineage: Eukaryota > Metazoa > Arthropoda > Malacostraca > Decapoda > Palaemonidae > Macrobrachium > Macrobrachium rosenbergii. The sequence goes on along the minus strand of JANJGK010000344.1, from coordinate 439,617 downwards.
TAGAACAAACTTGTGCCACTTGCGTCGAACAAACTTGTGCCAGTTGCGTCGAACAAACTTGTGCCAGTTACGGCGAACAAACTTGTGCCAGTTGCGTCAAATAAACTTGTGCCAGTTGCGTAGAACAAACTTGTGCCAGTTGCGTCAAACAAACTTGTGCCAGTTGCATCAAACAAACTTGTTCTAGTTGCGTCAAACAAACTTGTGCCACTTGAATCGAAAAAACTTGTGCCAGTTGCGTCAAATAAACTTGTGCCAGTTGCGTCTAACAAACTTGTGCCAGTTGCGTCAAAAAAACTTGTGCCAGTTTCGTCAAACAAACTTGTGCCAGTGGCATCCAACAAACTTCTGCCAGTTGCGTCGAACAAACTTGTGCCAGTTGCGTCAAACAAACTTGTGCCAGTTGCGTAGAACAAACTTGTGTCAGTTGCGTAGAACAAACTTGTGCCAGTTGCGTCGAACAAACTTGTGTCAGTTGGGTAGAACAAACTTGTGCCAGTTGCGTCAAACAAACATGTCCCAGTTGCGTAGAACAAACTGGTGCCAGTTGCGACAAACAAACTTGTGCCAGATGCGTAGAACAAACTTGTGCCAGTTGCGTAGAACAAACTTGTTCCAGTTGCATAGAACAAACTTGTGCCAGTTATGTAGAACTAACTTGTGCCAGTTGCGTCTAACAAACTTGTGCCAGTTGCGTCGAACAAACTTGTGCCAGTTACAGCGAACAAACTTGTGGCAGTTTCGTCGAGAAAACTTGTGCCAGTTGCGTCAAATAAACTTGTGCCAGTTGCGTCAAACAAACTTGTGCCAGTTGCGTCAAACAAACTTGTGCCAGTTGTGTCAAACAAACTTGTTCTAGTTGCGTCAAACAAACTTGTGCCTCTTGAGTCGAAAAAACTTGTGCCAGTTGCGTAAAAAAAAACTTGTGCCAGTTGCGTCTAACAAACTTGTGCCAGTTGCGTCTAACAAACTTGTGCCAGTTGCGTCAAAAAAACTTGTGCCAGTTTCGTCAAACAAACTTGTGCCAGTGGCATCCAACAAACTTGTGCCAGTTGCGTCGAACAAACTTGTGCCAGTTGCGTGAAACAAACTTGTGCCAGTTGCGTAGAACAACCTTGTGCCAGTTGAGTCGAACAAACTTGTGCTTGTTGCATCAAACAAACTTGTGCCAGTTGCGTCAAACAAACTTTTGCCAGTTGCGTAAAACAAACTAGTGCCAGTTGCATAGAACAAACTTGTGCCAGTTGAGTAGAACAAACTTGTGCCAATTGCATCAAACAAACTTGTGCCAGTTGTGTCGAACAAACTTGTGCCAGTTGCGTCGAACAAACTTTTGCCAGTTGCGTCAAACAAACTTGTGCCAGTTGCGTCAAACAAACTTGTGCCAGTTGCGTCAAACAAACTTGTGCCAGTTGCGTCAAACAAACTTGTCCCAATTGATTCGAAAAAACTTGTGCCAGTTGCGTTAAACAAACTTGTGCCAGTTGCGTCTAACAAACTTGTGCCAGTTGCGTCAAACAAACTTGTGCCAGTTGCGTCGAACAAACTTGTGCCAGATATGGCGAACAAACTTGTGCCAGTTGCTTCGAGAAAACTTGTGCCAGTTGCGTAACAAACAACTTGTGCCAGTTGCGTCAAACAAACTTGTGCCAGTTGCGTCAAAAAAACTTTTGCCTCTTGCGTCAAACAAACTTGTGCCAATTGAGTCGAAAAAACTTGTGCCTGTTACGTCAAACAAACTTGTGCCAGTTGCGTCTAACAAACTTGTGCCAGTTGCGTCAAAAAAAACTTGTACCAGTTGCGTCAAACAAACTTGTGCCAGTTGCGTCAAACAAACTTGTGCCAGTTGTGTAGAACAAACTTGTGCCAGTTGCGTCAAACAAACTTTTGCCAGTTGCGTAGAGGAACCTTGTGCCAGTTGCGTCAAACGAACTTGTGCCAGTTGCGTCAAACAAACTTTTGCCAGTTGCGTCAAACAAACTTGTGCCAGTTGAGTCAAACAAACTTGTGCCAGTTGGGTAGAACAAACTTGTGCCAGTTGCGTTAAACAAACTTGTGCCAGTTGCATCGAACAAACTTTTGCCAGTTGCGTCGAACAAACTTGTGCCAGTTGTGTCGAACAAACTTGTGCCAGGTGCGTAGAACAAACTTGTACCAGTTGCATCAAACAAACTTATGCCAGTTGCGTAGAACAAACTAGTGCCAGTTGCATAGAACAAACTTGTGCCAGTTGCATAGAACAAACTTGTGCCAGTTACGTCAAACAAACTTGTGCCAGTTGCGTCGAACAAACTTGTGCCAGTTGCGTCGAAGAAACTGGTGCCAGTTGCGTCAAACCAACTTGTGCCATTTGCGTCGAACAAACTTGTGCCAGTTGCGTCGAACAAACTTGTGCCAGATATGGTGAACAAACTTGTGCCAGCTGCTTCGAGAAAACTTGTGCCAGTTGCGTAAAAAAAAACTTGTGCCAGTTGCGTCAAACAAACTTGTGCCAGTTGCGTCAAACAAACTTGTGCCTCTTGCGTCAAACAAACTTGTGCCAGTTGCGTCAAACAAACTTGTACCAATTGAGTCGAAAAAACTTGTGCCAGTTACGTCGAACAAACTTGTGCCAGTTGCGTCTAACAAACTTGTGCAAGTTGCATCAAACAAACTTGTGCCAGTTGCGACAAACAAACTTGTGCCAGTTGCGTCAAACAAACTTGTGCCAGTTGCGTAGAACAAACTAGTGCCAGTTGCATAGAACAAACTTGTGCCAGATGCGTAGAACAAACTTTTGCCAGTTGCATAGAACAAACTTGTGCCAGTTGCATAGAACAAACTTGTGCCAGTTATGTAGAACAAACTTGTGCCAGTTGCGTCGAACAAACTTGTGCCACTTGCATCAAACAATCTTGTGTCTAGTTGCGAAGAACAAACTTGTGCCTGTTGCGTAGAACAAAATTGTGCCAGTTGCGTACAACAACCTTGTGCCAGTTGCGCAGAACAAACTTGTGCCAGTTACGTAGAACAAACTTTTGCTAGTTGCGTAGAACAAACTTGTGCTAGTTGCGTAGAACAAACTTGTGCCAGTTGCGTAGAACAAACTTGTGCTAGTTGCGTAGAACAAACTTGTGTCAGTTGCGTAGAACAAACTTGTGCCAGTTGCGTCAAACAAATTTGGGCCAGTTGCGTAGAACAAACTTGTGCCAGTTGCGAACTACAAACTTGTGCCACTTGCGTAGGACAAACTTGTGCCAGTTGCGTCAAACAAACTTGTGCCAGTTGCGTAGAACAAACTTGTGCCAGTTGAGAACTACAAACTTGTGACACTTGCGTAGGACAAACTTGTGCCAGTTGCGTCAAACAAACTTGTGCCAGTTGCGTCAAACAAACTTGTGCCAGTTGCATCAAACAAAATTGTGCCAGTTGCGTCGAACAAACTTGTGCCAGTTGCGTAGAACAAACTTGTATCAGTTGCGTAGAACAAACTTGTGCCAGTTGCGTAGAAGAAACATTTTCCAGTTGCGTAGAACAAACTTGTGCCAGTTGCGTCGAACAAACTTGTGCCAGTTGCATCGAACAAACTTGTGACAGTTGCGTTGGACAAACTTGTGCCAGTTGCGTTGAACAAACTTGTAACAGTTGCGTAGAACAAACTCGTGCCAGTTGTTTCAAACAAACTTTTGCCAGTTGCGTCAAACAAACTTGGGCCAGTTGCGTCAAACAAACTTGTGCCAGTTGCGTAGAACAAACTTTTGCCAGTTGCGAACTACAAACTTGTGCCAGTTGCGTTGAACAAACTTGGGCCAGTTGCTTCAAACAAACTTGTGCTAGTTGCGTTAAAAAAACTTTTGCCAGTTGCGTTGAACAATCTTGTGCCAGTTGCGTCGAACAAACTTGTGCCAGTTGCGTCAAACAAACTTGTGCTAGTTGCGTTAAACAAACTTGTGCCAGTTGCGTTGAACAATCTTGTGCCAGTTGCGTCGAACAAACTTGTGCCAGTTGCGTCAAACAAACTTGTGCTAGTTGCGTTAAACAAACTTGTGCCAGTTGCGTCGAACATACTTGTGCCAGTTGTGTTGAATAAACTTGTGCCAGTTGTGTTGAACAAACATGTGACAGTTGCGTAGAACAAACTTGTGCCAGTTGGGTCGAATAAACTTGTGCCATTTGTGTCAAACAAACTTGTGCCATTTGTGTCAAACAAACTTGTGCCAGTTGCGTAGAACAAACTTGTGTCAGTTGCGTAGAACAAACTTGTGCCAGTTGCGTAGAGCAAACTTGTGCTAGTTACGTAGAACAAACTTGTGCCAGTTGCGTCAAACAAACTTGTGCCAGTTGCGTCAAACAAACTCGTGCCAGTTGCGTAGAACAAACTTGAGACAGTTGCGTTGAACAAACTTGTGCCAGTTGCGTCGAACAAACTTGTATCAGTTGCGTAGAACAAACTTGTGCCAGTTGCGTTGAAGAAACATTTTCCAGTTGCGTAGAACAAACTTGTGCCAGTTGCGTCGAACAAACTTGTGCCAGTTGCATCGAACAAACTTGTGCCAGTTGCGTTGGACAAACTTGTGCCAGTTGCGTTGAACAAACTTGTGCCAGTTGTTTCAAACAAACTTTTGCCAGTTGCGTCAAACAAACTTGGGCCAGTTGCGTCAAACAAACTTGTGCCAGTTGCGTAGAACAAACTTGTGCCAGTTGCGTTGAACAAACTTGGGCCAGTTGCGTCAAACAAACTTGTGCTAGTTGCGTTAAACAAACTTTTGCCAGTTGCGTTGAACAATCTTGTGCCAGTTGCGTCGAACAAACTTGTGCCAGTTGCGTCAAACAAACTTGTGCTAGTTGCGTTAAACAAACTTGTGCCAGTTGCGTCGAACATACTTATGCCAGTTGTGTTGAATAAACTTGTGCCAGTTGCGTTGAACAAACTTGTGAGAGTTGCGTAGAACAAACTTGTGCCAGGTGGGTCGAATAAACTTGTGCCATTTGTGTCAAACAAACTTGTGCCATTTGTGTTAAACAAACTTGTGCCAGTTACGTAGAACAAACTTGTGCCAGTTGCGTAGAACAAACTTGTGCCAGTTGCGTAGAACAAACTTGTGCCAGTTGCGTCAAACAAACTTGTGCCAGTTGCGTAGAACAAACTTGTGCCAGTTGCGTCAAACAAACTTGTGCCAGTTGCGTCAAACAAACTTGTGCCAGTTGCGTAGAACAAACTTGTGCCAGTTGCGTCAAACAAACTTGTGCCAGTTGCGTAGAACAAACTTGTGCCATTTGTGTTAAACAAACTTGAGCCAGTTGCGTAGAACAAACTTGTGCCAGTTGCGTCAAACAAACTTGTGCCAGTTGCATCAAACAAACTTGGGCCAGTTCCGTAGAACAAACTTGTGCCAGTTGCGTAGGACAAACTTGTGCCAGTTGCATCAAACAAACTTGTGCCAGTTGCGTTGAGCAAACTTGAGCCAGTTGCGTAGAACAAACTTGTGCCAGTTGCGTCGAACATACTTGTACCAGTTGTGTTGAATAAACTTGTGCCAGTAGCGTAGAACAAACTTGTGCCAGTTGCGTAGAACAAACATGTGCCAGTTGCGTCGAACAAAATTCTGCCAGTCGCATAGAACAAACTTGTGCCAGTTGCATAGAATAAACTTGGGCAAGTTGCGTAGAACAAACTTGTGCCAGTTGCGTCGGACAAACTTGTGCCAGTTGCGTTGAACAAACTTGTGCCAGTTGTGTAGAACAAACTTGTGCCAGTTGTTTCAAACAAACTTTTGCCAGTTGAGTCAAACAAACTTGTGCCAGTTACGTCGAACAAACTTGTGCCAGTTGCGTAGAACAAACTTCTGCCAGTTGCGTCGAACAAACTTGTGCCAGTTGCGTCAAACAAACTTGTGCCAGTTCGTTGAACAAACTTGTGCCATTTACGTCGAAGAAACTTGTGCCAGTTGCGTCAAACAAACTTGTGCCAGTTCGTCGAACAAACTTGTGCCAGTTGCGTCGAACAAACTTGTGCCAGTTGCGTCGAACAAACTTGTGCCAGTTACGGCGAACAAACTTGTGCCAGTTGCGTCGAGAAAAGTTGTGCCAGTTGTGTCAAATAAACTTGTGACAGTTGCGTCAAACAAACTTGTGCCAGTTGCGTCAAGCAAACTTGTGCCAGTTGCGTCAAACAAACTTGTGCCAATTGATAAAAAAAAACTTGTGCCAGTTGCGTTGAACAAACTTGTGCCAGTTGCGTCTAACGAACTTGTGCCAGGTGCGTCAAACAAACTTGTGCCAGTTGCGTCGAACAAACTTGTGCCAGTTGCATCGAACAAACTAGTGCCAGTTGCATAGAACAAACTTGTGCCAGTTGCGTCAAACAAACTTGTGCCAGTTGCGTAGAACAAACTTGTACAAGTTGCGTAGAACAACCTTGTGCTAGTTGCGTCAAACAAACTTGTGCCAGTTGTGTCAAACAAACTTGTGCCAGTTGGGTCGAACAAACTTGTGCCAGTTACGTTAAACAAACTTGTTCCAGTTGTGTCGAACAAACTTGTGCCAGTTGCGTCAAACAAACTTGTGCTAGTTATGTCAAACAAACTTGTGCCAGTTGCATCAAACAAATTTGTGCCAGTTGCGTCGAACAAACTTGTGCCAGTTGGGTAGAACAAACATGTGCCAGTTGTGTCAAACAAATTTGTGCCAGTTGCGTAGAACACATTAGTGCCAGTTGCATAGAACAAACATGTGCCACATGCGTAGAACAAACATTTGCCATTTGCATAGAACAAACTTGTGCTAGTTGTGTCAAACAAACCTGTGCCAGTTGTGTACAACAAACTAGTAAGAGTTGCGTAGAACAAACTTGTGCCAGTTGTGTCGAACAAACTTGTGCCAGTTGCGTAGTACAAACTTGTACCAGTTGCGTCAAACAAACTTATGCCAGTTGCATAGAACAAACTAGTGCCAGTTGCATAGAACAAACTTGTCCCAGTTGCGTAGAACAAACTTGTGCCAGTTGCGTCAAACAAACTTGTGCCAGTTGCGTCGAACAAACTTGTGCCAGTTGCGTCGAAGAAACTCGTGACAGCTGCGTCAAACAAACTTGCGCCATTTGCGTCGAACGAACTTGTGACAGTTGCGTCGAACAAACTTGTGCCAGATATGGCGAACAAACTTGTGCCAGTTGCGTAAAAAAAAACTTGTGCCTCTTGCGTCAAACAAACTTGTGCCAGTTGCGTCAAACAAACTTGTGCCTCTTGCGTCAAACAAACTTGTGCCAGTTGCGTCAAACAAACTTGTACCAATTGAGTCGAAAAAACTTGTGCCAGTTACGTTGAACAAACTTGTGCCAGTTGCGTCTAACAAACTTGTGAAAGTTGCGTCAACCAAACTTGTGCCAGTTGCGTTAAACAAACTTGTGCCAGTTGCGTAGAACAAACTTGTGCCAGTTGCGTCAAACAAACTTTTGCTAGTTGCGTAGAAGAACCTTGTGCCAGTTGCGTCAAACGAACTTGTGCCAGTTGCGTCAAACAAACTTGTGCCAGTTGCTTCGAATAAACTTGTGCCAGTTGAGTCAAACAAACTTGTGCCAGTTGAGTCTAACAAACTTGTGCCAGTTGCGTTAAACAAACTTGTGCCAGTTGCATCGAACAAGCTTTTGCCAGTTGCGTCGAACAAACTTGTGCCAGTTGCGTCGAACAAACTTGCGCCAGTTACGTCAAACAAACTTGTGCCAGTTGCGTTGAACAAATTTCTGCCAGTTGTGTCAAACAAACTTTTGTCAGTTGCGTAGAACAAACTTGTGCCAGTTGCGTCGAACAAACTTGTGTCAGTTGAGTAGAACAAACTTGTGCCAGTTGTGTCAAACAAACATGTCCCAGTTGCGTAGAACAAACTAGTGCCAGTTGCATAGAACAAACTTGTTCCAGATGCGTAGAACAAACTTGTGCCAGTTGCGTAGAACAAACTTGTGCCAGTTGCATAGAACAAACTTGTGCCAGTTATGTAGAACAAACTTGTGCCAGTTGCGTCGAACAAACTTGTGCCAGTTGCGTTGAACTAATTTGTGCCAGTTACGGCGAACAAACTTGTGCCAGTTTCGTCGAGAAAACTTGTGCCAGTTGCGTCAAACAAACTTGTGCCAGTTGGGTCAAACAAACTTGTGCCAGTTGCTTCAAACAAACTTGTGCCAGTTGTGTCAAACAAATTTGTTCTAGTTGAGTCAAACAAACTTGTGCCTCTTGAGTCGAAAAAACTTGTGCCAGTTGCGTCGAACAAACTTGTGCCAGTTGCGTCTAACAAACTTGTGCCAGTTGCGTCAAAAAAACTTGTGCCAGTTTCGTCAAACAAACTTGTGCCAGTGGCATCCAACAAACTTGTGCTAGTTGCGTCGAACAAACTTGTGCCAGTTGCGTCAAACAAACTTGTGCCAGTTGCGTAGAACAAACTTGTGCCAGTTGCGTAGAACAACCTTGTGCCAGTTGAGTCGAACAAACTTGTGCTAGTTGGTAGAACAAACTTCTGCCAGTTGCGTCAAACAAACTTATGCCAGTTGCGTAAAACAAACTAGTGCCAGTTGCATAGAACAAACTTGTGCCAGTTGAGTAGAACAAACTTGTGCCAATTGCATCAAACAAACTTCTGCCAGTTGTGTCGAAGAAACTTGTGCCAGTTGCGTCGAACAAACTTTTGCCAGTTGTGTCAAACAAACTTGTGCCAGTTGCGTCAAACAAACTTATGCCAGTTGCGTCAAACAAACTTGTGCCAGTTGCGTCAAACAAACTTGTGCCAGTTGCGTCAAACAAACTTGTGCCAATTGATTCGAGAAAACTTGTGCCAGTTGCGTTGAACAAACTTGTGCCAGTTGCGTCTAACAAACTTGTGCCAGTTGCGTCAAACAAACTTGTGCCAGTTGCGTCGAACAAACTTGTGCCAGATATGGCGAACAAACTTGTGCCAGTTGCTTCGAGAAAACTTGTGCCAGTTGCGTAAAAAAAAACTTGTGCCAGTTGCGTCAAACAAACTTCTGCCAGTTGCATCAAACAAACTTGTGCCAGTTGCGTAGAACAAACTTGTGCCAGTTGCGTCAAACAAACTTGTGCCAGTCGCGTAGAAGAACCTTGTGCCAGTTGCGTCAAACGAACTTGTGCCAGTTGCGTCAAACAAACTTTTGCCAGTTGCATCAAACAAACTTGTGCCAATTGAGTCAAACAAACTTGTGCCAGTTGGGTAGAACAAACTTGTGCCAGTTGCGTTAAACAAACTTGTGCCAGTTGCATCAAACAAACTATTGTCAGTTGCATCAAACAAACTTGTACCAGTTGCGTCGAACAAACTTGCGCCAGTTACGTCAAACAAACTTGTGCCAGTTGCGTCAAACAAACTTCTGCCAGTTGTGTCAAACAAACTTGTGTCAGTTGCGTAGAACAAACATTTGCCATTTGCGTAGAACAAACTTGTGCCAGTTGTGTCAAACAAACCTGTGCCAGTTGTGTACAACAAACTAGTAAGAGTTGCGTAGAACAAACTTGTGCCAGTTGTATCGAACAAACTTGTGCCAGTTGCGTAGAACAAACTTGTACCAGTTGCGTCAAACAAACTTATGCCAGTTGCATAGAACAAACTAGTGCCAGTTGCATAGAAGAAACTTGTCCCAGTTGCGTAGAACAAACTTGTGCCAGTTGCGTTGAACAAACTTGTGCCAGTTGCGTCGAAGAAACTTGTGCCAGTTGCGTCGAAGAAACTTGTGCCAGTTGCGTCAAACAAACTTGTGCCATTTGCGTCTAACAAACTTGTGCCAGTTGCGTCAAACAAACTTGTGCCAGTTGCGTCGAACAAACTTGTGCCAGATATGGCGAACAAACTTGTGCCAGTTGCTTCGAGAAAACTTGTGCCAGTTGCGTAAAAAAAAACTTGTGCCAGTTGCGTCAAACAAACTTGTGCCAGTTGCGCAAAAAAAAACTTGTGCCAGTTGCCTCAAACAAACTTGTGCCAGTTGCGTCAAACAAACTTGTGCCTCTTGCGTCAAACAAACTTGTGCCAGTTGCGTCAAACAAACGTGTACCAATTGAGTCGAAAAAACTTGTGCCAGTTACATCGAACACACTTGTGCCAGTTGCGTCTAACAAACTTGTGCCAGTTGCGTTAAACAAACTTGTGCCAGTTGCATCGAACAAAGTTTTGCCAGTTACGTCGAACAAACTTCAGACAGTTGCGTCGAACAAACTTGTGCCAGTTACGTCAAACAAACTTGTGCCAGTTGCGTTGAACAAACTTCTGCCAGTTGTGTCGAACAAAATTATGTCAGTTGGGTAGAACAAACTTGTGCCAGTTGCGTCAAACAAACTTGTGCCAGTTGCGTCGAACAAACTTGTGCCAGTTGCGTCGAAGAAACTTGTGCCAGTTGCGTAAAACAAACTTGTGCCAGTTGCATAGAACAAACTTGTGCCAGTTATGTAGAACAAACTTGTGCCACTTGCGTCGAACAAACTTGTGCCAGTTGCGTCGAACAAACTTGTGCCAGTTACGGCGAACAAACTTGTGCCAGTTGCGTCAAATAAACTTGTGCCAGTTGCGTAGAACAAACTTGTGCCAGTTGCGTCAAACAAACTTGTGCCAGTTGCATCAAACAAACTTGTTCCAGTTGCGTCAAACAAACTTGTGCCACTTGAATCGAAAAAACTTGTGCCAGTTGCGTCAAATAAACTTGTGCCAGTTGCGTCTAACAAACTTGTGCCAGTTGCGTCAAAAAAACTTGTGCCAGTTTCGTCAAACAAACTTGTGCCAGTGGCATCCAACAAACTTCTGCCAGTTGCGTCGAACAAACTTGTGCCAGTTGCGTCAAACAAACTTGTGCCAGTTGCGTAGAACAAACTTGTGTCAGTTGCGTAGAACAAACTTGTGCCAGTTGCGTCGAACAAACTTGTGTCAGTTGGGTAGAACAAACTTGTGCCAGTTGCGTCAAACAAACATGTCCCAGTTGCGTAGAACAAACTGGTGCCAGTTGCGACAAACAAACTTGTGCCAGATGCGTAGAACAAACTTGTGCCAGTTGCGTAGAACAAACTTGTTCCAGTTGCATAGAACAAACTTGTGCCAGTTATGTAGAACTAACTTGTGCCAGTTGCGTCTAACAAACTTGTGCCAGTTGCGTCGAACAAACTTGTGCCAGTTACAGCGAACAAACTTGTGGCAGTTTCGTCGAGAAAACTTGTGCCAGTTGCGTCAAATAAACTTGTGCCAGTTGCGTCAAACAAACTTGTGCCAGTTGCGTCAAACAAACTTGTGCCAGTTGTGTCAAACAAACTTGTTCTAGTTGCGTCAAACAAACTTGTGCCTCTTGAGTCGAAAAAACTTGTGCCAGTTGCGTAAAAAAAAACTTGTGCCAGTTGCGTCTAACAAACTTGTGCCAGTTGCGTCTAACAAACTTGTGCCAGTTGCGTCAAAAAAACTTGTGCCAGTTTCGTCAAACAAACTTGTGCCAGTGGCATCCAACAAACTTGTGCCAGTTGCGTCGAACAAACTTGTGCCAGTTGCGTGAAACAAACTTGTGCCAGTTGCGTAGAACAACCTTGTGCCAGTTGAGTCGAACAAACTTGTGCTTGTTGCATCAAACAAACTTGTGCCAGTTGCGTCAAACAAACTTTTGCCAGTTGCGTAAAACAAACTAGTGCCAGTTGCATAGAACAAACTTGTGCCAGTTGAGTAGAACAAACTTGTGCCAATTGCATCAAACAAACTTGTGCCAGTTGTGTCGAACAAACTTGTGCCAGTTGCGTCGAACAAACTTTTGCCAGTTGCGTCAAACAAACTTGTGCCAGTTGCGTCAAACAAACTTGTGCCAGTTGCGTCAAACAAACTTGTGCCAGTTGCGTCAAACAAACTTGTCCCAATTGATTCGAAAAAACTTGTGCCAGTTGCGTTAAACAAACTTGTGCCAGTTGCGTCTAACAAACTTGTGCCAGTTGCGTCAAACAAACTTGTGCCAGTTGCGTCGAACAAACTTGTGCCAGATATGGCGAACAAACTTGTGCCAGTTGCTTCGAGAAAACTTGTGCCAGTTGCGTAACAAACAACTTGTGCCAGTTGCGTCAAACAAACTTGTGCCAGTTGCGTCAAAAAAACTTTTGCCTCTTGCGTCAAACAAACTTGTGCCAATTGAGTCGAAAAAACTTGTGCCTGTTACGTCAAACAAACTTGTGCCAGTTGCGTCTAACAAACTTGTGCCAGTTGCGTCAAAAAAAACTTGTACCAGTTGCGTCAAACAAACTTGTGCCAGTTGCGTCAAACAAACTTGTGCCAGTTGTGTAGAACAAACTTGTGCCAGTTGCGTCAAACAAACTTTTGCCAGTTGCGTAGAGGAACCTTGTGCCAGTTGCGTCAAACGAACTTGTGCCAGTTGCGTCAAACAAACTTTTGCCAGTTGCGTCAAACAAACTTGTGCCAGTTGAGTCAAACAAACTTGTGCCAGTTGGGTAGAACAAACTTGTGCCAGTTGCGTTAAACAAACTTGTGCCAGTTGCATCGAACAAACTTTTGCCAGTTGCGTCGAACAAACTTGTGCCAGTTGTGTCGAACAAACTTGTGCCAGTTGCGTAGAACAAACTTGTACCAGTTGCATCAAACAAACTTATGCCAGTTGCGTAGAACAAACTAGTGCCAGTTGCATAGAACAAACTTGTGCCAGTTGCATAGAACAAACTTGTGCCAGTTACGTCAAACAAACTTGTGCCAGTTGCGTCGAACAAACTTGTGCCAGTTGCGTCGAAGAAACTGGTGCCAGTTGCGTCAAACCAACTTGTGCCATTTGCGTCGAACAAACTTGTGCCAGTTGCGTCGAACAAACTTGTGCCAGATATGGTGAACAAACTTGTGCCAGCTGCTTCGAGAAAACTTGTGCCAGTTGCGTAAAAAAAAACTTGTGCCAGTTGCGTCAAACAAACTTGTGCCAGTTGCGTCAAACAAACTTGTGCCTCTTGCGTCAAACAAACTTGTGCCAGTTGCGTCAAACAAACTTGTACCAATTGAGTCGAAAAAACTTGTGCCAGTTACGTCGAACAAACTTGTGCCAGTTGCGTCTAACAAACTTGTGCAAGTTGCATCAAACAAACTTGTGCCAGTTGCGACAAACAAACTTGTGCCAGTTGTGTCAAACAAACTTGTGCCAGTTGCGTAGAACAAACTTGTGCCAGTTGCGTAGAACAAACTTGTGCCAGTTGCGTAGAAGAACCTTGTGCCAGTTGCATCAAACGAACTTGTGCCAGTTGCGTCAAACAAACTTGTTCCAGTTGAGTCAAACAAACTTGTGCCAGTTGGGTCGAACAAACTTGTGCCAGTTGCGTTAAACAAACTTGTGCCAGTTGCATCCAACAAACTTTTGCCAGTTGCGTCGAACAAACTTGTGACAGTTGCGTCGAACAAACTTACGCCAGTTACGTCAAACAAACTTGTGCCAGTTGCGTTGAACAAACTTCTGCCAGTTGTGTCGAACAAAATTATGTCAGTTGGGTAGAACAAACTTGTGCCAGTTGCGTCAAACAAACATGTCCCAGTTGCGTAGAACAAACTAGTGCCAGTTGCATAGAACAAACTTGTGCCAGATGCGTAGAACAAACTTGTGCCAGTTGCGTAGAACAAACTTGTGCCAGTTGCATAGAACAAACTTGTGCCAGTTATGTAGAACAAACTTGTGCCACTTGCGTCGAACAAACTTGTGCCAGTTGCGTCGAACAAACTTGTGCCAGTTACGGCGAACAAACTTGTGCCAGTTGCGTCAAATATACTTGTGCCAGTTGCGTAGAACAAACTTGTGCCAGTTGCGTCAAACAAACTTGTGCCAGTTGCGTCAAACAAACTTGTTCCAGTTGCGTCAAACAAACTTGTGCCACTTGAGTCGAAAAAACTTGTGCCAGTTGCGTCAAATAAACTTGTGCCAATTGCGTCTAACAAACTTGTGCCAGTTGCGTCAAAAAAACTTGTGCCAGTTTCGTCAAACAAACTTGTGCCAGTGGCATCCAACAAACTTCTGCCAGTTGCGTCGAACAAACTTGTGCCAGTTGCGTCAAACAAACTTGTGCCAGTTGCGTAGAACAAACTTGTGCCAGTTGCGTAGAACAACCTTGTGCCTGTTGAGTCGAACAAACTTGTGCTAGTTGGTAGAACAAACTTGTGCCAGTTGCGTCAAACAAACATATGCCAGTTGCGTTAAACAAACTAGTGCCAGTTGCATAGAACAAACTTGTGCCAGTTGAGTAGAACAAACTTGTGCCAACTGCATCAAACAAACTTGTGCCAGTTTCGTCGAACAAACTTGTGCCAGTTGCGTCGAAGAAACTTGTGCCAGTTGCGTCAAACAAACTTGTGCCAGTTGCGTCGAAGAAACTTGTGCCAGTTGCGTCGAACAAACTTGTGCCAGTTACGGTGAACAAACTTGTGCCACTTGCGTCGAAAAAACTTGTGCCAGTTGCGTCAAATAAACTTGTGCCAGTTGCGTCAAACAAACTTGTGCCAGTTACGGCGAACAAACTTGTGCAGCTGCGTCGAGAAAAGTTGTGCCAGTTGCGTCAAAAAAACTTGTGCCAGTTGCGTCAAACAAACTTGTGCCAGTTGCGTCAAACAAACTTGTGCCAGTTGTGTCAAACAAATTTGTGCCAGTTGCGTCAAACAAACTTGTGCCGATTGATTCGAAAAAACTTGTGCCAGTTGCGTTGAACAAACTTGTGCCAGTTGCGTCTAACAAACTTGTGCCAGTTGCGTCAAACAAACTTGTGCCAGTTGCGTCGAACAAACTTGTGCCAGTTGCTTCGAGAAAACTTGTGCCAGTTGCCTAAAAAAAACTTGTGCCAGTTGCGTCAAACAAACTTGTGCCAGTTGCGTCAAACAAACTTGTGCCTCTTGCGTCAAACAATCTTGTGCCAGAGGCGTCAAACAAACTTGTTCCAATTGAGTCCAAAAAACTTGTGCCTGTTACGTCAAACAAACTTGTGCCAGTTGCATCTAACAAACTTGTGCCAGTTGCGTCAAAAAAAACTTGTGCCAGTTGCGTCAAACAAACTTGTGCCAGTTGCGTCAAACAAACTTGTGCCAGTTGCGTCAAACAAACTTGTGCCAGTTGCGTCAAACAAACTTGTGCCAGTTGCGTAAAAGAACCTTGTGCCAGTGGCGTCAAACGAACTTGTGCCAGTTGCATCAAACAAACTTTTGCCAGTTGCGTCAAACAAACTTGTGCCAGTTGAGTCAAACAAACTTTTGCCAGTTGGGTCGAACAAACTTGTGCCAGTTGTGTTAAACAAACTTGTGCCAGTTGCATCGAACAAACTTTTGCCAGTTACGTCGTACAAACTTGTGCCAGTTACGGCGAACCAACTTGTGCCACTTGCGTCGAGAAAACTTGTGCCAGTTGCGTCAAATAAACTTGTGCCAGTTGTGTCAAACAAACTTGTGCCAGTTACGGCGAACAAACTTGTGCCAGTTGCGTCGAGAAAACTTGTGCCAGTTGCGTCAAATAAACTTGTGCCAGTTGGGTCAAACAAACTTGTGCAAGTTGAGTCAAACAAACTTGTGCCAGTTGCGTCAAACAAACTTGTGCCAGTTGCGTCAAACAAACTTGTGCCAATTGATTAAAAAAAAACTTGTGCCAGTTGCGTTGAACAAACTTGTGCAAGTTGCGTCTAACAAACTTGTGCCAGTTGCGTCAAACAAACTTGTGCCAGTTGCGTCGAACAAACTTGTGCCAGTTGCATCGAACACACTATTGCCAGTTGCATAGAACAAACTTGTGCCAGTTGCGTCAAAAAAACTTGTGCCAGTTGCGTAGAACAAACTTGTACATGTTGCGTAAAACAACCTTGTGCCAGTTGCGTCAAACAAACTTGTGCCAGTTGTGTCAAACAAACTTGTGCCAGTTGGGTCGAACAAACTTGTGCCAGTTACGTTAAACATACTTGTTCCAGTTGTGTCGAACAAACTTGTGCCAGTTGCGTCAAACAAACTTATGCTAGTTATGTCAAACAAACTTGTGCCAGTTGCATCAAACAAACTTGTGCCAGTTGCGTCGAACAAACTTGTGCCAGTTGGGTAGAACAAACATGTGCCAGTTGTGTCAAACAAATTTGTGCCAGTTGCGTAGAACACACTAGTGCCAGTTGCATAGAACAAACTTGCGCCACATGCGTAGAACAAACATTTGCCATTTGCGTAGAACAAACTTGTGCCAGTTGTGTCAAACAAACCTGTGCCAGTTGCGTAGAACAAACTTGTGCCAGTTGTGTCGAACAAACTTGTGCCAGTTGCGTAGAACAAACTTGTAACAGTTGCGTCAAACAAACTTATGCCAGTTGCATAGAACAAACTAGTGCCAGTTGCATAGAACAAACTTGTCCCAGTTGCGTAGAACAAACTTGTGCCAGTTGCGTCAAACAAACTTGTGCCAGTTGCGTCGAACAAACTTTTGCCAGTTGCGTCGAAGAAACTCGTGACAGTTGCGTCAAACAAACTTGCGCCATTTGCGTCAAACGAACTTGTGACAGTTGCGTCGAACAAACTTGTGCCAGATATGGCGAACAAACTTGTGCCAGTTGCGTAAAAAAAAACTTGTGCCAGTTGCGTCAAACAAACTTGTGCCAGTTGCGTCAAACAAACTTGTGCCAGTTGCGTCAAACAAACTTGTGTCTCTTGCGTCAAACAAACTTGTGCCAGTTGCGTCAAACAAACTTGTACCAATTGAGTCGAAAAAACTTGTGCCAGTTACGTCGAACAAACTTGTGCCAGTTGCGTCTAACAAACTTGTGCCAGTTGCGTCAACCAAATTTGTGCCAGTTGCGTCAAACAAACTTGTGCCTGTTGCGTAGAACAAACTTGTGCCAGTTGCGTCAAACAAACTTGTGCCAGTTGCGTAGAAGAACCTTGTGCCAGTTGCATCAAACGAACTTGTGCCAGTTGCGTCAAACAAACTTGTGCCAGTTGCGTCGAAAAAACTTGTGCCAGTTGAGTCAAACAAACTTGTGCCAGTTGGGTCTAACAAACTTGTGCCAGTTGCGTCAAACAGACTTGTGCCAGTTGCGTCAAACAAACTTGTGCCAGTTGTGTAGAACAAACTTGTGCCAGTTGCGTCAAACAAATTTGTGCCAGTTGCGTAGAAGAACCTTGTGCCAGTTGCGTCAAACGAACTTGTGCCAGTTGCGTCAAACAAACTTGTGCCAGTTGCGTCGAACAAACTTGTGCCAGTTGAGTCAAACAAACTTGTGCCAGTTGGGTCGAACAAACTTGTGCCAGTTGCGTTAAACAAAATTGTGCCAGTTTCATCGAACAAACTTTTGCCAGTTGCGTCGAACAAACTTGTGCCACTTGCGTCGAACAAACTTCCGCCAGTTACGTCAAACAAACTTGTGCCAGTTGCGCTGAACAAACTTCTGCTAGTTGTGTCAAACAAACTTGTGACAGTTGCGTAGAACAAACTTGTGCCAGTTGCGTCGAACAAACTTGTGTCAGTTGTGTAGAACAAACTTGTGCCAGTTGCGTCAAACAAACATGTCGCTGTTGCGTAGAACAAACTAGTGCCAGTTGCATAGAACAAACTTGTGCCAGATGCGTAGAACAATCTTGTGCCAGTTGCATAGAACAAACTTGTGCCAGTTGCACAGAACAAACTTGTGCCTGTTATGTAGAACAAACTTGTGCCAGTTGCGTCGAACAAACTTGTGCCAGTTGCGTCGAACAAACTTGTGCCAGTTACGGCGAACAAACTTGTGCCAGTTTCGTCGAGAAAACTTGTGCCAGTTGCGTCAAATAATTTTGTGCTAGTTGCGTCAAACAAACTTGTGCCAGTTGCGTCAAACAAACTTGTGCCAGTTGCGTCTAACACACTTGTGCCAGTTGCGTCAAAAAAACTTGGGCCAGTTTCGTCAAACAAACTAGGGCCAGTGGCATCCACCAAACTTGTGCCAGTTGCGTCAAACAAACTTGTGCCAGTTGCGTCAAACAAACTTGTGCCAGTTGCGTAGAACAAACTTGTGCCAGTTGCGTAGAACAACCTTGTGCCAGTTGAGCCAAGCAAACTTGTGCTAGTTGGTAGAACAAACTTGTGCCAGTTGCGTCAAACAAACTTATGCCAGTTGCGTAAAACAAACTAGTGCCAGTTGCATAGAACAAACTTGTGCCAGTTGAGTAGAACAAACTTGTGCCAATTGCATCAAAGAAACTTGTGCCAGTTGCGTCGAACAAACTTGTGCCAGTTGCGTCGAACAAACTTGTGCCAGTTGCGTCGAAGAAATTTGTGGCAGTTGCGTCAAACAAACTTGTGCCACTTGCGTCGAGAAAACTTGTGCCAGTTGCGTCAAATAAACTTGTGCCAGTTGCGTCAAACAAACTTGTGCCAGTTACGGCGAACCAACTTGTGCCAGTTGTGTCGAGAAAAGTTGTGTCAGTTGCATCAAATAAACTTGTGCCAGTTGCGTCAAACAAACTTGTGCCAGTTGCGTCAAACAAACTTGTGCCAATTGCGTCAAACAAACTTGTGCCAGTTGCGTCAAACAAACTTGTGCCAATTGATTTGAAAAAACTTGTGCCAGTTGCGTTGAACAAACTTGTGCCAGTTGCGTCTAACAATCATGTGCCAGTTGCGTCAAACAAACTTGTGCCAGTTGCGCCGAACAAACTTGTGCCAGATATGGCGAACAAACTTGTGCCAGTTGCTTCGAGAAAACTTGTGCAAGTCGCGTAAAAAAAAACCTGTGCCAGTTGCGTGAAACAAACTTGTGCCAGTTGCGTCAAACAAACTTGTGCCTCTTGCGTCAAACAAACTTGTGCCAGTTGCATCAAACAAACTTGTACCAATTGAGTCGAAAAAACTTGTGACTGTTATGTCGAACAAACTTGTGCCAGTTGCGTCTAACAAACTTGTGCCAGTTGCGTCGAACAAACTTGTGCCAGTTGCGTCAAACAAACTTGTGCCAGTTGCGTAGAACAAACTTGTGCCAGTTGCGTCAAACAAACTTGTGCCAGTTGCGTAGAACAAACTTTTGCCCTTTTCGTCGAACAAACTTGTGCCAGTTGCGTCGAAAAAACTTGCGCCAGTTGCGTCCAACAAACTTGTGCCAGTTGCTTTGAACAAACTTCTGCCAATTGTGTCAAACAAACTTGTGTCAGTTGCGTAGAACAAACTTGTGCCAGTTGCGTCGAACAAACTTGTGTCAGTTGGGTAGAACAAATTTGTGCCAGTTGCGTAGAACAAACTAGTGCCAGTTGCATAGAACAAACTTGTGCCAGATGCGTAGAACAAACTTGTGCCAGTTGCGTAGAACAAACTTGTGCCAGTTGCATAGAACAAACTTGTGCCAGTTATGTAGAACAAACTTGTGCCATTTGCGTCAAACAAACTTATGCCAGTTGCGTCGAACAAACTTGTGCCAGTTACGGCGAACAAACTTGTGCCAGTTTCGTTGAGAAAACTTGTGCCAGTTGCGTCAAATAAACTTGTGCCAGTTGCATCAAACAAACTTGTGCCAGTTGCGCCAAACAAACTTGTGCCAGTTGCGTCAAACAAACTTGTTCCAGTTGCGTCCAACAAACTTGTGCCAATTGAGTCGAAAAAACTTGTGCCAGTTGCGTCGAACAAACTTGTGCCAGTTGCATCTAACAAACTTGTGCCAGTTACGTCAAAAAAACTTGGGCCAGTTTCGTCGAACAAACTTGTGTCAGTGGCATCCAACAAACTTGTGCCAGTTACGTAGAACAAACTTGTGCCAGTTGCGTCAAACAAACTTGTGCCAGTTGCGTAGAACAAACTTGTGCCAATTGCGTAGAACAACCTTGTGCCAGTTGCGTCAAACAAACTTGTGCTAGTTTGTAGAACAAACTTGTGCCAGATGCGTCAAAAAACTTATGCCAGTTGCGTAAAACAAACTAGTGCCAGTTGCATAGAACAAACTTGTTCCAGTTGAGTAGAACAAACTTGTGCCAATTGCGTCAAACAAACTTGTGCCAGTTCGTCGAACAAACTTGTCCCAGTTGCGTCGAAGAAACTTGTGCCAGTTGCGTCAAACAAACTTGTGCCAGTTGCGTCGAACAAACCTGTGCCAGTTGTGTACAACAAACTAGTAAGAGTTGCGTAGAACAAACTTGTGCCAGTTGTGTCGAACAAACTTGTGCCAGTTGCGTAGAACAAACTTGTAACAGTTGTGTCAAACAAACTTATGCCAGTTGCATAGAACAAACTAGTGCCAGTTGCATAGAACAAACTTGTCCCAGTTGCGTAGAAGAAACTTGTGCCAGTTGCGTCAAACAAACTTGTGCCAGTTGCGTCAAACAAACTTGCGCCATTTACGTCGAACGAACTTGTGACAGTTGCGTCGAACAAACTTGTGCCAGATATGGCGAACAAACTTATGCCAGTTGCGTAAAAAAAAACTTGTGCCAGTGGCGTCAAACAAACTTGTGCCAGTTGCGTCAAACAAACTTGTGCCTCTTGCGTCAAACAAACTTGTGCCTGTTGCGTCAAACAAACTTGTACCAACTGAGTCGAAAAAACTTGTGCCAGTTACGTCGAACAAACTTGTGCCAGTTGCGTCTAACAAACTTGTGCCAGTTGCGTCAACCAAACTTGTGCCAGTTGCGTCAAACAAACTTGTGCCAGTTGCGTAGAACAAACTTGTGCCAGTTGCGTCAAACAAACTTGTGCCAGTTGCGTAGAAGAACCTTGTGCCAGTTGCGTCAAACGAACTTGTGCCAGATGCGTCAAACAAACTTGTGCCAGTTGCGTCGAACAAACTTGTGCCAGTTGAGTCAAACAAACTTGTGCCAGTTGAGTCTAACAAACTTGTGCCAGTTGCGTTAAACAAACTTGTGCCAGTTGCACCGAACAAGCTTTTGCCAGTTGCGTCGAACAAACTTATGACAGTTGCGTCGAACAAACTTGCGCCAGTTACGTCAAACAAACTTGTGCCAGTTGCGTTGAACAAACTTCTGCCATTTGTGTCAAACAAACTTGTGTCAGTTGCGTAGAACAAACTTGTGCCAGTTGCATCGAACAAACTTGTGTCAGTTGAGTAGAACAAACTTGTGCCAGTTGTGTTAAACAAACATGTCCCAGTTGCGTAGAACAAACAAGTGCTAGTTGCATAGAACAAACTTGTGCCAGATGCGTAGAACAAACTTGTGCCAGTTGCGTAGAACAAACTTGTGCCAGTTATGTAGAACAAACTTGTGCCAGTTGCGTCGAACAAACTTGTGCCAGTTGCGTTGAACTAACTTGTGCCAGTTACGGCGAACAAACTTGTGCCAGTTTCGTTGAGAAAACTTGTGCCAGTTGCGTCAAATAAACTTGTGCCAGTTGCGTCAAACAAACTTGTGTCAGTTGAGTAGAACAAACTTGTGCCAGTTGCGTTGAACTAACTTGTGCCAGTTACGGCGAACAAACTTGTGCCAGTTTCGTTGAGAAAACTTGTGCCAGTTGCGTCAAATAAACTTGTGCCAGTTGCGTCAAACAAACTTGTGCCAGTTGCGTAAAACAAACTTGTGCCAGTTGTGTCAAACAAATTTGTTCTAGTTGCGTCAAACAAACTTGTGCCTCTTGAGTCGAAAAAACTTGTGCCAGTTGCGTCGAACAAACTTGTGCCAGTTGCGTCTAACAAACTTGTGCCAGTTGCGTCAAAAAAACTTGTGCCATTTTCGTCAAACAAACTTGTGCCACTGGCATCCAACAAACTTGTGCCAGTTGCGTCGAACAAACTTGTGCCAGTTGCGTCAAACAAACTTGTGACAGTTGCGTAGAACAAACTTGTGCCAGTTGCGTAGAACAACCTTGTGCCAGTTGAGTCGAACAAACTTGTGCTAGTTGGTAGAACAAACTTGTGCCAGTTGCGTCAAACAAACTTATGCCAGTTGCATAAAACAAACTAGTGCCAGTTGCATAGAACAAACTTGTGCCAGTTGAGTAGAACAAACTTGTGCCAATTGCATCAAACAAACTTCTGCCAGTTGCATAGAACAAACTTGTGCCAGTTGAGTAGAACAAACTTGTGCCAATTGCATCAAACAAACTTCTGCCAGTTGTGTTGAAGAAACTTGTTCCAGTTGCGTCGAACAAACTTTTGCCAGTTGTGTCAAACAAACTTGTGCCAGTTGCGTCAAACAAACTTATGCCAGTTGCGTCAAACAAACTTGTGCCAGTTGCGTCAAACAAACTTGTGCCAGTTGCGTCAAACAAACTTGTGCCAATTGATTCGAAAAAACTTGTGCCAGTTGCGTTGAACATACTTGTGCCAGTTGCGTCTAACAAACTTGTGCCAGTTGCGTCAAACAAACTTGTGCCAGTTGCGTCGAACAAACTTGTGCCAGATATGGCGAACAAACATGTGCCAGTTGCTTCGAGAAAACTTGTGCCAGTTGCGTAAAAAAAAACTTGTGCCAGTTGCGTCGAACAAACTTGTACCAGTTGCGTCAAATAAACTTGTGCCTCTTGCGTCAAACAAACTTGAGCCAGTTGCGTCAAAAAAACTTGTACCAATTGAGTCGAAAAAACTTGTGCCTGTTACGTCGAACAAACTTTTGCCAGTTGCGTCTAACAAACTTGTGCCAGTTGCGTCAAAAAAAACTTGTGCCAGTTGCGTCAAACAAACTTGTGCCATATCTGGCACAAGTTTGTTCGACGCAACTGGCACAAGTTTGTTTGACGCAACTGGCACAAGTTTGTTAGACGCAACTGGCACAAGTTTGTTCAACGCAACTGGCACAAGTTTTTTCGAATCAATTGGCACAAGTTGCGACGAACAAACTTGTGCCAGATATGGCGAACAAACTTGTGCCAGTTGCTTCGAGAAAACTTGTGCCAGTTGCGTAAAAAAAAACTTTTGCCAGTTGCGTCAAACAAACTTGTGCCAGTTGCGTAAAAAAAAACTTGTGCCAGTTGCGTCAAACAAACTTGTGCCAGTTGCGTCAAACAAACTTGTACCAATTGAGTCGAAAAAACTTGTGCCAGTTACGTCGAACAAACTTGTGCCAGTTGCATCTAACAAACTTGTGCCAGTTGCGTTAAACAAACTTGTGCCAGTTGCATCGAACAAAGTTTTGCCAGTTGCGTCGAACAAACTTCAGACAGTTGCGTCGAACAAACTTGCGCCAGTTACGTCAAACAAACTTGTGCCAGTTGCGTTCAACAAACTTCTGCCATTTGTGTCGAACAAACTTATGCCAGTTGCATAGAACAAACTAGTGCCAGTTGCATAGAACAAACTTGTCCCAGTTGCGTACAACAAAGTTGTGCCAGTTGCGTAAAAAAAAACTTGTGCCAGTTGCGTCAAACAAACTTGTGCCAGTTGCGTCAAAAAAACTTGTGCCTCTTGCGTCAAACAAACTTGTGCCAATTGAGTCGAAAAAACTTGTGCCTGTTACGTCAAACAAACTTGTGCCAGTTGGGTCGAACAAACTTGTGCCAGTTGCGTTAAACAAACTTGTGCCAGTTGCATCGAACAAAGTTTTGCCAGTTGCGTCGAACAAACTTCTGACAGTTGCGTCGAACAAACTTGCGCCAGTTACGTCAAACAAACTTGTGCCAGATGCGTTGAACAAACTTCTGCCAGTTGTGGCGAACAAACTTATGCCAGTTGCATAGAACAAACTAGTGCCAGTTACATAGAACAAACTTGTCCCAGTTGCGTAGAACAAACTTGTGCCAGTTGCGTCAAACAAACTTGTGCCAGTTGCGTTGAACAAACTTGTGCCAGTTGCGTCGAAGAAACTTGTGATAGTTGCGTCAAACAATCTTGCGCCCTTTGCGTCGAACAAACTTGTGCCAGTTGCGTCGAACAAACTTGCGCCAGATATGGCGAACAAACTTGTGCCAGTTGCTTCGAGAAAACTTGTGCCAGTTGGGTAAAAAAAAACTTGTGCTAGTTGCGTCAAACAAACTTGTGCCAGATGCATAGAACAAACTTGTGCCTCTTGCGTCAAACAAACTTGTGCCAGTTGCGTCAAACAAACTTGTACCAATTGAGTCGAAAAAACTTGTGCCTGTTACGTCGAACAAACTTGTGCCAGTTGCGTCTAACAAACTTGTGCCCGTTGCGTCAACCAAACTTGTGCCAGTTGCGTCAAACAAACTTGTGCCAGTTGCGTAGAACAAACTTGTGCCAGTTGCGTCAAACAAACTTGTGCCAGTTGCGTAGAAGAACCTTGTGCCAGTTGCGTCAAACGAACTTGTGCCAGTTGCGTCAAACTAAATTGTGCCAGTTGCGTCGAACAAACTTGTGCCAGTTGAGTCAAACAAACTTGTGCCAGTTGGGTCTAACAAACTTGTGCCAGTTGCGTTAAACAAACTTGTGCCAGTTGCATCGAACAAACTTTTGCCAGTTGCGTCGAACAAACTTGTGCCAGTTGCGTTGAACAAAGTTGCGCCAGTTACGTCAAACAAACTTGTGCCAGTTGCATTGAACAAACTTCTGCCAGTTGTGTCAAACAAACTTGTGTCAGTTGCGTAGAACAAACTTGTGCCAGTTGCGTCAAACAAACTTGTGTCAGTTGGGTAGAACAAACTTGTGCCAGTTGCGTCAAACAAACATGTCCCAGTTGCGTAGAACAAACTAGTGCCAGTTGCGACAAACAAACTTGTGCCAGTTGTGTTGAACAAACTTGTGCCAGTTGCGTAGAACAAACTTGTGCCAGTTGTGTCGAACAAACTTGTGCCAGTTGCGTAGAACAAACTTGTAACAGTTGTGTCAAACAAACTTATGCCAGTTGCATAGAACAAACTAGTGCCAGTTGCATAGAACAAACTTGTCCCAGTTGCGTAGAACAAACTTGTGCCAGTTGCGTCAAACAAACTTGTGCCAGTTGCGTCAAACAAACTTGCGCCATTTACGTCGAACGAACTTGTGACAGTTGCGTCGAACAAACTTGTGCCAGATATGGCGAACAAACTTGTGCCAGTTGCGTAAAAAAAAACTTGTGCCAGTGGCGTCAAACAAACTTGTGCCAGTTGCGTCAAACAAACTTGTGCCTCTTGTGTCAAACAAACTTGTGCCTGTTGCGTCAAACAAACTTGTACCAACTGAGTCGAAAAAACTTGTGCCAGTTACGTCGAACAAACTTGTGCCAGTTGCGTCTAACAAACTTGTGCCAGTTGCGTCAACCAAACTTGTGCCACTTGCGTCAAACAAACTTGTGCCAGTTGCGTAGAACAAACTTGTGCCAGTTGCGTCACACAAACTTGTGCCAGTTGCGTAGAAGAACCTTGTGCCAGTTGCGTCAAACGAACTTGTGCCAGATGCGTCAAACAAACTTGTGCCAGTTGCGTCGAACAAACTTGTGCCAGTTGAGTCAAACAAACTTGTGCCAGTTGAGTCTAACAAACTTGTGCCAGTTGCGTCAAACAAACTTGTACCAGTTGCGTCAAATAAACTTGTGCCTCTTGCGTCAAACAAACTTGAGCCAGTTGCGTCAAACAAACTTGTACCAATTGAGTCGAAAAAACTTGTGCCTGTTACGTCGAACAAACTTGTGCCAGTTGCGTCTAACAAACTTGTGCCAGTTGCGTCAAAAAAAACTTGTGCCAGTTGCGTCAAACAAACTTGTGCCATATCTGGCACAAGTTTGTTCGACGCAACTGGCACAAGTTTGTTTGACGCAACTGGCACAAGTTTGTTAGACGCAACTGGCACAAGTTTGTTCAACGCAACTGGCACAAGTTTTTTCGAATCAATTGGCACAAGTTGCGACGAACAAACTTGTGCCAGATATGGCGAACAAACTTGTGCCAGTTGCTTCGAGAAAACTTGTGCCAGTTGCGTAAAAAAAAACTTTTGCCAGTTGCGTCAAACAAACTTGTGCCAGTTGCGTAAAAAAAAACTTGTGCCAGTTGCGTCAAACAAACTTGTGCCAGTTGCGTCAAACAAACTTGTACCAATTGAGTCGAAAAAACTTGTGCCAGTTACGTCGAACAAACTTGTGCCAGTTGCATCTAACAAACTTGTGCCAGTTGCGTTAAACAAACTTGTGCCAGTTGCATCGAACAAAGTTTTGCCAGTTGCGTCGAACAAACTTCAGACAGTTGCGTCGAACAAACTTGCGCCAGTTACGTCAAACAAACTTGTGCCAGTTGCGTTCAACAAACTTCTGCCATTTGTGTCGAACAAACTTATGCCAGTTGCATAGAACAAACTAGTGCCAGTTGCATAGAACAAACTTGTCCCAGTTGCGTACAACAAAGTTGTGCCAGTTGCGTAAAAAAAAACTTGTGCCAGTTGCGTCAAACAAACTTGTGCCAGTTGCGTCAAAAAAACTTGTGCCTCTTGCGTCAAACAAACTTGTGCCAATTGAGTCGAAAAAACTTGTGCCTGTTACGTCAAACAAACTTGTGCCAGTTGGGTCGAACAAACTTGTGCCAGTTGCGTTAAACAAACTTGTGCCAGTTGCATCGAACAAAGTTTTGCCAGTTGCGTCGAACAAACTTCTGACAGTTGCGTCGAACAAACTTGCGCCAGTTACGTCAAACAAACTTGTGCCAGTTGCGTTGAACAAACTTCTGCCAGTTGTGGCGAACAAACTTATGCCAGTTGCATAGAACAAACTAGTGCCAGTTACATAGAACAAACTTGTCCCAGTTGCGTAGAACAAACTTGTGCCAGTTGCGTCAAACAAACTTGTGCCAGTTGCGTTGAACAAACTTGTGCCAGTTGCGTCGAAGAAACTTATGACAGTTGCGTCAAACAATCTTGCGCCCTTTGCGTCGAACAAACTTGTGCCAGTTGCGTCGAACAAACTTGCGCCAGATATGGCGAACAAACTTGTGCCAGTTGCTTCGAGAAAACTTGTGCCAGTTGGGTAAAAAAAAACTTGTGCTAGTTGCGTCAAACAAACTTGTGCCAGATGCATAGAACAAACTTGTGCCTCTTGCGTCAAACAAACTTGTGCCAGTTGCGTCAAACAAACTTGTACCAATTGAGTCGAAAAAACTTGTGCCTGTTACGTCGAACAAACTTGTGCCAGTTGCGTCTAACAAACTTGTGCCCGTTGCGTCAACCAAACTTGTGCCAGTTGCGTCAAACAAACTTGTGCCAGTTGCGTAGAACAAACTTGTGCCAGTTGCGTCAAACAAACTTGTGCCAGTTGCGTAGAAGAACCTTGTGCCAGTTGCGTCAAACGAACTTGTGCCAGTTGCGTCAAACTAAATTGTGCCAGTTGCGTCGAACAAACTTGTGCCAGTTGAGTCAAACAAACTTGTGCCAGTTGGGTCTAACAAACTTGTGCCAGTTGCGTTAAACAAACTTGTGCCAGTTGCATCGAACAAACTTTTGCCAGTTGCGTCGAACAAACTTGTGCCAGTTGCGTTGAACAAAGTTGCGCCAGTTACGTCAAACAAACTTGTGCCAGTTGCATTGAACAAACTTCTGCCAGTTGTGTCAAACAAACTTGTGTCAGTTGCATAGAACAAACTTGTGCCAGTTGCGTCAAACAAACTTGTGTCAGTTGGGTAGAACAAACTTGTGCCAGTTGCGTCAAACAAACATGTCCCAGTTGCGTAGAACAAACTAGTGCCAGTTGCGACAAACAAACTTGTGCCAGTTGTGTCGAACAAACTTGTGCCAGTTGCGTAGAACAAACTTGTGCCAGTTGTGTCGAACAAACTTGTGCCAGTTGCGTAGAACAAACTTGTAACAGTTGTGTCAAACAAACTTATGCCAGTTGCATAGAACAAACTAGTGCCAGTTGCATAGAACAAACTTGTCCAAGTTGCGTAGAACAAACTTGTGCCAGTTGCGTCAAACAAACTTGTGCCAGTTGCGTCAAACAAACTTGCGCCATTTACGTCGAACGAACTTGTGACAGTTGCGTCGAACAAACTTGTGCCAGATATGGCGAACAAACTTGTGCCAGTTGCGTAAAAAAAAACTTGTGCCAGTGGCGTCAAACAAACTTGTGCCAGTTGCGTCAAACAAACTTGTGCCTCTTGTGTCAAACAAACTTGTGCCTGTTGCGTCAAACAAACTTGTACCAACTGAGTCGAAAAAACTTGTGCCAGTTACGTCGAACAAACTTGTGCCAGTTGCGTCTAACAAACTTGTGCCAGTTGCGTCAACCAAACTTGTGCCACTTGCGTCAAACAAACTTGTGCCAGTTGCGTAGAACAAACTTGTGCCAGTTGCGTCACACAAACTTGTGCCAGTTGCGTAGAAGAACCTTGTGCCAGTTGCGTCAAACGAACTTGTGCCAGATGCGTCAAACAAACTTGTGCCAGTTGCGTCGAACAAACTTGTGCCAGTTGAGTCAAACAAACTTGTGCCAGTTGAGTCTAACAAACTTGTGCCAGTTGCGTTAAACAAACTTGTGCCAGTTGCGTTAAACAAACTTGTGCCAGTTGCATCGAACAAGCTTTTGCCAGTTGCGTCGAACAAACTTGTGCCAGTTGCGTCGAACAAACTTGCGCCAGTTACGTCAAACAAACTTGTGCCAGTTGCGTTGAACAAACTTCTGCCATTTGTGTCAAACAAACTTGTGTCAGTTGCGTAGAACAAACTTGTGCCAGTTGCGTCGAACAAACTTGTGTCAGTTGAGTAGAACAAACTTGTGCCAGTTGTGTCAAACAAACATGTCCCAGTTGCGTAGAACAAACAAGTGCCAGTTGCATAGAACAAACTTGTGCCAGATGCGTAGAACAAACTTGTGCCAGTTGCGTAGAACAAACTTGTGCCAGTTATGTAGAACAAACTTGTGCCAGTTGCGTCGAACAAACTTGTGCCAGTTGCGTTGAACTAACTTGTGCCAGTTACGGCGAACAAACTTGTGCCAGTTTCGTTGAGAAAACTTGTGCCAGTTGTGTCAAATAAACTTGTGCCAGTTGCGTCAAACAAACTTGTGTCAGTTGAGTAGAACAAACTTGTGCCAGTTGCGTTGAACTAACTTGTGCCAGTTACGGCGAACAAACTTGTGCCAGTTTCGTTGAGAAAACTTGTGCCAGTTGCGTCAAATAAACTTGTGCCAGTTGCGTCAAACAAACTTGTGCCAGTTGCGTCAAACAAACTTGTGCCAGTTGTGTCAAACAAATTTGTTCTAGTTGCGTCAAACAAACTTGTGCCTCTTGAGTCGAAAAAACTTGTGCCAGTTGCGTCGAACAAACTTGTGCCAGTTGCGTCTAACAAACTTGTGCCAGTTGCGTCAAAAAAACTTGTGCCAGTTTCGTCAAACAAACTTGTGCCACTGGCATCCAACAAACTTGTGCCAGTTGCGTCGAACAAACTTGTGCCAGTTGCGTCAAACAAACTTGTGACAGTTGCGTAGAACAAACTTGTGCCAGTTGCGTAGAACAACCTTGTGCCAGTTGAGTCGAACAAACTTGTGCTAGTTGGTAGAACAAACTTGTGCCAGTTGCGTCAAACAAACTTATGCCAGTTGCATAAAACAAACTAGTGCCAGTTGCATAGAACAAACTTGTGCCAGTTGAGTAGAACAAACTTGTGCCAATTGCATCAAACAAACTTCTGCCAGTTGCATAGAACAAACTTGTGCCAGTTGAGTAGAACAAACTTGTGCCAATTGCATCAAACAAACTTCTGCCAGTTGTGTTGAAGAAACTTGTGCCAGTTGCGTCGAACAAACTTTTGCCAGTTGTGTCAAACAAAATTGTTCCAGTTGCGTCAAACAAACTTATGCCAGTTGCGTCAAACAAACTTGTGCCAGTTGCATCAAACAAACTTGTGCCAGTTGCGTCAAACAAACTTGTGCCAATTGATTCGAAAAAACTTGTGCCAGTTGCGTTGAACAAACTTGTGCCAGTTGCGTCTAACAAACTTGTGCCAGTTGCGTCAAACAAACTTGTGCCAGTTGCGTCGAACAAACTTGTGCCAGATATGGCGAACAAACTTGTGCCAGTTGCTTCGAGAAAACTTGTGCCAGTTGCGTAAAAAAAAACTTGTGCCAGTTGCGTCGAACAAACTTGTACCAGTTGCGTCAAATAAACTTGTGCCTCTTGCGTCAAACAAACTTGAGCCAGTTGCGTCAAACAAACTTGTACCAATTGAGTCGAAAAAACTTGTGCCTGTTACGTCGAACAAACTTGTGCCAGTTGCGTCTAACAAACTTGTGCCAGTTGCGTCAAAAAAAAACTTGTGCCAGTTGCGTCAAACAAACTTGTGCCATATCTGGCACAAGTTTGTTCGACGCAACTGGCACAAGTTTGTTTGACGCAACTGGCACAAGTTTGTTAGACGCAACTGGCACAAGTTTGTTCAACGCAACTGGCACAAGTTTTTTCGAATCAATTGGCACAAGTTGCGACGAAAAAACTTGTGACAGATATGGCGAACAAACTTGTGCCAGTTGCTTCGAGAAAACTTGTGCCAGTTGCGTAAAAAAAAACTTGTGCCAGTTGCGTCAAACAAACTTGTGCCAGTTGCGTAAAAAAAAACTTGTGCCAGTTGCGTCAAACAAACTTGTGCCAGTTGCGTCAAACAAACTTGTAACAATTGAGTCGAAAAAACTTGTGCCAGTTACGTCGAACAAACTTGTGCCAGTTGCATCTAACAAACTTGTGCCAGTTGCGTTAAACAAACTTGTGCCAGTTGCATCGAACAAAGTTTTGCCAGTTGCGTCGAACAAACTTCAGACAGTTGCGTCGAACAAACTTGCGCCAGTTACGTCAAACAAACTTGTGCCAGTTGCGTCAAACAAACTTATGCCAGTTGCGTCAAACAAACTTGTGCCAGTTGCGTCAAACAAACTTGTGCCAGTTGCGTCAAACAAACTTGTGCCAATTGATTCGAAAAAACTTGTGCCAGTTGCGTTGAACAAACTTGTGCCAGTTGCGTCTAACAAACTTGTGCCAGTTGCGTCAAACAAACTTGTGCCAGTTGCGTCGAACAAACTTGTGCCAGATATGGCGAACAAACTTGTGCCAGTTGCTTCGAGAAAACTTGTGCCAGTTGCGTAAAAAAAAACTTGTGCCAGTTGCGTCGAACAAACTTGTACCAGTTGCGTCAAATAAACTTGTGCCTCTTGCGTCAAACAAACTTGAGCCAGTTGCGTCAAACAAACTTGTACCAATTGAGTCGAAAAAACTTGTGCCTGTTACGTCGAACAAACTTGTGCCAGTTGCGTCTATCAAACTTGTGCCAGTTGCGTCAAAAAAAAACTTGTGCCAGTTGCGTCAAACAAACTTGTGCCATATCTGGCACAAGTTTGTTCGACGCAACTGGCACAAGTTTGTTTGATGCAACTGGCACAAGTTTGTTAGACGCAACTGGCACAAGTTTGTTCAACGCAACTGGCACAAGTTTTTTTCGAATCAATTGGCACAAGTTGTGCCAGATATGGCGAACAAACTTGTGCCAGTTGCTTCGAGAAAACTTGTGCCAGTTGCATAAAAAAAAACTTGTGCCAGTTGCGTCAAACAAACTTGTGCCAGTTGCGTAAAAAAAAACTTGTGCCAGTTGCGTCAAACAAACTTGTGCCAGTTGCGTCAAACAAACTTGTACCAATTGAGTCGAAAAAACTTGTGCCAGTTACGTCGAACAAACTTGTGCCAGTTGCATCTAACAAACTTGTGCCAGTTGCGTTAAACAAACTTGTGCCAGTTGCATCGAACAAAGTTTTGCCAGTTGCGTCGAACAAACTTCAGACAGTTGCGTCGAACAAACTTGCGCCAGTTACGTCAAACAAACTTGTGCCAGTTGCGTTCAACAAACTTCTGCCATTTGTGTCGAACAAACTTATGCCAGTTGCATAGAACAAACTAGTGCCAGTTGCATAGAACAAACTTGTCCCAGTTGCGTACAACAAAGTTGTGCCAGTTGCGTAAAAAAAAACTTGTGCCAGTTGCGTCAAACAAACTTGTGCCAGTTGCGTCAAAAAAACTTGTGCCTCTTGCGTCAAACAAACTTGTGCCAATTGAGTCGAAAAAACTTGTGCCTGTTACGTCAAACAAACTTGTGCCAGTTGGGTCGAACAAGCTTGTGCCAGTTGCGTTAAACAAACTTGTGCCAGTTGCATCGAACAAAGTTTTGCCAGTTGCGTCGAACAAACTTCTGACAGTTGCGTCGAACAAACTTGCGCCAGTTACGTCAAACAAACTTGTGCCAGTTGCGTTGAACAAACTTCTGCCAGTTGTGGCGAACAAACTTATGCCAGTTGCATAGAACAAACTAGTGCCAGTTACATAGAACAAACTTGTCCCAGTTGCGTAGAACAAACTTGTGCCAGTTGCGTCAAACAAACTTGTGCCAGTTGCGTCGAACAAACTTGTGCCAGTTGCGTCGAAGAAACTTGTGACAGTTGCGTCAAACAATCTTGCGCCCTTTGCGTCGAACAAACTTGTGCCAGTTGCGTCGAACAAACTTGCGCCAGATATGGCGAACAAACTTGTGCCAGTTGCTTCGAGAAAACTTGTGCCAGTTGGGTAAAAAAAAACTTGTGCTAGTTGCGTCAAACAAACTTGTGCCAGATGCATAGAACAAACTTGCGCCTCTTGCGTCAAACAAACTTGTGCCAGTTGCGTCAAACAAACTTGTACCAATTGAATCGAAAAAACTTGTGCCTGTTACGTCGAACAAACTTGTGCCAGTTGCGTCTAACAAACTTGTGCCCGTTGCGTCAACCAAACTTGTGCCAGTTGCGTCAAACAAACTTGTGCCAGTTGCGTAGAACAAACTTGTGCCAGTTGCGTCAAACAAACTTGTGCCAGTTGCGTAGAAGAACCTTGTGCCAGTTGCGTCAAACGAACTTGTGCCAGTTGCGTCAAACTAAATTGTGCCAGTTGCGTCGAACAAACTTGTGCCAGTTGAGTCAAACAAACTTGTGCCAGTTGGGTCTAACAAACTTGTGCCAGTTGCGTTAAACAAACTTGTGCCAGTTGCATCGAACAAACTTTTGCCAGTTGCGTCGAACAAACTTGTGCCAGTTGCGTTGAACAAACTTGCGCCAGTTACGTCAAACAAACTTGTGCCAGTTGCATTGAACAAACTTCTGCCAGTTGTGTCAAACAAACTTGTGTCAGTTGCGTAGAACAAACTTGTGCCAGTTGCGTCAAACAAACTTGTGTCAGTTGGGTAGAACAAACTTGTGCCAGTTGCGTCAAACAAACATGTCCCAGTTGCGTAGAACAAACTAGTGCCAGTTGCGACAAACAAACTTGTGTCAGATGCGTAGAACAAACTTGTGCCAGTTGCGTAGAACAAACTTGTTCCAGTTGCATAGAACAAACTTGTGCCAGTTATGTAGAACTAACTTGTGCCAGTTGCGTCTAACAAACTTGTGCCAGTTGCGTCGAACAAACTTGTGCCAGTTACAGCGAACAAACTTGTGCCAGTTTCGTCGAGAAAACTTGTGCCAGTTGCGTCAAATAAACTTGTGCCAGTTGCGTCAAACAAACTTGTGCCAGTTGCGTCAAACAAACTTGTGTCAGTTGCGTAGAACAAACTTGTGCCAGTTGCGTCAAACAAACTTGTGTCAGTTGGGTAGAACAAACTTGTGCCAGTTGCGTCAAACAAACATGTCCCAGTTGCGTAGAACAAACTAGTGCCAGTTGCGACAAACAAACTTGTGTCAGATGCGTAGAACAAACTTGTGCCAGTTGCGTAGAACAAACTTGTTCCAGTTGCATAGAACAAACTTGTGCCAGTTATGTAGAACTAACTTGTGCCAGTTGCGTCTAACAAACTTGTGCCAGTTGCGTCGAACAAACTTGTGCCAGTTACAGCGAACAAACTTGTGCCAGTTTCGTCGAGAAAACTTGTGCCAGTTGCGTCAAATAAACTTGTGCCAGTTGCGTCAAACAAACTTGTGCCAGTTGCGTCAAACAAACTTGTGTCAGTTGCGTAGAACAAACTTGTGCCAGTTGCGTCAAACAAACTTGTGCCAGTTGCGTAGAAGAACCTTGTGCCAGTTGCGTCAAACGAACTTGTGCCAGTTGCGTCAAACAAAATTGTGCCAGTTGCGTCGAACAAACTTATGCCAGTTGAGTCAAACAAACTTGTGCCAGTTGGGTCTAACAAACTTGTGCCAGTTGCGTTAAACAAACTTGTGCCAGTTGCATCGAACAAACTTTTGCCAGTTGCGTCGAACAAACTTGTGCCAGTTGTGTAGAACAAACTTGCGCCAGTTACGTCAAACAAACTTGTGCCAGTTGCGTTGAACAAACTTCTGCCAGTTGTATTAAACAAGCTTGTGTCAGTTGCGTAGAACAAACTTGTGCCAGTTGCGTTGAACAAACTTGTGTCAGTTGGGTAGAACAAACTTGTGCCAGTTGCGTCAAATAAACATGTCCCAGTTGCGTAGAACAAACTAGTGCCAGTTGCATAGAACAAACTTGTGCCAGATGCGTAGAACAAACTTGTGCCAGTTGCGTAGAACAAACTTGTTCCAGTTGCATAGAACAAACTTGTGCCAGTTATGTAGAACTAACTTGTGCCAGTTGCGTCTAACAAACTTGTGCCAGTTGCGTCGAACAAACTTGTGCCAGTTACAGCGAACAAACTTGTGCCAGTTTCGTCGAGAAAACTTGTGCCAGTTGCGTCAAATAAACTTGTGCCAGTTGCGTCAAACAAACTTGTGCCAGTTGCGTCGAACAAACTTGTGCCAGTTGTGTCAAACAAACTTGTTCTAGTTGCGTCAAACAAACTTGTGCCTCTTGAGTCGAAAAAACTTGTGCCAGTTGCGTAAAAAAAAACTTGTGAAAGTTGCGTCTAACAAACTTGTGCCAGTTGCGTCAAAAAAAACTTGTGCCAGTTTCGTCATACAAACTTGTGCCAGTGGCATCCAACAAACTTGTGCCAGTTGCGTCGAACAAACTTGTGCCAGTTGCGTCAAAGAAACTTGTGCCAGTTGCGTAGAACAAACTTGTGCCAGTTGCGTAGAACAACCTTGTGCCAGTTGAGTCGAACAAACTTGTGCCTGTTGCATCAAACAAACTTGTGCCAGTTGCGTCAAACAAACTTTTGCCAGTTTCGTAAAACAAACTAGTGCCAGTTGCATAGAACAAACTTGTGCTAGTTGAGTAGAACAAACTTGTGCCAATTGCATCAAACAAACTTGTGCCAGTTGTGTCGAACAAACTTGTGCCAGTTGCGTCGAACAAACTTTTGCCAGTTGCGTCAAACAAACTTGTGCCAGTTGCGTCAAACAAACTTGTGCCAGTTGCGTCAAACAAACTTGTGCCAGTTGCGTCAAACAAACTTGTGCCAATTGATTCGAAAAAACTTGTGCCAGTTGCATTAAACAAACTTGTGCCAGTTGCGTCTAACAAACTTGTGCCAGTTGCGTCAAACAAACTTGTGCCAGTTACGTCGAACAAACTTGTGCCAGATATGGCGAACAAACTTGTGCTAGTTGCTTCAAGAAAACTTGTGCCAGTTGCGTAAAAAAAAAACTTGTGCCAGTTGCGTCAAACAAACTTGTGCCAGTTGCATCAAAAAAACTTGTGCCTCTTGCGTCAAACAAACTTGTGCCAATTGAGTCGAAAAAACTTGTGCCTGTTACGTCAAACAAACTTGTGCCAGTTGCGTCTAACAAACTTGTGCCAGTTGCGTCAAAAAAAACTTGTACCAGTTGCGTCAAACAAACTTGTGCCAGTTGCGCCAAACAAACTTGTGCCAGTTGTGTAGAACAAACTTGTGCCAGTTGCGTCAAAAAAACTTGTGCCAGTTGCGTAGAGGAACCTTGTGCCAGTTGCGTCAAAAGAACTTGTGCCAGTTGCGTCAAACAAACTTTTGCCTGTTGCGTCAAACAAACTTGTGCCAGTTGAGTCAAACAAACTTGTGCCAGTTGGGTAGAACAAACTTGTGCCAGTTGCGTTAAACAAACTTGTGCCAGTTGCATCGAACAAACTTTTGCCAGTTGCGTCGAACAAACTTGTGCCAGTTGTGTCGAACAAACTTGTGCCAGTTGCGTAGAACAAACTTGTACCAGTTGCGTCAAACAAACTTTTGCCAGTTGCATAGAACAAACTAGGGCCAGTTGCATAGAACAAACTTGTGCCAGTTGCGTAGAACAAACTTGTGCCAGTTGCGTCGAACAAACTTGTGCCAGTTGCGTCGAACAAACTTGTGCCAGATATGGCGAGCAAACTTGTGCCAGTTGCTTCGAGAAAACTTGTGCTAGTTGCGTAAAAAAAAACTTGTGCCAGTTGCGTCAAACAAACTTGTGCCAGTTGCGTCAATCAAACTTGTGCCTCTTGCGTCAAACAAACTTGTGCCAGTTGCGTCAAACAAACTTGTACCAATTGAGTCGAAAAAACTTGTGCCAGTTATGTCGAACAAACTTGTGCCAGTTGCGTCTAACAAACTTGTGCCAGTTGCATCAAACAAACTTGTGCCAGTTACGACAAACAAACTTGTGCCAGTTGCGTCAAACAACCTTGTGCCAGTTGCATAGAACAAACTTGTGCCAGTTGCGTCAAACAAACTTGTGCCAGTTGCGTAGAAGAACCCTGTGCCAGTTGCGTCAAACGAACTTGTGCCAGTTGCGTCAAACAAACTTGTGCCAGTTGAGTCAAACAAACTTGTGCCAGTTGGGTCGAACAAACTTGTGCCAGTTGCGTTAAACAAACTTGTGCCAGTTGCATCCAACAAACTTTTGCCAGTTGCGTCGAACAAACTTGTGACAGTTGCGTCGAACAAACTTGCGCCAGTTACGTCAAACAAACTTGTGCCAGTTGCGTTGAACAAACTTCTGCCAGTTGTGTCGAACAAAATTATGTCAGTTGGGTAGAACAAACTTGTGCCAGTTGCGTCAAACAAACTTGTGCCAGTTGCGTCGAACAAACTTGTGCCAGTTGCGTCGAAGAAACATGTGCCAGTTGCGTAGAACAAACTTGTGCCAGTTGCATAGAACAAACTTGTGCCAGTTATGTAGAACAAACTTGTGCCACTTGCGTCGAACAAACTTGTGCCAGTTGCGTCGAACAAACTTGTGCCAGTTACGGTGAACAAACTTGTGCCAGTTGCGTCAAATAAACTTGTGCCAGTTGCGTAGAACAAACTTGTGCCAGTTGCGTCAAACAAACTTGTGCCAGTTGCGTCAAACAAACTTGTTCCAGTTGCGTCAAACAAACTTGTGCCACTTGAGTCGAAAAAACTTGTGCCAGTTGCGTCAAATAAACTTGTGCCAGTTGTGTCTAACAAACTTGTGCCAGTTGCGTCAAAAAAACTTGTGCCAGTTTCGTCAAACAAACTTGTGCCAGTGGCATCCAACAAACTTCTGCCAGTTGCGTCGAACAAACTTCTGCCAGTTGCGTCAAACAAACTTGTGCCAGTTGCATAGAACAAACTTGTGCCAGTTGCGTTGAACGACCATGTGCCAGTTGAGTCGAACAAACTTGTGCTAGTTGGTAGAACAAACTTGTGCCAGTTGCGTCAAACAAACATATGCCAGTTGCGTAAAACAAACTAGTGCCAGTTGCATAG
The DNA here is from genome assembly GCA_039081455.1 of Macrobrachium rosenbergii. Lineage (NCBI taxonomy): Eukaryota > Metazoa > Arthropoda > Malacostraca > Decapoda > Palaemonidae > Macrobrachium > Macrobrachium rosenbergii. The sequence continues at coordinate 402,271 of JANJGK010000344.1, read as the reverse complement.
AACAAACTTGTGCCAGTTGAGTAGAACAAACTTGTGCCAATTGCATCAAACAAACTTGTGCCAGTTGCGTCGAACAAACTTGTGCCAGTTGCGTCGAACAAACTTGTGCCAGTTGCGTCAAACAAACTTGTGCCAGTTGCGTCGAACAAACTTGTGCCAGTTGCGTCGAACAAACTTGTGCCAGTTACGGTGAAAAAACTTGTGCCACTTGCGTCGAGAAAACTTGTGCCAGTTGCGTCAAATAAACTTGCGCCAGTTGCGTCAAACAAACTTGTGCCAGTTACGGCGAACAAACTTCTGCCAGCTGTGTCGAGAAAAGTTGTGCCAGTTGCATCAAATAAACTTGTGCCAGTTGCGTCAAACAAACTTGTGCCAGTTGCGTCAAACAAACTTGTGCCAGTTGTGTCAAACAAATTTGTGCCAGTTTCGTCAAACAAACTTGTGCCGATTGATTCGAAAAAACTTGTGCCAGTTGCGTTGAACAAACTTGTGCCAGTTGCGTCTAACAAACTTGTGCCAGTTGCATCAAACAAACTTGTGCCAGTTGCATCGAACAAACTTGTGCCAGATATGGCGAACAAACTTGTGCCAGTTGCTTCGAGAAAACTTGTGCCAGTTGCGTAAAAAAAACTTGTGCCAGTTGCGTCGAACAAACTTTTGCCAGTTGCGTCAAACAAACTTGTGCCTCTTGAGTCAAACAATCTTGTGCCAGAGGCGTCAAACAAACTTGTGCCAGTTGCATCTAACAAACTTGTGCCAGTTGCGTAAAAAAAAACTTGTGCCAGTTGCGTCAAACAAACTTGTGCCAGTTGCGTCAAACAAACTTGTGCCAGTTGCGTCAAACAAACTTGTGCCAGTTGCGTCAAACAAACTTGTGCCAGTTGCGTAGAAGAACCTTGTGCCAGTTGCATAGAACAAACTTGTGCCCGTTGCATCAAACAAACTTTTGCCAGTTGCGTCAAACAAACTTGTGCCAGTTGAGTCAAACAAACTTGTGCGAGTTGGGTCGAACAAACTTGTGCCAGTTGCGTTAAACAAACTTGTGCCAGTTGCATCGAACAAACTTTTGCCAGTTGCGTCGAACAAACTTGTGCCAGTTGCGTCGAACAAACTTGTGCCAGTTACGTCAAACAAACTTATGCCTGTTGCGTTGAACAAACTTCTGCCAGTTGTGTCAAACAAACTTGTGTCAGTTGCGTAGAACAAACATTTGCCATTTGCGTAGAACAAACTTGTGCCAGTTGTGTCAAATAAACCTGTGCCAGTTGTGTAGAACAAACTAGAAAGAGTTGCATAGAACAAACTTGTGCCAGTTGTGTCGAACAAACTTATGCCTGTTGCGTAGAACAAACTTGTACCAGTTGTGTCAAACAAACTTATGCCAGTTGCATAGAACAAACTAGTGCCAGTTGCATAGAACAAACTTGTGCCAGTTGCGTAGAACAAACTTGTGCCAGTTGCGTCAAACAAACTTGTGCCAGTTGCGTCGAACAAACTTGTGCCAGTTGCGTCGAAGAAACTTGTGCCAGTTGCGACAAACAAACTTGTGCCATTTGCGTTGAACAAACTTGTGCCAGTTGCGTCGAACAGACTTGTGCCAGATATGGCGAACAAACTTGTGCCAGTTGCTTCGAGAAAACTTGTGCCAGTTGCGTAGTACAACCTAGTGCCAGTTGAGTCGAACAAACTTGTGCTAGTTGGTAGAACAAACTTGTGCCAGTTGCGTCAAACAAACTTATGCCAGTTGCGTAAAACAAACTAGTGCCAGTTGCACAGAACAAACTTGTGCCAGTTGAGTAGAACAAACTTGTGCCAATTGCATCAAACAAACTTGTGCCAGTTGCGTCGAAGAAACTTGTGCCAGTTGCGTCCAAGAAATTTGTGGCAGTTGCGTCAAACAAACTTGTGCCAGTTGCGTCGAACAAACTTGTGCCAGTTGCGTCGAACAAACTTGTGCCAGTTACGGCTAACAAACTTGTGCCACTTTCGTCGAGAAAACTTGTGCCAGTTGCGTCAAATAAACTTGTGCCAGTTGCGTCAAACAAACTTGTGCCAGTTACGGCGAACCAACTTGTGCCAGTTGCATCGAGAAAAGTTGTGCCAGTTGCGTCAAATAAACTTGTGCCAGTTGCGTCAAACAAACTTGTGCCAGTTGCGTCAAACAAACTTGTGCCAGTTGCATCAAACAATCTTGTGCCAGTTGCGACAAACAAACTTGTGCCAGATGCGTAGAACAAACTTGTGCCAGTTGCGTCAAAAAAACTTGTGCCAGTTTCGTCAAACAAACTTGTGCCAGTGGCATCCAACAAACTTCTGCCAGTTGCGTCGAACAAACTTGTGCCACTTGCGTCAAACAAATTTGTGCCAGTTGCGTCGAACAAACTTGTGCCAGTTGCGTAGAACAACCTTGTGCCAGTTGAGTCGAACAAACTTGTGCTAGTTGGTAGAACAAACTTGTGCCAGTTGCGTCAAACAAACATATGCCAGTTGCGTAAAACAAACTAGTGACAGTTGCATAGAACACACTTGTGCCAGTTGAGTAGAACAAACTTGTGCCAATTGCATCAAACAAACTTGTGCCAGTTGCGTCGAACAAACTTGTGCCAGTTGCGTCGAAGAAACTTGTGCCAGTTGCGTCAAACAAACTTGTGCCAGTTGCGTTGAACAAACTTGTGCCACTTGCGTCGAGAAAACTTGTGCCAGTTGCGTCAAATAAACTTGTGCCAGTTGCGTCAAACAAACTTGTGCCAGTTACGGTGAACAAACTTGTGCCAGCTGCGTCGAGAAAAGTTGTGCCAGTTGCGTCAAATAAACTTGTGCCAGTTGCGTCAAACAAACTTGTGCCAGTTGCGTCAAACAAACTTGTGCCAGTTGTGTCAACAAACTTGTGCCAGTTGCGTCAAACAAACTTGTGCCGATTGATTCGAAAAAACTTGTGCCAGTTGCGTTGAACAAACTTGTGCCAGTTGCGTCTAACAAACTTGTGCCAGTTGCGTCAAACAAACTTGTGCCAGTTGCGTCGAACAAACTTGTGCCAGATATGGCGAACAAACTTGTGCCAGTTGGTTCGAGAAAACTTGTGCCAGTGGCGTAAAAAAAACTTGTGCCAGTTGCGTCAAACAAACTTGTGCCAGTTGCGTCAAACAAACTTGTGCCTCTTGCGTCAAACAAAATTGTGCCAGAGGCGTCAAACAAACTTGTACCAATTGAGTACAAAAAACTTGTGCCTGTTACGTCAAACAAACTTGTGCCAGTTGCGTCTAACAAACTTGTGCCAGTTGCATCAAAAAAAACTTGTGCCAGTTGCGTCAAACAAACTTGTGCCAGTTGCGTCAAACAAACTTGTGCCAGTTGCGTCAAACAAACTTGTGCCAGTTGCGTCAAACAAACTTGTGCCAGTTGCGTAGAAGAACCTTGTGCCAGTTGCGTCAAACGAACTTGTGCCAGTTGCGTCAAACAAACTTTTGCCAGTTGCGTCAAACAAACTTTTGCCAGTTGAGTCAAAAAAACTTGTGCCAGTTGGGTCGAACAAACTTGTGCCAGTTGCGTTAAACAAACTTGTGCCAGTTGCATCGAACAATCTTTTGCCAGTTGTGTCGAACACACTTGTGCCAGTTGCGTCGAACAAACTTGCGCCAGTTACGTCAAACAAACTTGTGCCAGTTGCGTTGAACAAACTTCTGCCAGTTGTGTCAAACAAACTTGTGTCAGTTGCGTAGAACAAACATTTGTCATTTACGTAGCACAAACTTGTGCCAGTTGTGTCAAACAAACCTGTGCCAGTTATGTACAACAAACTAGAAAGAGTTGCGTAGAACAAACTTGTGCCAGTTGCGTCAAACAAACTTGTGCCAGTTATGTCAAACAAACTTGTTCTAGTTGCGTCAAACAAACTTGTGCCTCTTGAGTCGAAAAAACTTGTGCCAGTTGCGTCGAACAAACTTGTGCCAGTTGCGTCTAACAAACTTGTGCCAGTTGCGTCAAAAAAACTTGTGCCAGTTTCGTCAAACAAACTTGTGCCAGTGGCATCCAACAAACTTGTGCCAGTTGCGTCGAACAAACTTGTGCCAGTTGCGTCAAACAAACTTGTGCCAGTTACGTAGAACAAACTTGTGCCAGTTGCGTAGAACAACCTTGTGCCAGTTGAGTCGAACAAACTTGTGCTAGTTGGTAGAACAAACTTGTGCCAGTTGCGTCAAACAAACTTATGCCAGTTGCGTAAAACAAACTAGTGCCAGTTGCATAGAACAAACTTGTGCCAGTTGAGTAGAACAAACTTGTGCCAATTGCATCAAACAAACTTGTGCCAGTTGTGTCGAAGAAACTTGTGCCAGTTGCGTCGAACAAACTTGTGCCAGTTGTGTCAAACAAACCTGTGCCAGTTGCGTCAAACAAACTTGTGCCAGTTGCGTCAAACAAACTTGTGCCAGTTGCGTCAAACAAACTTGTGCCAGTTGCGTCAAACAAACTTGTGCCAATTGATTCGAAAAAACTTGTGCCAGTTGCGTTGAACAAACTTGTGCCAGTTGCGTCTAACAAACTTGTGCCAGTTGCGTCAAACAAACTTGTGCCAGTTGCGTCGAACAAACTTGTGCCAGATATGGAGAACAAACTTGTGCCAGTTGCTTCGAGAAAACTTGTGCCAGTTGCGTAAAAAAAAACTTGTGCCAGTTGCGTCAAACAAACTTGTGCCAGTTGCGTCAAAAAAACTTGTGGCTCTTGCGTCAAACAAACTTGTGCCAGTTACGTCAAACAAACTTGTACCAATTGAGTCGAAAAAACTTGTGCCTGTTACGTCGAACATACTTGTGCCAGTTGCGTCTAACAAACTTGTGCCAGTTGCGTCAAAAAAAACTTGTGCCAGTTGCGTCAAACAAACTTGTGCCAGTTGCGTCAAACAAACTTGTGCCAGTTGCGTAGAACAAACTTGTGCCAGTTGCGTCAAACAAACTTGTGCCAGTTGCGTAGAAGAACCTTGTGCCAGTTGCGTCAAACGAACTTGTGCCAGTTGCGTCAAACAAACTTTTGTCAGTTGCGTCAAACAAGCTTGTGCCATTTGAGTCAAACAAACTTGTGCCAGTTGGGTAGAACAAACTTGTGCCAGTTGCGTTAAACAAACTTGTGCCAGTTGCATCGAACAAACCTTTGCCAGTTGCATCGAACAAACTTGTGCCAGTTGCGTCGAACAAACTTGCGCCAGTTACGTCAAACAAACTTGTGCCAGTTGCGTTGAACAAACTTGTGCCAGTTGTGTCAAACAAACTTGTGTCAGTTGCATAGAACAAACATTTGCCATTTGCGTAGAACAAACTTGTGCCAGTTGTGTCAAACAAACCTGTGCCAGTTGTGTACAACAAACTAGTAAGAGTTGCGTAGAACAAACTTGTGCCAGTTTTGTCGAACAAACTTGTGCCAGTTGCGTAGAACAAACTTGAACCAGTTGCGTCAAACAAACTTATGCCATTTGCATAGAACAAACTAGTGCCAGTTGCATAGAACAAACTTGTCCCAGTTGCGTAGAACAAACTTGTGCCAGTTGCGTTGAACAAACTTGTGCCAGTTGCGTCAAACAAACTTGTGCCAGTTGCGTCGAAGAAACTTGTGCCAGTTGCGTCAAACAAACTTGTGCCATTTGCGTCGAACAAACTTGTGCCACTTGCGTCGAACAAACTTGTGCCAGATATGGCGAACAAACTTGTGCAAGTTGCTTCGAGAAACCTTGTGCCAGTTGCGTAAAAAAAACTTCTGCCAGTTGCGTCAAACAAACTTGTGCCAGTTGGGTCAAACAAACTTGTGCCTCTTGCGTCAAACAAACTTGTGCCAGTTGCGTCAAACAAACTTGTACCAATTGAGTCGAAAAAACTTGTGCCAGTTACGTCAAACAAACTTGTGCCAGTTGCGTCTAACAAACTTGTGCCAGTTGCATCAAAAAAAACTTGTGCCAGTTGCGTCAAACAAACTTGTGCCAGTTGCGTCAAACAAACTTGTGCCAGTTGCGTCAAACAAACTTGTGCCAGTTGCGTCAAACAAACTTGTGCCAGTTGCGTAGAAGAACCTTGTGCCAGTTGCGTCAAACGAACTTGTGCCAGTTGCGTCAAACAAACTTTTGCCAGTTGCGTCAAACAAACTTTTGCCAGTTGAGTCAAACAAACTTGTGCCAGTTGGGTCGAACAAACTTGTGCCAGTTGCGTTAAACAAACTTGTGCCAGTTGCATCGAACAATCTTTTGCCAGTTGTGTCGAACACACTTGTGCCAGTTGCGTCGAACAAACTTGCGCCAGTTACGTCAAACAAACTTGTGCCAGTTGCGTTGAACAAACTTCTGCCAGTTGTGTCAAACAAACTTGTGTCAGTTGCGTAGAACAAACATTTTTCATTTACGTAGCACAAACTTGTGCCAGTTGTGTCAAACAAACCTGTGCCAGTTGTGTACAACAAACTAGAAAGAGTTGCGTAGAACAAACTTGTGCCAGTTGCGTCAAACAAACTTGTGCCAGTTGTGTCAAACAAACTTGTTCTAGTTGCGTCAAACAAACTTGTGCCTCTTGAGTCGAAAAAACTTGTGCCAGTTGCGTCGAACAAACTTGTGCCAGTTGCGTCTAACAAACTTGTGCCAGTTGCGTCAAAAAAACTTGTGCCAGTTTCGTCAAACAAACTTGTGCCAGTGGCATCCAACAAACTTGTGCCAGTTGCGTCGAACAAACTTGTGCCAGTTGCGTCAAACAAACTTGTGCCAGTTACGTAGAACAAACTTGTGCCAGTTGCGTAGAACAACCTTGTGCCAGTTGAGTCGAACAAACTTGTGCTAGTTGGTAGAACAAACTTGTGCCAGTTGCGTCAAACAAACTTATGCCAGTTGCGTAAAACAAACTAGTGCCAGTTGCATAGAACAAACTTGTGCCAGTTGAGTAGAACAAACTTGTGCCAATTGCATCAAACAAACTTGTGCCAGTTGTGTCGAAGAAACTTGTGCCAGTTGCGTCGAACAAACTTGTGCCAGTTGTGTCAAACAAACCTGTGCCAGTTGCGTCAAACAAACTTGTGCCAGTTGCGTCAAACAAACTTGTGCCAGTTGCGTCAAACAAACTTGTGCCACTTGCGTCAAACAAACTTGAGCCAATTGATTCGAAAAAACTTGTGCCAGTTGCGTTGAACAAACTTGTGCCAGTTGCGTCTAACAAACTTGTGCCAGTTGCGTCAAACAAACTTGTGCCAGTTGCGTCGAACAAACTTGTGCCAGATATGGAGAAGAAACTTGTGCCAGTTGCTTCGAGAAAACTTGTGCCAGTTGCGTAAAAAAAAACTTGTGCCAGTTGCGTCAAACAAACTTGTGCCAGTTGCGTCAAAAAAACTTGTGGCTCTTGCGTCAAACAAACTTGTGCCAGTTACGTCAAACAAACTTGTACCAATTGAGTCGAAAAAACTTGTGCCTGTTACGTCGAACATACTTGTGCCAGTTGCGTCTAACAAACTTGTGCCAGTTGCGTCAAAAAAAACTTGTGCCAGTTGCGTCAAACAAACTTGTGCCAGTTGCGTCAAACAAACTTGTGCCAGTTGCGTAGAACAAACTTGTGCCAGTTGCGTCAAACAAACTTGTGCCAGTTGCTTAGAAGAACCTTGTGCCAGTTGCGTCAAACGAACTTGTGCCAGTTGCGTCAAACAAACTTTTGCCAGTTGCGTCAAACAAACTTGTGCCAGTTGAGTCAAACAAACTTGTGCCAGTTGGGTCGAACAAACTTGTGCCAGTTGCGTTAAACAAACTTGTGCCAGTTGCATCGAACAAACCTTTGCCAGTTGCATCGAACAAACTTGTGCCAGTTGCGTCGAACAAACTTGAGCCAGTTACGTCAAACAAACTTGTGCCAGTTGCGTTGAGCAAACTTGTGCCAGTTGTGTCAAACAAACTTGTGTCAGTTGCATAGAACAAACATTTGCCATTTGCGTAGAACAAACTTGTGCCAGTTGTGTCAAACAAACCTGTGCCAGTTGTGTACAACAAACTAGTAAGAGTTGCGTAGAACAAACTTGTGCCAGTTTTGTCGAACAAACTTGTGCCAGTTGCGTAGAACAAACTTGAACCAATTGCGTCAATCAAACTTATGCCAGTTGCATAGAACAAACTAGTGCCAGTTGCATAGAAGAAACTTGTCCCAGTTGCGTAGAACAAACTTGTGCCAGTTGCGTTGAACAAACTTGTGCCAGTTGCGTCAAACAAACTTGTGCCAGTTGCGTCAAAGAAACTTGTGCCAGTTGCGTCAAACAAACTTGTGCCATTTGCGTCGAACAAACTTGTGCCACTTGCGTCGAACAAACTTGTGCCAGATATGGTGAACAAACTTGTGCAAGTTGCTTCGAGAAACCTTGTGCCAGTTGCGTAAAAAAAACTTCTGCCAGTTGCGTCAAACAAACTTGTGCCAGTTGGGTCAAACAAACTTGTGCCTCTTGCGTCAAACAAACTTGTGCCAGTTGCGTCAAACAAACTTGTACCAATTGAGTCGAAAAAACTTGTGCCAGTTACGTCAAACAAACTTGTGCCAGTTGCGTCTAACAAACTTGTGCCAGATGCGTCAAACAAACTTGTGCCAGTTGCGACAAACCAACTTGTGCCAGTTGCGTCAAACAAACTTGTGCCAGTTGCGTAGAAAAAACTTGTGCCAGTTGCGTCAAACAAACTTGTGCCAGTTGCGTAGAAGAACCTTGTGCCAGTTGCGTCAAACGAACTTGTGCCAGTTGCGTCGAACAAACTTGTGCCAGTTGCGTCGAACAAACTTGTGCCAGTTGAGTCAAACAAACTTGTGCCAGTTGGGTCGAACAAACTTGTGCCAGTTGCGTTAAACAAACTTGTGCCAGTTGCATCGAACAAAGTTTTGCCAGTTGCGTCGAACAAACTTGTGACAGTTGCCTCGAACAAACTTGCGCCAGTTACATCAAACACACTTGTGCCAGTTACGTTGAACAAACTTAGCCAGTTGTGTCGAACAAACTTATGCCAGTTGCATAGAACAAACTAGTGCCAGTTGCATAGAACAAACTTGTCCCAGTTGCGTAGAACAAACTTGTGCCAGTTGCGTCAAACAAACTTGTGCCAGTTGCGTCGAACAAACTTGTGCCAGTTGCGTCGAAGAAACTTGTGACAGTTGCGTCAAACAAACTTGCGCCATTTGCGTCGAACAAACTTGTGCCAGTTGCGTCGAACAAACTTGTGCCAGATATGGCGAACAAACTTGTGCCAGTTGCTTCGAGAAAACTTGTGCCAGTTGGGTAAAAAAAAACTTGTGCCAGTTGCGTCAAACAAACTTGTGCCAGTTGCGTCAAACAAACTTGTGCCTCTTGCGTCAAACAAACTTGTGCCAGATGCGTCAAACAAACTTGTACTAATTAAGTCGAAAAAACTTGTGCCTATTACGTCGAACAAACTTGTGCCAGTTGCGTCTAACAAACTTGTGCCAGTTGCGTCAACCAAACTTGTGCCTGTTGAGTCAAACAAACTTGTGCCAGTTGCGTAGAACAAACTTGTGCCAGTTGTGTCAAACAAACTTGTGCCAGTTGCGTAGAAGAACCTTGTGCCAGTTGCGTCAAACGAACTTGTGCCAGTTGCGTCAAACAAAGTTGTACCAGTTGCGTCGAACAAACTTCTGACAGTTGAGTCAAACAAACTTGTGCCAGTTGGGTCTAACAAACTTGTGCCAGTTGCGTTAAACAAACTTGTGCCAGATGCATCGAACAAACTTTTGCCAGTTGCGTCGAACAAACTTTTGCCAATTGCGTTAAACAAACTTGTGCCAGTTGCATCCAACAAACTTTTGCCTGTTGCGTAGAACAAACTTGTGACAGTTGCGTCGAACAAATTTGCGCCACTTACGTCAAACAAACTTGTGCCAGTTGCGTTGAACAAACTTCTGCCAGTTGTGTCGAACAAAATTATGTCAGTTGGGTAGAACAAACTTGTGCCAGTTGCGTCAAACAAACATGTCCCAGTTGCGTAGAACAAACTAGTGCCAGTTGCATAGAACAAACTTGTGCCAGATGCGTAGAACAAACTTGTGCCAGTTGCGTAGAACAAACTTGTGCCAGTTGCATAGAACAAACTTGTGCCAGTTATGTAGAACAAACTTGTGCCACTTGCGTCGAACAAACTTGTGCCAGTTGCGTCGAACAAACTTGTGCCAGTTACGGCGAACAAACTTGTGCCAGTTGCGTCAAATAAACTTGTGCCAGTTGCGTAGAACAAACTTGTGCCAGTTGCGTCAAACAAACTTGTGCCAGTTGCGTCAAACAAACTTGTTCCAGTTGCGTTAAACAAACTTGTGCCACTTGAGTCGAAAAAACTTGTGCCAGTTGCGTCAAATAAACTTGTGCCAGTTTCGTCTAACAAACTTGTGCCAGTTGCGTCAAAAAAACTTGTGCCAGTTTCGTCAAACAAACTTGTGCCAGTGGCATCCAACAAACTTCTGCCAGTTGCGTCGAACAAACTTGTGCCACTTGCGTCAAACAAATTTGTGCCAGTTGCGTCGAACAAACTTGTGCCTGTTGCGTTGAACAACCTTGTGCCAGTTGAGTCAAACAAACTTGTGCTAGTTGGTAGAACAAACTTGTGCCAGTTGCGTCAAACAAACATATGCCAGTTGCGTAAAACAAACTAGTGACAGTTGCATAGAACACACTTGTGCCAGTTGAGTAGAACAAACTTGTGCCAATTGCATCAAACAAACTTGTGCCAGTTGCGTCGAACAAACTTGTGCCAGTTGCGTCGAAGAAACTTGTGCCAGTTGCGTCAAACAAACTTGTGCCAGTTGCGTTGAACAAACTTGTGCCAGTTGCGTCGAACAAACTTGTGCCAGTTACGGTGAACAAACTTGTGCCACTTGCGTCGAGAAAACTTGTGCCAGTTGCGTCAAAAAAACTTGTGCCAGTTGCGTCAAACAAACTTGTGCCAGTTACGGCGAACAAACTTGTGCCAGCTGCGTCGAGAAAAGTTGTGCCAGTTGCGTCAAATAAACTTGTGCCAGTTGCGTCAAACAAACTTGTGCCAGTTGCGTCAAACAAACTTGTGCCAGTTGTGTCAAACAAACTTGTGCCAGTTGCGTCAAACAAACTTGTGCCGATTGATTCGAAAAAACTTGTGCCAGTTGCGTCTAACAAACTTGTGCCAGTTGCGTCAAACAAACTTGTGCCAGTTGCGTCAAACAAACTTGTGCCAGTTGCGTCGAACAAACTTGTGCCAGATATGGCGAACAAACTTGTGCCAGTTGGTTCGAGAAAACTTGTGCCAGTGGCGTAGAAAAAAATTGTGCCAGTTGCGTCAAACAAACTTGTGCCAGTTGCGTCAAACAAACTTGTGCCTCTTGCGTCAAACAAAATTGTGCCAGAGGCGTCAAACAAACTTGTACCAATTGAGTACAAAAAACTTGTGCCTGTTACGTCAAACAAACTTGTGCCAGTTGCGTCTAACAAACTTGTGCCAGTTGCATAAAAAAAAACTTGTGCCAGTTGCGTCAAACAAACTTGTGCCAGTTGCGTCAAACAAACTTGTGCCAGTTGCGTCAAACAAACTTGTGCCAGTTGCGTCAAACAAACTTGTGCCAGTTGCGTAGAAGAACCTTGTGCCAGTTGCGTCAAACGAACTTGTGCCAGTTGCGTCAAACAAACTTTTGCCAGTTGCGTCAAACAAACTTTTGCCAGTTGAGTCAAACAAACTTGTGCCAGTTGGGTCGAACAAACTTGTGCCAGTTGCGTTAAAACAAACTTGTGCCAGTTGCATCGAACAATCTTTTGCCAGTTGTGTCGAACAAACTTGTGCCAGTTGCGTCGAACAAACTTGCGCCAGTTACGTCAAACAAACTTGTGCCAGTTGCGTTGAACAAACTTCTGCCAGTTGTGTCAAACAAACTTGTGTCAGTTGCGTAGAACAAACATTTGTCATTTGCGTAGCACAAACTTGTGCCAGTTGTGTCAAACAAACCTGTGCCAGTTGTGTACAACAAACTAGAAAGAGTTGCGTAGAACAAACTTGTGCCAGTTGCGTCAAACAAACTTGTGCCAGTTGTGTCAAACAAACTTGTTCTAGTTGCGTCAAACAAACTTGTGCCTCTTGAGTCGAAAAAACTTGTGCCAGTTGCGTCGAACAAACTTGTGCCAGTTGCGTCTAACAAACTTGTGCCAGTTGCGTCAAAAAAACTTGTGCCAGTTTCGTCAAACAAACTTGTGCCAGTGGCATCCAACAAACTTGTGCCAGTTGCGTCGAACAAACTTGTGCCAGTTGCGTCAAACAAACTTGTGCCAGTTACGTAGAACAAACTTGTGCCAGTTGCGTAGAACAACCTTGTGCCAGTTGAGTCGAACAAACTTGTGCTAGTTGGTAGAACAAACTTGTGCCAGTTGCGTCAAACAAACTTATGCCAGTTGCGTAAAACAAACTAGTGCCAGTTGCATAGAACAAACTTGTGCCAGTTGAGTAGAACAAACTTGTGCCAATTGCATCAAACAAACTTGTGCCAGTTGTGTCGAAGAAACTTGTGCCAGTTGCGTCGAACAAACTTGTGCCAGTTGTGTCAAACAAACCTGTGCCAGTTGCGTCAAACAAACTTGTGCCAGTTGCGTCAAACAAACTTGTGCCAGTTGCGTCAATCAAACTTGTGCCAGTTGCGTCAAACAAACTTGTGCCAATTGATTCGAAAAAACTTGTGGCAGTTGCGTTGAACAAACTTGTGCCAGTTGCGTCTAACAAACTTGTGCCAGTTGCGTCAAACAAACTTGTGCCAGTTGCGTCGAACAAACTTGTGCCAGATATGGAGAACAAACTTGTGCCAGTTGCTTCGAGAAAACTTGTGCCAGTTGCGTAAAAAAAAAACTTGTGCCAGTTGCGTCAAACAAACTTGTGCCAGTTGCGTCAAAAAAACTTGTGGCTCTTGCGTCAAACAAACTTGTGCCAGTTGCGTCAAACAAACTTGTACCAATTGAGTCGAAAAAACTTGTGCCTGTTACGTCGAACATACTTGTGCCAGTTGAGTCTAACAAACTTGTGCCAGTTGCGTCAAAAAAAACTTGTGCCAGTTGGGTCAAACAAACTTGTGCCAGTTGCGTCAAACAAACTTGTGCCAGTTGCGTAGAACAAACTTGTGCCAGTTGCGTCAAACAAACTTGTGCCAGTTGTGTAGAAGAACCTTGTGCCAGTTGCGTCAAACGAACTTGTGCCAGTTGCGTCAAACAAACTTTTGCCAGTTGCGTCAAACAAACTTGTGCCAGTTGAGTCAAACAAACTTGTGCCAGTTGGGTAGAACAAACTTGTGCCAGTTGCGTTAAACAAACTTGTGCCAGTTGCATCGAACAAACCTTTGCCAGTTGCATCGAACAAACTTGTGCCAGTTGCGTCGAACAAACTTGCGCCAGTTACGTCAAACAAACTTGTGCCAGTTGCGTTGAACAAACTTGTGCCAGTTGTGTCAAACAAACTTGTGTCAGTTGCATAGAACAAACATTTGCCATTTGCGTAGAACAAACTTGTGCCAGTTGTGTCAAACAAACCTGTGCCAGTTGTGTACAACAAACCAGTAAGAGTTGCGTAGAACAAACTTGTGCCAGTTTTGTCGAACAAACTTGTGCCAGTTGCGTAGAACAAACTTGAACCAGTTGCGTCAAACAAACTTATGCCAGTTGCATAGAACAAACTAGTGCCAGTTGCATAGAACAAACTTGTCCCAGTTGCGTAGAACAAACTTGTGCCAGTTGCGTTGAACAAACTTGTGCCAGTTGCGTCAAACAAACTTGTGCCAGTTGCGTCGAAGAAACTTGTGCCAGTTGCGTCAAACAAACTTGTGCCATTTGCGTCGAACAAACTTGTGCCACTTGCGTCGAACAAACTTGTGCCAGATATGGCGAACAAACTTGTGCAAGTTGCTTCGAGAAACCTTGTGCCAGTTGAGTAAAAAAAACTTCTGCCAGTTGCGTCAAACAAACTTGTGCCAGTTGCGTCAAACAAACTTGTGCCTCTTGCGTCAAACAAACTTGTGCCAGTTGCGTCAAACAAACTTGTACCAATTGAGTCGAAAAAACTTGTGCCAGTTACGTCAAACAAACTTGTGCCAGTTGCGTCTAACAAACTTGTGCCAGATGCGTCAAACAAACTTGTGCCAGTTGCGACAAACCAACTTGTGCCAGTTGCGTCAAACAAACTTGTGCCAGTTGCGTAGAACAAACTTGTGCCAGTTGCGTCAAACAAACTTGTGCCAGTTGCGTAGAAGAACCTTGTGCCAGTTGCGTCAAACGAACTTGTGCCAGTTGCGTCAAACAAACTTGTGCCAGTTGCGTCGAACAAACTTGTGCCAGTTGAGTCAAACAAACTTGTGCCAGTTGGGTCGAACAAACTTGTGCCAGTTGCGTTAAACAAAATTGTGCCAGTTGCATCGAACAAAGTTTTGCCAGTTGCGTCGAACAAACTTGTGACAGTTGCCTCGAACAAACTTGTGCCAGTTACATCAAACACACTTGTGCCAGTTACGTTGAACAAACTTAGCCAGTTGTGTCGAACAAACTTATGCCAGTTGCATAGAACAAACTAGTGCCAGTTGCATAGAACAAACTTGTCCCAGTTGCATAGAACAAACTTGTGCCAGTTGCGTCAAACAAACTTGTGCCAGTTGCGTCAAACAAACTTGTGCCAGTTGCGTCGAAGAAACTTGTGACAGTTGCGTCAAACAAACTTGCGCCATTTGCGTCGAACAAACTTGTGCCAGTTGCGTCGAACAAACTTGTGCCAGATATGGCGAACAAACTTGTGCCAGTTGCTTCGAGAAAACTTGTGCCATTTGGGTAAAAAAAAACTTGTGCCAGTTGCGTCAAACAAACTTGTGCCAGTTGCGTCAAACAAACTTGTGCCTCTTGCGTCAAACAAACTTGTGCCAGTTGCGTCAAACAAACTTGTACCAATTGAGTCGAAAAAACTTGTGCCTATTACGTCGAACAAACTAGTGCCAGTTGCGTCTAACAAACTTGTGCCAGTTGCGTCAACCAAACTTGTGCCAGTTGAGTCAAACAAACTTGTGCCAGTTGCGTAGAACAAACTTGTGCCAGTTGTGTCAAACAAACTTGTGCCAGTTGCGTAGAAGAACCTTGTGCCAGTTGCGTCAAACGAACTTGTGCCAGTTGCGTCAAACAAAGTTGTGCCAGTTGCGTCGAACAAACTTGTGACAGTTGAGTCAAACAAACTTGTGCCAGTTGGGTCTAACAAACTTGTGCCAGTTGCGTTAAACAAACTTGTGCCAGTTGCATCGAACAAACTTTTGCCAGTTGCGTCGAACAAACTTTTGCCAATTGCGTTAAACAAACTTGTGCTAGTTGCATCCAACAAACTTTTGCCTGTTGCGTAGAACAAACTTGTGACAGTTGCGTCAAACAAATTTGCGCCAGTTACGTCAAACAAACTTGTGCCAGTTGCGTTGAACAAACTTCTGCCAGTTGTGTCGAACAAAATTATGTCAGTTGGGTAGAACAAACTTGTGCCAGTTGCGTCAAACAAACATGTCCCAGTTGCGTAGAACAAACTAGTGCCAGTTGCATAGAACAAACTTGTGCCAGATGCGTAGAACAAACTTGTGCCAGTTGCGTAGAACAAACTTGTGCCAGTTGCATAGAACAAACTTGTGCCAGTTATGAAGAACAAACTTGTGCCACTTGCGTCGAACAAACTTGTGCCAGTTGCGTCAAACAAACTTGTGCCAGTTACGGCGAACAAACTTGTGCCAGTTGCGTCAAATAAACTTGTGCCAGTTGCGTAGAACAAACTTGTGCCAGTTGCGTCAAACAAACTTGTGCCAGTTGCGTCAAACAAACTTGTTCCAGTTGCGTTAAACAAACTTGTGCCACTTGAGTCGAAAAAACTTGTGCCAGTTTCGTCAAACAAACTTGTGCCAGTGGCATCCAACAAACTTCTACCAGTTGCGTCGAACAAACTTGTGCCACTTGCGTCAAACAAATTTGTGCCAGTTGCGTCGAACAAACTTGTGCCAGTTGCGTAGAACAACCTTGTGCCAGTTGAGTCGAACAAACTTGTGCTAGTTGGTAGAACAAACTTGTGCCAGTTGCGTCAAACAAACATATGCCAGTTGCGTAAAACAAACTAGTGACAGTTGCATAGAACACACTTGTGCCAGTTGAGTAGA
Source organism: Macrobrachium rosenbergii (assembly GCA_039081455.1). NCBI lineage: Eukaryota > Metazoa > Arthropoda > Malacostraca > Decapoda > Palaemonidae > Macrobrachium > Macrobrachium rosenbergii. The sequence continues at coordinate 386,114 of JANJGK010000344.1, read as the reverse complement.
ACAAACTTGTGCCAATTGCATCAAACAAACTTGTGCCAGTTGCGTCGAAGAAACTTGTGCCAGTTGCGTCGAAGAAACTTGTGCCAGTTGCGTCAAACAAACTTGTGCCAGTTGCGTCGAACAAACTTGTGCCAGTTGCGTCGAACAAACTTGTGCCAGTTACGGTGAACAAACTTGTGCCACTTACGTCGAGAAAACTTGTGCCAGTTGCGTTAAATAAACTTGTGCCAGTTGCGTCAAACAAACTTGTGCCAGTTACGGCGAACAAACTTGTGCCAGCTGCGTCGAGAAAAGTTGTGCCAGTTGCGTCAAATAAACTTGTGCCAGTTGCGTCAAACAAACTTGTGCCAGTTGCGTCAAACAAACTTGTGCCAGTTGTGTCAAACAAACTTGTGCCAGTTGCGTCAAACAAAGTTGTGCCGATTGATTCGAAAAAACTTGTGCCAGTTGCGTTGAACAAACTTGTGCCAGTTGCGTCTAACAAACTTGTGCCAGTTGCGTCAAACAAACTTGTGCCAGTTGCGTCGAACAAACTTGTGCCAGATATGGCGAACAAACTTGTGCCAGTTGGTTCGAGAAAACTTGTGCCAGTGGCGTAAAAAAAACTTGTCCCAGTTGCGTCAAACAAACTTGTGCCAGTTGCGTCAAACAAACTTGTGCCTCTTGCGTCAAACAAAATTGTGCCAGAGGCGTCAAACAAACTTGTACCAATTGAGTACAAAAAACTTGTGCCTGTTACGTCAAACAAACTTGTGCCAGTTGCGTCTAACAAACTTGTGCCAGTTGCATCAAAAAAAACTTGTGCCAGTTGCGTCAAACAAAGTTGTGCCAGTTGCGTCAACCAAACTTGTGCCAGTTGCGTCAAACAAACTTGTGCCAGTTGCGTCAAACAAACTTGTGCCAGTTGCGTAGAAGAACCTTGTGCCAGTTGCGTCAAACGTACTTGTGCCAGTTGCATCAAACAAACTTTTGCCAGTTGCGTCAAACAAACTTTTGCCAGTTGAGTCAAACAAACTTGTGCCAGTTGGGTCGAACAAACTTGTGCCAGTTGCGTTAAACAAACTTGTGCCAGTTGCATCGAACAATCTTTTGCCAGTTGTGTCGAACAAACTTGTGCCAGTTGCGTCGAACAAACTTGCGCCAGTTACGTCAAACAAACTTGTGCCAGTTGCGTTGAACAAACTTCTGCCAGTTGTGTCAAACAAACTTGTGTCAGTTGCGTAGAACAAACATTTGCCATTTGCGTAGCACAAACTTGTGCCAGTTGTGTCAAACAAACCTGTGCCAGTTGTGTACAACAAACTAGAAAGAGTTGCGTAGAACAAACTTGTGCCAGTTGTGTCGAACAAACTTGTGCCAGTTGCGTAGAACAAACTTGTACCAGTTGCGTCAAACAAACTTATGCCAGTTGCACAGAACAAACTAGTGCCAGTTGCATAGAACAAACTTGTGCCAGTTACATAGAACAAACTTGTGCCAGTTGCATCAAACAAACTTGTGCCAGTTGCGTCGAACAAACTTGTGCCAGTTGCGTCGAAGAAACTTGTGCCACTTGCGTCAAACAAACTTGTGCCATTTGCGTTGAACAAACTTGTGCCAGTGGCATCCAACAAACTTGTGCCAGTTACGTAGAACAAACTTGTGCCAGTTGCGTCAAACAAACTTGTGCCAGTTGCGTAGAACAAACTTGTGCCAATTGCGTAGAACAACCTTGTGCCAGTTGCGTCGAACAAACTTGTGCTAGTCTGTAGAACAAACTTGTGCCAGTTGCGTCAAACAAACTTATGCCAGTTGCGTAAAACAAACTAGTGCCAGTTGCATAAAACAAACTTGTTCCAGTTGAGTAGAACAAACTTGTGCCAATTGCGTCAAACAAACTAGTGCCAGTTCGTCGAACAAACTTGTGTCAGTTGCGTCGAAGAAACTTGTGCCAGTTGCGTCAAACAAACTTGTGCCAGTTGCGTCGAACAAACTTGTGCCAGTTGCGTCGAACAAACTTGTGCCAGTTACGGCGAACCAACTTGTGCCACTTGCGTCGAGAAAACTTGTGCCAGTTGCGTAAAAAAAAACTTGTGCCAGTTGCGTCAAACAAACTTGTGCCAGTTACGGCGAACAAACTTGTGCCAGTTGCGTCGAGAAAACTTGTGCCAGTTGCGTCAAATAAACTTGTGCCAGTTGCGTCAAACAAACTTGTGCAAGTTGCGTCAAACAAACTTGTGCCAATTGCGTCAAACAAACTTGTGCCAGTTGCGTCAAACAAACTTGTGCCAATTGATTAAAAAAAACTTGTGCCAGTTGCGTTGAACAAACTTGTGCCAGTTGCGTCTAACAAACTTGTGACTGTTGCGTCAAACAAACTTGTGCCAGTTGCGTCGAACAAACTTGTGCGAGTTGCATCGAACACACTATTGCCAGTTGCGTCAAACAAACTTGTGCCAGTTGCGTAGAACAAACTTGTACATGTTGCGTAGAACAACCTAGTGCCAGTTGCGTCAAACAAACTTGTGCCAGTTGTGTCAAACAAACTTGTGCCAGTTGGGTCGAACAAACTTGTGCCAGTTACGTTAAACAAACTTGTTCCAGTTGTGTCGAACAAACTTGTGCCAGTTGCGTCAAACAAAATTGTGCTAGTTATGTCAAACAAACTTGTGCCAGTTGCATCAAACAAACTTGCGCCAGTTGCGTCGAACAAACTTGTGCCAGTTGGGTAGAACAAACATGTGCCAGTTGTGTCAAACAAATTTGTGCCAGTTGCGTAGAACACACTAGTGCCAGTTGCATAGAACAAACTTGTGCCACATGCGTAGAACAAACATTTGCCATTTGCGTAGAACAAACTTGTGCCAGTTGTGTCAAACAAACCTGTGCCAGTTGTGTACAACAAACTAGTAAGAGTTGCGTAGAACAAACTTGTGCCAGTTGTGTCGAACAAACTTGTGCCAGTTGCGTAGTACAAACTTGTACCAGTTGCGTCAAACAAACTTATGCCAGTTGCATAGAACAAACTAGTGCCAGTTGCATAGAACAAACTTGTCCCAGTTGCGTAGAACAAACTTGTGCCAGTTGCGTCAAACAAACTTGTGCCAGTTGCGTCGAACAAACTTGTGCCAGTTGCGTCGAAGAAACTTGTGACAGTTGCGTCAAACATACTTGCGCCATTTGCGTCGAACTAACTTGTGACAGTTGCGTCGAACAAACTTGTGCCAGATATGGCGAACAAACTTGTGCCAGTTGCGTAAAAAATAACTTGTGCCAGTTGCGTCAAACAAACTTGTGCCAGTTGCGTCAAACAAACTTGTGCCTCTTGCGTCAAACAAACTTGTGCCAGTTGCGTCAAACAAACTTGTACCAATTGAGTCGAAAAAACTTGTGCCTGTTACGTCGAACAAACTTGTGCCAGTTGCGTCTAACAAACTTGTGCCAGTTGCGTCAACCAAACTTCTGCCAGTTGCGTCAAACAAACTTGTGCCAGTTGCGTAGAACAAACTTGTGCCAGTTGCGCCAAACAAACTTGTGCCAGTTGCGTAGAAGAACCTTGTGCCAGTTGCGTCAAACGAACTTGTGCCAGTTGCGTCAAACAAACTTGTGCCAGTTGCGTCGAACAAACTTGTGCCAGTTGAGTCAAACAAACTTGTGCCAGTTGAGTCTAACAAACTTGTGCCAGTTGCGTTAAACAAACTTGTGCCAGTTGCATCGAACAAACTTTTGCCAGTTGCGTCGAACAAACTTGTGCCAGTTGCGTCGAACAAACTTGCGCCAGTTACGTCAAACAGACTTGTGCCAGTTGCGCTGAACAAACTTCTGCCAGTTGTGTCAAACAAACTTTTGCCAGTTGCGTCAAACAAACTTGTGCCAGTTGCGTCGAACAAACTTGTGCCAGTTGCGTCGAAGAAACTTGTGCCACTTGCGTCAAACAAACTTGTGCCATTTGCGTTGAACAAACTTGTGCCAGTTGCGTCGAACAAACTTGTGCCAGATATGGCGAACAAACTTGTGCCAGTTGCTTCGAGAAAACTTGTGCCAGTTGCGTAGAACAACCTTGTGCCAGTTGAGTCGAACAAACTTGTGCTAGTTGGTAGAACAAACTTGTGCCAGTTGCGTCAAACAAACTTATGCCAGTTGCGTAAAACAAACTAGTGCCAGTTGCATAGAACAAACTTGTGCCAGTTGAGTAGAACAAACTTGTGCCAGTTGCGTAGAACAAACTTCTGCCTGTTGCGTCAAACAAACTTGTGCCAGTTGCGTCGAACAAACTTGTGCCAGTTGCGTCAAACAAACTTGTGCCAGTTGCGTCGAACAAACTTTTGCCAGTTGCGTCGAACAAACTTGTGCCAGTTACGGCGAACAAACTTGTGCCACTTGCGTTGAGAAAACTTGTGCCAGTTGCGTCAAATAAACTTGTGCCAGTTGCGTCAAACAAACTTGTGCCAGTTACGGCGAACCAACTTGTGCCAGTTGCGTCGAGAAAAGTTGTGCCAGTTGCGTCAAATAAACTTGTGCAAGTTGCGTCAAACAAACTTGTGCCAGTTGCGTCAAACAAACTTGTGCCAGTTGCGTCAAACAAACTTGTGCCAGTTGCGTCAAACAAACTTGTGCCAATTGATTCGAAAAAACTTGTGCCAGTTGCGTCGAACAAACTTGTGCCAGTTGAGTCAAACAAACTTGTGCCAGTTGAGTCTAACAAACTTGTGCCAGTTGCGTCAAACAAACTTGTGCCAGTTGCGTCAAACAAACTTGTGCCAGTTGCGTCAAACAAACTTGTGCCAGTTGCATCGAACAAACTTGTGCCAGATATGGCAAACAAACTTGTGCCAGTTGCTTCGAGAAAACTTGTGCCAGTCGCGTAAAAAAAAACTTATGCCAGTTGCGTCAAACAAACTTGTGCCAGTTGCGTAGAACAAACTTGTGTCAGTTGCGTCAAACAAACTTGTGCCAGTTGCATCAAACAAACTTGTACCAATTGAGTCGAAAAAACTTGTGCCTGTTACGTCGAACAAACTTGTGCCAGTTGCGTCTAACAAACTTGTGCCAGTTGCGTCGAACAAACAAGTGCCAGTTGCGTCAAACGAACTTGTGCCAGTTGCGTAGAACAAACTTGTGCCAGTTGCGTAGAAGAACCTTGTGCCAGTTGCATCAAACAAACTTGTGCCAGTTGCGTCAAACAAACTTGTGCCAGTTGCGTTAAACAAACTTGTGCCAGTTACATCGAACAAACTTTTGCCAGTTGCGTTGAACAAACTTGTGCCAGTTGCGTCGAAAAATCTTGCGCCAGTTGCGTCGAACAAACTAGTGCCAGTTGCGTTGAACAAACTTCTGCCAATTGTGTCAAACAAACTTGTGTCAGTTGCGTAGAACAAACTTGTGCCAGTTGCGTCAAACAAACTTGTGCCAGTTGCGTTAAACAAACTTGTGCCAGTTGCATCGAACAAACTTTTGCCAGTTGCGTCGAACAAACTTGTGCCAGTTGCGTCGAAAAATCTTGCGCCAGTTGCGTCGAACAAACTAGTGCCAGTTGCGTTGAACAAACTTCTGCCAATTGTGTCAAACAAACTTGTGTCAGTTGCGTAGAACAAAATTGTGCCAGTTGCGTCGAACAAACTTGTGTCAGTTGGGTAGAACAAATTTGTGCCAATTGCGTCAAACAAACTTGTGCCAGTTGCGTAGAACAAACTAGTGCCAGTTGCATAGAACAAACTTGTGCCAGATGCATAGAACAAACTTGTGCCAGTTGCGTAGAACAAACTTGTGCCAGTTGCATAGAACAAACTTGTGCCAGTTATGTAGAACAAACTTGTGCCATTTACGTCAAACAAATTTGTGCCAGTTGCGTCGAACAAACTTATGCCAGTTACTGCGAACAAACTTATGCCAGTTTCATCTAGAAAACTTGTGCTAGTTGCGTCAAATAAACTTGTGCCAGTTGCGTCAAACAAACTTGTGTCAGTTGCGTCAAACAAACTTGTGCCAGTTGCGTCAAACAAACCTGTTCCATTTGCGTCAAACAAACTTATTCCAGTTTAGTCAAACAAATTTGTGCCAATAGAGTCGAAAAAACTTGGGCCAGTTGCGTCGAAGACACTTGTGCCAGTTGCGTCTAACAAACTTATGCCAGTTGCGTCAAAAAAACTTGGGCCAGTTTCGTCGAACAAACTTGTGTCAGTGGCATCCAACATACTTGTGCCAGTTGCGTAGAACAAACTTGTGCCAGTTGCGTCAAACAAACTTGTGCCAGTTGCGTAGAACAAACTTTTGCCAGTTGCGTAGAACAACCTTGTGCTAGTTTGTAGAAAAAACTTGTGCCAGTTGCGTCAAACAAACTTATGCCAGTTGCGTAAAACAAACTAGTGCCAGTTGCATAGAACAAACTTGTTCCAGTTGAGTAGAACAAACTTGTGCCAATTGCGTCAAACATACTTGTGCCAGTTCGTCGAACAAACTTGTGCCAGTTGCGTCGAAGAAATTTTTGCCAGTTGCGTCAAACAAACTTGTGCCAGTTGCGTCGAACAAACTTGTGCCAGTTGTGTCGAACAAACTTGTGCCAGTTACGGCGAACCAACTTGTGCCACTTGCGTCGAGAAAACTTGTGCCAGTTGCGTCAAATAAACTTGTGCCAGTTGCGTCAAACAAACTTGTGCCAGTTACGGCGAACAAACTTGTGCCAGTTGCGTCGAGAAAAATTGTGCCAGTTGCGTCAAATAAACTTGTGCCAGTTGCGTCAAACAAACTTGTGCCAGTTGCGTCAAACAAACTTGTGCCAGTTGCGTCAAACAAACTTGTGCCAGTTGCGTCAAACAAACTTGTGCCAATTGATTAAAAAAAATTTGTGCCAGTTGCGTTGAACAAACTTGTGTCACTTGCGTCTAACAAACTTGTGCCAGTTGCGCCAAACAAACTTGTGCCAGTTGCATCGAACAAACTTGTGCCAGTTGCATCGAACACACTAGTGCCAGTTGCATAGAACAAAATTGTGCCAGTTGCGTTAAACAAACTTGTGCCAGTTGTGTCAAACAAACTTGTGCCAGTTGGTTCGAACAAACTTGTGCCAGTTACGTTAAACAAATTTGTTCCAGTTGCGTCGAACAAACTTGTGAGAGTTGCGTCAAACAAACTTGTGCCAGTTGCGTTAAACAAACTTGCGCCAGTTCCGTCGCACAAACTTGTGCCAGTTGCTTAGAACAAACTTGTGCCAGTTGTGTCAAACAAACTTGTGCCAGTTGCATCAAACAAACTTGTGCCAGTTGCGTCGAACAAACTTGTGCCAGTTGGGTAGAACAAACATGTGCCAGTTGTGTCAAACAAATTTCTGCCAGTTGCGTAGAACACACTAGTGCCAGTTGCATAGAATAAACTTGTGCCATATGCGTAGAACAAACATTTGCCATTTGCGTAGAACAAACTTGTGCCAGTTGTGTCAAACAAACTTGTGCCAGTTGCATCAAACAAACTTGTGCCAGTTGCGTCGAACAAACTTGTGCCAGTTGGGTAGAACAAACATGTGCCAGTTGTGTCAAACAAATTTGTGCCAGTTGCGTAGAACACACTAGTGCCAGTTGCATAGAACAAACTTGTGCCATATGCGTAGAACAAACATTTGCCATTTGCGTAGAACAAACTTGTGCCAGTTGTGTCAAACAAACCTGTGCCAGTTGTGTACAACGAACTAGGAAGAGTTGCGTAGAACAAACTTGTGCCAGTTGTGTCGAACAAACTTGTGCCAGTTGCATAGAACAAACTTGTACCAGTTGCGTCTAACAAACTTATGCCAGTTGCATAGAACAAACTAGTGCCAGTTGCATAGAACAAACTTGTCCCAGTTGCATAGAACAAACTTGTGCCAGTTGCGTCAAACAAACTTGTGCCAGTTGCGTCGAACAAACTTGTGCCAGTTGCGTCGAAGAAACTTGTGCCAGTTGCGTCAAACAAACTTGTGCCAGTTGCGTCAAACAAACTTGTTCCAGTTGCGTTAAACAAACTTGTGCCACTTGAGTCGAAAAAACTTGTGCCAGTTGCGTCAAATAAACTTGTGCCAGTTTCGTCTAACAAACTTGTGCCAGTTGCGTCAAAAAAACTTGTGCCAGTTTCGTCAAACAAACTTGTGCCAGTGGCATCCAACAAACTTCTGCCAGTTGCGTCGAACAAACTTGTGCCACTTGCGTCAAACAAATTTGTGCCAGTTGCGTCGAACAAACTTGTGCCTGTTGCGTTGAACAACCTTGTGCCAGTTGAGTCAAACAAACTTGTGCTAGTTGGTAGAACAAACTTGTGCCAGTTGCGTCAAACAAACATATGCCAGTTGCGTAAAACAAACTAGTGACAGTTGCATAGAACACACTTGTGCCAGTTGAGTAGAACAAACTTGTGCCAATTGCATCAAACAAACTTGTGCCAGTTGCGTCGAACAAACTTGTGCCAGTTGCGTCGAAGAAACTTGTGCCAGTTGCGTCAAACAAACTTGTGCCAGTTGCGTTGAACAAACTTGTGCCAGTTGCGTCGAACAAACTTGTGCCAGTTACGGTGAACAAACTTGTGCCACTTGCGTCGAGAAAACTTGTGCCAGTTGCGTCAAAAAAACTTGTGCCAGTTGCGTCAAACAAACTTGTGCCAGTTACGGCGAACAAACTTGTGCCAGCTGCGTCGAGAAAAGTTGTGCCAGTTGCGTCAAATAAACTTGTGCCAGTTGCGTCAAACAAACTTGTGCCAGTTGCGTCAAACAAACTTGTGCCAGTTGTGTCAAACAAACTTGTGCCAGTTGCGTCAAACAAACTTGTGCCGATTGATTCGAAAAAACTTGTGCCAGTTGCGTCTAACAAACTTGTGCCAGTTGCGTCAAACAAACTTGTGCCAGTTGCGTCAAACTAACTTGTGCCAGTTGCGTCGAACAAACTTGTGCCAGATATGGCGAACAAACTTGTGCCAGTTGGTTCGAGAAAACTTGTGCCAGTGGCGTAGAAAAAAATTGTGCCAGTTGCGTCAAACAAACTTGTGCCAGTTGCGTCAAACAAACTTGTGCCTCTTGCGTCAAACAAAATTGTGCCAGAGGCGTCAAACAAACTTGTACCAATTGAGTACAAAAAACTTGTGCCTGTTACGTCAAACAAACTTGTGCCAGTTGCGTCTAACAAACTTGTGCCAGTTGCATAAAAAAAAACTTGTGCCAGTTGCGTCAAACAAACTTGTGCCAGTTGCGTCAAACAAACTTGTGCCAGTTGCGTCAAACAAACTTGTGCCAGTTGCGTCAAACAAACTTGTGCCAGTTGCGTAGAAGAACCTTGTGCCAGTTGCGTCAAACGAACTTGTGCCAGTTGCGTCAAACAAACTTTTGCCAGTTGCGTCAAACAAACTTTTGCCAGTTGAGTCAAACAAACTTGTGCCAGTTGGGTCGAACAAACTTGTGCCAGTTGCGTTAAAACAAACTTGTGCCAGTTGCATCGAACAATCTTTTGCCAGTTGTGTCGAACAAACTTGTGCCAGTTGCGTCGAACAAACTTGCGCCAGTTACGTCAAACAAACTTGTGCCAGTTGCGTTGAACAAACTTCTGCCAGTTGTGTCAAACAAACTTGTGTCAGTTGCGTAGAACAAACATTTGTCATTTGCGTAGCACAAACTTGTGCCAGTTGTGTCAAACAAACCTGTGCCAGTTGTGTACAACAAACTAGAAAGAGTTGCGTAGAACAAACTTGTGCCAGTTGCGTCAAACAAACTTGTGCCAGTTGTGTCAAACAAACTTGTTCTAGTTGCGTCAAACAAACTTGTGCCTCTTGAGTCGAAAAAACTTGTGCCAGTTGCGTCGAACAAACTTGTGCCAGTTGCGTCTAACAAACTTGTGCCAGTTGCGTCAAAAAAACTTGTGCCAGTTTCGTCAAACAAACTTGTGCCAGTGGCATCCAACAAACTTGTGCCAGTTGCGTCGAACAAACTTGTGCCAGTTGCGTCAAACAAACTTGTGCCAGTTACGTAGAACAAACTTGTGCCAGTTGCGTAGAACAACCTTGTGCCAGTTGAGTCGAACAAACTTGTGCTAGTTGGTAGAACAAACTTGTGCCAGTTGCGTCAAACAAACTTATGCCAGTTGCGTAAAACAAACTAGTGCCAGTTGCATAGAACAAACTTGTGCCAGTTGAGTAGAACAAACTTGTGCCAATTGCATCAAACAAACTTGTGCCAGTTGTGTCGAAGAAACTTGTGCCAGTTGCGTCGAACAAACTTGTGCCAGTTGTGTCAAACAAACCTGTGCCAGTTGCGTCAAACAAACTTGTGCCAGTTGCGTCAAACAAACTTGTGCCAGTTGCGTCAATCAAACTTGTGCCAGTTGCGTCAAACAAACTTGTGCCAATTGATTCGAAAAAACTTGTGGCAGTTGCGTTGAACAAACTTGTGCCAGTTGCGTCTAACAAACTTGTGCCAGTTGCGTCAAACAAACTTGTGCCAGTTGCGTCGAACAAACTTGTGCCAGATATGGAGAACAAACTTGTGCCAGTTGCTTCGAGAAAACTTGTGCCAGTTGCGTAAAAAAAAAACTTGTGCCAGTTGCGTCAAACAAACTTGTGCCAGTTGCGTCAAAAAAACTTGTGGCTCTTGCGTCAAACAAACTTGTGCCAGTTGCGTCAAACAAACTTGTACCAATTGAGTCGAAAAAACTTGTGCCTGTTACGTCGAACATACTTGTGCCAGTTGAGTCTAACAAACTTGTGCCAGTTGCGTCAAAAAAAACTTGTGCCAGTTGGGTCAAACAAACTTGTGCCAGTTGCGTCAAACAAACTTGTGCCAGTTGCGTAGAACAAACTTGTGCCAGTTGCGTCAAACAAACTTGTGCCAGTTGTGTAGAAGAACCTTGTGCCAGTTGCGTCAAACGAACTTGTGCCAGTTGCGTCAAACAAACTTTTGCCAGTTGCGTCAAACAAACTTGTGCCAGTTGAGTCAAACAAACTTGTGCCAGTTGGGTAGAACAAACTTGTGCCAGTTGCGTTAAACAAACTTGTGCCAGTTGCATCGAACAAACCTTTGCCAGTTGCATCGAACAAACTTGTGCCAGTTGCGTCGAACAAACTTGCGCCAGTTACGTCAAACAAACTTGTGCCAGTTGCGTTGAACAAACTTGTGCCAGTTGTGTCAAACAAACTTGTGTCAGTTGCATAGAACAAACATTTGCCATTTGCGTAGAACAAACTTGTGCCAGTTGTGTCAAACAAACCTGTGCCAGTTGTGTACAACAAACCAGTAAGAGTTGCGTAGAACAAACTTGTGCCAGTTTTGTCGAACAAACTTGTGCCAGTTGCGTAGAACAAACTTGAACCAGTTGCGTCAAACAAACTTATGCCAGTTGCATAGAACAAACTAGTGCCAGTTGCATAAAACAAACTTGTCCCAGTTGCGTAGAACAAACTTGTGCCAGTTGCGTTGAACAAACTTGTGCCAGTTGCGTCAAACAAACTTGTGCCAGTTGCGTCGAAGAAACTTGTGCCAGTTGCGTCAAACAAACTTGTGCCATTTGCGTCGAACAAACTTGTGCCACTTGCGTCGAACAAACTTGTGCCAGATATGGCGAACAAACTTGTGCAAGTTGCTTCGAGAAACCTTGTGCCAGTTGAGTAAAAAAAACTTCTGCCAGTTGCGTCAAACAAACTTGTGCCAGTTGCGTCAAACAAACTTGTGCCTCTTGCGTCAAACAAACTTGTGCCAGTTGCGTCAAACAAACTTGTACCAATTGAGTCGAAAAAACTTGTGCCAGTTACGTCAAACAAACTTGTGCCAGTTGCGTCTAACAAACTTGTGCCAGATGCGTCAAACAAACTTGTGCCAGTTGCGACAAACCAACTTGTGCCAGTTGCGTCAAACAAACTTGTGCCAGTTGCGTAGAACAAACTTGTGCCAGTTGCGTCAAACAAACTTGTGCCAGTTGCGTAGAAGAACCTTGTGCCAGTTGCGTCAAACGAACTTGTGCCAGTTGCGTCAAACAAACTTGTGCCAGTTGCGTCGAACAAACTTGTGCCAGTTGAGTCAAACAAACTTGTGCCAGTTGGGTCGAACAAACTTGTGCCAGTTGCGTTAAACAAAATTGTGCCAGTTGCATCGAACAAAGTTTTGCCAGTTGCGTCGAACAAACTTGTGACAGTTGCCTCGAACAAACTTGTGCCAGTTACATCAAACACACTTGTGCCAGTTACGTTGAACAAACTTAGCCAGTTGTGTCGAACAAACTTATGCCAGTTGCATAGAACAAACTAGTGCCAGTTGCATAGAACAAACTTGTCCCAGTTGCATAGAACAAACTTGTGCCAGTTGCGTCAAACAAACTTGTGCCAGTTGCGTCAAACAAACTTGTGCCAGTTGCGTCGAAGAAACTTGTGACAGTTGCGTCAAACAAACTTGCGCCATTTGCGTCGAACAAACTTGTGCCAGTTGCGTCGAACAAACTTGTGCCAGATATGGCGAACAAACTTGTGCCAGTTGCTTCGAGAAAACTTGTGCCATTTGGGTAAAAAAAAACTTGTGCCAGTTGCGTCAAACAAACTTGTGCCAGTTGCGTCAAACAAACTTGTGCCTCTTGCGTCAAACAAACTTGTGCCAGTTGCGTCAAACAAACTTGTACCAATTGAGTCGAAAAAACTTGTGCCTATTACGTCGAACAAACTAGTGCCAGTTGCGTCTAACAAACTTGTGCCAGTTGCGTCAACCAAACTTGTGCCAGTTGAGTCAAACAAACTTGTGCCAGTTGCGTAGAACAAACTTGTGCCAGTTGTGTCAAACAAACTTGTGCCAGTTGCGTAGAAGAACCTTGTGCCAGTTGCGTCAAACGAACTTGTGCCAGTTGCGTCAAACAAAGTTGTGCCAGTTGCGTCGAACAAACTTGTGACAGTTGAGTCAAACAAACTTGTGCCAGTTGGGTCTAACAAACTTGTGCCAGTTGCGTTAAACAAACTTGTGCCAGTTGCATCGAACAAACTTTTGCCAGTTGCGTCGAACAAACTTTTGCCAATTGCGTTAAACAAACTTGTGCTAGTTGCATCCAACAAACTTTTGCCTGTTGCGTAGAACAAACTTGTGACAGTTGCGTCAAACAAATTTGCGCCAGTTACGTCAAACAAACTTGTGCCAGTTGCGTTGAACAAACTTCTGCCAGTTGTGTCGAACAAAATTATGTCAGTTGGGTAGAACAAACTTGTGCCAGTTGCGTCAAACAAACATGTCCCAGTTGCGTAGAACAAACTAGTGCCAGTTGCATAGAACAAACTTGTGCCAGATGCGTAGAACAAACTTGTGCCAGTTGCGTAGAACAAACTTGTGCCAGTTGCATAGAACAAACTTGTGCCAGTTATGAAGAACAAACTTGTGCCACTTGCGTCGAACAAACTTGTGCCAGTTGCGTCAAACAAACTTGTGCCAGTTACGGCGAACAAACTTGTGCCAGTTGCGTCAAATAAACTTGTGCCAGTTGCGTAGAACAAACTTGTGCCAGTTGCGTCAAACAAACTTGTGCCAGTTGCGTCAAACAAACTTGTTCCAGTTGCGTTAAACAAACTTGTGCCACTTGAGTCGAAAAAACTTGTGCCAGTTTCGTCAAACAAACTTGTGCCAGTGGCATCCAACAAACTTCTACCAGTTGCGTCGAACAAACTTGTGCCACTTGCGTCAAACAAATTTGTGCCAGTTGCGTCGAACAAACTTGTGCCAGTTGCGTAGAACAACCTTGTGCCAGTTGAGTCGAACAAACTTGTGCTAGTTGGTAGAACAAACTTGTGCCAGTTGCGTCAAACAAACATATGCCAGTTGCGTAAAACAAACTAGTGACAGTTGCATAGAACACACTTGTGCCAGTTGAGTAGAACAAACTTGTGCCAATTGCATCAAACAAACTTGTGCCAGTTGCGTCGAAGAAACTTGTGCCAGTTGCGTCGAAGAAACTTGTGCCAGTTGCGTCAAACAAACTTGTGCCAGTTGCGTCGAACAAACTTGTGCCAGTTGCGTCGAACAAACTTGTGCCAGTTACGGTGAACAAACTTGTGCCACTTACGTCGAGAAAACTTGTGCCAGTTGCGTTAAATAAACTTGTGCCAGTTGCGTCAAACAAACTTGTGCCAGTTACGGCGAACAAACTTGTGCCAGCTGCGTCGAGAAAAGTTGTGCCAGTTGCGTCAAATAAACTTGTGCCAGTTGCGTCAAACAAACTTGTGCCAGTTGCGTCAAACAAACTTGTGCCAGTTGTGTCAAACAAACTTGTGCCAGTTGCGTCAAACAAAGTTGTGCCGATTGATTCGAAAAAACTTGTGCCAGTTGCGTTGAACAAACTTGTGCCAGTTGCGTCTAACAAACTTGTGCCAGTTGCGTCAAACAAACTTGTGCCAGTTGCGTCGAACAAACTTGTGCCAGATATGGCGAACAAACTTGTGCCAGTTGGTTCGAGAAAACTTGTGCCAGTGGCGTAAAAAAAACTTGTCCCAGTTGCGTCAAACAAACTTGTGCCAGTTGCGTCAAACAAACTTGTGCCTCTTGCGTCAAACAAAATTGTGCCAGAGGCGTCAAACAAACTTGTACCAATTGAGTACAAAAAACTTGTGCCTGTTACGTCAAACAAACTTGTGCCAGTTGCGTCTAACAAACTTGTGCCAGTTGCATCAAAAAAAACTTGTGCCAGTTGCGTCAAACAAAGTTGTGCCAGTTGCGTCAACCAAACTTGTGCCAGTTGCGTCAAACAAACTTGTGCCAGTTGCGTCAAACAAACTTGTGCCAGTTGCGTAGAAGAACCTTGTGCCAGTTGCGTCAAACGTACTTGTGCCAGTTGCATCAAACAAACTTTTGCCAGTTGCGTCAAACAAACTTTTGCCAGTTGAGTCAAACAAACTTGTGCCAGTTGGGTCGAACAAACTTGTGCCAGTTGCGTTAAACAAACTTGTGCCAGTTGCATCGAACAATCTTTTGCCAGTTGTGTCGAACAAACTTGTGCCAGTTGCGTCGAACAAACTTGCGCCAGTTACGTCAAACAAACTTGTGCCAGTTGCGTTGAACAAACTTCTGCCAGTTGTGTCAAACAAACTTGTGTCAGTTGCGTAGAACAAACATTTGCCATTTGCGTAGCACAAACTTGTGCCAGTTGTGTCAAACAAACCTGTGCCAGTTGTGTACAACAAACTAGAAAGAGTTGCGTAGAACAAACTTGTGCCAGTTGTGTCGAACAAACTTGTGCCAGTTGCGTAGAACAAACTTGTACCAGTTGCGTCAAACAAACTTATGCCAGTTGCACAGAACAAACTAGTGCCAGTTGCATAGAACAAACTTGTGCCAGTTACATAGAACAAACTTGTGCCAGTTGCATCAAACAAACTTGTGCCAGTTGCGTCGAACAAACTTGTGCCAGTTGCGTCGAAGAAACTTGTGCCACTTGCGTCAAACAAACTTGTGCCATTTGCGTTGAACAAACTTGTGCCAGTGGCATCCAACAAACTTGTGCCAGTTACGTAGAACAAACTTGTGCCAGTTGCGTCAAACAAACTTGTGCCAGTTGCGTAGAACAAACTTGTGCCAATTGCGTAGAACAACCTTGTGCCAGTTGCGTCGAACAAACTTGTGCTAGTCTGTAGAACAAACTTGTGCCAGTTGCGTCAAACAAACTTATGCCAGTTGCGTAAAACAAACTAGTGCCAGTTGCATAAAACAAACTTGTTCCAGTTGAGTAGAACAAACTTGTGCCAATTGCGTCAAACAAACTAGTGCCAGTTCGTCGAACAAACTTGTGTCAGTTGCGTCGAAGAAACTTGTGCCAGTTGCGTCAAACAAACTTGTGCCAGTTGCGTCGAACAAACTTGTGCCAGTTGCGTCGAACAAACTTGTGCCAGTTACGGCGAACCAACTTGTGCCACTTGCGTCGAGAAAACTTGTGCCAGTTGCGTAAAAAAAAACTTGTGCCAGTTGCGTCAAACAAACTTGTGCCAGTTACGGCGAACAAACTTGTGCCAGTTGCGTCGAGAAAACTTGTGCCAGTTGCGTCAAATAAACTTGTGCCAGTTGCGTCAAACAAACTTGTGCAAGTTGCGTCAAACAAACTTGTGCCAATTGCGTCAAACAAACTTGTGCCAGTTGCGTCAAACAAACTTGTGCCAATTGATTAAAAAAAACTTGTGCCAGTTGCGTTGAACAAACTTGTGCCAGTTGCGTCTAACAAACTTGTGACTGTTGCGTCAAACAAACTTGTGCCAGTTGCGTCGAACAAACTTGTGCGAGTTGCATCGAACACACTATTGCCAGTTGCGTCAAACAAACTTGTGCCAGTTGCGTAGAACAAACTTGTACATGTTGCGTAGAACAACCTAGTGCCAGTTGCGTCAAACAAACTTGTGCCAGTTGTGTCAAACAAACTTGTGCCAGTTGGGTCGAACAAACTTGTGCCAGTTACGTTAAACAAACTTGTTCCAGTTGTGTCGAACAAACTTGTGCCAGTTGCGTCAAACAAAATTGTGCTAGTTATGTCAAACAAACTTGTGCCAGTTGCATCAAACAAACTTGCGCCAGTTGCGTCGAACAAACTTGTGCCAGTTGGGTAGAACAAACATGTGCCAGTTGTGTCAAACAAATTTGTGCCAGTTGCGTAGAACACACTAGTGCCAGTTGCATAGAACAAACTTGTGCCACATGCGTAGAACAAACATTTGCCATTTGCGTAGAACAAACTTGTGCCAGTTGTGTCAAACAAACCTGTGCCAGTTGTGTACAACAAACTAGTAAGAGTTGCGTAGAACAAACTTGTGCCAGTTGTGTCGAACAAACTTGTGCCAGTTGCGTAGTACAAACTTGTACCAGTTGCGTCAAACAAACTTATGCCAGTTGCATAGAACAAACTAGTGCCAGTTGCATAGAACAAACTTGTCCCAGTTGCGTAGAACAAACTTGTGCCAGTTGCGTCAAACAAACTTGTGCCAGTTGCGTCGAACAAACTTGTGCCAGTTGCGTCGAAGAAACTTGTGACAGTTGCGTCAAACATACTTGCGCCATTTGCGTCGAACTAACTTGTGACAGTTGCGTCGAACAAACTTGTGCCAGATATGGCGAACAAACTTGTGCCAGTTGCGTAAAAAATAACTTGTGCCAGTTGCGTCAAACAAACTTGTGCCAGTTGCGTCAAACAAACTTGTGCCTCTTGCGTCAAACAAACTTGTGCCAGTTGCGTCAAACAAACTTGTACCAATTGAGTCGAAAAAACTTGTGCCTGTTACGTCGAACAAACTTGTGCCAGTTGCGTCTAACAAACTTGTGCCAGTTGCGTCAACCAAACTTCTGCCAGTTGCGTCAAACAAACTTGTGCCAGTTGCGTAGAACAAACTTGTGCCAGTTGCGCCAAACAAACTTGTGCCAGTTGCGTAGAAGAACCTTGTGCCAGTTGCGTCAAACGAACTTGTGCCAGTTGCGTCAAACAAACTTGTGCCAGTTGCGTCGAACAAACTTGTGCCAGTTGAGTCAAACAAACTTGTGCCAGTTGAGTCTAACAAACTTGTGCCAGTTGCGTTAAACAAACTTGTGCCAGTTGCATCGAACAAACTTTTGCCAGTTGCGTCGAACAAACTTGTGCCAGTTGCGTCGAACAAACTTGCGCCAGTTACGTCAAACAGACTTGTGCCAGTTGCGCTGAACAAACTTCTGCCAGTTGTGTCAAACAAACTTTTGCCAGTTGCGTCAAACAAACTTGTGCCAGTTGCGTCGAACAAACTTGTGCCAGTTGCGTCGAAGAAACTTGTGCCACTTGCGTCAAACAAACTTGTGCCATTTGCGTTGAACAAACTTGTGCCAGTTGCGTCGAACAAACTTGTGCCAGATATGGCGAACAAACTTGTGCCAGTTGCTTCGAGAAAACTTGTGCCAGTTGCGTAGAACAACCTTGTGCCAGTTGAGTCGAACAAACTTGTGCTAGTTGGTAGAACAAACTTGTGCCAGTTGCGTCAAACAAACTTATGCCAGTTGCGTAAAACAAACTAGTGCCAGTTGCATAGAACAAACTTGTGCCAGTTGAGTAGAACAAACTTGTGCCAGTTGCGTAGAACAAACTTCTGCCTGTTGCGTCAAACAAACTTGTGCCAGTTGCGTCGAACAAACTTGTGCCAGTTGCGTCAAACAAACTTGTGCCAGTTGCGTCGAACAAACTTTTGCCAGTTGCGTCGAACAAACTTGTGCCAGTTACGGCGAACAAACTTGTGCCACTTGCGTTGAGAAAACTTGTGCCAGTTGCGTCAAATAAACTTGTGCCAGTTGCGTCAAACAAACTTGTGCCAGTTACGGCGAACCAACTTGTGCCAGTTGCGTCGAGAAAAGTTGTGCCAGTTGCGTCAAATAAACTTGTGCAAGTTGCGTCAAACAAACTTGTGCCAGTTGCGTCAAACAAACTTGTGCCAGTTGCGTCAAACAAACTTGTGCCAGTTGCGTCAAACAAACTTGTGCCAATTGATTCGAAAAAACTTGTGCCAGTTGCGTCGAACAAACTTGTGCCAGTTGAGTCAAACAAACTTGTGCCAGTTGAGTCTAACAAACTTGTGCCAGTTGCGTCAAACAAACTTGTGCCAGTTGCGTCAAACAAACTTGTGCCAGTTGCGTCAAACAAACTTGTGCCAGTTGCATCGAACAAACTTGTGCCAGATATGGCAAACAAACTTGTGCCAGTTGCTTCGAGAAAACTTGTGCCAGTCGCGTAAAAAAAAACTTATGCCAGTTGCGTCAAACAAACTTGTGCCAGTTGCGTAGAACAAACTTGTGTCAGTTGCGTCAAACAAACTTGTGCCAGTTGCATCAAACAAACTTGTACCAATTGAGTCGAAAAAACTTGTGCCTGTTACGTCGAACAAACTTGTGCCAGTTGCGTCTAACAAACTTGTGCCAGTTGCGTCGAACAAACAAGTGCCAGTTGCGTCAAACGAACTTGTGCCAGTTGCGTAGAACAAACTTGTGCCAGTTGCGTAGAAGAACCTTGTGCCAGTTGCATCAAACAAACTTGTGCCAGTTGCGTCAAACAAACTTGTGCCAGTTGCGTTAAACAAACTTGTGCCAGTTACATCGAACAAACTTTTGCCAGTTGCGTTGAACAAACTTGTGCCAGTTGCGTCGAAAAATCTTGCGCCAGTTGCGTCGAACAAACTAGTGCCAGTTGCGTTGAACAAACTTCTGCCAATTGTGTCAAACAAACTTGTGTCAGTTGCGTAGAACAAACTTGTGCCAGTTGCGTCAAACAAACTTGTGCCAGTTGCGTTAAACAAACTTGTGCCAGTTGCATCGAACAAACTTTTGCCAGTTGCGTCGAACAAACTTGTGCCAGTTGCGTCGAAAAATCTTGCGCCAGTTGCGTCGAACAAACTAGTGCCAGTTGCGTTGAACAAACTTCTGCCAATTGTGTCAAACAAACTTGTGTCAGTTGCGTAGAACAAAATTGTGCCAGTTGCGTCGAACAAACTTGTGTCAGTTGGGTAGAACAAATTTGTGCCAATTGCGTCAAACAAACTTGTGCCAGTTGCGTAGAACAAACTAGTGCCAGTTGCATAGAACAAACTTGTGCCAGATGCATAGAACAAACTTGTGCCAGTTGCGTAGAACAAACTTGTGCCAGTTGCATAGAACAAACTTGTGCCAGTTATGTAGAACAAACTTGTGCCATTTACGTCAAACAAATTTGTGCCAGTTGCGTCGAACAAACTTATGCCAGTTACTGCGAACAAACTTATGCCAGTTTCATCTAGAAAACTTGTGCTAGTTGCGTCAAATAAACTTGTGCCAGTTGCGTCAAACAAACTTGTGTCAGTTGCGTCAAACAAACTTGTGCCAGTTGCGTCAAACAAACCTGTTCCATTTGCGTCAAACAAACTTATTCCAGTTTAGTCAAACAAATTTGTGCCAATAGAGTCGAAAAAACTTGGGCCAGTTGCGTCGAAGACACTTGTGCCAGTTGCGTCTA
This sequence comes from Macrobrachium rosenbergii, assembly GCA_039081455.1. Taxonomy (NCBI): domain Eukaryota; kingdom Metazoa; phylum Arthropoda; class Malacostraca; order Decapoda; family Palaemonidae; genus Macrobrachium; species Macrobrachium rosenbergii. The sequence continues at coordinate 366,192 of JANJGK010000344.1, read as the reverse complement.
ACAAACTTATGCCAGTTGCGTCAAAAAAACTTGGGCCAGTTTCGTCGAACAAACTTGTGTCAGTGGCATCCAACATACTTGTGCCAGTTGCGTAGAACAAACTTGTGCCAGTTGCGTCAAACAAACTTGTGCCAGTTGCGTAGAACAAACTTTTGCCAGTTGCGTAGAACAACCTTGTGCTAGTTTGTAGAAAAAACTTGTGCCAGTTGCGTCAAACAAACTTATGCCAGTTGCGTAAAACAAACTAGTGCCAGTTGCATAGAACAAACTTGTTCCAGTTGAGTAGAACAAACTTGTGCCAATTGCGTCAAACATACTTGTGCCAGTTCGTCGAACAAACTTGTGCCAGTTGCGTCGAAGAAATTTTTGCCAGTTGCGTCAAACAAACTTGTGCCAGTTGCGTCGAACAAACTTGTGCCAGTTGTGTCGAACAAACTTGTGCCAGTTACGGCGAACCAACTTGTGCCACTTGCGTCGAGAAAACTTGTGCCAGTTGCGTCAAATAAACTTGTGCCAGTTGCGTCAAACAAACTTGTGCCAGTTACGGCGAACAAACTTGTGCCAGTTGCGTCGAGAAAAATTGTGCCAGTTGCGTCAAATAAACTTGTGCCAGTTGCGTCAAACAAACTTGTGCCAGTTGCGTCAAACAAACTTGTGCCAGTTGCGTCAAACAAACTTGTGCCAGTTGCGTCAAACAAACTTGTGCCAATTGATTAAAAAAAATTTGTGCCAGTTGCGTTGAACAAACTTGTGTCACTTGCGTCTAACAAACTTGTGCCAGTTGCGCCAAACAAACTTGTGCCAGTTGCATCGAACAAACTTGTGCCAGTTGCATCGAACACACTAGTGCCAGTTGCATAGAACAAAATTGTGCCAGTTGCGTTAAACAAACTTGTGCCAGTTGTGTCAAACAAACTTGTGCCAGTTGGTTCGAACAAACTTGTGCCAGTTACGTTAAACAAATTTGTTCCAGTTGCGTCGAACAAACTTGTGAGAGTTGCGTCAAACAAACTTGTGCCAGTTGCGTTAAACAAACTTGCGCCAGTTCCGTCGCACAAACTTGTGCCAGTTGCTTAGAACAAACTTGTGCCAGTTGTGTCAAACAAACTTGTGCCAGTTGCATCAAACAAACTTGTGCCAGTTGCGTCGAACAAACTTGTGCCAGTTGCATAGAACAAACTAGTGCCAGTTGCATAGAACAAACTAGTGCCAGTTGCATAGAACAAACTTGTCCCAGTTGCATAGAACAAACTTGTGCCAGTTGCGTCAAACAAACTTGTGCCAGTTGCGTCAAACAAACTTGTGCCAGTTGCGTCGAAGAAACTTGTGACAGTTGCGTCAAACAAACTTGCGCCATTTGCGTCGAACAAACTTGTGCCAGTTGCGTCGAACAAACTTGTGCCAGATATGGCGAACAAACTTGTGCCAGTTGCTTCGAGAAAACTTGTGCCATTTGGGTAAAAAAAAACTTGTGCCAGTTGCGTCAAACAAACTTGTGCCAGTTGCGTCAAACAAACTTGTGCCTCTTGCGTCAAACAAACTTGTGCCAGTTGCGTCAAACAAACTTGTACCAATTGAGTCGAAAAAACTTGTGCCTATTACGTCGAACAAACTAGTGCCAGTTGCGTCTAACAAACTTGTGCCAGTTGCGTCAACCAAACTTGTGCCAGTTGAGTCAAACAAACTTGTGCCAGTTGCGTAGAACAAACTTGTGCCAGTTGTGTCAAACAAACTTGTGCCAGTTGCGTAGAAGAACCTTGTGCCAGTTGCGTCAAACGAACTTGTGCCAGTTGCGTCAAACAAAGTTGTGCCAGTTGCGTCGAACAAACTTGTGACAGTTGAGTCAAACAAACTTGTGCCAGTTGGGTCTAACAAACTTGTGCCAGTTGCGTTAAACAAACTTGTGCCAGTTGCATCGAACAAACTTTTGCCAGTTGCGTCGAACAAACTTTTGCCAATTGCGTTAAACAAACTTGTGCTAGTTGCATCCAACAAACTTTTGCCTGTTGCGTAGAACAAACTTGTGACAGTTGCGTCAAACAAATTTGCGCCAGTTACGTCAAACAAACTTGTGCCAGTTGCGTTGAACAAACTTCTGCCAGTTGTGTCGAACAAAATTATGTCAGTTGGGTAGAACAAACTTGTGCCAGTTGCGTCAAACAAACATGTCCCAGTTGCGTAGAACAAACTAGTGCCAGTTGCATAGAACAAACTTGTGCCAGATGCGTAGAACAAACTTGTGCCAGTTGCGTAGAACAAACTTGTGCCAGTTGCATAGAACAAACTTGTGCCAGTTATGAAGAACAAACTTGTGCCACTTGCGTCGAACAAACTTGTGCCAGTTGCGTCAAACAAACTTGTGCCAGTTACGGCGAACAAACTTGTGCCAGTTGCGTCAAATAAACTTGTGCCAGTTGCGTAGAACAAACTTGTGCCAGTTGCGTCAAACAAACTTGTGCCAGTTGCGTCAAACAAACTTGTTCCAGTTGCGTTAAACAAACTTGTGCCACTTGAGTCGAAAAAACTTGTGCCAGTTTCGTCAAACAAACTTGTGCCAGTGGCATCCAACAAACTTCTACCAGTTGCGTCGAACAAACTTGTGCCACTTGCGTCAAACAAATTTGTGCCAGTTGCGTCGAACAAACTTGTGCCAGTTGCGTAGAACAACCTTGTGCCAGTTGAGTCGAACAAACTTGTGCTAGTTGGTAGAACAAACTTGTGCCAGTTGCGTCAAACAAACATATGCCAGTTGCGTAAAACAAACTAGTGACAGTTGCATAGAACACACTTGTGCCAGTTGAGTAGAACAAACTTGTGCCAATTGCATCAAACAAACTTGTGCCAGTTGCGTCGAAGAAACTTGTGCCAGTTGCGTCGAAGAAACTTGTGCCAGTTGCGTCAAACAAACTTGTGCCAGTTGCGTCGAACAAACTTGTGCCAGTTGCGTCGAACAAACTTGTGCCAGTTACGGTGAACAAACTTGTGCCACTTACGTCGAGAAAACTTGTGCCAGTTGCGTTAAATAAACTTGTGCCAGTTGCGTCAAACAAACTTGTGCCAGTTACGGCGAACAAACTTGTGCCAGCTGCGTCGAGAAAAGTTGTGCCAGTTGCGTCAAATAAACTTGTGCCAGTTGCGTCAAACAAACTTGTGCCAGTTGCGTCAAACAAACTTGTGCCAGTTGTGTCAAACAAACTTGTGCCAGTTGCGTCAAACAAAGTTGTGCCGATTGATTCGAAAAAACTTGTGCCAGTTGCGTTGAACAAACTTGTGCCAGTTGCGTCTAACAAACTTGTGCCAGTTGCGTCAAACAAACTTGTGCCAGTTGCGTCGAACAAACTTGTGCCAGATATGGCGAACAAACTTGTGCCAGTTGGTTCGAGAAAACTTGTGCCAGTGGCGTAAAAAAAACTTGTCCCAGTTGCGTCAAACAAACTTGTGCCAGTTGCGTCAAACAAACTTGTGCCTCTTGCGTCAAACAAAATTGTGCCAGAGGCGTCAAACAAACTTGTACCAATTGAGTACAAAAAACTTGTGCCTGTTACGTCAAACAAACTTGTGCCAGTTGCGTCTAACAAACTTGTGCCAGTTGCATCAAAAAAAACTTGTGCCAGTTGCGTCAAACAAAGTTGTGCCAGTTGCGTCAACCAAACTTGTGCCAGTTGCGTCAAACAAACTTGTGCCAGTTGCGTCAAACAAACTTGTGCCAGTTGCGTAGAAGAACCTTGTGCCAGTTGCGTCAAACGTACTTGTGCCAGTTGCATCAAACAAACTTTTGCCAGTTGCGTCAAACAAACTTTTGCCAGTTGAGTCAAACAAACTTGTGCCAGTTGGGTCGAACAAACTTGTGCCAGTTGCGTTAAACAAACTTGTGCCAGTTGCATCGAACAATCTTTTGCCAGTTGTGTCGAACAAACTTGTGCCAGTTGCGTCGAACAAACTTGCGCCAGTTACGTCAAACAAACTTGTGCCAGTTGCGTTGAACAAACTTCTGCCAGTTGTGTCAAACAAACTTGTGTCAGTTGCGTAGAACAAACATTTGCCATTTGCGTAGCACAAACTTGTGCCAGTTGTGTCAAACAAACCTGTGCCAGTTGTGTACAACAAACTAGAAAGAGTTGCGTAGAACAAACTTGTGCCAGTTGTGTCGAACAAACTTGTGCCAGTTGCGTAGAACAAACTTGTACCAGTTGCGTCAAACAAACTTATGCCAGTTGCACAGAACAAACTAGTGCCAGTTGCATAGAACAAACTTGTGCCAGTTACATAGAACAAACTTGTGCCAGTTGCATCAAACAAACTTGTGCCAGTTGCGTCGAACAAACTTGTGCCAGTTGCGTCGAAGAAACTTGTGCCACTTGCGTCAAACAAACTTGTGCCATTTGCGTTGAACAAACTTGTGCCAGTGGCATCCAACAAACTTGTGCCAGTTACGTAGAACAAACTTGTGCCAGTTGCGTCAAACAAACTTGTGCCAGTTGCGTAGAACAAACTTGTGCCAATTGCGTAGAACAACCTTGTGCCAGTTGCGTCGAACAAACTTGTGCTAGTCTGTAGAACAAACTTGTGCCAGTTGCGTCAAACAAACTTATGCCAGTTGCGTAAAACAAACTAGTGCCAGTTGCATAAAACAAACTTGTTCCAGTTGAGTAGAACAAACTTGTGCCAATTGCGTCAAACAAACTAGTGCCAGTTCGTCGAACAAACTTGTGTCAGTTGCGTCGAAGAAACTTGTGCCAGTTGCGTCAAACAAACTTGTGCCAGTTGCGTCGAACAAACTTGTGCCAGTTGCGTCGAACAAACTTGTGCCAGTTACGGCGAACCAACTTGTGCCACTTGCGTCGAGAAAACTTGTGCCAGTTGCGTAAAAAAAAACTTGTGCCAGTTGCGTCAAACAAACTTGTGCCAGTTACGGCGAACAAACTTGTGCCAGTTGCGTCGAGAAAACTTGTGCCAGTTGCGTCAAATAAACTTGTGCCAGTTGCGTCAAACAAACTTGTGCAAGTTGCGTCAAACAAACTTGTGCCAATTGCGTCAAACAAACTTGTGCCAGTTGCGTCAAACAAACTTGTGCCAATTGATTAAAAAAAACTTGTGCCAGTTGCGTTGAACAAACTTGTGCCAGTTGCGTCTAACAAACTTGTGACTGTTGCGTCAAACAAACTTGTGCCAGTTGCGTCGAACAAACTTGTGCGAGTTGCATCGAACACACTATTGCCAGTTGCGTCAAACAAACTTGTGCCAGTTGCGTAGAACAAACTTGTACATGTTGCGTAGAACAACCTAGTGCCAGTTGCGTCAAACAAACTTGTGCCAGTTGTGTCAAACAAACTTGTGCCAGTTGGGTCGAACAAACTTGTGCCAGTTACGTTAAACAAACTTGTTCCAGTTGTGTCGAACAAACTTGTGCCAGTTGCGTCAAACAAAATTGTGCTAGTTATGTCAAACAAACTTGTGCCAGTTGCATCAAACAAACTTGCGCCAGTTGCGTCGAACAAACTTGTGCCAGTTGGGTAGAACAAACATGTGCCAGTTGTGTCAAACAAATTTGTGCCAGTTGCGTAGAACACACTAGTGCCAGTTGCATAGAACAAACTTGTGCCACATGCGTAGAACAAACATTTGCCATTTGCGTAGAACAAACTTGTGCCAGTTGTGTCAAACAAACCTGTGCCAGTTGTGTACAACAAACTAGTAAGAGTTGCGTAGAACAAACTTGTGCCAGTTGTGTCGAACAAACTTGTGCCAGTTGCGTAGTACAAACTTGTACCAGTTGCGTCAAACAAACTTATGCCAGTTGCATAGAACAAACTAGTGCCAGTTGCATAGAACAAACTTGTCCCAGTTGCGTAGAACAAACTTGTGCCAGTTGCGTCAAACAAACTTGTGCCAGTTGCGTCGAACAAACTTGTGCCAGTTGCGTCGAAGAAACTTGTGACAGTTGCGTCAAACATACTTGCGCCATTTGCGTCGAACTAACTTGTGACAGTTGCGTCGAACAAACTTGTGCCAGATATGGCGAACAAACTTGTGCCAGTTGCGTAAAAAATAACTTGTGCCAGTTGCGTCAAACAAACTTGTGCCAGTTGCGTCAAACAAACTTGTGCCTCTTGCGTCAAACAAACTTGTGCCAGTTGCGTCAAACAAACTTGTACCAATTGAGTCGAAAAAACTTGTGCCTGTTACGTCGAACAAACTTGTGCCAGTTGCGTCTAACAAACTTGTGCCAGTTGCGTCAACCAAACTTCTGCCAGTTGCGTCAAACAAACTTGTGCCAGTTGCGTAGAACAAACTTGTGCCAGTTGCGCCAAACAAACTTGTGCCAGTTGCGTAGAAGAACCTTGTGCCAGTTGCGTCAAACGAACTTGTGCCAGTTGCGTCAAACAAACTTGTGCCAGTTGCGTCGAACAAACTTGTGCCAGTTGAGTCAAACAAACTTGTGCCAGTTGAGTCTAACAAACTTGTGCCAGTTGCGTTAAACAAACTTGTGCCAGTTGCATCGAACAAACTTTTGCCAGTTGCGTCGAACAAACTTGTGCCAGTTGCGTCGAACAAACTTGCGCCAGTTACGTCAAACAGACTTGTGCCAGTTGCGCTGAACAAACTTCTGCCAGTTGTGTCAAACAAACTTTTGCCAGTTGCGTCAAACAAACTTGTGCCAGTTGCGTCGAACAAACTTGTGCCAGTTGCGTCGAAGAAACTTGTGCCACTTGCGTCAAACAAACTTGTGCCATTTGCGTTGAACAAACTTGTGCCAGTTGCGTCGAACAAACTTGTGCCAGATATGGCGAACAAACTTGTGCCAGTTGCTTCGAGAAAACTTGTGCCAGTTGCGTAGAACAACCTTGTGCCAGTTGAGTCGAACAAACTTGTGCTAGTTGGTAGAACAAACTTGTGCCAGTTGCGTCAAACAAACTTATGCCAGTTGCGTAAAACAAACTAGTGCCAGTTGCATAGAACAAACTTGTGCCAGTTGAGTAGAACAAACTTGTGCCAGTTGCGTAGAACAAACTTCTGCCTGTTGCGTCAAACAAACTTGTGCCAGTTGCGTCGAACAAACTTGTGCCAGTTGCGTCAAACAAACTTGTGCCAGTTGCGTCGAACAAACTTTTGCCAGTTGCGTCGAACAAACTTGTGCCAGTTACGGCGAACAAACTTGTGCCACTTGCGTTGAGAAAACTTGTGCCAGTTGCGTCAAATAAACTTGTGCCAGTTGCGTCAAACAAACTTGTGCCAGTTACGGCGAACCAACTTGTGCCAGTTGCGTCGAGAAAAGTTGTGCCAGTTGCGTCAAATAAACTTGTGCAAGTTGCGTCAAACAAACTTGTGCCAGTTGCGTCAAACAAACTTGTGCCAGTTGCGTCAAACAAACTTGTGCCAGTTGCGTCAAACAAACTTGTGCCAATTGATTCGAAAAAACTTGTGCCAGTTGCGTCGAACAAACTTGTGCCAGTTGAGTCAAACAAACTTGTGCCAGTTGAGTCTAACAAACTTGTGCCAGTTGCGTCAAACAAACTTGTGCCAGTTGCGTCAAACAAACTTGTGCCAGTTGCGTCAAACAAACTTGTGCCAGTTGCATCGAACAAACTTGTGCCAGATATGGCAAACAAACTTGTGCCAGTTGCTTCGAGAAAACTTGTGCCAGTCGCGTAAAAAAAAACTTATGCCAGTTGCGTCAAACAAACTTGTGCCAGTTGCGTAGAACAAACTTGTGTCAGTTGCGTCAAACAAACTTGTGCCAGTTGCATCAAACAAACTTGTACCAATTGAGTCGAAAAAACTTGTGCCTGTTACGTCGAACAAACTTGTGCCAGTTGCGTCTAACAAACTTGTGCCAGTTGCGTCGAACAAACAAGTGCCAGTTGCGTCAAACGAACTTGTGCCAGTTGCGTAGAACAAACTTGTGCCAGTTGCGTAGAAGAACCTTGTGCCAGTTGCATCAAACAAACTTGTGCCAGTTGCGTCAAACAAACTTGTGCCAGTTGCGTTAAACAAACTTGTGCCAGTTACATCGAACAAACTTTTGCCAGTTGCGTTGAACAAACTTGTGCCAGTTGCGTCGAAAAATCTTGCGCCAGTTGCGTCGAACAAACTAGTGCCAGTTGCGTTGAACAAACTTCTGCCAATTGTGTCAAACAAACTTGTGTCAGTTGCGTAGAACAAACTTGTGCCAGTTGCGTCAAACAAACTTGTGCCAGTTGCGTTAAACAAACTTGTGCCAGTTGCATCGAACAAACTTTTGCCAGTTGCGTCGAACAAACTTGTGCCAGTTGCGTCGAAAAATCTTGCGCCAGTTGCGTCGAACAAACTAGTGCCAGTTGCGTTGAACAAACTTCTGCCAATTGTGTCAAACAAACTTGTGTCAGTTGCGTAGAACAAAATTGTGCCAGTTGCGTCGAACAAACTTGTGTCAGTTGGGTAGAACAAATTTGTGCCAATTGCGTCAAACAAACTTGTGCCAGTTGCGTAGAACAAACTAGTGCCATTTGCATAGAACAAACTTGTGCCAGATGCATAGAACAAACTTGTGCCAGTTGCGTAGAACAAACTTGTGCCAGTTGCATAGAACAAACTTGTGCCAGTTATGTAGAACAAACTTGTGCCATTTACGTCAAACAAATTTGTGCCAGTTGCGTCGAACAAACTTATGCCAGTTACTGCGAACAAACTTATGCCAGTTTCATCTAGAAAACTTGTGCTAGTTGCGTCAAATAAACTTGTGCCAGTTGCGTCAAACAAACTTGTGTCAGTTGCGTCAAACAAACTTGTGCCAGTTGCGTCAAACAAACCTGTTCCATTTGCGTCAAACAAACTTATTCCAGTTTAGTCAAACAAATTTGTGCCAATAGAGTCGAAAAAACTTGGGCCAGTTGCGTCGAAGACACTTGTGCCAGTTGCGTCTAACAAACTTATGCCAGTTGCGTCAAAAAAACTTGGGCCAGTTTCGTCGAACAAACTTGTGTCAGTGGCATCCAACATACTTGTGCCAGTTGCGTAGAACAAACTTGTGCCAGTTGCGTCAAACAAACTTGTGCCAGTTGCGTAGAACAAACTTTTGCCAGTTGCGTAGAACAACCTTGTGCTAGTTTGTAGAAAAAACTTGTGCCAGTTGCGTCAAACAAACTTATGCCAGTTGCGTAAAACAAACTAGTGCCAGTTGCATAGAACAAACTTGTTCCAGTTGAGTAGAACAAACTTGTGCCAATTGCGTCAAACATACTTGTGCCAGTTCGTCGAACAAACTTGTGCCAGTTGCGTCGAAGAAATTTTTGCCAGTTGCGTCAAACAAACTTGTGCCAGTTGCGTCGAACAAACTTGTGCCAGTTGTGTCGAACAAACTTGTGCCAGTTACGGCGAACCAACTTGTGCCACTTGCGTCGAGAAAACTTGTGCCAGTTGCGTCAAATAAACTTGTGCCAGTTGCGTCAAACAAACTTGTGCCAGTTACGGCGAACAAACTTGTGCCAGTTGCGTCGAGAAAAATTGTGCCAGTTGCGTCAAATAAACTTGTGCCAGTTGCGTCAAACAAACTTGTGCCAGTTGCGTCAAACAAACTTGTGCCAGTTGCGTCAAACAAACTTGTGCCAGTTGCGTCAAACAAACTTGTGCCAATTGATTAAAAAAAATTTGTGCCAGTTGCGTTGAACAAACTTGTGTCACTTGCGTCTAACAAACTTGTGCCAGTTGCGCCAAACAAACTTGTGCCAGTTGCATCGAACAAACTTGTGCCAGTTGCATCGAACACACTAGTGCCAGTTGCATAGAACAAAATTGTGCCAGTTGCGTTAAACAAACTTGTGCCAGTTGTGTCAAACAAACTTGTGCCAGTTGGTTCGAACAAACTTGTGCCAGTTACGTTAAACAAATTTGTTCCAGTTGCGTCGAACAAACTTGTGAGAGTTGCGTCAAACAAACTTGTGCCAGTTGCGTTAAACAAACTTGCGCCAGTTCCGTCGCACAAACTTGTGCCAGTTGCTTAGAACAAACTTGTGCCAGTTGTGTCAAACAAACTTGTGCCAGTTGCATCAAACAAACTTGTGCCAGTTGCGTCGAACAAACTTGTGCCAGTTGGGTAGAACAAACATGTGCCAGTTGTGTCAAACAAATTTCTGCCAGTTGCGTAGAACACACTAGTGCCAGTTGCATAGAATAAACTTGTGCCATATGCGTAGAACAAACATTTGCCATTTGCGTAGAACAAACTTGTGCCAGTTGTGTCAAACAAACTTGTGCCAGTTGCATCAAACAAACTTGTGCCAGTTGCGTCGAACAAACTTGTGCCAGTTGGGTAGAACAAACATGTGCCAGTTGTGTCAAACAAATTTGTGCCAGTTGCGTAGAACACACTAGTGCCAGTTGCATAGAACAAACTTGTGCCATATGCGTAGAACAAACATTTGCCATTTGCGTAGAACAAACTTGTGCCAGTTGTGTCAAACAAACCTGTGCCAGTTGTGTACAACGAACTAGGAAGAGTTGCGTAGAACAAACTTGTGCCAGTTGTGTCGAACAAACTTGTGCCAGTTGCATAGAACAAACTTGTACCAGTTGCGTCTAACAAACTTATGCCAGTTGCATAGAACAAACTAGTGCCAGTTGCATAGAACAAACTTGTCCCAGTTGCATAGAACAAACTTGTGCCAGTTGCGTCAAACAAACTTGTGCCAGTTGCGTCGAACAAACTTGTGCCAGTTGCGTCGAAGAAACTTGTGACAGTTGCGTCAAACAAACTTGTGCCATTTGCATCGAACAAACTTGTGCCAGTTGCATCGAACAAACTTGTGCCAGATATGGCGAACAAACTTGTGCCAGTTGCTTCGAGAAAACTTGTGCCAGTTGCGTAAAAAAAACTTGTGCCAGTTGCGTCAAAAAAACTTGTGCCAGTTGCGTCAAACAAACTTGTGCCTCTTGCGTCAAACAAACTTGTGCCAGTTGCGTCAAACAAACTTGTACCAATTGAGTCGAAAAAACTTGTGCCTGTTACGTCGAACAAACTTGTGCCAGTTGCGTCTAACAAACTTGTGCCAGTTGCGTCAAAGAAACTTGTGCCAGTTGCGTCAAACAAACTTGTGCCAGTTGCGTCAAACAAACTTGTGCCAGTTGCGTAGAACAAACTTGTGCCAGTTGCGTCAAACAAACTTGTGCCAGTTGCGTAGAAGAACCTTGTGCCAGTTGCGTCAAACAAACTTGTGCCAGTTGCATCAAACAAACTTGTGCCAGTTGCGTCGAACAAACTTGTGCCAGTTGAGTTAAACAAACTTGTCCCAGTTGGGTCGAACAAACTTGTGCCAGTTGCGTTAAACAAACTTGTCCAGTTGCATCGAAAAAACTTTTGCCAGTTGCGTCGAACAAACTTGTGCCAGTTGCGTCGAACAAACTTGCGCCAGTTACGTCAAACAAACTTGTGCCAGTTGCGTTGAACAAACTTCTGCCAGTTGGGTCAAACAAACTTGTGTCAGTTGCGTAGAACAAACTTGTGCCAGTTGCGTCGAACAAACTTGTGTCAGTTGGGTAGAACAAACTTGTGCCAGTTGCGTCAAACAAACATGTCCCAGTTGCGTAGAACAAACTAGTGCCAGTTGCATAGAACAAACTTGTGCCAGATGCGTAGAACAAACTTGTGCCAGTTGCGTAGAACAAACTTGTGCCAGTTGCATAGAACAAACTTGTGCCAGTTATGTAGAACAAACTTGTGCCAGTTGCGTCGAACAAACTTGTGCCAGTTACGGCGAACAAACTTGTGCTAGTTTCGTCGAGAAAACTTGTGCCAGATTCGTCAAATAAACTTGTGCCAGTTGCGTCAAACAAACTTGTGCCAGTTGCGTCAAACAAACTTGTGCCAGTTGCGTCGAACAAACTTGTGCCAGTTACGGCGAACAAACTTGTGGCAGTTTTGTCGAGAAAACTTGTGCCAGTTGCGTCAAATAAACTTGTGCCAGTTGCGTCAAACAAACTTGTGCAAGTTGCATCAAACAAACTTGTGCCAGTTGTGTCACACAAACTTGTTGCAGTTGCGTTAAACAAACTTGTGCCACTTGAGTCAAAAAAACTTGTGCCAGTTGCGTCGAACAAACTTGTGCCAGTTGCGTCTAACGAACTTGTGCCAGTTGCGTCAAAAAAACTTGTGACAGTTTAGTCAAACAAATTTGTGCCAGTGGCATCCAACAAACTTGTGCCAGTTGCGTCGAACAAACTTGTGCCAGTTGCGTCAAACAAACTTGTGCCAGTTGCGTAGAACAAACTTGTGCCAGTTGCGTAGAACAACCTTGTGCCAGTTGAGTCGAACAAACTTGTGCTAGTTGGTAGAACAAACTTGTGCCAGTTGCGTCAAACAAACTTATGCCAGTTGCGTAAAACAAACTAGTGCCAGTTGCATAGAACAAACTTGTGCCAGTTGAGTAGAACAAACTTGTGCCAGTTGCATCAAACAAACTTGTGCCAGTTGCGTCGAACAAACTTGTGCCAGTTCCGTCGAAGAAACTTGTGCCAGTTGCGTTAAAACAAACTTGTGCCAGTTGCGTCGAACAAACTTGTGCCAGTTGCGTTGAACAAACTTGTGCTAGTTACGGCGAACAAACTTGTGCCACTTGCGTCGAGAAAACTTGTGCCAGTTGCGTCAAATAAACTTGTGCCAGTTGCGTCAAACAAACTTGTGCCAGTTACGGCGAACAAACTTGTGCCAGCTGCGTCGAGAAAAGTTGTGCCAGTTGCGTCAAATAAACTTGCGTTAAACAAACTTGTGCCAGTTGCGTCAAACAAACTTGTGCCAGTTGCTTCAAACAAACTTGTGCCAGTTGCGTCAAACAAACTTGTGCCAATTGATTCGAAAAAACTTGTGCCAGTTGCGTTGAACAAACTTGTGCCAGTTGCGTCTAACAAACTTGTGCCAGTTGCGTCAAACAAACTTGTGCCAGTTGCGTCGAACAAACTTGTGCCAGATATGGCGAACAAACTTGTGCCAGTTGCTTCGAGAAAACTTGTGCCAGTTGCGTAAAAAAAACTTGTGCCAGTTGCGTCAAACAAACTTGTGCCAGTTGCGTCAAACAAACTTGTGCCTCTTGCGTCAAACAAACTTGTGCCAGTTGCGTCAAACAAACTTGTACCAATTGAGTCGAAAAAACTTGTGCCCGTTACGTCGAACAAATTTGTGCTAGTTGCGTCTAACAAACTTGTGCCAGTTGCGTTAAAAAAAACTTGTGCCAGTTGCGTCAAACAAACTTGTGCCAGTTGCGTCAAACAAACTAGTGCCAGTTGCGTAGAACAAACTTGTGCCAGTTGCGTCAAACAAACTTGTGCCAGTTGCGTAGAAGAACATTGTCCCAGTTGCGTCAAACGAACTTGTGCCAGTTGCGTCAAACGAACTTATGCCAGTTGCGTCAAACAAACTTTTGCCAGTTGCGTCAAACAAACTTTTCCCAGTTGAGTCAGACAAACTTGTGCCAGTTGGGTCGAACAAACTTGTGCCAGTTACGTTAAACAAACTTGTGTCAGTTGCATCGTACAAACTTTTGCCAGTTGTGTCGAACAAACTTGTGCCAGTTACGTCAAACAAACTTGTGCCAGTTGCGTTGATCAAACTTCTGGCAGTTGTGTCAAACAAACTTGTGCCTGTTGTGTACAACAAACTAGTAAGAGTTGCGTTGAACAAACTTGTGCCAGTTGTGTCAAAGAAACTTGTGCCAGTTGCATAGAACAAACTTGTACCAGTTGTATCAAACAAACTTATGCCAGTTGCATATAACAAACTAGTGCCAGTTGCATAGAACAAACTTGTCCCAGTTGCGTAGAACAAACTTGTGCCAGTTGCGTCAAACAAACTTGTGCCAGTTGCGTCGAACAAACTTGTGCCAGTTGCGTCGAAGAAACTTGTGCCAGTTGCGTCAAACAAACTTGTGCCATTTGCTTCGAACAAACTTGTGCCAGTTGCGTCAAACAAACTTGTGCCAGATATGGCAAACAAACTTGTGCCAGTTGCTTCGAGAAAACTTGTGCCAGTTGTGTAAAAAAAAAGTTTTGCCAGTTGCGTCAAATAAACTTGTGCCAGTTGCGTCAAACAAACTTGTGCCAGTTGCGTCAAACAAACTTGTACCAATTGAGTGGAAAAAACTTGTGCCTGTTACGTCGAACAAACTTGTGCCAGTTGCGTCTTACAAACTTGTGCCAGTTGCGTCAAACAGACTTGTGCCAGTTGCGTCAAACAAACTTGTGCCAGTTGCGTAGAACAAACTTGTGCCAGTTGCGTCAAACAAACTTGTGCCAGTTGCGTAGAAGAACCTTGTGCCAGTTGCGTCAAACGAAGTTGTGCCAGTTGCGTCAAACAAACTTGTGCCTGTTGCCTCGAAGAAACTTGTGCCAGTTGAGTCAAACAAACTTGTGCCAGTTGGGTCGAACAAACTTGTGCCAGTTGCATTAAACAAACTTGTGCTAGTTGCATCGAACAAACTTGTGCCAGTTGCGTCGAACAAACTTGTGCCAGTTGCGTAAAACAAACTTGCGCCAGTTACGTCAAACAAACTTGTGCCAGTTGCGTTGAACAAACTTCTGCCAGTTGTGTCAAACAAATTTGTGTCAGTTGTGTAGAACAATCTTGTGCTAGTTGCGTCGAACAAACTTGTGTCAGTTGGGTAGAACAACTTTCTGCCAGTTGCGTCAAATAAATATGTCCCAGTTGCGTAGAACAAACTAGTGCCAGTTGCATAGAACAAACTTGTGCCAGATGCGTAGAACAAACTTGTGCCAGTTGCGTAGAACAAACTTGTGCCAGTTGTGTCGAACAAACTTGTGCCAGTTGCTTCAAACAAACTTGTACTAGTTGCGTCAAACAAACTTATGCCAGTTGCATAGAACAAACTAGTGCCAGTTGCATAGAACAAACTTGTCCCAGTTGCGTAGAACAAACTTATGCCAGTTGCGTCAAACAAACTTGTGCCAGTTGATTCGAACAAACTTGTGCCAGTTGCGTCGAAGAAACTTGTGCCGGTTGCGTCAAACAAACTTGTGCCATTTGCGTCGAACAAACTTGTGCCAGTTGCGTCGAACAAACTAGTGCCAGATATGGCGAACAAACTTGTGCCAGTTACTTCGAGAAAAATTGTACCAGTTGCGTAAAAAAAAACTTGTGCCAGTTGCGTCAAACAAACTTGTGCCAGTTGCGTCAAACAAACTTCTGCCTCTTGCGTCAAACAAGCATGTGCCAGTTGCGTCAAACAGACTTGTACCAATTGAGTCGAAAAAACTTGTGCCAGTTACGTCGAACAAACTTGTGCCAGTTGCGTCTAACAAACTTGTGCCAGTTGCATCAAACAAACTTGTGCCAGTTGCAACAAACAAACTTGTGCCAGTTGTGTCAAACAAACTTGTGCCAGTTGCTTCAAACAAACTTGTGCCAGTTGCATCAAACAAACTTGTGCCAGTTGCGTAGAAGAACCTTGTGCCAGTTGCGTCAAACGAACTTGTGCCAGTTGCGTCAAACAAACTTGTGCCAGTTGAGTCAAACAAACTTGTGCCAGTTGGGTCGAACAAACTTGTGCCAGTTGCGTTAAACAAACTTGTGCCAGTTGCATCCAACAAACTTTTGCCAGTTGCGTCGAACAAACTTGTGACAGTTGCGTCGAACAAACTTGCGCCAGTTACGTCAAACAAACTTATGCCAGTTGCGTTGAACAATCTTCTGCCAGTTGTGTCGAACAAAATTATGTCAGTTGGGTAGAACAAACTTGTGCCAGTTGCGTCAAACAAACATGTCCCAGTTGCGTAGAACAAACTAGTGCCAGTTGCATAGAACAAACTTGTGCCAGATGCGTAGAACAAACTTGTGCCAGTTGCATAGAACAAACTTGTGTCAGTTGCATTGAACAAACTTGTGCCAGTTATGTAGAACAAACTTGTGCCACTTGCGTCGAACAAACTTGTGCCAGTTGCGTCGAACAAACTTGTGCCAGTTACGGCGAACAAACTTGTGCCAGTTGCGTCAAATAAACTTGTGCCAGTTGCGTAGAACAAACTTGTGCCAGTTGCGTCAAACAAACTTGTGCCAGTTGAGTAAAACAAACTTGTTCCAGTTGCGTCAAACAAACTTGTGCCACTTGAGTCGAAAAAACTTGTGCCAGTTGCGTCAAATAAACTTGTGCCAGTTGCGTCTAACAAACTTGTGCCAGTTGCGTCAAAAAAACTTGTGCCAGTTTCGTCAAACAAACTTGTGCCAGTGGCATCCAACAAACTTGTGCCAGTTGCGTTGAACAAACTTGTGCCAGTTGCGTCAAACAAACTTGTGCCAGTTGCGTAGAACAACCTTGTGCCAGTTGAGTCGAACAAACTTGTGCTAGTTGGTAGAACAAACTTGTGCCAGTTGCATAGAACAAACTTGTGCCAGTTGCGTAGAACAACCTTGTGCCAGTTGAGTCAAACAAACTTGTGCTAGTTGGTAGAACAAACTTGTGCCAGTTGCGTCAAACACACATATGCCAGTTGCGTAAAACAAACTAGTGCCAGTTGCATAGAACAAACTTGTCCCAGTTGAGTAGAACAAACTTGTGCCAATTGCATCAAACAAACTTGTGCCAGTTGCGTCGAACAAACTTGTGCCAGTTGCGTTGAACAAACTTCTGCCAGTTGTGTCGAACAAAATTATGTCAGTTGGGTAGAACAAACTTGTGCCAGTTGCGTCAAACAAACATGTCCCAGTTGCGTAGAACAAACTAGTGTCAGTTGCATAGAACAAACTTGTGCCAGTTATGAAGAACAAACTTGTGCCAGTTGCGTAGAACAAACTTGTGTCAGTTGCATTGAATAAACTTGTGCCAGTTATGTAGAACAAACTTGTGCCACTTGCGTCGAACAAACTTGTGCCAGTTGCGTCGAACAAACTTGTGCCAGTTACGGCGAACAAACTTGTGCCAGTTGCGTCAAATAAACTTGTGCCAGTTGCGTAGAAAAAACTTGTGCCAGTTGCGTCAAACAAACTTGTCCCAGTTGAGTAAAACAAACTTGTTCCAGTTGCGTCAAACAAACTTGTGCCACTTGAGTCGAAAAAACTTTTGCCAGTTGCGTCAAAAAAACTTGTGCCAGTTTCGTCAAACAAACTTGTGCCAGTGGCATCCAACAAACTTCTGCCAGTTGCGTTGAACAAACTTGTGCCAGTTGCGTCAAACAAACTTGTGCCAGTTGCGTAGAACAAACTTGTGCCAGTTGCGTAGAACAACCTTGTGCCAGTTGAGTCGAACAAACTTGTGCTAGTTGGTAGAACAAACTTGTGCCAGTTGCGTCAAACAAACATATGCCAGTTGCGTAAAACAAACTAGTGCCAGTTGCATAGAACAAACTTGTGCCAGTTGAGTAGAACAAACTTGTGCCAATTGCATCAAACAAACTTGTGCCAGTTGCGTCGAACAAACTTGTGCCAGTTGCGTCGAAGAAACTTGTTCCAGTTGCGTCAAACAAACTTGTGCCAGTTGCGTCGAACAAACTTGTGCCAGTTACTTTGAACAAACTTGTGCCACTTGCGTCGAGAAAACTTGTGCCAGTTGCGTCAAATAAACTTGTGCCAGTTGCGTCAAACAAACTTGTGCCAGTTACGGCGAACAAACTTGTGCCAGCTGCGTCGAGAAAAGTTGTGCCAGTTGCGTCAAATAAACTTGTGCCAGTTGCGTCAAACAAACTTGTGCCAGTTGCGTCAAACAAACTTGTGCCAGTTGTGTCAAACAAATTTGTGCCAGTTGCGTCAAACAAACTTATGCCGATTGATTCGAAAAAACTTGTGCCAGTTGCGTTGAACAAACTTGTGCCAGTTGCGTCTAACAACTTGTGCCAGTTGCGTCAAACAAACTTGTGCCAGTTGCGTCGAACAAACTTGTGCCAGATATGGCGAACAAACTTGTGCCAGTTGCTTCGAGAAAACTTGTGCCAGTTGCGTAAAAAAAACTTGTGCCAGTTGCGTCAAACAAACTTGTGCTAGTTGCGTCAAACAAACTTGTGCCTCTTGCGTCAAACAATCTTGTGCCAGAGGCGTCAAACAAACTTGTACCAATTGACTCCAAAAAACTTGTGCCTGTTATGTCAAACAAACTTGTGCCAGTTGCATCTAACAAACTTGTGCCAGTTGCGTAAAAAAAAACTTGTGCCAGTTGCGTCAAACAAACTTGTGCCAGTTGCGACAAACAAACTTGTGCCAGTTGCGTCAAACAAACTTGTGCCAGTTGCGTCAAACAAACTTGTGCCAGTTGCGTAGAAGAACCTTGTGCCAGTTGCGTCAAACGAACTTGTGCCAGTTGCGTCAAACAAACTTTTGCCAGTTGCGTCAAACAAACTTGTGCCAGTTGAGTCAAACAAACTTGTGCCAGTTGGGTCGAACAAACTTGTGCCAGTTGCGTTAAACAAACTTGTGCCAGTTGCATCGAACAAACTTTTGCCAGTTGCGTCGAACAAACTTGTGCCAGTTGCGTCGAACAAACTTGCGCCAGTTACGTCAAACAAACTTGTGCCAGTTGCGTTGAACAAACTTCTGCCAGTTGTGTCAAACAAACTTCTGTCAGTTGCGTAGAACAAACATTTGCCATTTGCGTAGAACAAACTTGTGCCAGTTGTGTCAAACAAACCTGTGCCAGTTGTGTACAACAAACTAGAAAGAGTTGCGTAGAACAAACTTGTGCCAGTTGTGTCGAACAAACTTATGCCAGTTGCGTAGATCAAACTTGTACCAGTTGCGTCAAACAAACTTATGCCAGTTGCATAGAACAAACTAGTGCCAGTTGCATAGAACAAACTTCTGCCAGTTGCGTAGAACAAACTTGTGCCAGTTGCGTCAAACAAACTTGTGCCAGTTGCGTCGAACAAACTTGTGCCAGTTGCGTCGAAGAAACTTGTGCCAGTTGCGTCAAACAAACTTGTGCCATTTGCGTTGAACAAACTTGTGCCAGTTGTGTCGAACAAACTTGTGCCAGATATGGCGAACAAACTTGTGCCAGTTGCTTCGAGAAAACTTGTGCCAGTTGCGTAGAACAACCTTCTGCCAGTTGAGTCGAACAAACTTGTGCTAGTTGGTAGAACAAACTTGTGCCAGTTGCGTCAAACAAACTTATGCCAGTTGCGTAAAACAAACTAGTGCCAGTTGCATAGAACAAACTTGTGCCAGTTGAGTAGAACAAACTTGTGCCAATTGCATCAAACAAACTTGTGCCAGTTGCGTCGAACAAACTTGTGCCAGTTACGGCGAACAAACTTGTGGCAGTTTCGTCGAGAAAACTTGTGCCAGTTGCGTCAAATAAACTTGTGCCAGTTGCGTCAAACAAACTTGTGCAAGTTGCATCAAACAAACTTGTGCCAGTTGTGTCACACAAACTTGTTGCAGTTGCGTTAAACAAACTTGTGCCACTTGAGTCAAAAAAACTTGTGCCAGTTGCGTCGAACAAACTTGTGCCAGTTGCGTCTAACGAACTTGTGCCAGTTGCGTCAAAAAAACTTGTGACAGTTTAGTCAAACAAATTTGTGCCAGTGGCATCCAACAAACTTGTGCCAGTTGCGTCGAACAAACTTGTGCCAGTTGCGTCAAACAAACTTGTGCCAGTTGCGTAGAACAAACTTGTGCCAGTTGCGTAGAACAACCTTGTGCCAGTTGAGTCGAACAAACTTGTGCTAGTTGGTAGAACAAACTTGTGCCAGTTGCGTCAAACAAACTTATGCCAGTTGCGTAAAACAAACTAGTGCCAGTTGCATAGAACAAACTTGTGCCAGTTGAGTAGAACAAACTTGTGCCAGTTGCATCAAACAAACTTGTGCCAGTTGCATCAAACAAACTTGTGCCAGTTGCGTCGAACAAACTTGTGCCAGTTCCGTCGAAGAAACTTGTGCCAGTTGCGTTAAAACAAACTTGTGCCAGTTGCGTCGAACAAACTTGTGCCAGTTGCGTTGAACAAACTTGTGCTAGTTACGGCGAACAAACTTGTGCCACTTGCGTCGAGAAAACTTGTGCCAGTTGCGTCAAATAAACTTGTGCCAGTTGCGTCAAACAAACTTGTGCCAGTTACGGCGAACAAACTTGTGCCAGCTGCGTCGAGAAAAGTTGTGCCAGTTGCGTCAAATAAACTTGCGTTAAACAAACTTGTGCCAGTTGCGTCAAACAAACTTGTGCCAGTTGCTTCAAACAAACTTGTGCCAGTTGCGTCAAACAAACTTGTGCCAATTGATTCGAAAAAACTTGTGCCAGTTGCGTTGAACAAACTTGTGCCAGTTGCGTCTAACAAACTTGTGCCAGTTGCGTCAAACAAACTTGTGCCAGTTGCGTCGAACATACTTGTGCCAGATATGGCGAACAAACTTGTGCCAGTTGCTTCGAGAAAACTTGTGCCAGTTGCGTAAAAAAAACTTGTGCCAGTTGCGTCAAACAAACTTGTGCCAGTTGCGTCAAACAAACTTGTGCCTCTTGCGTCAAACAAACTTGTGCCAGTTGCGTCAAACAAACTTGTACCAATTGAGTCGAAAAAACTTGTGCCCGTTACGTCGAACAAACTTGTGCTAGTTGCGTCTAACAAACTTGTGCCAGTTGCGTTAAAAAAAACTTGTGCCAGTTGCGTCAAACAAACTTGTGCCAGTTGCGTCAAACAAACTAGTGCCAGTTGCGTAGAACAAACTTGTGCCAGTTGCGTCAAACAAACTTGTGCCAGTTGCGTAGAAGAACATTGTCCCAGTTGCGTCAAACAAACTTGTGCCAGTTGCGTCAAACGAACTTATGCCAGTTGCGTCAAACAAACTTTTGCCAGTTGCGTCAAACAAACTTTTCCCAGTTGAGTCAGACAAACTTGTGCCAGTTGGGTCGAACAAACTTGTGCCAGTTACGTTAAACAAACTTGTGTCAGTTGCATCGTACAAACTTTTGCCAGTTGTGTCGAACTAACTTGTGCCAGTTACGTCAAACAAACTTGTGCCAGTTGCGTTGATCAAACTTCTGGCAGTTGTGTCAAACAAACTTGTGTCAGTTACGTAGAACAAACATTTGCCATTTGCGTAGAACAAACTTGTGCCAGTTGTGTCAAACAAACCTGTGCCAGTTGTGTACAACAAACTAGTAAGAGTTGCGTTGAACAAACTTGTGCCAGTTGTGTCAAAGAAACTTGTGCCAGTTGCGTAGAACAAACTTGTACCAGTTGTATCAAACAAACTTATGCCAGTTGCATATAACAAACTAGTGCCAGTTGCATAGAACAAACTTGTCCCAGTTGCGTAGAACAAACTTGTGCCAGTTGCGTCAAACAAACTTGTGCCAGTTGCGTCGAACAAACTTGTGCTAGTTGCGTCGAAGAAACTTGTGCCAGTTGCGTCAAACAAACTTGTGCCATTTGCTTCGAACAAACTTGTGCCAGTTGCGTCAAACAAACTTGTGCCAGATATGGCAAACAAACTTGTGCCAGTTGCTTCGAGAAAACTTGTGCCAGTTGTGTAAAAAAAAAGTTTTGCCAGTTGCGTCAAATAAACTTGTGCCAGTTGCGTCAAACAAACTTGTGCCAGTTGCGTCAAACAAACTTGTACCAATTGAGTGGAAAAAACTTGTGCCTGTTACGTCGAACAAACTTGTGCCAGTTGCGTCTTACAAACTTGTGCCAGTTGCGTCAAACAGACTTGTGCCAGTTGCGTCAAACAAACTTGTGCCAGTTGCGTAGAACAAACTTGTGCCAGTTGCGTCAAACAAACTTGTGCCAGTTGCGTAGAAGAACCTTGTGCCAGTTGCGTCAAACGAAGTTGTGCCAGTTGCGTCAAACAAACTTGTGCCTGTTGCCTCGAAGAAACTTGTGCCAGTTGAGTCAAACAAACTTGTGCCAGTTGGGTCGAACAAACTTGTGCCAGTTGCATTAAACAAACTTGTGCTAGTTGCATCGAACAAACTTGTGCCAGTTGCGTCGAACAAACTTGTGCCAGTTGCGTAAAACAAACTTGCGCCAGTTACGTCAAACAAACTTGTGCCAGTTGCGTTGAACAAACTTCTGCCAGTTGTGTCAAACAAATTTGTGTCAGTTGTGTAGAACAATCTTGTGCTAGTTGCGTCGAACAAACTTGTGTCAGTTGGGTAGAACAACTTTCTGCCAGTTGCGTCAAATAAATATGTCCCAGTTGCGTAGAACAAACTAGTGCCAGTTGCATAGAACAAACTTGTGCCAGATGCGTAGAACAAACTTGTGCCAGTTGCGTAGAACAAACTTGTGCCAGTTGTGTCGAACAAACTTGTGCCAGTTGCTTCAAACAAACTTGTACTAGTTGCGTCAAACAAACTTATGCCAGTTGCATAGAACAAACTAGTGCCAGTTGCATAGAACAAACTTGTCCCAGTTGCGTAGAACAAACTTGTGCCAGTTGCGTCAAACAAACTTGTGCCAGTTGATTCGAACAAACTTGTGCCAGTTGCGTCGAAGAAACTTGTGCCGGTTGCGTCAAACAAACTTGTGCCATTTGCGTCGAACAAACTTGTGCCAGTTGCGTCGAACAAACTAGTGCCAGATATGGCGAACAAACTTGTGCCAGTTACTTCGAGAAAAATTGTACCAGTTGCGTAAAAAAAAACTTGTGCCAGTTGCGTCAAACAAACTTGTGCCAGTTGCGTCAAACAAACTTCTGCCTCTTGCGTCAAACAAGCATGTGCCAGTTGCGTCAAACAGACTTGTACCAATTGAGTCGAAAAAACTTGTGCCAGTTACGTCGAACAAACTTGTGCCAGTTGCGTCTAACAAACTTGTGCCAGTTGCATCAAACAAACTTGTGCCAGTTGCGACAAACAAACTTGTGCCAGTTGTGTCAAACAAACTTGTGCCAGTTGCTTCAAACAAACTTGTGCCAGTTGCGTCAAACAAACTTGTGCCAGTTGCGTAGAAGAACCTTGTGCCAGTTGCGTCAAACGAACTTGTGCCAGTTGCGTCAAACAAACTTGTGCCAGTTGAGTCAAACAAACTTGTGCCAGTTGGGTCGAACAAACTTGTGCCAGTTGCGTTAAACAAACTTGTGCCAGTTGCATCCAACAAACTTTTGCCAGTTGCGTCGAACAAACTTGTGACAGTTGCGTCGAACAAACTTGCGCCAGTTACGTCAAACAAACTTGTGCCAGTTGCGTTGAACAATCTTCTGCCAGTTGTGTCGAACAAAATTATGTCAGTTGGGTAGAACAAACTTGTGCCAGTTGCATCAAACAAACATGTCCCAGTTGCGTAGAACAAACTAGTGCCAGTTGCATAGAACAAACTTGTGCCAGATGCGTAGAACAAACTTGTGCCAGTTGCATAGAACAAACTTGTGTCAGTTGCATTGAACAAACTTGTGCCAGTTATGTAGAACAAACTTGTGCCACTTGCGTCGAACAAACTTGTGCCAGTTGCGTCGAACAAACTTGTGCCAGTTACGGCGAACAAACTTGTGCCAGTTGCGTCAAATAAACTTGTGCCAGTTGCGTAGAACAAACTTGTGCCAGTTGCGTCAAACAAACTTGTGCCAGTTGAGTAAAACAAACTTGTTCCAGTTGCGTCAAACAAACTTGTGCCACTTGAGTCGAAAAAACTTGTGCCAGTTGCGTCAAATAAACTTGTGCCAGTTGCGTCTAACAAACTTGTGCCAGTTGCGTCAAAAAAACTTGTGCCAGTTTCGTCAAACAAACTTGTGCCAGTGGCATCCAACAAACTTGTGCCAGTTGCGTTGAACAAACTTGTGCCAGTTGCGTCAAACAAACTTGTGCCAGTTGCGTAGAACAACCTTGTGCCAGTTGAGTCGAACAAACTTGTGCTAGTTGGTAGAACAAACTTGTGCCAGTTGCGTAGAACAAACTTGTGCCAGTTGCGTAGAACAACCTTGTGCCAGTTGAGTCAAACAAACTTGTGCTAGTTGGTAGAACAAACTTGTGCCAGTTGCGTCAAACAAACATATGCCAGTTGCGTAAAACAAACTAGTACCAGTTGCATAGAACAAACTTGTGCCAGTTGAGTAGAACAAACTTGTGCCAATTGCATCAAACAAACTTGTGCCAGTTGCGTCGAACAAACTTGTGCCAGTTGCG
Source organism: Macrobrachium rosenbergii (assembly GCA_039081455.1). Classification (NCBI taxonomy): domain Eukaryota; kingdom Metazoa; phylum Arthropoda; class Malacostraca; order Decapoda; family Palaemonidae; genus Macrobrachium; species Macrobrachium rosenbergii. The sequence continues at coordinate 342,170 of JANJGK010000344.1, read as the reverse complement.
TTGAACAAACTTCTGCCAGTTGTGTCGAACAAAATTATGTCAGTTGGGTAGAACAAACTTGTGCCAGTTGCGTCAAACAAACATGTCCCAGTTGCGTAGAACAAACTAGTGTCAGTTGCATAGAACAAACTTGTGCCAGTTATGAAGAACAAACTTGTGCCAGTTGCGTAGAACAAACTTGTGTCAGTTGCATTGAACAAACTTGTGCCAGTTATGTAGAACAAACTTGTGCCACTTCCGTCGAACAAACTTGTGCCAGTTGCGTCGAACAAACTTGTGCCAGTTACGGCGAACAAACTTGTGCCAGTTGCGTCAAATAAACTTGTGCCAGTTGCGTAGAAAAAACTTGTGCCAGTTGCGTCAAACAAACTTGTCCCAGTTGAGTAAAACAAACTTGTTCCAGTTGCGTCAAACAAACTTGTGCCACTTGAGTCGAAAAAACTTTTGCCAGTTGCGTCAAAAAAACTTGTGCCAGTTTCGTCAAACAAACTTGTGCCAGTGGCATCCAACAAACTTCTGCCAGTTGCGTTGAACAAACTTGTGCCAGTTGCGGCAAACAAACTTGTGCCAGTTGCGTAGAACAAACTTGTGCCAGTTGCGTAGAACAACCTTGTGGCAGTTGAGTCGAACAAACTTGTGCTAGTTGGTAGAACAAACTTGTGCCAGTTGCGTCAAACAAACATATGCCAGTTGCGTAAAACAAACTAGTGCCAGTTGCATAGAACAAACTTGTGCCAGTTGAGTAGAACAAACTTGTGCCAATTGCATCAAACAAACTTGTGCCAGTTGCGTCGAACAAACTTGTGCCAGTTGCGTCGAAGAAACTTGTGCCAGTTGCGTCAAACAAACTTGTGCCAGTTGCGTCGAACAAACTTGTGCCAGTTACTTTGAACAAACTTGTGCCACTTGCGTCGAGAAAACTTGTGCCAGTTGCGTCAAATAAACTTGTGCCAGTTGCGTCAAACAAACTTGTGCCAGTTACGGCGAACAAACTTGTGCCAGCTGCGTCGAGAAAAGTTGTGCCAGTTGCGTCAAATAAACTTGTGCCAGTTGCGTCAAACAAACTTGTGCCAGTTGCGTCAATCAAACTTGTGCCAGTTGTGTCAAACAAATTTGTGCCAGTTGCGTCAAACAAACTTATGCCGATTGATTCGAAAAAACTTGTGCCAGTTGCGTTGAACAAACTTGTGCCAGTTGCGTCTAACAACTTGTGCCAGTTGCGTCAAACAAACTTGTGCCAGTTGCGTCGAACAAACTTGTGCCAGATATGGCGAACAAACTTGTGCCAGTTGCTTCGAGAAAACTTGTGCCAGTTGCGTAAAAAAAACTTGTGCCAGTTGCGTCAAACAAACTTGTGCTAGTTGCGTCAAACAAACTTGTGCCTCTTGCGTCAAACAATCTTGTGCCAGAGGCGTCAAACAAAATTGTACCAATTGACTCCAAAAAACTTGTGCCTGTTATGTCAAACAAACTTGTGCCAGTTGCATCTAACAAACTTGTGCCAGTTGCGTAAAAAAAAACTTGTGCCAGTTGCGTCAAACAAACTTGTGCCAGTTGCGTCAAACAAACTTGTGCCAGTTGCGTCAAACAAACTGGTGCCAGTTGCGTCAAACAAACTTGTGCCAGTTGCGTAGAAGAACCTTGTGCCAGTTGCATCAAACGAACTTGTGCCAGTTGCGTCAAACAAACTTTTGCCAGTTGTGTCAAACAAACTTGTGCCAGTTGAGTCAAACAAACTTGTGCCAGTTGGGTCGAACAAACTTGTGCCAGTTGCGTTAAACAAACTTGTGCCAGTTGCATCGAACAAACTTTTGCCAGTTGCGTCGAACAAACTTGTGCCAGTTGCGTCGAACAAACTTGCGCCAGTTACGTCAAACAAACTTGTGCCAGTTGCGTTGAACAAACTTCTGCCAGTTGTGTCAAACAAACTTCTGTCAGTTGCGTAGAACAAACATTTGCCATTTGCGTAGAACAAACTTGTGCCAGTTGTGTCAAACAAACCTGTGCCAGTTGTGTACAACAAACTAGAAAGAGTTGCGTAGAACAAACTTGTGCCAGTTGTGTCGAACAAACTTATGCCAGTTGCGTAGATCAAACTTGTACCAGTTGCGTCAAACAAACTTATGCCAGTTGCATAGAACAAACTAGTGCCAGTTGCATAGAACAAACTTCTGCCAGTTGCGTAGAACAAACTTCTGCCAGTTGCGTCAAACAAACTTGTGCCAGTTGCGTCGAACAAACTTGTGCCAGTTGCGTCGAAGAAACTTGTGCCAGTTGCGTCAAACAAACTTGTGCCATTTGCGTTGAACAAACTTGTGCCAGTTGCGTCGAACAAACTTGTGCCAGATATGGCGAACAAACTTGTGCCAGTTGCTTCGAGAAAACTTGTGCCAGTTGCGTAGAACAACCTTCTGCCAGTTGAGTCGAACAAACTTGTGCTAGTTGGTAGAACAAACTTGTGCCAGTTGCGTCAAACAAACTTATGCCAGTTGCGTAAAACAAACTAGTGCCAGTTGCATAGAACAAACTTGTGCCAGTTGAGTAGAACAAACTTGTGCCAATTGCATCAAACAAACTTGTGCCAGTTGTGTCGAACAAACTTGTGCCAGTTACGGCGAACAAACTTGTGGCAGTTTCGTCGAGAAAACTTGTGCCAGTTGCGTCAAATAAACTTGTGCCAGTTGCGTCAAACAAACTTGTGCAAGTTGCATCAAACAAACTTGTGCCAGTTGTGTCACACAAACTTGTTGCAGTTGCGTTAAACAAACTTGTGCCACTTGAGTCAAAAAAACTTGTGCCAGTTGCGTCGAACAAACTTGTGCCAGTTGCGTCTAACGAACTTGTGCCAGTTGCGTCAAAAAAACTTGTGACAGTTTAGTCAAACAAATTTGTGCCAGTGGCATCCAACAAACTTGTGCCAGTTGCGTCGAACAAACTTGTGCCAGTTGCGTCAAACAAACTTGTGCCAGTTGCGTAGAACAAACTTGTGCCAGTTGCGTAGAACAACCTTGTGCCAGTTGAGTCGAACAAACTTGTGCTAGTTGGTAGAACAAACTTGTGCCAGTTGCGTCAAACAAACTTATGCCAGTTGCGTAAAACAAACTAGTGCCAGTTGCATAGAACAAACTTGTGCCAGTTGAGTAGAACAAACTTGTGCCAGTTGCATCAAACAAACTTGTGCCAGTTGCGTCGAACAAACTTGTGCCAGTTCCGTCGAAGAAACTTGTGCCAGTTGCGTTAAAACAAACTTGTGCCAGTTGCGTCGAACAAACTTGTGCCAGTTGCGTTGAACAAACTTGTGCTAGTTACGGCGAACAAACTTGTGCCACTTGCGTCGAGAAAACTTGTGCCAGTTGCGTCAAATAAACTTGTGCCAGTTGCGTCAAACAAACTTGTGCCAGTTACGGCGAACAAACTTGTGCCAGCTGCGTCGAGAAAAGTTGTGCCAGTTGCGTCAAATAAACTTGCGTTAAACAAACTTGTGCCAGTTGCGTCAAACAAACTTGTGCCAGTTGCTTCAAACAAACTTGTGCCAGTTGCGTCAAACAAACTTGTGCCAATTGATTCGAAAAAACTTGTGCCAGTTGCGTTGAACAAACTTGTGCCAGTTGCGTCTAACAAACTTGTGCCAGTTGCGTCAAACAAACTTGTGCCAGTTGCGTCGAACAAACTTGTGCCAGATATGGCGAACAAACTTGTGCCAGTTGCTTCGAGAAAACTTGTGCCAGTTGCGTAAAAAAAACTTGTGCCAGTTGCGTCAAACAAACTTGTGCCAGTTGCGTCAAACAAACTTGTGCCTCTTGCGTCAAACAAACTTGTGCCAGTTGCGTCAAACAAACTTGTACCAATTGAGTCGAAAAAACTTGTGCCCGTTACGTCGAACAAACTTGTGCTAGTTGCGTCTAACAAACTTGTGCCAGTTGCGTTAAAAAAAACTTGTGCCAGTTGCGTCAAACAAACTTGTGCCAGTTGCGTCAAACAAACTAGTGCCAGTTGCGTAGAACAAACTTGTGCCAGTTGCGTCAAACAAACTTGTGCCAGTTGCGTAGAAGAACATTGTCCCAGTTGCGTCAAACGAACTTGTGCCAGTTGCGTCAAACGAACTTATGCCAGTTGCGTCAAACAAACTTTTGCCAGTTGCGTCAAACAAACTTTTCCCAGTTGAGTCAGACAAACTTGTGCCAGTTGGGTCGAACAAACTTGTGCCAGTTACGTTAAACAAACTTGTGTCAGTTGCATCGTACAAACTTTTGCCAGTTGTGTCGAACAAACTTGTGCCAGTTACGTCAAACAAACTTGTGCCAGTTGCGTTGATCAAACTTCTGGCAGTTGTGTCAAACAAACTTGTGTCAGTTACGTAGAACAAACATTTGCCATTTGCGTAGAACAAACTTGTGCCAGTTGTGTCAAACAAACCTGTGCCAGTTGTGTACAACAAACTAGTAAGAGTTGCGTTGAACAAACTTGTGCCAGTTGTGTCAAAGAAACTTGTGCCAGTTGCGTAGAACAAACTTGTACCAGTTGTATCAAACAAACTTATGCCAGTTGCATAGAACAAACTAGTGCCAGTTGCATAGAACAAACTTGTCCCAGTTGCGTAGAACAAACTTGTGCCAGTTGCGTCAAACAAACTTGTGCCAGTTGCGTCGAACAAACTTGTGCCAGTTGCGTCGAAGAAACTTGTGCCAGTTGCGTCAAACAAAATTGTGCCATTTGCTTCGAACAAACTTGTGCCAGTTGCGTCAAACAAACTTGTGCCAGATATGGCAAACAAACTTGTGCCAGTTGCTTCGAGAAAACTTGTGCCAGTGTGTAAAAAAAAAGTTTTGCCAGTTGCGTCAAATAAACTTGTGCCAGTTGCGTCAAACAAACTTGTGACAGTTGCGTCAAACAAACTTGTACCAATTGAGTGGAAAAAACTTGTGCCTGTTACGTCGAACAAACTTGTGCCAGTTGCGTCTTACAAACTTGTGCCAGTTGCGTCAAACAGACTTGTGCCAGTTGCGTCAAACAAACTTGTGCCAGTTGCGTAGAACAAACTTGTGCCAGTTGCGTCAAACAAACTTGTGCCAGTTGCGTAGAAGAACCTTGTGCCAGTTGCGTCAAACGAAGTTGTGCCAGTTGCGTCAAACAAACTTGTGCCAGTTGCATAGAAGAACCTTGTGCCAGTTGCGTCAAACGAAGTTGTGCCAGTTGCGTCAAACAAACTTGTGCCTGTTGCCTCGAAGAAACTTGTGCCAGTTGAGTCAAACAAACTTGTGCCAGTTGGGTCGAACAAACTTGTGCCAGTTGCATTAAACAAACTTGTGCTAGTTGCATCGAACAAACTTGTGCCAGTTGCGTCGAACAAACTTGTGCCAGTTGCGTAAAACAAACTTGCGCCAGTTACGTCAAACAAACTTGTGCCAGTTGCGTTGAACAAACTTCTGCCAGTTGTGTCAAGCAAATTTGTGTCAGTTGTGTAGAACAATCTTGTGCTAGTTGCGTCGAACAAACTTGTGTCAGTTGGGTAGAACAACTTTCTGCCAGTTGCGTCAAATAAATATGTCCCAGTTGCGTAGAACAAACTAGTGCCAGTTGCATAGAACAAACTTGTGCCAGATGCGTAGAACAAACTTGTGCCAGTTGCGTAGAACAAACTTGTGCCAGTTGTGTCGAACAAACTTGTGCCAGTTGCTTCAAACAAACTTGTACTAGTTGCGTCAAACAAACTTATGCCAGTTGCATAGAACAAACTAGTGCCAGTTGCATAGAACAAACTTGTCCCAGTTGCGTAGAACAAACTTGTGCCAGTTGCGTCAAACAAACTTGTGCCAGTTGATTCGAACAAACTTGTGCCAGTTGCGTCGAAGAAACTTGTGCCGGTTGCGTCAAACAAACTTGTGCCATTTGCGTCGAACAAACTTGTGCCAGTTGCGTCGAACAAACTAGTGCCAGATATGGCGAACAAACTTGTGCCAGTTACTTCGAGAAAAATTGTACCAGTTGCGTAAAAAAAAACTTGTGCCAGTTGCGTCAAACAAACTTGTGCCAGTTGCGTCAAACAAACTTCTGCCTCTTGCGTCAAACAAGCATGTGCCTTTTGCGTCAAACAGACTTGTACCAATTGAGTCGAAAAAACTTGTGCCAGTTACGTCGAACAAACTTGTGCCAGTTGCGTCTAACAAACTTGTGCCAGTTGCATCAAACAAACTTGTGCCAGTTGCGACAAACAAACTTGTGCCTGTTGTGTCAAACAAACTTGTGCCAGTTGCTTCAAACAAACTTGTGCCAGTTGCGTCAAACAAACTTGTGCCAGTTGCGTAGAAGAACCTTGTGCCAGTTGCGTCAAACGAACTTGTGCCAGTTGCGTCAAACAAACTTGTGCCAGTTGAGTCACACAAACTTGTGCCAGTTGGGTCGAACAAACTTGTGCCAGTTGCGTTAAACAAACTTGTGCCAGTTGCATCCAACAAACTTTTGCCAGTTGCGTCGAACAAACTTGTGACAGTTGCGTCGAACAAACTTGCGCCAGTTACGTCAAACAAACTTGTGCCAGTTGCGTTGAACAATCTTCTGCCAGTTGTGTCGAACAAAATTATGTCAGTTGGGTAGAACAAACTTGTGCCAGTTGCGTCAAACAAACATGTCCCAGTTGCGTAGAACAAACTAGTGCCATTTGCATAGAACAAACTTGTGCCAGATGCGTAGAACAAACTTGTGCCAGTTGCATAGAACAAACTTGTGTCAGTTGCATTGAACAAACTTGTGCCAGTTATGTAGAACAAACTTGTGCCACTTGCGTCGAACAAACTTGTGCCAGTTGCGTCGAACAAACTTGTGCCAGTTACGGCGAACAAACTTGTGCCAGTTGCGTCAAATAAACTTGTGCCAGTTGCGTAGAACAAACTTGTGCCAGTTGCGTCAAACAAACTTGTGCCAGTTGAGTAAAACAAACTTGTTCCAGTTGCGTCAAACAAACTTGTGCCACTTGAGTCGAAAAAACTTGTGCCAGTTGCGTCTAACAAACTTGTGCGTGTTGCGTCAAAAAAACTTGTGCCAGTTGCGTCAAAAAAACTTGTGCCAGTTTCGTCAAACAAACTTGTGCCAGTGGCATCCAACAAACTTGTGCCAGTTGCGTTGAACAAACTTGTGCCAGTTGCGTCAAACAAACTTGTGCCAGTTGCGTAGAACAACCTTGTGCCAGTTGAGTCGAACAAACTTGTGCTAATTGGTAGAACAAACTTGTGCCAGTTGCGTAGAACAAACTTGTGCCAGTTGCGTAGAACAACCTTGTGCCAGTTGAGTCAAACAAACTTGTGCTAGTTGGTAGAACAAACTTGTGCCAGTTGCGTCAAACAAACATATGCCAGTTGCGTAAAACAAACTAGTGCCAGTTGCATAGAACAAACTTGTGCCAGTTGAGTAGAACAAACTTGTGCCAATTGCATCAAACAAACTTGTGCCAGTTGCGTCGAACAAACTTGTGCCAGTTGCGTTGAACAAACTTCTGCCAGTTGTGTCGAACAAAATTATGTCAGTTGGGTAGAACAAACTTGTGCCAGTTGCGTCAAACAAACATGTCCCAGTTGCGTAGAACAAACTAGTGTTAGTTGCATAGAACAAACTTGTGCCAGTTATGAAGAACAAACTTGTGCCAGTTGCGTAGAACAAACTTGTGTCAGTTGCATTGAACAAACTTGTGCCAGTTATGTAGAACAAACTTGTGCCACTTGCGTCGAACAAACTTGTGCCAGTTGCGTCGAACAAACTTGTGCCAGTTACGGCGAACAAACTTGTGCCAGTTGCGTCAAATAAACTTGTGCCAGTTGCGTAGAAAAAACTTGTGCCAGTTGCGTCAAACAAACTTGTCCCAGTTGAGTAAAACAAACTTGTTCCAGTTGCGTCAAACAAACTTGTGCCACTTGAGTCGAAAAAACTTTTGCCAGTTGCGTCAAAAAAACTTGTGCCAGTTTCGTCAAACAAACTTGTGCCAGTGGCATGCAACAAACTTCTGCCAGTTGCGTTGAACAAACTTATGCCAGTTGCGTCAAACAAACTTGTGCCAGTTGCGTAGAACAAACTTGTGCCAGTTGCGTAGAACAACCTTGTGCCAGTTGAGTCGAACAAACTTGTGCTAGTTGGTAGAACAAACTTGTGCCAGTTGCGTCAAACAAACATATGCCAGTTGCGTAAAACAAACTAGTGCCAGTTGCGTCGAACAAACTTGTGCCAGTTGCGTCGAAGAAACTTGTGCCAGTTGCGTCAAACAAACTTGTGCCAGTTGCGTCGAACAAACTTGTGCCAGTTACTTTGAACAAACTTGTGCCACTTGCGTCGAGAAAACTTGTGCCAGTTGCGTCAAATAAACTTGTGCCAGTTGCGTCAAACAAACTTGTGCCAGTTACGGCGAACAAACTTGTGCCAGCTGCGTCGAGAAAAGTTGTGCCAGTTGCGTCAAATAAACTTGTGCCAGTTGCGTCAAACAAACTTGTGCCAGTTGCGTCAAACAAACTTGTGCCAGTTGTGTCAAACAAATTTGTGCCAGTTGCGTCAAACAAACTTATGCCGATTGATTCGAAAAAACTTGTGCCAGTTGCGTTGAACAAACTTGTGCCAGTTGCGTCTAACAACTTGTGCCAGTTGCGTCAAACAAACTTGTGCCAGTTGCGTCGAACAAACTTGTGCCAGATATGGCGAACAAACTTGTGCCAGTTGCTTCGAGAAAAATTGTGCCAGTTGCGTAAAAAAAACTTGTGCCAGTTGCGTCAAACAATCTTGTGCTAGTTGCGTCAAACAAACTTGTGCCTCTTGCGTCAAACAATCTTGTGCCAGAGGCGTCAAACAAACTTGTACCAATTGACTCCAAAAAACTTGTGCCTGTTATGTCAAACAAACTTGTGCCAGTTGCATCTAACAAACTTGTGCCAGTTGCGTAAAAAAAAACTTGTGCCAGTTGCGTCAAACAAACTTGTGCCAGTTGCGTCAAACAAACTTGTGCCAGTTGCGTCAAACAAACTTGTGCCAGTTGCGTCAAACAAACTTGTGCCAGTTGCGTAGAAGAACCTTGTGCCAGTTGCGTCAAACGAACTTGTGCCAGTTGCGTCAAACAAACTTTTGCCAGTTGCGTCAAACAAACTTGTGCCAGTTGAGTCAAACAAACTTGTGCCAGTTGGGTCGAACAAACTTGTGCCAGTTGCGTTAAACAAACTTGTGCCAGTTGCATCGAACAAACTTTTGCCAGTTGCGTCGAACAAACTTGTGCCAGTTGCGTCGAACAAACTTGCGCCAGTTACGTCAAACAAACTTGTGCCAGTTGCGTTGAACAAACTTCTGCCAGTTGTGTCAAACAAACTTCTGTCAGTTGCGTAGAACAAACATTTGCCATTTGCGTAGAACAAACTTGTGCCAGTTGTGTCAAACAAACCTGTGCCAGTTGTGTACAACAAACTAGAAAGAGTTGCGTAGAACAAACTTGTGCCAGTTGTGTCGAACAAACTTATGCCAGTTGCGTAGATCAAACTTGTACCAGTTGCGTCAAACAAACTTATGCCAGTTGCATAGAACAAACTAGTGCCAGTTGCATAGAACAAACTTGTGCCAGTTGCGTAGAACAAACTTGTGCCAGTTGCGTCAAACAAACTTGTGCCAGTTGCGTCGAACAAACTTGTGCCAGTTGCGTCGAAGAAACTTGTGCCAGTTGCGTCAAACAAACTTGTGCCATTTGCGTTGAACAAACTTGTGCCAGTTGCGTCGAACAAACTTGTGCCAGATATGGCGAACAAACTTGTGCCAGTTGCTTCGAGAAAACTTGTGCCAGTTGCGTAGAACAACCTTCTGCCAGTTGAGTCGAACAAACTTGTGCTAGTTGGTAGAACAAACTTGTGCCAGTTGCGTCAAACAAACTTATGCCAGTTGCGTAAAACAAACTAGTGCCAGTTGCATAGAACAAACTTGTGCCAGTTGAGTAGAACAAACTTGTGCCAATTGCATCAAACAAACTTGTGCCAGTTACGTCGAACAAACTTGTGCCAGTTGCGTCCAAGAAATTTGTGGCAGTTGCGTCAAACAAACTTGTGCCAGTTGCATAGAACAAACTTGTGCCAGTTGGGTAGAACAAACATGTGCCAGTTGTGTCAAACAAATTTGTGCCAGTTGCGTAGAACACACTAGTGCCAGTTGCATAGAACAAACTTGTGCCACATGCACAGAACAAACATTTGCCATTTGCGTCGAACGAACTTGTGACAGTTGCGTCGAACAAACTTGTGCCAGATATGGCGAACAAACTTGTGCCAGTTGCGTAAAAAAAAACTTGTGCCAGTTGCGTCAAACAAACTTGTGCCAGTTGCGTCAAACAAACTTGTGCCTCTTGCGTCAAACAAACTTGTGCCAGTTGCGTCAAACAAACTTGTACCAATTGAGTCGAAAAAACTTGTGCCAGTTACGTCGAACAAACTTGTGCCAGTTGCGTCTAACAAACTTGTGCCAGTTGCGTCAACCAAACTTGTGCCAGTTGCGTCAAACAAACTTGTGCCAGTTGCGTAGAACAAACTTGTGCCAGTTGCGTCAAACAAACTTGTGCCAGTTGCGTAGAAGAACCTTGTGCCAGTTGCGTCAAACGAACTTGTGCCAGTTGCGTCAAACAAACTTGTGCCAGTTGCGTCGAACAAACTTGTGCCAGTTGAGTCAAACAAACTTGTGCCAGTTGAGTCTAACAAACTTGTGCCAGTTGCGTTAAACAAACTTGTGCCAGTTGCATCGAACAAGCTTTTGCCAGTTGCGTCGAACAAACTTGTGCCAGTTGCGTCGAACAAACTTGCGCCAGTTACGTCAAACAAACTTGTGCCAGTTGCGTTGAACAAACTTCTGCCAGTTGTGTCAAACAAACTTGTGTCAGTTGCGCAGAACAAACTTGTGCCAGTTGCGTCGAACAAACTTGTGTCAGTTGAGTAGAACAAACTTGTGCCAGTTGTGTCAAACAAACATGTCCCAGTTGCGTAGAACAAACAAGTGCCAGTTGCATAGAACAAACTTGTGCCAGATGCGTAGAACAAACTTGTGCCAGTTGCGTAGAACAAACTTGTGCCAGTTGCATAAAACAAACTTGTGCCAGTTATGTAGAACAAACTTGTGCCAGTTGCGTCGAACAAACTTGTGCCAGTTGCGTTGAACTAACTTGTGCCAGTTACGGCGAACAAACTTGTGCCAGTTTCGTCGAGAAAACTTGTGCCAGTTGCGTCAAATAAACTTGTGCCAGTTGTGTCAAACAAACTTGTGCCAGTTGCGTCAAACAAACTTGTGCCAGTTGTGTCAAACAAATTTGTTCTAGTTGCGTCAAACAAACTTGTGCCTCTTGAGTCGAAAAAACTTGTGCCAGTTGCGTCGAACAAACTTGTGCCAGTTGCGTCTAACAAACTTGTGCCAGTTGCGTCAAAAAAACTTGTGCCAGTTTCGTCAAACAAACTTGTGCCAGTGGCATCCAACAAACTTGTGCCAGTTGCGTCGAACAAACTTGTGCCAGTTGCGCCAAACAAACTTGTGCCAGTTGCGTAGAACAAACTTGTGCCAGTTGATTAGAACAACCTTGTGCCAGTTGAGTCGAACAAACTTGTGCTAGTTGGTAGAACAAACTTGTGCCAGTTGTGTCAATCAAACTTATGCCAGTTGCGTAAAACAAACTAGTGCCAGTTGCATAGAACAAACTTGTGCCAGTTGAGTAGAACAAACTTTTGCCAGTTGTGTCAAACAAACTTGTGCCAGTTGCGTCAAACAAACTTATGCCAGTTGCGTCAAACAAACTTGTGCCAGTTGCATCAAACAAACTTGTGCCAGTTGCGTCAAACAAACTTGTGCCAATTGATTAGAAATAACTTGTGCCAGTTGCGTTGAACAAACTTGTGCCAGTTGCGTCTAACAAACTTGTGCCAGTTGCGTCAAACAAACTTGTGCCAGTTGCGTCGAACAAACTTGTGCCAGATATGGCGAACAAACTTGTGCCAGTTGCTTCGATAAAACTTGTGCCAGTTGCGTAAAAAAAAAAAACTTGTGCCAGTTGCGTCAAACAAACTTGTACCAGTTGCGTCAAATAAACTTGTGCCTCTTGCGTCAAACAAACTTGAGCCAGTTGCGTCAAACAAACTTGTACCAATTGAGTCGAAAAAACTTGTACCTGTTACGTCGAACAAACTTGTGCCAGTTGCGTCTAACAAACTTGTGCTAGTTGCGTCAAAAAAAACTTGTGCCAGTTGCGTCAAACAAACTTGTGCCAGTTGCATCAAACAAACTTGTCCCAGTTGCGTAGAACAATCTTGTGCCAGTTGCGTCAAACAAACTTGTGCCAGTTGCGTAGAAGAACCTTGTGCCAGTTGCGTCAAACGAACTTGTGCCAGTTGCGTCGAACAAACTTTTGCCAGTTGCGTCAAACAAACTTGTGCCAGTTGAGTCAAACAAACTTGTGCCAGTTGGGTAGAACAAACTTGTGCCAGTTGCGTTAAACAAACTTGTGCCAGTTGCATTGAACAAACTTTTGCCAGTTGCATCGAACAAACTTGTGCCAGTTGCGTCGAACAAACTTGCGCCAGTTACGTCAAACAAACTTGTGCCAGTTGCGTTGAACAAACTTCTGCCAGTTGTGTCAAACAAACTTGTGTCAGTTGCGTAGAACAAACATTTGCCATTTGCGTAGAACAAACTTGTGCCAGTTGTCTCAAACAAACCTGTGCCAGTTGTGTACAACAAACTAGTAAGAGTTGCGTAGAACAAACTTGTGCCAGTTGTGTCGAACAAACTTGTGCCAGTTGCGTAGAACAAACTTGTACCAGTTGCGTCAAAAAAACTTATGCCAGTTGCATGGAACAAACTAGTGCCAGTTGCATAGAACAAACTTGTCCCAGTTGCGTAGAACAAACTTGTGCCAGTTGCGTTGAACAAACTTGTGCCAGTTGCGTCGAACAAACTTGTGCCAGTTGCGTCGAACAAACTTGTGCCAGTTGCGTCAAACAAACTTGTACCAATTGAGTCGAAAAAACTTGTACCTGTTACGTCGAACAAACTTGTGCCAGTTGCGTCTAACAAACTTGTGTTAGTTGCGTCAAAAAAAACTTGTGCCAGTTGCGTCAAACAAACTTGTGCCAGTTGCATCAAACAAACTTGTCCCAGTTGCGTAGAACAATCTTGTACCAGTTGCGTCAAAAAAACTTCTGCCAGTTGCATAGAACAAACTAGTGCCAGTTGCATAGAACAAACTTGTCCCAGTTGCGTAGAACAAACTTGTGCCAGTTGCGTTGAACAAACTTGTGCCAGTTGCGTCGAACAAACTTGTGCCAGTTGCGTCAAACAAACTTGAGCCAGTTGCGTCAAACAAACTTGTACCAATTGAGTCGAAAAAACTTGTACCTGTTACGTCGAACAAACTTGTGCCAGTTGCGTCTAACAAACTTGTGCTAGTTGCGTCAAAAAAAACTTGTGCCAGTTGCGTCAAACAAACTTGTGCCAGTTGCATCAAACAAACTTGTCCCAGTTGCGTAGAACAATCTTGTGCCAGTTGCGTCAAACAAACTTGTGCCAGTTGCGTAGAAGAACCTTGTGCCAGTTGCGTCAAACGAACTTGTGCCAGTTGCGTCGAACAAACTTTTGCCAGTTGCGTCAAACAAACTTGTGCCAGTTGAGTCAAACAAACTTGTGCCAGTTGGGTAGAACAAACTTGTGCCAGTTGCGTTAAACAAACTTGTGCCAGTTGCATCGAAAAAACTTTTGCCAGTTGCATCGAACAAACTTGTGCCAGTTGCGTCGAACAAACTTGCGCCAGTTACGTCAAACAAACTTGTGCCAGTTGCGTTGAACAAACTTCTGCCAGTTGTGTCAAACAAACTTGTGTCAGTTGCGTAGAACAAACATTTGCCATTTGCGTAGAACAAACTTGTGCCAGTTGTCTCAAACAAACCTGTGCCAGTTGTGTACAACAAACTAGTAAGAGTTGCGTAGAACAAACTTGTGCCAGTTGTGTCGAACAAACTTGTGCCAGTTGCGTAGAACAAACTTGTACCAGTTGCGTCAAAAAAACTTATGCCAGTTGCATAAAACAAACTAGTGCCAGTTGCATAGAACAAACTTGTCCCAGTTGCGTAGAACAAACTTGTGCCAGTTGCGTTGAACAAACTTGTGCTAGTTGCGTCGAACAAACTTGTGCCAGTTGCGTCGAACAAACTTGTGCCAGTTGCGACAAACAAACTTGTGCCATTTGCGTCTAACAAACTTGTGTCAGTTGCGTCAAACAAACTTGTGCCAGTTGCGTCGAACAAACTTGTGCCAGATATGGCGAACAAACTTGTGCCAGTTGCTTTGAGAAAACTTGTGCCAGTTGCGTAAAAAAAAAATTGTGCCAGTTGCGTCAAACAAACTTGTGCCAGTTGCGTAAAAAAAAACTTGTGCCAGTTGCGTCAAACAAACTTGTGCCAGTTGCGTCAAACAAACTTGTACCAATTGAGTCGAAAAAACTTGTGCCAGTTACGTCGAACAAACTTGTGCCAGTTGCGTCTAACAAACTTGTGCCAGTTGCGTTAAACAAACTTGTGCCAGTTGCATCGAACAAAGTTTTACCAGTTGCGTCGAACAAACTTCAGACAGTTGCGTCGAACAAACTTGCGCCAGTTACGTCAAACAAACTTGTGCCAGTTGCGTTGAACAAACTTCTGCCAGTTGTGTCGAACAAACTTATGCCAGTTGCATAGAACAAACTAGTGCCAGTTGCATAGAACAAACTTGTCCCAGTTGCGTAGAACAAACTTGTGCCAGTTGCGTAAGAAAAACTTGTGCCAGTTGCGTAAAAAAAAAACTTGTGCCAGTTGCGTCAAACAAACTTGTGCCAGTTGCGTCAAAAAAACTTGTGCCTCTTGCGTCAAACAAACTTGTGCCAATTGAGTCGAAAAAACTTGTGCCTGTTACGTCAAACAAACTTGTGCCAGTTGGGTCGAATAAACTTGTGCCAGTTGCGTTAAACAAACTTGTGCCAGTTGCACCGAACAAAGTTTTGCCAGTTGCGTCGAACAAACTTCTGACAGTTGCGTCGAACAAACTTGCGCCAGTTACGTCAAACAAACTTGTGCCAGTTGCGTTGAACAAACTTCTGCCAGTTGTGTCGAACAAACTTATGCCTGTTGCATAGAACTAACTAGTGCCAGTTACATAGAACAAACTTGTCCCAGTTGCGTAGAACAAACTTGTGCCAGTTGCGTCAAACAAACTTGTGCCAGTTGCGTCGAACAAACTTGTGCCAGTTGCGTCGAAGAAACTTGTGACAGTTGCGTCAAACAAACTTGCGCCCTTTGCGTCGAACAAACTTGTGCCAGTTGCGTCGAACAAACTTGTGCCAGATATGGCGAACAAACTTGTGCCAGTTGCTTCGAGAAAACTTGTGGCAGTTGGGTAAAAAAAAAACTTGTGCTAGTTGCGTCAAACAAACTTGTGCCAGATGCATAGAACAAACTTGTGCCTCTTGCGTCAAACAAACTTGTGCCAGTTGCGTCAAACAAACTTGTACCAATTGAGTCGAAAAAACTTGTGCCTGTTACGTCGAACAAACTTGTGCCAGTTGCGTCTAACAAACTTGTGCCCATTGCGTCAACCAAACTTGTGCCAGTTGCGTCAAACAAACTTGTGCCAGTTGCGTAGAACAAACTTGTGCCAGTTGCGTCAAACAAACTTGTGCCAGTTGCGTAGAAAAACCTTGTGCCAGTTGCGTCAAACGAACTTGTGCCAGTTGCGTCAAACAAAATTGTGCCAGTTGCGTCAAACAAACTTGTGCCAGTTGAGTCAAACAAACTTGTGCCAGTTGGGTCTAACAAACTTGTGCCAGTTGCGTTAAACAAACTTGTGCCAGTTGCATCGAGCAAACTTGCGCCAGTTACGTCAAACAAACTTGTGCCAGTTGCGTTGAACAAACTTCTGCCAGTTGTGTCAAACAAACTTGTGTCAGTTGCATAGAACAAACTTGTGCCAGTTGCTTCGAACAAACTTGTGTCAGTTGGGTAGAACAAACTTGTGCCAGTTGCGTCAAACAAACATGTCCCAGTTGCGTAGAACAAACTAGTGCCAGTTGCATAGAACAAACTTGTGACATATGCGTAGAAAAAACTTGTGCCAGTTGCGTAGAACAAACTTGTTCCAGTTGCATAGAACAAACTTGTGCCAGTTATGTAGAACTAACTTGTGCCAGTTGCGTCTAACAAACTTGTGCCAGTTGCGTCGTCAAACTTGTGCCAGTTACAGCGAACAAACTTGTGCCAGTTTCGTCGAGAAAACTTGTGCCAGTTGCGTCAAATAAACTTGTGCCAGTTGCGTCAAACAAACTTGTGCCAGTTGCGTCAAACAAACTTGTGCCAGTTGTGTCAAACAAACTTGTTCTAGTTGCGTCAAACAAACTTGTGCCTCTTGAGTCGAAAAAACTTGTGCCAGTTGCGTAAAAAAAAACTTGTGCCAGTTGCGACTAACAAACTTGTGCCAGTTGCGTCAAAAAAACTTGTGCCAGTTTCGTCAAACAAACTTGTGCCAGTGGCATCCAACAAACTTGTGCCAGTTGCGTCGAACAAACTTGTGCCAGTTGCGTCAAACAAACTTGTGCCAGTTGCGTAGAACAAACTTGTGCCAGTTGCGTCAAAAAAACTTGTGCCAGTTTCGTCAAACAAACTTGTGCCAGTGGCATCCAACAAACTTGTGCCAGTTGCGTCAAACAAACTTGTGCCAGTTGCGTCAAACAAACTTGTGCCAGTTGCGTAGAACAACCTTGTGCCAGTTGATTAGAACAACCTTGTGCCAGTTGAGTCGAACAAACTTGTGCTAGTTGGTAGAACAAACTTGTGCCAGTTGTGTCAATCAAACTTATGCCAGTTGCGTAAAACAAACTAGTGCCAGTTGCATAGAACAAACTTGTGCCAGTTGAGTAGAACAAACTTTTGCCAGTTGTGTCAAACAAACTTGTGCCAGTTGCGTCAAACAAACTTATGCCAGTTGCGTCAAACAAACTTGTGCCAGTTGCGTCAAACAAACTTGTGCCAGTTGCGTCAAACAAACTTGTGCCAATTGATTCGAAAAAACTTGTGCCAGTTGCGTTGAACAAACTTGTGCCAGTTGCGTCTAACAAACTTGTGCCAGTTGCGTCAAACAAACTTGTGCCAGTTGCGTCGAACAAACTTGTGCCAGATATGGCGAACAAACTTGTGCAAGTTGCTTCGAGAAAACTTGTGCCAGTTGCGTAAAAAAAAAACTTGTGCCAGTTGCGTCAAACAAACTTGTACCAGTTGCGTCAAATAAACTTGTGCCTCTTGCGTCAAACAAACTTGAGCCAGTTGCGTCAAACAAACTTGTAACAATTGAGTCGAAAAAACTTGTACCTGTTACGTCGAACAAACTTGTGCCAGTTGCGTCTAACAAACTTGTGCCAGTTGCGTCAAAAAAAACTTGTGCCAGTTGCGTCAAACAAACTTGTGCCAGTTGCATCAAACAAACTTGTGCCAGTTGCGTAGAACAAACTTGTGCCAGTTGCATCAAACAAACTTGTGCCAGTTGCGTAGAAGAACCTTGTGCCAGTTGCGTCAAACGAACTTGTGCCAGTTGCGTCAAACAAACTTTTGCCAGTTGCGTCAAACAAACTTGTGCCAGTTGAGTCAAACAAACTTGTGCCAGTTGGATAGAACAAACTTGTGCCAGTTGCGTTAAACAAACTTGTGCCAGTTGCATCGAACAAACTTTTGCCAGTTGCATCGAACAAACTTGTGCCAGTTGCGTCGAACAAACTTGCGCCAGTTACGTCAAACAAACTTGTGCCAGTTACGTTGAACAGACTTCTGCCAGTTGTGTCAAACAAACTTGTGTCAGTTGCGTAGAACAAACATTTGCCATTTGCGTAGAACAAACTTGTGCCAGTTGTGTCAAACAAACCTGTGCCAGTTGTGTACAACAAACTAGTAAGAGTTGCGTAGAACAAACTTGTGCCAGTTGTGTCGAACAAACTTGTGCCAGTTGGGTAGAACAAACTTGTACCAGTTGCGTCAAACAAACTTATGCCAGTTGCATAGAACAAACTAGTGCCAGTTGTATAGAACAAACTTGTCCCAGTTGCGTAGAACAAAATTGTGCCAGTTGCGTTGAACAAACTTGTGCCAGTTGCGTCAAACAAACTTGTGCCAGTTACGTCGAAGAAACTTGTGCCAGTTGCGTCAAACAAACTTGTGCCATTTGCGTTTAACAAACTTGTGCCAGTTGCGTCAAACAAACTTGTGCCAGTTGCGTCGAACAAACTTGTGCCAGATATTGCGAACAAACTTGTGCCAGTTGCTTCGAGAAAACTTGTGCCAGTTGCGTAAAAAAAAACTTGTGACAGTTGCGTCAAACAAACTTGTGCCAGTCGCATAAAAAAAACTTGTGCCAGTTGCGTCAAACAAACCTGTGCCAGTTGAGTCAAACAAACTTGTACCAATTGAGTAGAAAAAACTTGTGCCAGTTGCGTTGAAGAAACTTGTGACAGTTGTGTCAAACAAACTTGCGCCCTTTGCGTCGAACAAACTTGTGCCAGTTGCGTCGAACAAACTTGTGCCAGATATGGCGAACAAACTTTTGCCAGTTGCTTCGAGAAAACTTGTGGCAGTTGGGTAAAAAAAAAACTTGTGCTAGTTGCGTCAAACAAACTTGTGCCAGATGCATAGAACAAACTTGTGCCTCTTGCGTCAAACAAACTTGTGCCAGTTGCGTCAAACAAACTTGTACCAATTGAGTCGAAAAAACTTGTGCCTGTTACGTCGAACAAACTTGTGCCAGTTGCGTCTAACAAACTTGTGCCCGTTGCGTCAACCAAACTTGTGCCAGTTGCGTCAAACAAACTTGTGCCAGTTGCGTAGAACAAACTTGTGTCAGTTGCGTCAAACAAACTTGTGCCAGTTGCGTAGAAGAACCTTGTGCCAGTTGCGTCAAACGAACTTGTGCCAGTTGCGTCAAACAAAATTGTGCCAGTTGCGTCGAACAAACTTGTGCCAGTTGAGTCAAACAAAGTTGTGCCAGTTGGGTCTAACAAACTTGTGCCAGTTGCGTTAAACAAACTTGTGCCAGTTGCATCGAGCAAACTTGCGCCAGTTACGTCAAACAAACTTGTGCCAGTTGCGTTGAACAAACTTCTGCCACATGTGTCAAACAAACTTGTGTCAGTTGCGTAGAACAAACTTGTGCCAGTTGCTTCGAACAAACTTGTGTCAGTTGGGTAGAACAAACTTGTGCCAGTTGCATCAAACAAACATGTCCCAGTTGCGTAGAACAAACTAGTGCCAGTTGCATAGAACAAACTTGTGCCAGATGCGTAGAAGAAACTTGTGCCAGTTGCGTAGAACAAACTTGTTCCAGTTGCATAGAACAAACTTGTGCCAGTTATGTAGAACTAACTTGTGCCAGTTGCGTCTAACAAACTTGTGCCAGTTGCGTCGTCAAACTTGTGCCAGTTACAGCGAACAAACTTGTGCCAGTTTCGTCGAGAAAACTTGTGCCAGTTGCGTCAAATAAACTTGTGCCAGTTGCGTCAAACAAACTTGTGCCAGTTGCGTCAAACAAACTTGTGCCAGTTGTGTCAAACAAACTTGTTCTAGTTGCGTCAAACAAACTTGTGCCTCTTGAGTCGAAAAAACTTATGCCAGTTGCGTAAAAAAAAACTTGTGCCAGTTGCGTCTAACAAACTTGTGCCAGTGGCGTCAAAAAAACTTGTGCCAGTTTCGTCAAACAAACTTGTGCCAGTGGCATCCAACAAACTTGTGCCAGTTGCGTCGATCAAAATTGGGCCAGTTGCGTCAAACAAACTTGTGCCAGTTGCGTAGAACAAACTTGTGCCAGTTGCGTCAAAAAAACTTGTGCCAGTTTCGTCAAACAAACTTGTGCCAGTGGCATCCAACAAACTTGTGCCAGTTGCGTCGAACAAACTTGTGCCAGTTGCGTCAAACAAACTTGTGCCAGTTGCGTAGAACAACCTTGTGCCAGTTGCGTAGAACAACCTTGTGCCAGTTGAGTCGAACAAACTTGTGCTAGTTGGTAGAACAAACTTGTGCCAGTTGTGTCAATCAAACTTATGCCAGTTGCGTAAAACAAACTAGTGCCAGTTGCATAGAACAAACTTGTGCCAGTTGAGTAGAACAAACTTTTGCCAGTTGTGTCAAACAAACTTGTGCCAGTTGCGTCAAACAAACTTATGCCAGTTGCGTCAAACAAACTTGTGCCAGTTGCGTCAAACAAACTTGTGCCAATTGATTAAAAAAAACTTGTGCCAGTTGCGTTGAACAAACTTATGCCAGTTGCGTCTAACAAACTTGTGCCAGTTGCGTCAAACAAACTTGTGCCAGTTGCGTCGAACAAACTTGTGCCAGTTGCGTCAAACAAACTTGTGCCAGTTGCGTAGAACAACCTTGTGCCAGTTGCGTAGAACAACCTTGTGCCAGTTGAGTCGAACAAACTTGTGCTAGTTGGTAGAACAAACTTGTGCCAGTTGTGTCAATCAAACTTATGCCAGTTGCGTAAAACAAACTAGTGCCAGTTGCATAGAACAAACTTGTGCCAGTTGAGTAGAACAAACTTTTGCCAGTTGTGTCAAACAAACTTGTGCCAGTTGCGTCAAACAAACTTATGCCAGTTGCGTCAAACAAACTTGTGCCAGTTGCGTCAAACAAACTTGTGCCAATTGATTAAAAAAAACTTGTGCCAGTTGCGTTGAACAAACTTATGCCAGTTGCGTCTAACAAACTTGTGCCAGTTGCGTCAAACAAACTTGTGCCAGTTGCGTCGAACAAACTTGTGCCAGATATGGCGAACAAACTTGTGCCAGTTGCTTCGAGAAAACTTGTGCCAGTTGCGTAAAAAAAAACTTGTGCCAGTTGCGTCAAACAAACTTGTACCAGTTGCGTCAAATAAACTTGTGCCTCTTGCGTCAAACAAACTTGAGCCATTTGCGCCAAACAAACTTGTAACAATTGAGTCGAAAAAACTTGTACCTGTTACGTCGAACAAACTTGTGCCAGTTGCGTCTAACAAACTTGTGCCAGTTGCGTCAAAAAAAACTTGTGCCAGTTGCGTCAAACAAACTTGTGCCAGTTGCATCAAACAAACTTGTGCCAGTTGCGTAGAACAAACTTGTGCCAGTTGCGTCAAACAAACTTGTGCCAGTTGCGTAGAAGAACCTTGTGCCAGTTGCGTCAAACGAACTTGTGCCAGTTGCGTCAAACAAACTTTTGCCAGTTGCGTCAAACAAACTTGTGCCAGTTGAGTCAAACAAACTTGTGCCAGTTGGGTAGAACAAACTTGTGCCAGTTGCGTTAAACAAACTTGTGCCAGTTGCATCAAACAAACTTTTGCCAGTTGCATCGAACAAACTTGTGCCAGTTGCGTCGAACAAACTTGCGCCAGTTACGTCAAACAAACTTGTGCCAGTTGCGTTGAACAAACTTCTGCCAGTTGTGTCAAACAAACTTGTGTCAGTTGCGTAGAACAAACATTTGCCATTTGCGTAGAACAAACTTGTGCCAGTTGTGTCAAACAAACCTGTGCCAGTGGTGTACAACAAACTAGTAAGAGTTGCGTAGAACAAACTTATGCCAGTTGTGTCGAACAAACTTGTGCCAGTTGCGTAGAACAAACTTGTACCAGTTGCATCAAACAAACTTATGCCAGTTGCATAGAACAAACTAGTGCCAGTTGCATAGAACAAACTTGTCCCAGTTGCGTAGAACAAACTTGTGCCAGTTGCGTTGAACAAACTTGTGCCAGTTGCGTCGAACAAACTTGTGCCAGTTGCGTCGAAGAAACTTGTGCCATTTGCGTCTAACAAACTTGTGCCAGTTGCGTCAAACAAACTTGTGCCATTTGCGTCTAACAAACTTGTGCCAGTTGCGTCAAACAAACTTGTGCCAGTTGCGTCGAACAAACTTGTGCCAGATATGGCGAACAAACTTGTGCCAGTTGCTTCGAGAAAACTTGTGCCAGTTGCGTAAAAAAAAACTTGTGCCAGTTGCGTCAAACAAACTTGTGCCAGTTGCGTAAAAAAAAACTTGTGCCAGTTGCGTCAAACAAACCTGTGCCAGTTGCGTCAAACAAACTTGTACCAATTGAGTCGAAAAAACTTGTGCCAGTTACGTCGAACAAACTTGTGCCAGTTTTGTCTAACAAACTTGTGCTAGTTGCGTTAAACAAACTTGTGCCAGTTGCATCGAACAAAGTCTTGCCAGTTGCGTCGAACAAACTTCAGACAGTTGCGTCGAACAAACTTGCGCCAGTTACGTCAAACAAACTTGTGCCAGTTGCGTTGAACAAACTTCTGCCAGTTGTGTCGAACAAACTTATGCCAGTTGCATAGAACAAACTAGTGCCAGTTACATAGAACAAACTTGTCCCAGTTGCGTAGAACAAACTTGTGCCAGTTGCGTCAAACAAACTTGTGCCAGTTGCGTCGAACAAACTTGTGCCAGTTGCGTCGAAGAAACTTGTGACAGTTGCGTCAAACAAACTTGCGCCCTTTGCGTCGAACAAACTTGTGCCAGTTGCGTCGAACAAACTTGTGCCAGATATGGCGAACAAACTTGTGCCAGTTGCTTCGAGAAAACTTGTGGCAGTTGCGTAAAAAAAAACTTGTGCCAGTTGCGAAAAAAAAAATTGTGCCAGTTGCGTCAAACAAACTTGTGCCAGTTGCGTCAAAAAAACTTGTGCCTCTTGCGTCAAACAAACTTGTGCCAATTGAGTCGAAAAAACTTGTGCCTGTTACGTCAAACAAACTTGTGCCAGTTGGGTCGAACAAACTTGTGCCAGTTGGGTTAAACAAACTTGTGCCAGTTGCATCGAACAAAGTTTTGCCAGTTGCGTCGAACAAACTTCTGACAGTTGCGTCGAACAAACTTGCGCCAGTTACGTCACACAAACTTGTGCCAGTTGCGTTGAACAAACTTCTGCCAGTTGTGTCGAACAAACTTATGCCAGTTGCATAGAACAAACTAGTGCCAGTTACATAGAACAAACTTGTCCCAGTTGCGTAGAACAAACTTGTGCCAGTTGCGTCAAACAAACTTGTGCCAGTTGCGTCGAACAAACTTGTGCCAGTTGCGTCGAAGAAACTTGTGACAGTTGCGTCAAACAAACTTGCGCCCTTTGCGTCGAACAAACTTGTGCCAGTTGCGTCGAACAAACTTGTGCCAGATATGGCGAACAAACTTGTGCCAGTTGCTTCGAGAAAACTTGTGGCAGTTGGGTAAAAAAAAACTTGTGCTAGTTGCGTCAAACAAACTTTTGCCAGATGCATAGAACAAACTTGTGCCTCTTGCGTCAAACAAACTTGTGCCAGTTGCGTCAAACAAACTTGTACCAATTGAGTCGATTAAACTTGTGCCTGTTATGTCGAACAAACTTGTGCCAGTTGCGTCTAACAAACTTGTGCCCGTTGCGTCAACCAAACTTGTGCCAGTTGCGTCAAACAAACTTGTGCCAGTTGCGTCGAACAAACTTGTGCCAGTTGCGTCAAACAAACTTGTGCCAGTTGCGTAGAAGAACCTTGTGCCAGTTGCGTCAAACGAACTTGTGCCAGTTGCGTCAAACAAAATTGTGCCAGTTGCGTCGAACAAACTTGTGCCAGTTGAGTCAAACAAACTTGTGCCAGTTCGGTCTAACAAACTTGTGCCAGTTGCGTTAAACAAACTTGTGCCAGTTGCATCGAACAA
Source organism: Macrobrachium rosenbergii (assembly GCA_039081455.1). Lineage (NCBI taxonomy): Eukaryota > Metazoa > Arthropoda > Malacostraca > Decapoda > Palaemonidae > Macrobrachium > Macrobrachium rosenbergii. The sequence goes on along the minus strand of JANJGK010000344.1, from coordinate 318,465 downwards.
ACTTTTGCCAGTTGCGTCGAACAAACTTGTGAAAGTTGCGTCGAACAAACTTGCGCCAGTTACGTCAAACAAACTTGTGCCAGTTGCGTTGAACAAACTTCTGCCAGTTGTGTCAAACAAACTTGTGTCAGTTGCATAGAACAAACATTTGCCATTTGCGTAGAACAAACTTGTGCCAGTTGTGTCAAACAAACCTGTGCCAGTTGTGTACAACAAACTAGAAAGAGTTGCGTAGAACAAACTTTTGCCAGTTTTGTCGAACAAACTTATGCCTGTTGCGTAGAACAAACTTGTACCAGTTGTGTCAAACAAACTTATGAGAGTTGCATAGAACAAACTAGTGCCAGTTGCATAGAACAAACTTGTGCCAGTTGCGTAGAACAAACTTGTGCCAGTTGCGTCAAACAAACTTGTGCCAGTTGCGTCGAACAAACTTGTGCCATTTGCGTAGAACAAACTTGTGCCAGTTGCGTCAAACAAACTTGTGCCAGTTGCGTCAAACAAACTTGTGCCAGTTGCGTAGAACAAACTTGTGCCAGTTGTGTAGAACAAACTTGTGCCAGTTGCGTCAAACAAACTTGTGCCAGTTGCGTCAAACAAACTTGTGCCATTTGCGTTGAACAAACTTGTGCCAGTTGCGTCGAACAGACTTGTGCCAGATATGGCGAACAAACTTGTGCCAGTTGCTTCGAGAAAACTTGTGCCAGTTGCGTAGAACAACCGTGTGCCAGTTGAGTCGAACAAACTTGTGCTAGTTGGTAGAACAAACTTGTGCCAGTTGCGTCAAACAAACTTATGCCACTTGCGTAAAACAAACTAGTGCCAGTTGCACAGAACAAACTTGTGCCAGTTGAGTAGAACAAACTTGTGCCAATTGCATCAAACAAACTTGTGCCAGTTGCGTCGAACAAACTTGTGCCAGTTGCGTCCAAGAAATTTGTGGCAGTTGCGTCAAACAAACTTGTGCCAGTTGCGTCGAACAAACTTGTGCCAGTTGCGTCGAACAAACTTGTGCCAGTTACGGCTAACAAACTTGTGCCAATTGCGTCGAGAAAACTTGTGCTAGTTGCATCAAATAAACTTGTGCCAGTTGCGTCAAACAAACTTGTGCCAGTTACGGCGAACCAACTTGTGCCAGTTGCGTCGAGAAAAGTTGTGCCAGTTGCGTCAAATAAACTTGTGCCAGTTGCGTCAAACAAACTTGTGCCAGTTGCATAGAACAAACTTGTGCCAGTTGCGTCAAACAAACTTGTGCCAGTTGCGTCAAACAAACTTGTGCCAATTGATTCGAAAAAACTTGTGCCAGTTGCGTTGAACAAACTTGTGCTAGTTGCGTCTAACAAACATGTGCCAGTTGCGTCAAACAAACTTGTGCCAGTTGCGTCGAACAAACTTGTGCCAGATATGGCAAACAAACTTGTGCCAGTTGCTTCGAGAAAACTTGTGCCAGTCGCGTAAAAAAAAACTTGCGCCAGTTGCGTCAAACAAACTTGTGCCAGTTGCGTCAAACAAACTTGTGCCTTTTGCGTCAAACAAACTTGTACCAATTGAGTCGAAAAAACTTGTGACTGTTATGTCGAACAAACTTGTGCCAGTTGCGTCTAACAAACTTGTGCCAGTTGCGTCGAACAAACTTGTGCCAGTTGCGTCTAACAAACTTGTGCCAGTTGCGTCGAACAAACTTGTGCCAGTTGCGTCAAACAAACTTGTGCCAGTTGCGTAGAACAAACTTGTGCCAGTTGCGTCAAACAAACTTGTGCCAGTTGCGTAGAACAAACTTTTGCCCTTTTCGTCGAACAAACTTGTGCCAGTTGCGTCGAAAAAACTTGCGCCAGTTGCGTCCAACAAACTTGTGCCAGTTGCGTTGAACAAACTTCTGCCAATTGTGTCAAACAAACTTGTGTCAGTTGCGTAGAACAAACTTGTGCCAGTTGCGTCGAACAAACTTGTGTCAGTTGGGTAGAACACATTTGTGCCAGTTGCGTAGAACAAACTAGTGCCAGTTGCATAGAACAAACCTGTGCCAGATGTGTAGAACAAACTTGTGCCAGTTGCATAGAACAAACTTGTGCCAGTTATGTAGAACAAACTTGTGCCATTTGCGTCAAAAAAACTTGTGCCAGTTGCGTCGAACAAACTTGTGCCAGTTACGGCGAACAAACTTGTGCCAGTTTCGTCGAGAAAACTTGTGCCAGTTGCGTCAAATAAATTTGTGCCAGTTGCGTCAAACAAACTTGTGCCAGTTGCGTCAAACAAACTTGTGCCAGTTGCGTCAAACAAACTTGATCCAGTTGCGTCAAAAAAACTTGTGCCAATTGAGTCGAAAAAACATGTGCCAGTTGCGTCGAACAAACTTGTGCCAGTTGCGTCTAACAAACTTGTGCCAGTTGCGTCAAAAAAACTTGGGCCAGTTTCGTCGAACAAACTTGTGTCAGTGGCATCCAACAAACTTGTGCCAGTTACGTAGAAAAAACTTGTGCCAGTTGCGTCTAACAAACTTGTGCCAGTTGCGTAGAACAAATTTGTGCCAATTGCGTAGAACAACCTTGTGCCAGTTGAGTTGAACAAACTTGTGCTAGATTGTAGAACAAACTTGTGTCAGTGGCATCCAACAAACTTGTGGCAGTTACGTAGAAAAAACTTGTGCCAGTTGCGTCTAACAAACTTGTGCCAGTTGCGTAGAACAAATTTGTGCCAATTGCGTAGAACAACCTTGTGCCAGTTGAGTTGAACAAACTTGTGCTAGTTTGTAGAACAAACTTGTGCCAGTTGCGTCTAACAAACTTGTGCCAGTTGCGTCGAACAAACTTGTGCTAGTTTGTAGAACAAACTTGTGCCAGTTGCGTCAAACAAACTTATGCCAGTTGTGTAAAACAAACTAGTGCCAGTTGCATAGAACAAACTTGTTCCAGTTGAGTAGAACAAACTTGTGCCAATTGCATCAAACAAACTAGTGCCAGTTCGTCGAACAAACTTGTGCTAGTTGCATCGAAGAAACTTGTGCCAGTTGCGTCAAACAAACTTGTGCCAGTTGCGTCGAACAAACTTGTGCCAGTTGCGTCGAACAAACTTGTGCCAGTTACGGCGAACCAACTTGTGCCACTTGCGTCGAGAAAACTTGTGCCAGTTGCGTAAAAAAAACTTGTGCCAGTTGCGTCAAACAAACTTGTGCCAGTTACGGCGAACAAACTTGTGCCAGTTGCGTCGACAAAACTTGTGCCAGTTGCGTCAAATAAACTTGTGCCAGTTGCGTCAAACAAACTCGTGCAAGTTGCGTCAAACAAACTTGTGCCAATTGCGTCAAACAAACTTGTGCCAGTTGCATCAAACAAACTTGTGACAATTGATTAAAAAACACTTGTGCCAGTTGCGTTGAACAAACTTGTGCCAGTTGTGTCTAACAAACTTGTGCCAGTTGCGTCAAACAAACTTGTGCCAGTTGCGTCGAACAAACTTGTGCCAGTTGCATCGAACACACTATTGCCAGTTGCATAAAACAAACTTTTGCCAGTTGCGTCAAACAAACTTGTGCCAGTTGCGTAGAACAAACTTGTACATGTTGCGTAGAACAACCTAGTGCCAGTTGCGTCAAACAAACTTGTGCCAGTTGTGTCAAACAAACTTGTGCCAGTTGGGTCGAACAAACTTGGGCCAGTTATGTTAAACAAACTTGTTCCAGTTGTGTCGAACAAACTTGTGCCAGTTGCGTCAAACAAAATTGTGCTAGTTATGTCAAACAAACTTGTGCCAGTTGCATCAAACAAACTTGCGCCAGTTACGTCGAACAAACTTGTGCCAGTTGGGTAGAACAAACATGTGCCAGTTGTGTCAAACAAATTTGTGCCAGTTGCGTAGAACACACTAGTGCCAGTTGCATAGAACAAACTTGTGCCACATGCGTAGAACAAACATTTGCCATTTGCGTAGAACAAACTTGTGCCAGTTGTGTCAAACAAACCTGTGCCAGTTGTGTACAACAAACTAGTAAGAGTTGCGTAGAACAAACTTGTGCCAGTTGTGTCGAACAAACTTGTGCCAGTTGCGTAGAACAAACTTGTACCAGTTGCGTCAAACAAACTTATGCCAGTTGCATAGAACAAACTAGTGCCAGTTGCATAGAACAAACTTGTCCCAGTTGCGTAGAACAAACTTGTGCCAGTTGCGTTGAACAAACTTGTGCCAGTTGCGTCGAACAAACTTGTGCCAGTTGCGTCGAAGAAACTTGTGACAGTTGCGTCAAACAAACTTGCGCCATTTGCGTCGAACGAACTTGTGACAGTTGCCTCGAACAAACTTGTGCCAGATATGGCGAACAAACTTGTGCCAGTTGCGTAAAAAAAAACTTGTGCCAGTTGCGTCAAACAAACTTGTGCCAGTTGCGTCAAACAAACTTGTGCCTCTTGCGTCAAACAAACTTGTGCCAGTTGCGTCAAACAAACTTGTACCAATTGAGTCGAAAAAACTTGTGCCTGTTACGTCGAACAAACTTGTGCCAGTTGCGTCTAATAAATTTGTGCCAGTTGCGTCAACCAAACTTGTGCCAGTTGCGTCAAACAAACTTGTGCCAGTTGCGTAGAACAAACTTGTGCCAGTTGCATCAAACAAACTTGTGCCAGTTGCGTAGAAGAACCTTGTGCAAGTTGCGTCAAACGAACTTGTGCCAGTTGCGTCAAACAAACTTGTGCCAGTTGCGTCGAACAAACTTGTGCCAGTTGAGTCAAACAAACTTGTGCCAGTTGAGTCTAACAAACTTGTACCAGTTGCGTTAAACAAACTTGTGCCAGTTGCATCGAACAAACTTTTGCCAGTTGCGTCGAACAAACTTGTGCCAGTTGCGTCGAACAAACTTGCGCCAGTTACGTCAAACAAACTTGTGCCAGTTGCGTTGAACAAACTTCTGCCAGTTGTGTCAAACAAACTTGTGTCAGTTGCGTAGAACAAACTTGTGCCAGTTGCGTCGAACAAACTTGTGTCAGTTGGGTAGAACAAACTTCTGCCATTTGCGTCAAACAAACATGTCCCAGTTGCGTAGAACAAAGTAGTGCCAGTTGCATAAAACAAACTTGTGCCAGATGCGTAGAACAAACTTGTGCCTGTTGCGTAGAACAAACTTGTGCCAGTTGCATAGAAAAAACTTGTGCCAGTTATGTAGAACAAACTTGTGCCAGTTGCGTCGAACAAACTTGTGCCAGTTGCGTCGAACTAACTTGTGCCAGTTACGGCGAACAAACTTGTGCCAGTTTCGTCGAGAAAACTTGTGCCAGTTGCGTCAAATAAACTTGTGCCAGTTGCGTCAAACAAACTTGTGCCAGTTGCCTCAAACAAACTTGCGCCAGTTACGTCAAACAAACTTGTGCCAGTTGCGTTGAACAAACTTCTGCCAGTTGTGTCAAACAAACTTGTGTCAGTTGCGTAGAATAAACATTTGCCATTTGCGTAGAACAAACTTGTGCCAGTTGTGTCAAACAAACCTGTGCCAGTTGTGTACAACAAACTAGTAAGAGTTGCGTAGAACAAACTTGTGCCAGTTGTGTCGAACAAACTTGTGCCAGTTGCGTAGAACAAACTTGTACCAGTTGCGTCAAACAAACTTCTGCCAGTTGCATAGAACAAACTTGTCCCAGTTGCGTAGAACAAACTTGTGCCAGTTGCGTTGAACAAACTTGTGCCAGTTGCGTCGAACAAACTTGTGCCAGTTGCGTCGAACAAACTTGTGCCAGTTGCGTCAAACAAACTTGTGCCATTTGCGTCGAACAAACTTGTGCCACTTGCGTCGAACAAACTTGTGCCAGATATGGCGAACAAACTTGTGCAAGTTGCTTCGAGAAAACTTGTGCCAGTTGCGTAAAAAAAAACTTGTGCCAGTTGCGTCAAACAAACTTGTGCCAGTTGCGTCAAACAAACTTGTGCCTCTTGCGTCAAACAAACTTGTGCCAGTTGCGTCAAACAAACTTGTACCAATTGAGTCGAAAAAACTTGTGCCAGTTACGTCGAACAAACTTGTGCCAGTTGCGTCTAACAAACTTGTGCCAGATGCGTCAAACAAACTTGTGCCAGTTGCGACAAACAAACTTGTGCCAGTTGCATCAAACAAACTTGTGCCAGTTGCGTCAAACAAACTTGTGCCAGTTGCGTCAAACAAACTTGGGCCAGTTGCGTAGAAGAACCTTGTGCCAGTTGCGTCAAACGAACTTGTGTCAGTTGCGTCAAACAAACTTGTGCCAGTTGTGTCGAACAAACTTGTGCCAGTTGAGTCAAACAAACTTGTGCCAGTTTGGTCGAACAAACTTGTGCCAGTTGCGTTAAACAAACTTGTGCCAGTTGCATCGAACAAAGTTTTGCCAGTTGCGTCGAACAAACTTGTGACAGTTGCGTCGAACAAACTTGCGCCAGTTACATCGAACAAACTTGTGCCAGTTGTGTCGAACAAACTTATGCCAGTTGCATAGAACAAACTAGTGCCAGTTGCATAGAACAAACTTGTCCCAGTTGCGTAGAACAAACTTGTGCCAGTTGCGTCAAACAAACTTGTGCCAGTTGCGTCGAACAAACTTGTGACAGTTGCGTCAAACAAACTTGCGCCATTTGCGTCGAACAAACTTGTGCCAGTTGCGTCGAACAAACTTGTGCCAGAAATGGCGAACAAACTTATGCCAGTTGCTTCGAGAAAACTTGTGCCAGTTGGGTAAAAAAAAACTTGTGCCAGTTGCGTCAAACAAACTTGTGCCAGTTGCGTCAAACAAACTTGTGCCTCTTGCGTCAAACAAACTTGTGCCAGTTGCGTCAAACAAACTTGTACCAATTGAGTCGAAAAAACTTGTGCCTATTACGTCGAACAAACTTGTGCCAGTTGCGTCTAACAAACTTGTGCCAGTTGCGTCAACCAAACTTGTGCCAGTTGAGTCAAACAAACTTGTGCCAGTTGCGTAGAACAAACTTGTGCCAGTTGCGTCAAACAAACTTGTGCCAGTTGCGTAGAAGAACCTTGTGCCAGTTGCGTCAAACGAACTTGTGCCAGTTGCGTCGAACAAACTTGTGCCAGTTGAGTCAAACAAACTTGTGCCAGTTGGGTCTAACAAACTTGTGCCAGTTGCGTTAAACAAACTTGTGCCACTTGCATCGAACAAACTTTTGCCAGTTGCGTCGAACAAACTTGTGCCAATTGCGTTAAACAAACTTGTGCCAGTTGCATCCAACAAACTTTTCACAGTTGCGTCAAACAAACTTGTGCCAGTTACGGCGAACCAACTTGTGCCAGTTGCGTCGAGAAAAGTTGTGCCAGTTGCGTCAAATAAACTTGTGCCAGTTGCGTCAAACAAACTTGTGCCAGTTGCATAGAACAAACTTGTGCCAGTTGCGTCAAACAAACTTGTGCCAGTTGCGTCAAACAAACTTGTGCCAATTGATTCGAAAAAACTTGTGCCAGTTGCGTTGAACAAACTTGTGCCAGTTGCGTCTAACAAACATGTGCCAGTTGCGTCAAACAAACTTGTGCCAGTTGCGTCGAACAAACTTGTGCCAGATATGGCAAACAAACTTGTGCCAGTTGCTTCGAGAAAACTTGTGCCAGTCGCGTAAAAAAAAACTTGCGCCAGTTGCGTCAAACAAACTTGTGCCAGTTGCGTCAAACAAACTTGTGCCTTTTGCGTCAAACAAACTTGTACCAATTGAGTCGAAAAAACTTGTGACTGTTATGTCGAACAAACTTGTGCCAGTTGCGTCTAACAAACTTGTGCCAGTTGCGTCGAACAAACTTGTGCCAGTTGCGTCTAACAAACTTGTGCCAGTTGCGTCGAACAAACTTGTGCCAGTTGCGTCAAACAAACTTGTGCCAGTTGCGTAGAACAAACTTGTGCCAGTTGCGTCAAACAAACTTGTGCCAGTTGCGTAGAACAAACTTTTGCCCTTTTCGTCGAACAAACTTGTGCCAGTTGCGTCGAAAAAACTTGCGCCAGTTGCGTCCAACAAACTTGTGCCAGTTGCGTTGAACAAACTTCTGCCAATTGTGTCAAACAAACTTGTGTCAGTTGCGTAGAACAAACTTGTGCCAGTTGCGTCGAACAAACTTGTGTCAGTTGGGTAGAACACATTTGTGCCAGTTGCGTAGAACAAACTAGTGCCAGTTGCATAGAACAAACCTGTGCCAGATGTGTAGAACAAACTTGTGCCAGTTGCATAGAACAAACTTGTGCCAGTTATGTAGAACAAACTTGTGCCGTTTGCGTCAAAAAAACTTGTGCCAGTTGCGTCGAACAAACTTGTGCCAGTTACGGCGAACAAACTTGTGCCAGTTTCGTCGAGAAAACTTGTGCCAGTTGCGTCAAATAAACTTGTGCCAGTTGCGTCAAACAAACTTGTGCCAGTTGCGTCAAACAAACTTGTGCCAGTTGCGTCAAACAAACTTGATCCAGTTGCGTCAAAAAAACTTGTGCCAATTGAGTCGAAAAAACATGTGCCAGTTGCGTCGAACAAACTTGTGCCAGTTGCGTCTAACAAACTTGTGCCAGTTGCGTCAAAAAAACTTGGGCCAGTTTCGTCGAACAAACTTGTGTCAGTGGCATCCAACAAACTTGTGCCAGTTACGTAGAAAAAACTTGTGCCAGTTGCGTCTAACAAACTTGTGCCAGTTGCGTAGAACAAATTTGTGCCAATTGCGTAGAACAACCTTGTGCCAGTTGAGTTGAACAAACTTGTGCTAGATTGTAGAACAAACTTGTGTCAGTGGCATCCAACAAACTTGTGCCAGTTACGTAGAAAAAACTTGTGCCAGTTGCGTCTAACAAACTTGTGCCAGTTGCGTAGAACAAATTTGTGCCAATTGCGTAGAACAACCTTGTGCCAGTTGAGTTGAACAAACTTGTGCTAGTTTGTAGAACAAACTTGTGCCAGTTGCGTCTAACAAACTTGTGCCAGTTGCGTCGAACAAACTTGTGCTAGTTTGTAGAACAAACTTGTGCCAGTTGCGTCAAACAAACTTATGCCAGTTGTGTAAAACAAACTAGTGCCAGTTGCATAGAACAAACTTGTTCCAGTTGAGTAGAACAAACTTGTGCCAATTGCATCAAACAAACTAGTGCCAGTTCGTCGAACAAACTTGTGCCAGTTGCATCGAAGAAACTTGTGCCAGTTGCGTCAAACAAACTTGTGCCAGTTGCGTCGAACAAACTTGTGCCAGTTGCGTCGAACAAACTTGTGCCAGTTACGGCGAACCAACTTGTGCCACTTGCGTCGAGAAAACTTGTGCCAGTTGCGTAAAAAAAAACTTGTGCCAGTTGCGTCAAACAAACTTGTGCCAGTTACGGCGAACAAACTTGTGCCAGTTGCGTCGACAAAACTTGTGCCAGTTGCGTCAAATAAACTTGTGCCAGTTGCGTCAAACAAACTCGTGCAAGTTGCGTCAAACAAACTTGTGCCAATTGCGTCAAACAAACTTGTGCCAGTTGCGTCAAACAAACTTGTGCCAATTGATTAAAAAACACTTGTGCCAGTTGCGTTGAACAAACTTGTGCCAGTTGCGTCTAACAAACTTGTGCCAGTTGCGTCAAACAAACTTGTGCCAGTTGCGTCGAACAAACTTGTGCCAGTTGCATCGAACACACTATTGCCAGTTGCATAAAACAAACTTTTGCCAGTTGCGTCAAACAAACTTGTGCCAGTTGCGTAGAACAAACTTGTACATGTTGCGTAGAACAACCTAGTGCCAGTTGCGTCAAACAAACTTGTGCCAGTTGTGTCAAACAAACTTGTGCCAGTTGGGTCGAACAAACTTGGGCCAGTTATGTTAAACAAACTTGTTCCAGTTGTGTCGAACAAACTTGTGCCAGTTGCGTCAAACAAAATTGTGCTAGTTATGTCAAACAAACTTGTGCCAGTTGCATCAAACAAACTTGCGCCAGTTACGTCGAACAAACTTGTGCCAGTTGGGTAGAACAAACATGTGCCAGTTGTGTCAAACAAATTTGTGCCAGTTGCGTAGAACACACTAGTGCCAGTTGCATAGAACAAACTTGTGCCACATGCGTAGAACAAACATTTGCCATTTGCGTAGAACAAACTTGTGCCAGTTGTGTCAAACAAACCTGTGCCAGTTGTGTACAACAAACTAGTAAGAGTTGCGTAGAACAAACTTGTGCCAGTTGTGTCGAACAAACTTGTGCCAGTTGCGTAGAACAAACTTGTACCAGTTGCGTCAAACAAACTTATGCCAGTTGCATAGAACAAACTAGTGCCAGTTGCGTAGAACAAACTTGTCCCAGTTGCGTTGAACAAACTTGTGCCAGTTGCGTCGAACAAACTTGTGCCAGTTGCGTCGAAGAAACTTGTGACAGTTGCGTCAAACAAACTTGCGCCATTTGCGTCGAATGAACTTGTGACAGTTGCCTCGAACAAACTTGTGCCAGATATGGCGAACAAACTTGTGCCAGTTGCGTAAAAAAAAACTTGTGCCAGTTGCGTCAAACAAACTTGTGCCAGTTGCGTCAAACAAACTTGTGCCTCTTGCGTCAAACACACTTGTGCCAGTTGCGTCAAACAAACTTGTACCAATTGAGTCGAAAAAACTTGTGCCTGTTACGTCGAACAAACTTGTGCCAGTTGCGTCTAATAAATTTGTGCCAGTTGCGTCAACCATACTTGTGCCAGTTGCGTCAAACAAACTTGTGCCAGTTGCGTAGAACAAACTTGTGCCAGTTGCGTCAAACAAACTTGTGCCAGTTGCGTAGAAGAACCTTGTGCCAGTTGCGTCAAACGAACTTGTGCCAGTTGCGTCAAACAAACTTGTGCCAGTTGCGTCGAACAAACTTGTGCCAGTTGAGTCAAACAAACTTGTGCCAGTTGAGTCTAACAAACTTGTGCCAGTTGCGTTAAACAAACTTGTGCCAGTTGCATCGAACAAACTTTTGCCAGTTGCGTCGAACAAACTTGTGCCAGTTGCGTCGAACAAACTTGCGCCAGTTACGTCAAACAAACTTGTGCCAGTTGCGTTGAACAAACTTCTGCCAGTTGTGTCAAACAAACTTGTGTCAGTTGCGTAGAACAAACTTGTGCCAGTTGCGTCGAACAAACTTGTGTCAGTTGGGTAGAACAAACTTCTGCCATTTGCGTCAAACAAACATGTCCCAGTTGCGTAGAACAAAGTAGTGCCAGTTGCATAAAACAAACTTGTGCCAGATGCGTAGAACAAACTTGTGCCTGTTGCGTAGAACAAACTTGTGCCAGTTGCATAGAACAAACTTGTGCCAGTTATGTAGAACAAACTTGTGCCAGTTGCGTCGAACAAACTTGTGCCAGTTGCGTCGAACTAACTTGTGCCAGTTACGGCGAACAAACTTGTGCCAGTTTCGTCGAGAAAACTTGTGCCAGTTGCGTCAAATAAACTTGTGCCAGTTGCGTCAAACAAACTTGTGCCAGTTGCCTCAAACAAACTTGCGCCAGTTACGTCAAACAAACTTGTGCCAGTTGCGTTGAACAAACTTCTGCCAGTTGTGTCAAACAAACTTGTGTCAGTTGCGTAGAACAAACATTTGCCATTTGCGTAGAACAAACTTGTGCCAGTTGTGTCAAACAAACCTGTGCCAGTTGTGTACAACAAACTAGTAAGAGTTGCGTAGAACAAACTTGTGCCAGTTGTGTCGAACAAACTTGTGCCAGTTGCGTAGAACAAACTTGTACCAGTTGTGTCAAACAAACTTATGCCAGTTGCATAGAACAAACTTGTCCCAGTTGCGTAGAACAAACTTGTGCCAGTTGCGTTGAACAAACTTGTGCCAGTTGCGTCGAACAAACTTGTGCCAGTTGCGTCGAACAAACTTGTGCCACTTGCGTCGAACAAACTTGTGCCAGATATGGCGAACAAACTTGTGCAAGTTGCTTCGAGAAAACTTGTGCCAGTTGCGTAAAAAAAACTTGTGCCAGTTGCGTCAAACAAACTTGTGCCAGTTGCGTCAAACAAACTTGTGCCTCTTGCGTCAAACAAACTTGTGCCAGTTGCGTCAAACAAACTTGTACCAATTGAGTCGAAAAAACTTGTGCCAGTTACGTCGAACAAACTTGTGCCAGTTGCGTCTAACAAACTTGTGCCAGATGCGTCAAACAAACTTGTGCCAGTTGCGACAAACAAACTTGTGCCAATTGCATCAAACAAACTTGTGCCAGTTGCGTCAAACAAACTTGTGCCAGTTGCGTCAAACAAACTTGGGCCAGTTGCGTAGAAGAACCTTGTGCCAGTTGCGTCAAACGAACTTGTGCCAGTTGCGTCAAACAAACTTGTGCCAGTTGTGTCGAACAAACTTGTGCCAGTTGAGTCAAACAAACTTGTGCCAGTTGGGTCGAACAAACTTGTGCCAGTTGCGTTAAACAAACTTGTGCCAGTTGCATCGAACAAAGTTTTGCCAGTTGCGTCGAACAAACTTGTGACAGTTGCGTCGAACAAACTTGCGCCAGTTACATCGAACAAACTTGTGCCAGTTGTGTCGAACAAACTTATGCCAGTTGCATAGAACAAACTAGTGCCAGTTGCATAGAACAAACTTGTCCCAGTTGCGTAGAACAAACTTGTGCCAGTTGCGTCAAACAAACTTGTGCCAGTTGCGTCGAACAAACTTGTGACAGTTGCGTCAAACAAACTTGCGCCATTTGCGTCGAACAAACTTGTGCCAGTTGCGTCGAACAAACTTGTGCCAGAAATGGCGAACAAACTTATGCCAGTTGCTTCGAGAAAACTTGTGCCAGTTGGGTAAAAAAAAACTTGTGCCAGTTGCGTCAAACAAACTTGTGCCAGTTGCGTCAAACAAACTTGTGCCTCTTGCGTCAAACAAACTTGTGCCAGTTGCATCAAACAAACTTGTACCAATTGAGTCGAAAAAACTTGTGCCTATTACGTCGAACAAACTTGTGCCAGTTGCGTCTAACAAACTTGTGCCAGTTGCGTCAACCAAACTTGTGCCAGTTGAGTCAAACAAACTTGTGCCAGTTGCGTAGAACAAACTTGTGCCAGTTGCGTCAAACAAACTTGTGCCAGTTGCGTAGAAGAACCTTGTGCCAGTTGCGTCAAACGAACTTGTGCCAGTTGCGTCGAACAAACTTGTGCCAGTTGAGTCAAACAAACTTGTGCCAGTTGGGTCTAACAAACTTGTGCCAGTTGCGTTAAACAAACTTGTGCCACTTGCATCGAACAAACTTTTGCCAGTTGCGTCGAACAAACTTGTGCCAATTGCGTTAAACAAACTTGTGCCAGTTGCATCCAACAAACTTTTCACAGTTGCGTCAAACAAACTTGTGCCAGTTACGGCGAACCAACTTGTGCCAGTTGCGTCGAGAAAAGTTGTGCCAGTTGCGTCAAATAAACTTCTGCCAGTTGCGTCAAACAAACTTGTGCCAGTTGCATAGAACAAACTTGTGCCAGTTGCGTCAAACAAACTTGTGCCAGTTGCGTCAAACAAACTTGTGCCAATTGATTCGAAAAAACTTGTGACAGTTGCGTTGAACAAACTTGTGCCAGTTGCGTCTAACAAACATGTGCCAGTTGCGTCAAACAAACTTGTGCCAGTTGCGTCGAACAAACTTGTGCCAGATATGGCAAACAAACTTGTGCCAGTTGCTTCGAGAAAACTTGTGCCAGTCGCGTAAAAAAAAACTTGCGCCAGTTGCGTCAAACAAACTTGTGCCAGTTGCGTCAAACAAACTTGTGCCTTTTGCGTCAAACAAACTTGTACCAATTGAGTCGAAAAAACTTGTGACTGTTATGTCGAACAAACTTGTGCCAGTTGCGTCTAACAAACTTGTGCCAGTTGCGTCGAACAAACTTGTGCCAGTTGCGTCTAACAAACTTGTGCCAGTTGCGTCGAACAAACTTGTGCCAGTTGCGTCAAACAAACTTGTGCCAGTTGCGTAGAACAAACTTGTGCCAGTTGCGTCAAACAAACTTGTGCCAGTTGCGTAGAACAAACTTTTGCCCTTTTCGTCGAACAAACTTGTGCCAGTTGCGTCGAAAAAACTTGCGCCAGTTGCGTCCAACAAACTTGTGCCAGTTGCGTTGAACAAACTTCTGCCAATTGTGTCAAACAAACTTGTGTCAGTTGCGTAGAACAAACTTGTGCCAGTTGCGTCGAACAAACTTGTGTCAGTTGGGTAGAACACATTTGTGCCAGTTGCGTAGAACAAACTAGTGCCAGTTGCATAGAACAAACCTGTGCCAGATGTGTAGAACAAACTTGTGCCAGTTGCATAGAACAAACTTGTGCCAGTTATGTAGAACAAACTTGTGCCATTTGCGTCAAAAAAACTTGTGCCAGTTGCGTCGAACAAACTTGTGCCAGTTACGGCGAACAAACTTGTGCCAGTTTCGTCGAGAAAACTTGTGCCAGTTGCGTCAAATAAACTTGTGCCAGTTGCGTCAAACAAACTTGTGCCAGTTGCGTCAAACAAACTTGTGCCAGTTGCGTCAAACAAACTTGATCCAGTTGCGTCAAACAAACTTGTGCCAATTGAGTCGAAAAAACATGTGCCAGTTGCGTCGAACAAACTTGTGCCAGTTGCGTCTAACAAACTTGTGCCAGTTGCGTCAAAAAAACTTGGGCCAGTTTCGTCGAACAAACTTGTGTCAGTGGCATCCAACAAACTTGTGCCAGTTACGTAGAAAAAACTTGTGCCAGTTGCGTCTAACAAACTTGTGCCAGTTGCGTAGAACAAATTTGTGCCAATTGCGTAGAACAACCTTGTGCCAGTTGAGTTGAACAAACTTGTGCTAGTTTGTAGAACAAACTTGTGCCAGTTGCGTCTAACAAACTTGTGCCAGTTGCGTCGAACAAACTTGTGCTAGTTTGTAGAACAAACTTGTGCCAGTTGCGTCAAACAAACTTATGCCAGTTGTGTAAAACAAACTAGTGCCAGTTGCATAGAACAAACTTGTTCCAGTTGAGTAGAACAAACTTGTGCCAATTGCGTCAAACAAACTAGTGCCAGTTCGTCGAACAAACTTGTGCCAGTTGCATCGAAGAAACTTGTGCCAGTTGCGTCAAACAAACTTGTGCCAGTTGCGTCGAACAAACTTGTGCCAGTTGCGTCGAACAAACTTGTGCCAGTTACGGCGAACCAACTTGTGCCACTTGCGTCGAGAAAACTTGTGCCAGTTGCGTAAAAAAAAACTTGTGCCAGTTGCGTCAAACAAACTTGTGCCAGTTACGGCGAACAAACTTGTGCCAGTTGCGTCGACAAAACTTGTGCCAGTTGCGTCAAATAAACTTGTGCCAGTTGCGTCAAACAAACTCGTGCAGGTTGCGTCAAACAAACTTGTGCCAATTGCGTCAAACAAACTTGTGCCAGTTGCGTCAAACAAACTTGTGCCAATTGATTAAAAAACACTTGTGCCAGTTGCGTTGAACAAACTTGTGCCAGTTGCGTCTAACAAACTTGTGCCAGTTGCGTCAAACAAACTTGTGCCAGTTGCGTCGAACAAACTTGTGCCAGTTGCATCGAACACACTATTGCCAGTTGCATAAAACAAACTTTTGCCAGTTGCGTCAAACAAACTTGTGCCAGTTGCGTAGAACAAACTTGTACATGTTGCGTAGAACAACCTAGTGCCAGTTGCGTCAAACAAACTTGTGCCAGTTGTGTCAAACAAACTTGTGCCAGTTGGGTCGAACAAACTTGGGCCAGTTATGTTAAACAAACTTGTTCCAGCTGTGTCGAACAAACTTGTGCCAGTTGCGTCAAACAAAATTGTGCTAGTTATGTCAAACAAACTTGTGCCAGTTGCATCAAACAAACTTGCGCCAGTTACGTCGAACAAACTTGTGCCAGTTGGGTAGAACAAACATGTGCCAGTTGTGTCAAACAAATTTGTGCCAGTTGCGTAGAACACACTAGTGCCAGTTGCATAGAACAAACTTGTGCCACATGCGTAGAACAAACATTTGCCATTTGCGTAGAACAAACTTGTGCCAGTTGTGTCAAACAAACCTGTGCCAGTTGTGTACAACAAACTAGTAAGAGTTGCGTAGAACAAACTTGTGCCAGTTGTGTCGAACAAACTTGTGCCAGTTGCGTAGAACAAACTTGTACCAGTTGCGTCAAACAAACTTATGCCAGTTGCATAGAACAAACTAGTGCCAGTTGCATAGAACAAACTTGTCCCAGTTGCGTAGAACAAACTTGTGCCAGTTGCGTTGAACAAACTTGTGCCAGTTGCGTCGAACAAACTTGTGCCAGTTGCGTCGAAGAAACTTGTGACAGTTGCGTCAAACAAACTTGCGCCATTTGCGTCGAACGAACTTGTGACAGTTGCCTCGAACAAACTTGTGCCAGATATGGCGAACAAACTTGTGCCAGTTGCGTAAAAAAAACTTGTGCCAGTTGCGTCAAACAAACTTGTGCCAGTTGCGTCAAACAAACTTGTGCCTCTTGCGTCAAACAAACTTGTGCCAGTTGCGTCAAACAAACTTGTACCAATTGAGTCGAAAAAACTTGTGCCTGTTACGTCGAACAAACTTGTGCCAGTTGCGTCTAATAAATTTGTGCCAGTTGCGTCAACCAAACTTGTGCCAGTTGTGTCAAACAAACTTGTGCCAGTTGCGTAGAACAAACTTGTGCCAGTTGCGTCAAACAAACTTGTGCCAGTTGCGTAGAAGAACCTTGTGCCAGTTGCGTCAAACGAACTTGTGCCAGTTGCGTCAAACAAACTTGTGCCAGTTGTGTCGAACAAACTTGTGCCAGTTGAGTCAAACAAACTTGTGCCAGTTGAGTCTAACAAACTTGTGCCAGTTGCGTTAAACAAACTTGTGCCAGTTGCATCGAACAAACTTTTGCCAGTTGCGTCGAACAAACTTGTGCCAGTTGCGTCGAACAAACTTGCGCCAGTTACGTCAAACAAACTTGTGCCAGTTGCGTTGAACAAACTTCTGCCAGTTGTGTCAAACAAACTTGTGTCAGTTGCGTAGAACAAACTTGTGCCAGTTGCGTCGAACAAACTTGTGTCAGTTGGGTAGAACAAACTTCTGCCAGTTGCGTCAAACAAACATGTCCCAGTTGCGTAGAACAAAGTAGTGCCAGTTGCATAAAACAAACTTGTGCCAGATGCGTAGAACAAACTTGTGCCTGTTGCGTAGAACAAACTTGTGCCAGTTGCATAGAACAAACTTGTGCCAGTTATGTAGAACAAACTTGTGCCAGTTGCGTCGAACAAACTTGTGCCAGTTGCGTCGAACTAACTTGTGCCAGTTACGGCGAACAAACTTGTGCCAGTTTCGTCGAGAAAACTTGTGCCAGTTGCGTCAAATAAACTTGTGCCAGTTGCGTCAAACAAACTTGTGCCAGTTGCCTCAAACAAACTTGCGCCAGTTACGTCAAACAAACTTGTGCCAGTTGCGTTGAACAAACTTCTGCCAGTTGTGTCAAACAAACTTGTGTCAGTTGCGTAGAACAAACATTTGCCATTTGCGTAGAACAAACTTGTGCCAGTTGTGTCAAACAAACCTGTGCCAGTTGTGTACAACAAACTAGTAAGAGTTGCGTAGAACAAACTTGTGCCAGTTGTGTCGAACAAACTTGTGCCAGTTGCGTAGAACAAACTTGTACCAGTTGCGTCAAACAAACTTATGCCAGTTGCATAGAACAAACTTGTCCCAGTTGCGTAGAACAAACTTGTGCCAGTTGCGTTGAACAAACTTGTGCCAGTTGCGTCGAACAAACTTGTGCCAGTTGCGTCGAACAAACTTGTGCCAGTTGCGTCAAACAAACTTGTGCCATTTGCGTCGAACAAACTTGTGCCACTTGCGTCGAACAAACTTGTGCCAGATATGGCTAACAAACTTGTGCAAGTTGCTTCGAGAAAACTTGTGCCAGTTGCGTAAAAAAAACTTGCGCCAGTTGCGTCAAACAAACTTGTGCCAGTTGTGTCAAACAAACTTGTGCCTCTTGCGTCAAACAAACTTGTGCCAGTTGCGTCAAACAAACTTGTACCAATTGAGTCGAAAAAACTTGTGCCAGTTACGTCGAACAAACTTGTGCCAGTTGCGTCTAACAAACTTGTGCCAGATGCGTCAAACAAACTTGTGCCAGTTGCGACAAACAAACTTGTGCCAGTTGCATCAAACAAACTTGTGCCAGTTGCGTCAAACAAACTTGTGCCAGTTGCGTCAAACAAACTTGGGCCAGTTGCGTAGAAGAACCTTTTGCCAGTTGCGTCAAACGAACTTGTGCCAGTTGCGTCAAACAAACTTGTGCCAGTTGTGTCGAACAAACTTGTGCCAGTTGAGTCAAACAAACTTGTGCCAGTTGGGTCGAACAAACTTGTGCCAGTTGCGTTACACAAACTTGTGCCAGTTGCATCGAACAAAGTTTTGCCAGTTGCGTCGAACAAACTTGTGACAGTTGCGTCGAACAAACTTGCGCCAGTTACATCGAACAAACTTGTGCCAGTTGTGTCGAACAAACTTATGCCAGTTGCATAGAACAAACTAGTGCCAGTTGCATAGAACAAACTTGTCCCAGTTGCGTAGAACAAACTTGTGCCAGTTGCGTCAAACAAACTTGTGCCAGTTGCGTCGAACAAACTTGTGACAGTTGCGTCAAACAAACTTGCGCCATTTGCGTCGAACAAACTTGTGCCAGTTGCGTCGAACAAACTTGTGCCAGAAATGGCGAACAAACTTATGCCAGTTGCTTCGAGAAAACTTGTGCCAGTTGGGTAAAAAAAAACTTGTGCCAGTTGCGTCAAACAAACTTGTGCCAGTTGCGTCAAACAAACTTGTGCCTCTTGCGTCAAACAAACTTGTGCCAGTTGCGTCAAACAAACTTGTACCAATTGAGTCGAAAAAACTTGTGCCTATTACGTCGAACAAACTTGTGCCAGTTGCGTCTAACAAACTTGTGCCAGTTGCGTCAACCAAACTTGTGCCAGTTGAGTCAAACAAACTTGTGCCAGTTGCGTAGAACAAACTTGTGCCAGTTGCGTCAAACAAACTTGTGCCAGTTGCGTAGAAGAACCTTGTGCCAGTTGCGTCAAACGAACTTGTGCCAGTTGCGTCGAACAAACTTGTGCCAGTTGAGTCAAACAAACTTGTGCCAGTTGGGTCTAACAAACTTGTGCCAGTTGCGTTAAACAAACTTGTGCCACTTGCATCGAACAAACTTTTGCCAGTTGCGTCGAACAAACTTGTGCCAATTGCGTTAAACAAACTTGTGCCTGTTGCATCCAACAAACTTTTCACTGTTGCGTCGAACAAACTTGTGATAGTTGCGTCAAACAAATTTGCGCCAGTTACGTCAAACAAACTTGTGCCAGTTGTGTTGAACAAACTTCTGCCAGTTGTGTCGAACAAAATTATGTCAGTTGGGTAGAACAAACTTGTGCCAGTTGCGTCAAACGAACATGTCCCAGTTGCGTAGAACAAACTAGTGCCAGTTGCATAGAACAAACTTGTGCCAGATGCGTAGAACAAACTTGTGCCAGTTATGTAGAACAAACTTGTGCCACTTGCGTCGAACAAACTTGTGCCAGTTGCGTCGAACAAACTTGTGCCAGTTACGGCGAACAAACTTGTGCCAGTTGCGTCAAATAAACTTGCGCCAGTTGCGTAGAACAAACTTGTGCCAGTTGCGTCAAACAAACTTGTGCCAATTGCGTCAAACAAACTTGTTCCAGTTGCGTTAAACAAACTTGTGCCACTTGAGTCGAAAAAACTTGTGCCAGTTGCGTCAAATAATCTTGTGCCAGTTGCGTCTAACAAACTTGTGCCAGTTGCGTCCAAAAAACTTGTGCCAGTTTCTTCAAACAAACTTGTGCCAGTGGCATCCAACAAACTTCTGCCAGTTGCGTCGAACAAACTTGTGCCAGTTGCGTCAAACAAACTTGTGCCAGTTGCGTAGAACAAACTTGTGCCAGTTGCGTAGAACAACCTTGTGCCAGTTGAGTCGAACAAACTTGTGCTAGTTGGTAGAACAAACTTGTGCCAGTTGCGTCAAACAAACATATGCCAGTTGCTTAAAACAAACTAGTGCCAGTTGCATAGAACACACTTGTGCCAGTTGAGTAGAACAAACTTGTGCCAATTGCATCAAACAAACTTGTGCCAGTTGCGTCGAACAAAATTGTGCCAGTTGTGTCGAAGAAACTTGTGCCAGTTGCGTCAAACAAACTTGTGCCAGTTGCGTCGAACAAACTTGTGACAGTTGCGTCGAACAAACTTGTGCCAGTTACGGTGAACAAACTTGTGCCACTTGCGTCGAGAAAACTTGTGCCAGTTGCGTCAAATAAACTTGTGCCAGTTGCGTCTAACAAACTTGTGCCAGTTACGGCGAACAAACTTGTGCCAGCTGCGTCGAGAAAAGTTGTGCCAGTTGCGTCAAATAAACTTGTGCCAGTTGCGTCAAACAAACTTGTGCCAGTTGCGTCAAACAAACTTGTGCCAGTTGTGACAAACAAACTTGTGCCAGTTACGTCAAACAAACTTGTGCAGATTTATTCGAAAAAACTTGTGCCAGTTGCGTTGAACAAACTTGTGCCAGTTGCGTCTAACAAACTTGTGCCAGTTGCGTCAAACAAACTTGTGCCAGTTGCGTCGAACAAACTTCTGCCAGATATGGCGAACAAACTTGTGCCAGTTGCTTCGAGAAAACTTGTGCCAGTGGCGTAAAAAAAACTTGTGCCAGTTGCGTCAAACAAACTTGTGCCAGTTGCGTCAATCAAACTTGTGCCTCTTGCGTCAAACAAACTTGTGCCAGAGGCGTCAAACTAACTTGTACCAATTGAGTCCAAAAAACTTGTGCCTGTTACGTCAAACAACCTTGTGCCAGTTGCGTCTAACAAACTTGTGCCAGTTGCATCAAAAAAAAACTTGTGCCAGTTGCGTCAAACAAACTTGTGCCAGTTGCGTCAAACAAACTTGTGCCAGTTGCGTCAAACAAACTTGTGCCAGTTGCGTAGAAGAACCTTGTGCCAGTTGCGTCAAACGAACTTGTGCCAGTTGCATCAAACAAACTTTTGCCAGTTGCGTCAAACAAACTTTTGCCATTTGAGTCAAACAAACTTGTGCCAGTTGGGTCGAACAAACTTGTGCCAGTTGCGTTAAACAAACTTGTGCCAGTTGAATCGAACAAACTTTTGCCAGTTGTGTCGAACAAACTTGTGCCAGTTGCGTCGAACAAACTTGCGCCAGTTACGTCAAACAAACTTGTGCCAGTTGCGTTGATCAAACTTCTGCCAGTTGTGTCAAACAAACTTGTGTCAGTTGCGTAGAACAAACATTTGCCATTTGCGTAGCACAAACTTGTGCCAGTTGTGTCAAACAAACCTGTGCCAGTTGTGTACAACAAACTAGAAAGAGTTGCGTAGAACAAACTTGTGCCAGTTGTGTCGAACAAACTTATGCCAGTTGCGTAGAACAAACTTTTACCAGTTGCGTCAAACAAACTTATGCCAGTTGCATAGAACAAACTAGTGCCAGTTGCATAGAACAAACTTGTCCCAGTTGCGTAGAACAAACTTGTGCCAGTTGCGTTGAACAAACTTGTGCCAGTTGCGTCGAACAAACTTGTGCCAGTTGCGTCGAAGAAACTTGTGCCAGTTGCGTCAAACAAACTTGTGCCATTTGCGTCTAACAAACCTGTGCCAGTTGCGTCAAACAAACTTGTGCCAGTTGCGTCTAACAAACTTGTGCCAGATATGGCGAACAAACTTGTGCCAGTTGCTTCGAGAAAACTTGTGCCAGTTGCGTAAAAAAAACTTGTGCCAGTTGCGTCAAACAAACTTGTGCCAGTTGCGTAAAAAAAAACTTGTGCCAGTTGCGTCAAACAAACCTGTGCCAGTTGCGTCAAACAAACTTGTACCAATTGAGTCGAAAAAACTTGTGCCAGTTACGTCGAACAAACTTGTGCGAGTTTTGTCTAACAAACTTGTGCTAGTTGCGTTAAACAAACTTGTGCCAGTTGCATCGAACAAAGTCTTGCCAGTTGCGTCGAACAAACTTCAGACAGTTGCGTCGAACAAAGTTGCGCCAGTTACGTCAAACAAACTTGTGCCAGTTGCGTTGAACAAACTTCTGCCAGTTGTGTCGAACAAACTTATGCCAGTTGCATAGAACAAACTAGTGCCAGTTGCATAGAACAAACTTGTCCCAATTGCGTAGAACAAACTTGTGCCAGTTGCGTAAAAAAAAACTTGTGTCAGTTGCGTAAAAAAAACTTGTGCCAGTTGCGTCAAACAAACTTGTGCCAGTTGCGTCAAAAAAACTTGTGCCTCTTGCGTCAAACAAACTTGTGCCAATTGAGTCGAAAAAACTTGTGCCTGTTACGTCAAACAAACTTGTGCCAGTTGGGTCGAACAAACTTGTGCCACTTGGGTTAAACAAACTTGTGCCAGTTGCATCGAACAAAGTTTTGCCATTTGCGTCGAACAAACTTCTGACAGTTGCGTCGAACAAACTTGCGCCAGTTACGTCACACAAACTTGTGCCAGTTGCGTTGAACAAACTTCTGCCAGTTGTGTCGAACAAACTTATGCCAGTTGCATAGAACAAACTAGTGCCAGTTACATAGAACAAACTTGTCCCAGTTGCGTAGAACAAACTTGTGCCAGTTGCGTCAAACAAACTTGTGCCAGTTGCGTCGAACAAACTTGTGCCAGTTGCGTCGAACAAACTTGTGCCAGTTGCGTCGAACAAACTTGTGCCAGATATGGCGAACAAACTTGTGCCAGTTTCTTCGAGAAAACTTGTGGCAGTTGGGTAAAAAAAAACTTGTGCTAGTTGCGTCAAACAAACTTTTGCCAGATGCATAGAACAAACTTGTGCCTCTTGTGTCAAACAAACTTGTGCCAGTTGCGTCAAACAAACTTGTACCAATTGAGTCGAAAAAACTTGTGCCTGTTACGTCGAACAAACTTGTGCCAGTTGCGTCTAACAAACTTGTGCCCGTTGCGTCAACCAAACTTGTGCCAGTTGCGTCAAACAAACTTGTGCCAGTTGCGTCGAACAAACTTGTGCCAGTTGCGTCAAACAAACTTGTGCCAGTTGCGTAGAAGAACCTTGTGCCAGTTGCGTCAAACGAACTTGTGCCAGTTGCGTCAAACAAAATTGTGCCAGTTGCGTCGAACAAACTTGTGCCAGTTGAGTCAAACAAACTTGTGCCAGTTCGGTCTAACAAACTTGTGCCAGTAGCGTTAAACAAACTTGTGCCAGTTGCATCGAACAAACTTTTGCCAGTTGCGTCGAACAAACTTGAGCCAGTTCCGTCGAACAAACTTGCGCCAGTTACGTCAAACAAACTTGTGCCAGTTGCGTTGAACAAACTTCTGCCAGTTGTGTCAAACAAACTTGTGTCAGTTGCGTAGAACAAACATTTGCCATTTGCGTAGAACAAACTTGTGCCAGTTGTGTCAAACAAACCTGTGCCAGTTGTGTACAACAAACTAGAAAGAGTTGCGTAGAACAAACTTTTGCCAGTTTTGTCGAACAAACTTATGCCTGTTGCGTAGAACAAACTTGTACCAGTTGTGTCAAACAAACTTATGCCAGTTGCATAGAACAAACTAGTGCCAGTTGCATACAACAAACTTGTGCCAGTCGCATAGAACAAACTTGTGCCAGTTGCGTCAAACAAACTTGTGCCAGTTGCGTCGAACAAACTTGTGCCATTTGCGTAGAACAAACTTGTGCCAGTTGCGTCAAACAAACTTGTGCCAGTTGCATCAAACAAACTTGTGCCAGTTGCGTAGAACAAACTTGTGCCAGTTGTGTAGAACAAACTTGTGCCAGTTGCGTCAAACAAACTTGTGCCAGTTGCGTCAAACAAACTTGTGCCATTTGCATTGAACAAACTTGTGCCAGTTGCGTCGAACAGACTTGTGCCAGATATGGCGAACAAACTTGTGCCAGTTGCTTCGAGAAAACTTGTGCCAGTTGCGTAGAACAACCTTGTGCCAGTTGAGTCGAACAAACTTGTGCTAGTTGGTAGAACAAACTTGTGCCAGTTGCGTCAAACAAACTTATGCCACTTGCGTAAAACAAACTAGTGCCAGTTGCACAGAACAAACTTGTGCCAGTTGAGTAGAACAAACTTGTGCCAATTGCATCAAACAAACTTGTGCCAGTTGCGTCGAACAAACTTGTGCCAGTTGCGTCTAAGAAATTTGTGGCAGTTGCGTCAAACAAACTTGTGCCAGTTGCGTCGAACAAACTTGTGCCAGTTGCGTCGAACAAACTTGTGCCAGTTACGGCTAACAAACTTGTGCCAATTGCGTCGAGAAAACTTGTGCCAGTTGCATCAAATAAACTTGTGCCAGTTGCGTCAAACAAACTTGTGCCAGTTACGGCGAACCAACTTGTGCCAGTTGCGTCGAGAAAAGTTGTGCCAGTTGCGTCAAATAAACTTGTGCCAGTTGCGTCAAACAAACTTGTGCCAGTTGCATAGAACAAACTTGTGCCAGTTGCGTCAAACAAACTTGTGCCAGTTGTGTCAAACAAACTTGTGCCAATTGATTCGAAAAAACTTTTGCCAGTTGCGTTGAACAAACTTGTGCCAGTTGCGCCTAACAAACATGTGCCAGTTGCATCAAACAAACTTGTGCCAGTTGCGTCGAACAAACTTGTGCCAGATATGGCAAACAAACTTGTGCCAGTTGCTTCGAGAAAACTTGTGCCAGTCGCGTAAAAAAAAACTTGCGCCAGTTGCGTCAAACAAACTTGTGCCAGTTGCGTCAAACAAACTTGTGCCTTTTGCGTCAAACAAACTTGTGCCAGTTGCATCAAACAAACTTGTACCAATTGAGTCGAAAAAACTTGTGACTGTTATGTCGAACAAACTTGTGCCAGTTGCGTCTAACAAACTTGTGCCAGTTGCGTCGAACAAACTTGTGCCAGTTGCGTCTAACAAACTTGTGCCAGTTGCGTCAAACAAACTTGTGCCAGTTGCGTCAAACAAACTTGTGCCAGTTGCGTAGAACAAACTTGTGCCAGTTGCGTCAAACAAACTTGTGCCAGTTGCGTAGAACAAACTTTTGCCCTTTTCGTCGAACAAACTTGTGCCAGTTGCGTCGAAAAAACTTGCGCCAGTTGCGTCCAACAAACTTGTGCCAGTTGCGTTGAACAAACTTCTGCCAATTGTGTCAAACAAACTTGTGTCAGTTGCGTAGAACAAACTTGTGCCAGTTGCGTCGAACAAACTTGTACCAATTGAGTCGAAAAAACTTGTGCCAGTTACGTCGAACAAACTTGTGCCAGTTGCGTCTAACAAACTTGTGCCAGATGCGTCAAACAAACTTGTGCCAGTTGCGACAAACAAACTTGTGCCAGTTGCATCAAACAAACTTGTGCCAGTTGCGTCAAACAAACTTGTGCCAGTTGCGTCAAACAAACTTGGGCCAGTTGCGTAGAAGAACCTTTTGCCAGTTGCGTCAAACGAACTTGTGCCAGTTGCGTCAAACAAACTTGTGCCAGTTGTGTCGAACAAACTTGTGCCAGTTGAGTCAAACAAACTTGTGCCAGTTGGGTCGAACAAACTTGTGCCAGTTGCGTTACACAAACTTGTGCCAGTTGCATCGAACAAAGTTTTGCCAGTTGCGTCGAACAAACTTGTGACAGTTGCGTCGAACAAACTTGCGCCAGTTACATCGAACAAACTTGTGCCAGTTGTGTCGAACAAACTTATGCCAGTTGCATAGAACAAACTAGTGCCAGTTGCATAGAACAAACTTGTCCCAGTTGCGTAGAACAAACTTGTGCCAGTTGCGTCAAACAAACTTGTGCCAGTTGCGTCGAACAAACTTGTGACAGTTGCGTCAAACAAACTTGCGCCATTTGCGTCGAACAAACTTGTGCCAGTTGCGTCGAACAAACTTGTGCCAGAAATGGCGAACAAACTTATGCCAGTTGCTTCGAGAAAACTTGTGCCAGTTGGGTAAAAAAAAACTTGTGCCAGTTGCGTCAAACAAACTTGTGCCAGTTGCGTCAAACAAACTTGTGCCTCTTGCGTCAAACAAACTTGTGCCAGTTGCGTCAAACAAACTTGTACCAATTGAGTCGAAAAAACTTGTGCCTATTACGTCGAACAAACTTGTGCCAGTTGCGTCTAACAAACTTGTGCCAGTTGCGTCAACCAAACTTGTGCCAGTTGAGTCAAACAAACTTGTGCCAGTTGCGTAGAACAAACTTGTGCCAGTTGCGTCAAACAAACTTGTGCCAGTTGCGTAGAAGAACCTTGTGCCAGTTGCGTCAAACGAACTTGTGCCAGTTGCGTCGAACAAACTTGTGCCAGTTGAGTCAAACAAACTTGTGCCAGTTGGGTCTAACAAACTTGTGCCAGTTGCGTTAAACAAACTTGTGCCACTTGCATCGAACAAACTTTTGCCAGTTGCGTCGAACAAACTTGTGCCAATTGCGTTAAACAAACTTGTGCCTGTTGCATCCAACAAACTTTTCACTGTTGCGTCGAACAAACTTGTGACAGTTGCGTCAAACAAATTTGCGCCAGTTACGTCAAACAAACTTGTGCCAGTTGTGTTGAACAAACTTCTGCCAGTTGTGTCGAACAAAATTATGTCAGTTGGGTAGAACAAACTTGTGCCAGTTGCGTCAAACGAACATGTCCCAGTTGCGTAGAACAAACTAGTGCCAGTTGCATAGAACAAACTTGTGCCAGATGCGTAGAACAAACTTGTGCCAGTTATGTAGAACAAACTTGTGCCACTTGCGTCGAACAAACTTGTGCCAGTTGCGTCGAACAAACTTGTGCCAGTTACGGCGAACAAACTTGTGCCAGTTGCGTCAAATAAACTTGCGCCAGTTGCGTAGAACAAACTTGTGCCAGTTGCGTCAAACAAACTTGTGCCAATTGCGTCAAACAAACTTGTTCCAGTTGCGTTAAACAAACTTGTGCCACTTGAGTCGAAAAAACTTGTGCCAGTTGCGTCAAATAATCTTGTGCCAGTTGCGTCTAACAAACTTGTGCCAGTTGCGTCCAAAAAACTTGTGCCAGTTTCTTCAAACAAACTTGTGCCAGTGGCATCCAACAAACTTCTGCCAGTTGCGTCGAACAAACTTGTGCCAGTTGCGTCAAACAAACTTGTGCCAGTTGCGTAGAACAAACTTGTGCCAGTTGCGTAGAACAACCTTGTGCCAGTTGAGTCGAACAAACTTGTGCTAGTTGGTAGAACAAACTTGTGCCAGTTGCGTCAAACAAACATATGCCAGTTGCTTAAAACAAACTAGTGCCAGTTGCATAGAACACACTTGTGCCAGTTGAGTAGAACAAACTTGTGCCAATTGCATCAAACAAACTTGTGCCAGTTGCGTCGAACAAAATTGTGCCAGTTGTGTCGAAGAAACTTGTGCCAGTTGCGTCAAACAAACTTGTGCCAGTTGCGTCGAACAAACTTGTGACAGTTGCGTCGAACAAACTTGTGCCAGTTACGGTGAACAAACTTGTGCCACTTGCGTCGAGAAAACTTGTGCCAGTTGCGTCAAATAAACTTGTGCCAGTTGCGTCTAACAAACTTGTGCCAGTTACGGCGAACAAACTTGTGCCAGCTGCGTCGAGAAAAGTTGTGCCAGTTGCGTCAAATAAACTTGTGCCAGTTGCGTCAAACAAACTTGTGCCAGTTGCGTCAAACAAACTTGTGCCAGTTGTGACAAACAAACTTGTGCCAGTTACGTCAAACAAACTTGTGCAGATTTATTCGAAAAAACTTGTGCCAGTTGCGTTGAACAAACTTGTGCCAGTTGCGTCTAACAAACTTGTGCCAGTTGCGTCAAACAAACTTGTGCCAGTTGCGTCGAACAAACTTCTGCCAGATATGGCGAACAAACTTGTGCCAGTTGCTTCGAGAAAACTTGTGCCAGTGGCGTAAAAAAAACTTGTGCCAGTTGCGTCAAACAAACTTGTGCCAGTTGCGTCAATCAAACTTGTGCCTCTTGCGTCAAACAAACTTGTGCCAGAGGCGTCAAACTAACTTGTACCAATTGAGTCCAAAAAACTTGTGCCTGTTACGTCAAACAACCTTGTGCCAGTTGCGTCTAACAAACTTGTGCCAGTTGCATCAAAAAAAAACTTGTGCCAGTTGCGTCAAACAAACTTGTGCCAGTTGCGTCAAACAAACTTGTGCCAGTTGCGTCAAACAAACTTGTGCCAGTTGCGTAGAAGAACCTTGTGCCAGTTGCGTCAAACGAACTTGTGCCAGTTGCATCAAACAAACTTTTGCCAGTTGCGTCAAACAAACTTTTGCCATTTGAGTCAAACAAACTTGTGCCAGTTGGGTCGAACAAACTTGTGCCAGTTGCGTTAAACAAACTTGTGCCAGTTGAATCGAACAAACTTTTGCCAGTTGTGTCGAACAAACTTGTGCCAGTTGCGTCGAACAAACTTGCGCCAGTTACGTCAAACAAACTTGTGCCAGTTGCGTTGATCAAACTTCTGCCAGTTGTGTCAAACAAACTTGTGTCAGTTGCGTAGAACAAACATTTGCCATTTGCGTAGCACAAACTTGTGCCAGTTGTGTCAAACAAACCTGTGCCAGTTGTGTACAACAAACTAGAAAGAGTTGCGTAGAACAAACTTGTGCCAGTTGTGTCGAACAAACTTATGCCAGTTGCGTAGAACAAACTTTTACCAGTTGCGTCAAACAAACTTATGCCAGTTGCATAGAACAAACTAGTGCCAGTTGCATAGAACAAACTTGTCCCAGTTGCGTAGAACAAACTTGTGCCAGTTGCGTTGAACAAACTTGTGCCAGTTGCGTCGAACAAACTTGTGCCAGTTGCGTCGAAGAAACTTGTGCCAGTTGCGTCAAACAAACTTGTGCCATTTGCGTCTAACAAACCTGTGCCAGTTGCGTCAAACAAACTTGTGCCAGTTGCGTCTAACAAACTTGTGCCAGATATGGCGAACAAACTTGTGCCAGTTGCTTCGAGAAAACTTGTGCCAGTTGCGTAAAAAAAACTTGTGCCAGTTGCGTCAAACAAACTTGTGCCAGTTGCGTAAAAAAAAACTTGTGCCAGTTGCGTCAAACAAACCTGTGCCAGTTGCGTCAAACAAACTTGTACCAATTGAGTCGAAAAAACTTGTGCCAGTTACGTCGAACAAACTTGTGCGAGTTTTGTCTAACAAACTTGTGCTAGTTGCGTTAAACAAACTTGTGCCAGTTGCATCGAACAAAGTCTTGCCAGTTGCGTCGAACAAACTTCAGACAGTTGCGTCGAACAAAGTTGCGCCAGTTACGTCAAACAAACTTGTGCCAGTTGCGTTGAACAAACTTCTGCCAGTTGTGTCGAACAAACTTATGCCAGTTGCATAGAACAAACTAGTGCCAGTTGCATAGAACAAACTTGTCCCAATTGCGTAGAACAAACTTGTGCCAGTTGCGTAAAAAAAAACTTGTGTCAGTTGCGTAAAAAAAACTTGTGCCAGTTGCGTCAAACAAACTTGTGCCAGTTGCGTCAAAAAAACTTGTGCCTCTTGCGTCAAACAAACTTGTGCCAATTGAGTCGAAAAAACTTGTGCCTGTTACGTCAAACAAACTTGTGCCAGTTGGGTCGAACAAACTTGTGCCAGTTGGGTTAAACAAACTTGTGCCAGTTGCATCGAACAAAGTTTTGCCATTTGCGTCGAACAAACTTCTGACAGTTGCGTCGAACAAACTTGCGCCAGTTACGTCACACAAACTTGTGCCAGTTGCGTTGAACAAACTTCTGCCAGTTGTGTCGAACAAACTTATGCCAGTTGCATAGAACAAACTAGTGCCAGTTACATAGAACAAACTTGTCCCAGTTGCGTAGAACAAACTTGTGCCAGTTGCGTCAAACAAACTTGTGCCAGTTGCGTCGAACAAACTTGTGCCAGTTGCGTCGAACAAACTTGTGCCAGTTGCGTCGAACAAACTTGTGCCAGATATGGCGAACAAACTTGTGCCAGTTTCTTCGAGAAAACTTGTGGCAGTTGGGTAAAAAAAAACTTGTGCTAGTTGCGTCAAACAAACTTTTGCCAGATGCATAGAACAAACTTGTGCCTCTTGTGTCAAACAAACTTGTGCCAGTTGCGTCAAACAAACTTGTACCAATTGAGTCGAAAAAACTTGTGCCTGTTACGTCGAACAAACTTGTGCCAGTTGCGTCTAACAAACTTGTGCCCGTTGCGTCAACCAAACTTGTGCCAGTTGCGTCAAACAAACTTGTGCCAGTTGCGTCGAACAAACTTGTGCCAGTTGCGTCAAACAAACTTGTGCCAGTTGCGTAGAAGAACCTTGTGCCAGTTGCGTCAAACGAACTTGTGCCAGTTGCGTCAAACAAAATTGTGCCAGTTGCGTCGAACAAACTTGTGCCAGTTGAGTCAAACAAACTTGTGCCAGTTCGGTCTAACAAACTTGTGCCAGTAGCGTTAAACAAACTTGTGCCAGTTGCATCGAACAAACTTTTGCCAGTTGCGTCGAACAAACTTGAGCCAGTTCCGTCGAACAAACTTGCGCCAGTTACGTCAAACAAACTTGTGCCAGTTGCGTTGAACAAACTTCTGCCAGTTGTGTCAAACAAACTTGTGTCAGTTGCGTAGAACAAACATTTGCCATTTGCGTAGAACAAACTTGTGCCAGTTGTGTCAAACAAACCTGTGCCAGTTGTGTACAACAAACTAGAAAGAGTTGCGTAGAACAAACTTTTGCCAGTTTTGTCGAACAAACTTATGCCTGTTGCGTAGAACAAACTTGTACCAGTTGTGTCAAACAAACTTATGCCAGTTGCATAGAACAAACTAGTGCCAGTTGCATACAACAAACTTGTGCCAGTCGCATAGAACAAACTTGTGCCAGTTGCGTCAAACAAACTTGTGCCAGTTGCGTCGAACAAACTTGTGCCATTTGCGTAGAACAAACTTGTGCCAGTTGCGTCAAACAAACTTGTGCCAGTTGCATCAAACAAACTTGTGCCAGTTGCGTAGAACAAACTTGTGCCAGTTGTGTAGAACAAACTTGTGCCAGTTGCGTCAAACAAACTTGTGCCAGTTGCGTCAAACAAACTTGTGCCATTTGCATTGAACAAACTTGTGCCAGTTGCGTCGAACAGACTTGTGCCAGATATGGCGAACAAACTTGTGCCAGTTGCTTCGAGAAAACTTGTGCCAGTTGCGTAGAACAACCTTGTGCCAGTTGAGTCGAACAAACTTGTGCTAGTTGGTAGAACAAACTTGTGCCAGTTGCGTCAAACAAACTTATGCCACTTGCGTAAAACAAACTAGTGCCAGTTGCACAGAACAAACTTGTGCCAGTTGAGTAGAACAAACTTGTGCCAATTGCATCAAACAAACTTGTGCCAGTTGCGTCGAACAAACTTGTGCCAGTTGCGTCTAAGAAATTAGTGGCAGTTGCGTCAAACAAACTTGTGCCAGTTGCGTCGAACAAACTTGTGCCAGTTGCGTCGAACAAACTTGTGCCAGTTACGGCTAACAAACTTGTGCCAATTGCGTCGAGAAAACTTGTGCCAGTTGCATCAAATAAACTTGTGCCAGTTGCGTCAAACAAACTTGTGCCAGTTACGGCGAACCAACTTGTGCCAGTTGCGTCGAGAAAAGTTGTGCCAGTTGCGTCAAATAAACTTGTGCCAGTTGCGTCAAACAAACTTGTGCCAGTTGCATAGAACAAACTTGTGCCAGTTGCGTCAAACAAACTTGTGCCAGTTGTGTCAAACAAACTTGTGCCAATTGATTCGAAAAAACTTTTGCCAGTTGCGTTGAACAAACTTGTGCCAGTTGCGCCTAACAAACATGTGCCAGTTGCATCAAACAAACTTGTGCCAGTTGCGTCGAACAAACTTGTGCCAGATATGGCAAACAAACTTGTGCCAGTTGCTTCGAGAAAACTTGTGCCAGTCGCGTAAAAAAAAACTTGCGCCAGTTGCGTCAAACAAACTTGTGCCAGTTGCGTCAAACAAACTTGTGCCTTTTGCGTCAAACAAACTTGTGCCAGTTGCATCAAACAAACTTGTACCAATTGAGTCGAAAAAACTTGTGACTGTTATGTCGAACAAACTTGTGCCAGTTGCGTCTAACAAACTTGTGCCAGTTGCGTCGAACAAACTTGTGCCAGTTGCGTCTAACAAACTTGTGCCAGTTGCGTCAAACAAACTTGTGCCAGTTGCGTCAAACAAACTTGTGCCAGTTGCGTAGAACAAACTTGTGCCAGTTGCGTAGAACAAACTTTTGCCCTTTTCGTCGAACAAACTTGTGCCAGTTGCGTCGAAAAAACTTGCGCCAGTTGCGTCCAACAAACTTGTGCCAGTTGCGTTGAACAAACTTCTGCCAATTGTGTCAAACAAACTTGTGTCAGTTGCGTAGAACAAACTTGTGCCAGTTGCGTCGAACAAACTTGTGTCAGTTGGGTAGAACAAATTTGTGCCAGTTGCGTAGAACAAACTAGTGCCAGTTGCATAGAACAAACCTGTACCAGATGTGTAGAACAAACTTGTGCCAGTTGCATAGAACAAACTTGTGCCAGTTATGTAGAACAAACTTGTGCCATTTGCGTCAAAAAAACTTGTGCCAGTTGCGTCGAACAAACTTGTGCCAGTTACGGCGAACAAACTTGTGCCAGTTTCGTCGAGAAAACTTGTGCCAGTTGCGTCAAATAAACTTGTGCCAGTTGCGTCAAACAAACTTGTGCCAGTTGCGTCAAACTTGTGCCAGTTGCGTCAAACAAACTTGTTCCAGTTGCGTCAAACAAACTTGTGCCAATTGAGTCGAAAAAACATGAGCCAGTTGCGTCGAACAAACTTGTGCCAGTTGCGTCTAACAAACTTGTGCCAGTTGCATCAAAAAAACTTTGGCCAGTTTCGTCGAACAAACTTGTGTCAGTGGCATCCAACAAACTTGTGCCAGTTACGTAGAAAAAACTTGTGCCAGTTGCGTCTAACAAACTTGTGCCAGTTGCGTAGAACAAATTTGTGCCAATTGCGTAGAACAACCTTGTGCCAGTTGCGTCGAACAAACTTGTGCTAGTTTGTAGAACAAACTTGTGCCAGTTGCGTCAAACAAACTTATGCCAGTTGCGTAAAACAAACTAGTGCCAGTTGCATAGAACAAACTTGTTCCAGTTGAGTAGAACAAACTTGTGCCAATTGCGTCAAACAAACTTGTGCCAGTTCGTCGAACAAACTTGTGCCAGTTGCGTCGAAGAAACTTGTGCCAGTTGCGTCAAACAAACTTGTGCCAGTTGCGTCGAACAAACTTGTGCCAGTTGCGTCGAACAAACTTGTGCCAGTTACGGCGAACCAACTTGTGCCACTTGCGTCGAGAAAACTTGTGCCAGTTGCGTAAAAAAAAACTTGTGCCAGTTGCGTCAAACAAACTTGTGCCAGTTACGGCGAACAAACTTGTGCCAGTTGCGTCGACAAAACTTGTGCCAGTTGCGTCAAATAAACTTGTGCCAGTTGTGTCAAACAAACTCGTGCAAGTTGCGTCAAACAAACTTGTGCCAATTGCGTCAAACAAACTTGTGCCAGTTGCGTCAAACAAACTTGTGCCAATTGATTAAAAAAAACTTGTGCCAGTTGCGTTGAACAAACTTGTGCCAGTTGCGTCTAACAAACTTGTGCCAGTTGCGTCAAACAAACTTGTGCCAGTTGCGTCGAACAAACTTGTGCCAGTTGCATCGAACACACTATTGCCAGTTGCATAGAACAAACTTTTGCCAGTAGCGTCAAACAAACTTGTGCCAGTTGCGTAGAACAAACTTGTACATGTTGCGTAGAACAACCTAGTGCCAGTTGCGTCAAACAAACTTGTGCCAGTTGAGTCAAACAAACTTGTGCCAGTTGCATCGAACAAACTTGTGCCAGTTATGTTAAACAAACTTGTTCCAGTTGTGTCGAACAAACTTGTGCCAGTTGTGTCAAACAAAATTGTGCTAGTTATGTCAAACAAACTTGTGCCAGTTGCATCAAACAAACTTGCGCCAGTTACGTCGAACAAACTTGTGCCAGTTGGGTAGAACAAACATGTGCCAGTTGTGTCAAACAAATTTGTGCCAGTTGCGTAGAACACACTAGTGCCAGTTGCATAGAACAAACTTGTGCCACATGCGTAGAACAAACATTTGCCATTTGCGTAGAACAAACTTGTGCCAGTTGTGTCAAACAAACCTGTGCCAGTTGTGTACAACAAACTAGTAAGAGTTGCGTAGAACAAACTTGTGCCAGTTGTGTCGAACAAACTTGTGCCAGTTGCGTCAAACAAACTTATGCCAGTTGCATAGAACAAACTAGTGCCAGTTGCATAGAACAAACTTGTACCAGTTGCGTCAAACAAACTTATGCCAGTTGCATAGAACAAACTAGTGCCAGTTGCATAGAACAAACTTGTCCCAGTTGCGTAGAACAAACTTGTGCCAGTTGCGTCAAACAAACTTGTGCCAGTTGCGTCGAACAAACTTGTGCCAGTTGCGTCGAAGAAACTTGTGACAGTTGCGTCAAACAAACTTGCGCCATTTGCGTCGAACGAACTTGTGACAGTTGCGTCGAACAAACTTGTGCCAGATATGGCGAACAAACTTGTGCCAGTTGCGTAAAAAAAACTTGTGCCAGTTGCGTCAAACAAACTTGTGCCAGTTGCGTCAAACAAACTTGTGCCTCTTGCGTCAAACAAACTTGTGCCAGTTGCGTCAAACAAACTTGTACCAATTGAGTCGAAAAAACTTGTGCCTGTTACGTCGAACAAACTTGTGCCAGTTGCGTCTAATAAATTTGTGCCAGTTGCGTCAACCAAACTTGTGCCAGTTGCGTCAAACAAACTTGTGCCAGTTGCGTAGAACAAACTTGTGCCAGTTGCGTCAAACAAACTTGTGCCAGTTGCGTAGAAGAACCTTGTGCCAGTTGCGTCAAACGAACTTGTGCCAGTTGCGTCAAACAAACTTGTGCCAGTTGCGTCGAACAAACTTGTGCCAGTTGAGTCAAACAAACTTGTGCCAGTTGAGTCTAACAAACTTGTGCCAGTTGCGTTAAACAAACTTGTGCCAGTTGCATCGAACAAACTTTTGCCAGTTGCGTCGAACAAACTTGTGCCAGTTGCGTCGAACAAACTTGCGCCAGTTACGTCAAACAAACTTGTGCCAGTTGCGTTGAACAAACTTCTGCCAGTTGTGTCAAACAAACTTGTGTCAGTTGCGTAGAACAAACTTGTGCCAGTTGCGTCGAACAAACTTGTGTCAGTTGGGTAGAACAAACTTGTGCCAGTTGCGTCAAACAAACATGTCCCAGTTGCGTAGAACAAAGTAGTGCCAGTTGCATAAAACAAACTTGTGCCAGATGCGTAGAACAAACTTGTGCCAGTTGCGTAGAACAAACTTGTGCCAGTTGCATAGAACAAACTTGTGCCAGTTATGTAGAACAAACTTGTGCCAGTTGCGTCGAACAAACTTGTGCCAGTTGCGTCGAACTAACTTGTGCCAGTTACGGCGAACAAACTTGTGCCAGTTTCGTCGAGAAAACTTGTGCCAGTTGCGTCAAATAAACTTGTGCCAGTTGCGTCAAACAAACTTGTGCCAGTTGCCTCAAACAAACTTGCGCTAGTTACGTCAAACAAACTTGTGCCAGTTGCGTTGAACAAACTTCTGCCAGTTGTGTCAAACAAACTTGTGTCAGTTGCGTAGAACAAACATTTGCCATTTGCGTAGAACAAACTTGTGCCAGTTGTGTCAAACAAACCTGTGCCAGTTGTGTACAACAAACTAGTAAGAGTTGCGTAGAACAAACTTGTGCCAGTTGTGTCGAACAAACTTGTGCCAGTTGCGTAGAACAAACTTGTACCAGTTGCGTCAAACAAACTTATGCCAGTTGCATAGAACAAACTAGTGCCAGTTGCATAGAACAAACTTGTCCCAGTTGCGTAGAACAAACTTGTGCCAGTTGCGTTGAACAAACTTGTGCCAGTTGCGTCGAACAAACTTGTGCCAGTTGCGTCGAAGAAACTTGTGCCAGTTGCGTCAAACAAACTTGTGCCATTTGCGTCGAACAAACTTGTGCCACTTGCGTCGAACAAACTTGTGCCAGATATGGCGAACAAACTTGTGCAAGTTGCTTCGAGAAAACTTGTGCCAGTTGCGTAAAAAAAACTTGTGCCAGTTGCGTCAAACAAACTTGTGCCAGTTGCGTCAAACAAACTTGTGCCTCTTGCGTCAAACAAACTTGTGCCAGTTGCGTCAAACAAACTTGTACCAATTGAGTCGAAAAAACTTGTGCCAGTTACGTCGAACAAACTTGTGCCAGTTGCGTCTAACAAACTTGTGCCAGATGCGTCAAACAAACTTGTGCCAGTTGCGACAAACAAACTTGTGCCAGTTGCGTCAAACAAACTTGTGCCAGTTGCGTAGAACAAACTTGTGCCAGTTGCGTCAAACAAACTTGGGCCAGTTGCGTAGAAGAACCTTGTGCCAGTTGCGTCAAACGAACTTGTGCCAGTTGCGTCAAACAAACTTGTGCCAGTTGTGTCGAACAAACTTGTGCCAGTTGAGTCAAACAAACTTGTGCCAGTTGGGTCGAACAAACTTGTGCCAGTTGCGTTAAACAAACTTGTGCCAGTTGCATCGAACAAAGTTTTGCCAGTTGCGTCGAACAAACTTGTGACAGTTGCGTCGAACAAACTTGCGCCAGTTACATCGAACAAACTTGTGCCAGTTGTGTCGAACAAACTTATGCCAGTTGCATAGAACAAACTAGTGCCAGTTCCATAGAACAAACTTGTCCCAGTTGCGTAGAACAAACTTGTGCCAGTTGCGTCAAACAAACTTCTGCCAGTTGCGTCGAACAAACTTGTGACAGTTGCGTCAATCAAACTTGCGCCATTTGCGTCGAACAAACTTGTGCCAGTTGCGTCGAACAAACTTGTGCCAGAAATGGCGAACAAACTTGTGCCAGTTGCTTCGAGAAAACTTGTGCCAGTTGGGTAAAAAAAAACTTGTGCCAGTTTCGTCAAACAAACTTGTGCCAGTTGCGTCAAACAAACTTGTGCCTCTTGCGTCAAACAAACTTGTGCCAGTTGCGTCAAACAAACTTGTACCAATTTAGTCGAAAAAACTTGTGCCTATTACGTCGAACAAACTTGTGCCAGTTGCGTCTAACAAACTTGTGCCAGTTGCGTCAACCAAACTTGTGCCAGTTGAGTCAAACAAACTTGTGCCAGTTGCGTAGAACAAACTTGTGCCAGTTGCGTCAAACAAACTTGTGCCAGTTGCGTAGAAGAACCTTGTGCCAGTTGCGTCAAACGAACTTGTGCCAGTTGCGTCGAACAAACTTGTGCCAGTTGAGTCAAACAAACTTGTGCCAGTTGGGTCTAACAAACTTGTGCCAGTTGCGTTAAACAAACTTGTGCCAGTTGCATCGAACAAACTTTTGCCAGTTGCGTCGAACAAACTTGTGCCAATTGCGTTAAACAAACTTGTGCCAGTTGCATCCAACAAACTTTTCACTGTTGCGTCGAACAAACTTGTGACAGTTGCGTCGAACAAATTTGCGCCAGTTACGTCAAACAAACTTGTGCCAGTTGCGTTGAACAAACTTCTGCCAGTTGTGTCGAACAAAATTATGTCAGTTAGGTAGAACAAACTTGTGCCAGTTGCGTCAAACAAACATGTCCCAGTTGCGTAGAACAAACTAGTGCCAGTTGCATAGAACAAACTTGTGCCAGATGCGTAGAACAAACTTGTGCCAGTTATGTAGAACAAACTTGTGCCACTTGCGTCGAGCAAACTTGTGCTAGTTGCGTCGAACAAACTTGTGCCAGTTACGGCGAACAAACTTGTGCCAGTTGCGTCAAATAAACTTGTGCCAGTTGCGTAGAACAAACTTGTGCCAGTTGCGTCAAACAAACTTCTGCCAATTGCGTCAAACAAACTTGTTCCAGTTGCGTTAAACAAACTTGTGCCACTTGAGTCGAAAAAACTTGTGCCAGTTGCGTCAAATAAACTTGTGCCAGTTGCGTCTAACAAACTTGTGCCAGTTGCGTCAAAAAAACTTGTGCCAGTTTCGTCAAACAAACTTGTGCCAGTGGCATCCAACAAACTTCTGCCAGTTGCGTCGAACAAACTTGTGCCAGTTGCGTCAAACAAACTTGTGCCAGTTGCGTAGAACAAACTTGTGCCAGTTGCGTAGAACAACCTTGTGCCAGTTGAGTCGAACAAACTTGTGGTAGTTGGTAGAACAAACTTGTGCCAGTTGCGTCAAACAAACATATGCCAGTTGCTTAAAACAAACTAGTGCCAGTTGCATAGAACACACTTGTGCCAGTTGAGTAGAACAAACTTGTGCCAATTGCATCAAACAAACTTGTGCCAGTTGCGTCGAACAAAATTGTGCCAGTTGTGTCGAAGAAACTTGTGCCAGTTGCGTCAAACAAACTTGTGCCAGTTGCGTCGAACAAACTTGTGCCAGTTACGGTGAACAAACTTGTGCCACTTGCGTCGAGAAAACTTGTGCCAGTTGCGTCAAATAAACTTGTGCCAGTTGCGTCAAACAAACTTGTGCCAGTTACGGCGAACAAACTTGTGCCAGCTGCGTCGAGAAAAGTTGTGCCAGTTGCGTCAAATAAACTTGTGCCAGTTACGTCAAACAAACTTGTGCCAGTTGCGTCAAACAAACTTGTGCCAGTTGTGACAAACAAACTTGTGCCAGTTACGTCAAACAAACTTGTGCAGATTGATTTGAAAAAACTTGTGCCAGTTGCGTTGAACAAACTTGTGCCAGTTGCGTCTAACAAACTTGTGCCAGTTGCG
The DNA here is from genome assembly GCA_039081455.1 of Macrobrachium rosenbergii. NCBI lineage: Eukaryota > Metazoa > Arthropoda > Malacostraca > Decapoda > Palaemonidae > Macrobrachium > Macrobrachium rosenbergii. Next base: position 279,734 of record JANJGK010000344.1, on the reverse strand, counting down.
TCAAACAAACTTGTGCCAGTTGCGTCGAACAAACTTGTGCCAGATATGGCGAACAAACTTGTGCCAGTTGCTTCGAGAAAACTTGTGCCAGTGGCGTAAAAAAAACTTGTGCCAGTTGCGTCAAACAAACTTGTGCCAGTTGCGTCAATCAAACTTGTGCCTCTTGCGTCAAACAAACTTGTGCCAGAGGCGTCAAACAAACTTGTACCAATTGAGTCCAAAAAACTTGTGCCTGTTACGTCAAACAACCTTGTGCCAGTTGCGTCTAACAAACTTGTGCCAGTTGCATCAAAAAAAAAACTTGTGCCAGTTGCGTCAAACAAACTTGTGCCAGTTGCGTCAAACAAACTTGTGCCAGTTGCGTCAAACAAACTTGTGCCAGTTGCGTAGAAGAACCTTGTGCCAGTTGCGTCAAACGAACTTGTGCCAGTTGCGTCAATCAAACTTTTGCCAGTTGCGTCAAACAAACTTTTGCCAGTTGAGTCAAACAAACTTGTGCCAGTTGGGTCGAACAAACTTGTGCCAGTTGCGTTAAACAAACTTGTGCCAGTTGAATCGAACAAACTTTTGCCAGTTGTGTCGAACAAACTTGTGCCAGTTGCGTCGAACAAACTTGCGCCAGTTACGTCAAACAAACTTGTGCCAGTTGCGTTGAACAAACTTCTGCCAGTTGTGTCAAACAAACATGTGTCAGTTGCGTAGAACAAACATTTGCCATTTGCGTAGCACAAACTTGTGCCAGTTGTGTCAAACAAACCTGTGCCAGTTGTGTACAACAAACTAGAAAGAGTTGCGTAGAACAAACTTATGCCAGTTGTGTCGAACAAACTTATGCCAGTTGCGTAGAACAAACTTTTACCAGTTGCGTCAAACAAACTTATGCCAGTTGCATAGAACAAACTAGTGCCAGTTGCATAGAACAAACTTGTCCCAGTTGCGTAGAACAAACTTGTGCCAGTTGCGTTGAACAAACTTGTGCCAGTTGCGTCGAACAAACTTGTGCCAGTTGAGTTGAAGAAACTTGTGCCAGTTGCGTCAAACAAACTTGTGCCATTTGCGTCTAACAAACTTGTGCCAGTTGCGTCAAACAAACTTGTGCCAGTTGCGTCGAACAAACTTGTGCCAGATATGGCGAACAAACTTGTGCCAGTTGCTTCGAGAAAACTTGTGCCAGTTGCATAAAAAAAAACTTGTGCCAGTTGCGTCAAACAAACTTGTGCCAGTTGCGTAAAAAAAAACTTGTGCCAGTTGCGTCAAACAAACCTGTGCCAGTTGCGTCAAACAAACTTGTACCAATTGAGTCGAAAAAACTTGTGCCAGTTACGTCGTACAAACTTGTGCCAGTTTTGTCTAACAAACTTGTGCTAGTTGCGTTAAACAAACTTGTGCCAGTTGCATCGAACAAAGTCTTGCCAGTTGCGTCGAACAAACTTCAGACAGTTGCGTCGAACAAACATGCGCCAGTTACGTCAAACAAACTTGTGCCAGTTGCGTTGAACAAACTTCTGCCAGTTGTGTCGAACAAACTTATTCCAGTTGCATAGAACAAACTAGTGCCAGTTGCATAAAACAAACTTGTCCCAGTTGCGTAGAACAAACTTGTGCCAGTTGCGTAAAAAAAAACTTGTGCCAGTTGCGTAAAAAAAAACTTGTGCCAGTTGCGTAAAAAAAAACATGTGCCAGTTGCGTAAAAAAAAACTTGTGCCAGTTGCGTCAAACAAACTTGTGCCAGTTGCCTCAAAAAAACTTGTGCCTCTTGCGTCAAACAAACTTGTGCCAATTGAGTCGAAAAAACTTGTGCCTGTTACGTCAAACAAACTTGTGCCAGTTGGGTCGAACGAACTTGTGCCAGTTGGGTTAAACAAACTTGTGCCAGTTGCATCGAACAAAGTTTTGCCAGTTGCGTCGAACAAACTTCTGACAGTTGCGTCAAACAAACTTGCGCCAGTTACGTCACACAAACTTGTGCCAGTTGCGTTGAACAAACTTCTGCCAGTTGTGTCGAACAAACTTATGCCAGTTGCATAGAACAAACTAGTGCCAGTTACATAGAACAAACTTGTCCCAGTTGCGTAGAACAAACTTGTGCCAGTTGCGTCAATCAAACTTGTGCCAGTTGCGTCGAACAAACTTGTGCCAGTTGCGTCGAAGAAACTTGTGACAGTTGCGTCAAACAAACTTGCGCCCTTTGCGTCGAACAAACTTGTGCCAGTTGCGTCGAACAAACTTGTGCCAGATATGGCGAACAAACTTGTGCCAGTTGCTTCGAGAAAACTTGTGGCAGTTGGGTAAAAAAAAACTTGTGCTAGTTGCGTCAAACAAACTTTTGCCAGATGCATAGAACAAACTTGTGCCTCTTGCGTCAAACAAACTTGTGCCAGTTGCGTCAAACAAACTTGTACCAATTGAGTCGAAAAAACTTGTGCCTGTTACGTCGAACAAACTTGTGCCAGTTGTGTCTAACAAACTTGTGCCCGTTGCGTCAACCAAACTTGTGCCAGTTGCGTCAAACAAACTTGTGCCAGTTGCGTCGAACAAACTTGTGCCAGTTGCGTCAAACAAACTTGTGCCAGTTGCGTAGAAGAACCTTGTGCCAGTTGCGTCAAACGAACTTGTGCCAGTTGCGTCAAACAAAATTGTGCCAGTTGCGTCGAACAAACTTGTGCCAGTTGAGTCAAACAAACTTGTGCCAGTTCGGTCTAACAAACTTTTGCCAGTTGCGTTAAACAAACTTGTGCCAATTGCATCGAACAAACTTTTGCCAGTTGCGTCGAACAAACTTGTGCCAGTTGCGTCGAACAAACTTGCGCCAGTTACGTCAAAAAAACTTGTGCCAGTTGCGTTGAACAAACTTCTGCCAGTTGTGTCAAACAAACTTGTGTCAGTTGCGTAGAACAAACATTTGCCATTTGCGTAGAACAAACTTGTGCCAGTTGTGTCAAACAAACCTGTGCCAGTTGTGTACAACAAACTAGAAAGAGTTGCGTAGAACAAACTTTTGCCAGTTTTGTCGAACAAACTTATGCCTGTTGCGTAGAACAAACTTGTACCAGTTGTGTCAAACAAACTTATGCCAGTTGCATAGAACAAACTAGTGCCAGTTGCATAGAACAAACTTGTGCCAGTTGCGTAGAACAAACTTGTGCCAGTTGCGTCAAACAAACTTGTGCCAGTTGCGTCGAACAAACTTGTGCCATTTGCGTTGAACAAACTTGTGCCAGTTGCGTCAAACAAACTTGTGCCAGTTGCGTCAAACAAACTTGTGCCAGTTGCGTAGAACAAACTTGTGCCAGTTGTGTAGAACAAACTTGTGCCAGTTGCGTCAAACAAACTTGTGCCAGTTGCGTCAAACAAACTTGTGCCATTTGCGTTGAACAAACTTGTGCCAGTTGCGTCGAACAGACTTGTGCCAGATATGGCGAACAAACTTGTGCCAGTTGCTTCGAGAAAACTTGTGCTAGTTGCGTAGAACAACCTTGTGCCAGTTGAGTCGAACAAACTTGTGCTAGTTGGTAGAACAAACTTGTGCCAGTTGCGTCAAACAAACTTATGCCACTTGCGTAAAACAAACTAGTGCCAGTTGCACAGAACAAACTTGTGCCAGTTGAGTAGAACAAACTTGTGCCAATTGCATCAAACAAACTTGTGCCAGTTGCGTAAAACAAACTTGTGCCAGTTGCGTCCAAGAAATTTGTGGCAGTTGCGTCAAACAAACTTGTGCCAGTTGCGTCGAACAAACTTGTGCCAGTTGCGTCGAACAAACTTGTGCCAGTTACGGCTAACAAACTTGTGCCAATTGCGTCGAGAAAACTTGTGCCAGTTGCATCAAATAAACTTGTGCCAGTTGCGTCAAACAAACTTGTGCCAGTTACGGCGAACCAACTTGTGCCAGTTGCGTCGAGAAAAGTTGTGCCAGTTGCGTCAAATAAACTTGTGCCAGTTGCGTCAAACAAACTTGTGCCAGTTGCATAGAACAAACTTGTGCCAGTTGCGTCAAACAAACTTGTGCCAGTTGCGTCAAACAAACTTGTGCCAATTGATTCGAAAAAACTTGTGCCAGTTGCGTTGAACAAACTTGTGCCAGTTGCGTCTAACAAACATGTGCCAGTTGCGTCAAACAAACTTGTGCCAGTTGCGTCGAACAAACTTGTGCCAGATATGGCAAACAAACTTGTGCCAGTTGCTTCGAGAAAACTTGTGCCAGTCGCATAAAAAAAAACTTGCGCCAGTTGCGTCAAACAAACTTGTGCCAGTTGCGTCAAACAAACTTGTGCCTTTTGCGTCAAACAAACTTGTGCCAGTTGCATCAAACAAACTTGTACCAATTCAGTCGAAAAAACTTGTGACTGTTATGTCGAACAAACTTGTGCCAGTTGCGTCTAACAAACTTGTGCCAGTTGCGTCGAACAAACTTGTGCCAGTTGCGTCTAACAAACTTGTGCCAGTTGCGTCGAACAAACTTGTGCCAGTTGCGTCAAACAAACTTGTACCAGTTGCGTAGAACAAACTTGTGCCAGTTGTGTCAAACAAACTTGTGCCAGTTGCGTAGAACAAACTTTTGCCCTTTTCGTCGAACAAACTTGTGCCAGTTGCGTCGAAAAAACTTGCGCCAGTTGCGTCCAACAAACTTGTGCCAGTTGCGTTGAACAAACTTCTGCCAATTGTGTCAAACAAACTTGTGTCAGTTGCGTAGAACAAACTTGTGCCAGTTGCGTCGAACAAACTTGTGTCAGTTGGGTAGAACAAATTTGTGCCAGTCGCGTAGAACAAACTAGTGCCAGATGTGTAGAACAAACTTGTGCCAGTTGCATAGAACAAACTTGTGCCAGTTATGTAGAACAAACTTGTGCCATTTGCGTCAAAAAAACTTGTGCCAGTTGCGTCGAAGAAACTTGTGCCATTTACGGCGAACAAACTTGTGCCAGTTTCGTCGAGAAAACTTGTGCTAGTTGCGTCAAATAAACTTGTGCCAGTTGCGTCAAACAAACTTGTGCCAGTTGCGTCAAACAAACTTGTGCCAGTTGCGTCAAACAAACTTGTTCCAGTTGCGTCAAACAAACTTGTGCCAATTGAGTCGAAAAAACATGTGCCAGTTGCGTCGAACAAACTTGTGCCAGTTGCGTCTAACAAACTTGTGCCAGTTGCGTAAAAAAACTTGGGCCAGTTTCGTCGAACAAACTTGTGTCAGTGGCATCCAACAAACTTGTGCCAGTTACGTAGAAAAAACTTGTGCCAGTTGCGTCTAACAAACTTGTGCCAGTTGCGTAGAACAAATTTGTGCCAATTGCGTAGAACAACCTTGTGCCAGTTGCGTCGAACAAACTTGTGCTAGTTTGTAGAACAAACTTGTGCCAGTTGCGTCAAACAAACTTATGCCAGTTGCGTAAAACAAACTAGTGCCAGTTGCATAGAACAAACTTGTTCCAGTTGAGTAGAACAAACTTGTGCCAATTGCGTCAAACAAACTAGTGCCAGTTCGTCGAACAAACTTGTGCCAGTTGCGTCGAAGAAACTTGTGCCAGTTGCGTCAAACAAACTTGTGCCAGTTGCGTCGAACAAACTTGTGCCAGTTGCGTCGAACAAACTTGTGCCAGTTACGGCGAACCAACTTGTGCCACTTGCGTCGAGAAAACTTGTGCCAGTTGCGTAAAAAAAAACTTGTGCCAGTTGCGTCAAACAAACTTGTGCCAGTTACGGCGAACAAACTTGTGCCAGTTGCGTCGACAAAACTTGTGCCAGTTGCGTCAAATAAACTTGTGCCAGTTGCGTCAAACAAACTCGTGTAAGTTGCGTCAAACAAACTTGTGCCAATTGCGTCAAACAAACTTGTGCCAGTTGCGTCAAACAAACTTGTGCCAATTGATTAAAAAAAACTTGTGCCAGTTGCGTTGAACAAACTTGTGCCAGTTGCGTCTAACAAACTTGTGCCAGTTGCGTCAAACAAACTTGTGCCAGTTGCGTCGAACAAACTTGTGCCAGTTGCATCGAACACACTACTGCCAGTTGCATAGAACAAACTTTTGCCAGTTGCGTCAAACAAACTTGTGCCAGTTGCGTAGAACAAACTTGTACATGTTGCGTAGAACAACCTAGTGCCAGTTGCGTCAAACAAACTTGTGCCAGTTGTGTCAAACAAACTAGTGCCAGTTGGGTCGAACAAACTTGTGCCAGTTATGTTAAACAAACTTGTTCCAGTTGTGTCGAACAAACTTGTGCCAGTTGCGTCAAACAAAATTGTGCTAGTTATGTCAAACAAACTTGTGCCAGTTGCATCAAACAAACTTGCGCCAGTTGCGTCAAACAAACTTGTGTCATTTGGGTAGAACAAACATGTGCCAGTTGTGTCAAACAAATTTGTGCCAGTTGCTAGAACACACTAGTGCCAGTTGCATAGAACAAACTTGTGCCACATGCGTAGAACAAACATTTGCCATTTGCGTAGAACAAACTTTTGCCAGTTGTGTCAAACAAACCTGTGCCAGTTGTGTACAACAAACTAGTAAGAGTTGCGTAGAACAAACTTGTGCCAGTTGTGTCGAACAAACTTGTGCCAGTTGCGTAGAACAAACTTGTACCAGTTGCGTCAAACAAACTTATGCCAGTTGCATAGAACAAACTAGTGCCAGTTGCATAGAACAAACTTGTCCCAGTTGCGTAGAACAAACTTGTGACAGTTGCGTCAAACAAACTTGTGCCAGTTGCGTCGAACAAACTTGTGCCAGTTGCGTCGAAGAAACTTGTGACAGTTGGGTCAAACAAACTTGCGCCATTTGCGTCGAACGAACTTGTGACAGTTGCCTCGAACAAACTTGTGCCAGATATGGCGAACAAACTTGTGCCAGTTGCGTAAAAAAAAAACTTGTGCCAGTTGCGTCAAACAAACTTGTGCCAGTTGCGTCAAACAAACTTGTGCCTCTTGCGTCAAACAAACTTGTGCCAGTTGCGTCAAACAAACTTGTACCAATTGAGTCGAAAAAACTTGTGCCTGTTACGTCGAACAAACTTGTGCCAGTTGCGTCTAATAAATTTGTGCAAGTTGCGTCAACCAAACTTGTGCCAGTTGCGTCAAACATACTTGTGCCAGTTGCGTAGAACAAACTTGTGCCAGTTGCATCAAACAAACTTGTGCCAGTTGCGTAGAAGAACCTTGTGCCAGTTGCGTCAAACTAACTTGTGCCAGTTGCGTCAAACAAACTTGTGCCAGTTGCGTAGAAGAACCTTGTGCCAGTTGCGTCAAACGAACTTGTGCCAGTTGCGTCAATCAAACTTTTGCCAGTTGCGTCAAACAAACTTTTGCCAGTTGAGTCAAACAAACTTGTGCCAGTTGGGTCGAACAAACTTGTGCCTGTTGCGTTAAACAAACTTGTGCCAGTTGAATCGAACAAACTTTTGCCAGTTGTGTCGAACAAACTTGTGCCAGTTGCGTCGAACAAACTTGCGCCAGTTACGTCAAACAAACTTGTGCCAGTTGCGTTGAACAAACTTCTGCCAGTTGTGTCAAACAAACTTGTGTCAGTTGCGTAGAACAAACATTTGCCATTTGCGTAGCACAAACTTGTGCCAGTTGTGTCAAACAAACCTGTGCCAGTTGTGTACAACAAACTAGAAAGAATTGCGTAGAACAAACTTATGCCAGTTGTGTCGAACAAACTTATGCCAGTTGCGTAGAACAAACTTTTACCAGTTGCATCAAACAAACTTATGCCAGTTGCATAGAACAAACTAGTGCCAGTTGCATAGAACAAACTTGTCCCAGTTGCGTAGAACAAACTTGTGCCAGTTGCGTTGAACAAACTTGTGCCAGTTGCGTCGAACAAACTTGTGCCAGTTGAGTTGAAGAAACTTGTGCCAGTTGCGTCAAACAAACTTGTGCCATTTGCGTCTAACAAACTTGTGCCAGTTGCGTCAAACAAACTTGTGCCAGTTGCGTCGAACAAACTTGTGCCAGATATGGCGAACAAACTTGTGCCAGTTGCTTCGAGAAAACTTGTGCCAGTTGCATAAAAAAAAACTTGTGCCAGTTGCGTCAAACAAACTTGTGCCAGTTGCGTAAAAAAAAACTTGTGCCAGTTGCGTCAAACAAACCTGTGCCAGTTGCGTCAAACAAACTTGTACCAATTGAGTCGAAAAAACTTGTGCCAGTTACGTCGTACAAACTTGTGCCAGTTTTGTCTAACAAACTTGTGCTAGTTGCGTTAAACAAACTTGTGCCAGTTGCATCGAACAAAGTCTTGCCAGTTGCGTCGAACAAACTTCAGACAGTTGCGTCGAACAAACTTGCGCCAGTTACGTCAAACAAACTTGTGCCAGTTGCGTTGAACAAACTTCTGCCAGTTGTGTCGAACAAACTTATTCCAGTTGCATAGAACAAACTAGTGCCAGTTGCATAAAACAAACTTGTCCCAGTTGCGTAGAACAAACTTGTGCCAGTTGCGTAAAAAAAAACTTGTGCCAGTTGCGTAAAAAAAAACTTGTGCCAGTTGCGTAAAAAAAAACATGTGCCAGTTGCGTAAAAAAAAACTTGTGCCAGTTGCGTCAAACAAACTTGTGCCAGTTGCGTCAAAAAAACTTGTGCCTCTTGCGTCAAACAAACTTGTGCCAATTGAGTCGAAAAAACTTGTGCCTGTTACGTCAAACAAACTTGTGCCAGTTGGGTCGAACGAACTTGTGCCAGTTGGGTTAAACAAACTTGTGCCAGTTGCATCGAACAAAGTTTTGCCAGTTGCGTCGAACAAACTTCTGACAGTTGCGTCAAACAAACTTGCGCCAGTTACGTCACACAAACTTGTGCCAGTTGCGTTGAACAAACTTCTGCCAGTTGTGTCGAACAAACTTATGCCAGTTGCATAGAACAAACTAGTGCCAGTTACATAGAACAAACTTGTCCCAGTTGCGTAGAACAAACTTGTGCCAGTTGCGTCAATCAAACTTGTGCCAGTTGCGTCGAACAAACTTGTGCCAGTTGCGTCGAAGAAACTTGTGACAGTTGCGTCAAACAAACTTGCGCCCTTTGCGTCGAACAAACTTGTGCCAGTTGCGTCGAACAAACTTGTGCCAGATATGGCGAACAAACTTGTGCCAGTTGCTTCGAGAAAACTTGTGGCAGTTGGGTAAAAAAAAACTTGTGCTAGTTGCGTCAAACAAACTTTTGCCAGATGCATAGAACAAACTTGTGCCTCTTGCGTCAAACAAACTTGTGCCAGTTGCGTCAAACAAACTTGTACCAATTGAGTCGAAAAAACTTGTGCCTGTTACGTCGAACAAACTTGTGCCAGTTGTGTCTAACAAACTTGTGCCCGTTGCGTCAACCAAACTTGTGCCAGTTGCGTCAAACAAACTTGTGCCAGTTGCGTCGAACAAACTTGTGCCAGTTGCGTCAAACAAACTTGTGCCAGTTGCGTAGAAGAACCTTGTGCCAGTTGCGTCAAACGAACTTGTGCCAGTTGCGTCAAACAAAATTGTGCCAGTTGCGTCGAACAAACTTGTGCCAGTTGAGTCAAACAAACTTGTGCCAGTTCGGTCTAACAAACTTTTGCCAGTTGCGTTAAACAAACTTGTGCCAATTGCATCGAACAAACTTTTGCCAGTTGCGTCGAACAAACTTGTGCCAGTTGCATCGAACAAACTTGCGCCAGTTACGTCAAAAAAACTTGTGCCAGTTGCGTTGAACAAACTTCTGCCAGTTGTGTCAAACAAACTTGTGTCAGTTGCGTAGAACAAACATTTGCCATTTGCGTAGAACAAACTTGTGCCAGTTGTGTCAAACAAACCTGTGCCAGTTGTGTACAACAAACTAGAAAGAGTTGCGTAGAACAAACTTTTGCCAGTTTTGTCGAACAAACTTATGCCTGTTGCGTAGAACAAACTTGTACCAGTTGTGTCAAACAAACTTATGCCAGTTGCATAGAACAAACTAGTGCCAGTTGCATAGAACAAACTTGTGCCAGTTGCGTAGAACAAACTTGTGCCAGTTGCGTCAAACAAACTTGTGCCAGTTGCGTCGAACAAACTTGTGCCATTTGCGTTGAACAAACTTGTGCCAGTTGCGTCAAACAAACTTGTGCCAGTTGCGTCAAACAAACTTGTGCCAGTTGCGTAGAACAAACTTGTGCCAGTTGTGTAGAACAAACTTGTGCCAGTTGCGTCAAACAAACTTGTGCCAGTTGCGTCAAACAAACTTGTGCCATTTGCGTTGAACAAACTTGTGCCAGTTGCGTCGAACAGACTTGTGCCAGATATGGCGAACAAACTTGTGCCAGTTGCTTCGAGAAAACTTGTGCCAGTTGCGTAGAACAACCTTGTGCCAGTTGAGTCGAACAAACTTGTGCTAGTTGGTAGAACAAACTTGTGCCAGTTGCGTCAAACAAACTTATGCCACTTGCGTAAAACAAACTAGTGCCAGTTGCACAGAACAAACTTGTGCCAGTTGAGTAGAACAAACTTGTGCCAATTGCATCAAACAAACTTGTGCCAGTTGCGTCGAACAAACTTGTGCCAGTTACGGCTAACAAACTTGTGCCAATTGCGTCGAGAAAACTTGTGCCAGTTGCATCAAATAAACTTGTGCCAGTTGCGTCAAACAAACTTGTGCCAGTTACGGCGAACCAACTTGTGCCAGTTGCGTCGAGAAAAGTTGTGCCAGTTGCGTCAAATAAACTTGTGCCAGTTGCGTCAAACAAACTTGTGCCAGTTGCATAGAACAAACTTGTGCCAGTTGCGTCAAACAAACTTGTGCCAGTTGCGTCAAACAAACTTGTGCCAATTGATTCGAAAAAACTTGTGCCAGTTGCGTTGAACAAACTTGTGCCAGTTGCGTCTAACAAACATGTGCCAGTTGCGTCAAACAAACTTGTGCCAGTTGCGTCGAACAAACTTGTGCCAGATATGGCAAACAAACTTGTGCCAGTTGCTTCGAGAAAACTTGTGCCAGTCGCATAAAAAAAAACTTGCGCCAGTTGCGTCAAACAAACTTGTGACAGTTGCGTCAAACAAACTTGTGCCTTTTGCGTCAAACAAACTTGTGCCAGTTGCATCAAACAAACTTGTACCAATTCAGTCGAAAAAACTTGTGACTGTTATGTCGAACAAACTTGTGCCAGTTGCGTCTAACAAACTTGTGCCAGTTGCGTCGAACAAACTTGTGCCAGTTGCGTCTAACAAATTTGTGCCAGTTGCGTCGAACAAACTTGTGCCAGTTGCGTCAAACAAACTTGTACCAGTTGCGTAGAACAAACTTGTGCCAGTTGTGTCAAACAAACTTGTGCCAGTTGCGTAGAACAAACTTTTGCCCTTTTCGTCGAACAAACTTGTGCCAGTTGCGTCGAAAAAACTTGCGCCAGTTGCGTCCAACAAACTTGTGCCAGTTGCGTTGAACAAACTTCTGCCAATTGTGTCAAACAAACTTGTGTCAGTTGCGTAGAACAAACTTGTGCCAGTTGCGTCGAACAAACTTGTGTCAGTTGGGTAGAACAAATTTGTGCCAGTCGCGTAGAACAAACTAGTGCCAGATGTGTAGAACAAACTTGTGCCAGTTGCATAGAACAAACTTGTGCCAGTTATGTAGAACAAACTTGTGCCATTTGCGTCAAAAAAACTTGTGCCAGTTGCGTCGAAGAAACTTGTGCCATTTACGGCGAACAAACTTGTGCCAGTTTCGTCGAGAAAACTTGTGCCAGTTGCGTCAAATAAACTTGTGCCAGTTGCGTCAAACAAACTTGTGCCAGTTGCGTCAAACAAACTTGTGCCAGTTGCATCAAACAAACTTGTTCCAGTTGCGTCAAACAAACTTGTGCCAATTGAGTCGAAAAAACATGTGCCAGTTGCGTCGAACAAACTTGTGCCAGTTGCGTCTAACAAACTTGTGCCAGTTGCGTAAAAAAACTTGGGCCAGTTTCGTCGAACAAACTTGTGTCAGTGGCATCCAACAAACTTGTGCCAGTTACGTAGAAAAAACTTGTGCCAGTTGCGTCTAACAAACTTGTGCCAGTTGCGTAGAACAAATTTGTGCCAATTGCGTAGAACAACCTTGTGCCAGTTGCGTCGAACAAACTTGTGCTAGTTTGTAGAACAAACTTGTGCCAGTTGCGTCAAACAAACTTATGCCAGTTGCGTAAAACAAACTAGTGCCAGTTGCATAGAACAAACTTGTTCCAGTTGAGTAGAACAAACTTGTGCCAATTGCGTCAAACAAACTAGTGCCAGTTCGTCGAACAAACTTGTGCCAGTTGCGTCGAAGAAACTTGTGCCAGTTGCGTCAAACAAACTTGTGCCAGTTGCGTCGAACAAACTTGTGCCAGTTGCGTCGAACAAACTTGTGCCAGTTACGGCGAACCAACTTGTGCCACTTGCGTCGAGAAAACTTGTGCCAGTTGCGTAAAAAAAAACTTGTGCCAGTTGCGTCAAACAAACTTGTGCCAGTTACGGCGAACAAACTTGTGCCAGTTGCGTCGACAAAACTTGTGCCAGTTGCGTCAAATAAACTTGTGCCAGTTGCGTCAAACAAACTCGTGCAAGTTGCGTCAAACAAACTTGTGCCAATTGCGTCAAACAAACTTGTGCCAGTTGCGTCAAACAAACTTGTGCCAATTGATTAAAAAAAAACTTGTGCCAGTTGCGTTGAACAAACTTGTGCCAGTTGCGTCTAACAAACTTGTGCCAGTTGCGTCAAACAAACTTGTGCCAGTTGCGTCGAACAAACTTGTGCCAGTTGCATCGAACACACTACTGCCAGTTGCATAGAACAAACTTTTGCCAGTTGCGTCAAACAAACTTGTGCCAGTTGCGTAGAACAAACTTGTACATGTTGCGTAGAACAACCTAGTGCCAGTTGCGTCAAACAAACTTGTGCCAGTTGTGTCAAACAAACTTGTGCCAGTTGGGTCGAACAAACTTGTGCCAGTTATGTTAAACAAACTTGTTCCAGTTGTGTCGAACAAACTTGTGCCAGTTGCGTCAAACAAAATTGTGCTAGTTATGTCAAACAAACTTGTGCCAGTTGCATCAAACAAACTTGCGCCAGTTGCGTCAAACAAACTTGTGTCATTTGGGTAGAACAAACATGTGCCAGTTGTGTCAAACAAATTTGTGCCAGTTGCTAGAACACACTAGTGCCAGTTGCATAGAACAAACTTGTGCCACATGCGTAGAACAAACATTTGCCATTTGCGTAGAACAAACTTTTGCCAGTTGTGTCAAACAAACCTGTGCCAGTTGTGTACAACAAACTAGTAAGAGTTGCGTAGAACAAACTTGTGCCAGTTGTGTCGAACAAACTTGTGCCAGTTGCGTAGAACAAACTTGTACCAGTTGCGTCAAACAAACTTATGCCAGTTGCATAGAACAAACTAGTGCCAGTTGCATAGAACAAACTTGTCCCAGTTGCGTAGAACAAACTTGTGACAGTTGCGTCAAACAAACTTGTGCCAGTTGTGTCGAACAAACTTGTGCCAGTTGCGTCGAAGAAACTTGTGACAGTTGCGTCAAACAAACTTGCGCCATTTGCGTCGAACGAACTTGTGACAGTTGCCTCGAACAAACTTGTGCCAGATATGGCGAACAAACTTGTGCCAGTTGCGTAAAAAAAAACTTGTGCCAGTTGCGTCAAACAAACTTGTGCCAGTTGCGTCAAACAAACTTGTGCCTCTTGCGTCAAACAAACTTGTGCCAGTTGCGTCAAACAAACTTGTACCAATTGAGTCGAAAAAACTTGTGCCTGTTACGTCGAACAAACTTGTGCCAGTTGCGTCTAATAAATTTGTGCAAGTTGCGTCAACCAAACTTGTGCCAGTTGCGTCAAACATACTTGTGCCAGTTGCGTAGAACAAACTTGTGCCAGTTGCGTCAAACAAACTTGTGCCAGTTGCGTAGAAGAACCTTGTGCCAGTTGCGTCAAACTAACTTGTGCCAGTTGCGTCAAACAAACTTGTGCCAGTTGCGTCGAACAAACTTGTGCCAGTTGAGTCAAACAAACTTGTGCCAGTTGAGTCTAACAAACTTGTGCCAGTTGCGTTAAACAAACTTGTGCCAGTTGCATCGAACAAACTTTTACCAGTTGCGTCGAACAAACTTGTGCCAGTTGCGTCGAACAAACTTGCGCCAGTTACGTCAAACAAACTTGTGCCAGTTGTGTTGAACAAACTTCTGCCAGTTGTGTCAAACAAACTTGTGTTAGTTGCGTAGAACAAACTTGTGCCAGTTGCGTCGAACAAACTTGTGTCAGTTGGGTAGAACAAACTTGTGCCAGTTGCGTCAAACAAACATGTCCCAGTTGCGTAGAACAAAGTAGTGCCAGTTGCATAAAACAAACTTGTGCCAGATGCGTAGAACAAACTTGTGCCAGTTGCGTAGAACAAGCTTGTGCCAGTTGCATAGAACAAACTTGTGCCAGTTATGTAGAACAAACTTGTGCCAGTTGCGTCGAACAAACTTGTGCCAGTTGCGTCGAACTAACTTGTGCCAGTTACGGCGAACAAACTTGTGCCAGTTTCGTCGAGAAAACTTGTGCCAGTTGCGTCAAATAAACTTGTGCCAGTTGCGTCAAACAAACTTGTGCCAGTTGCGTCAAACAAACTTGCGCCAGTTACGTCAAACAAACTTGTGCCAGTTGCGTTGAACAAACTTCTGCCAGTTGTGTCAAACAAACTTGTGTCAGTTGCGTAGAACAAACATTTGCCATTTGCGTAGAACAAACTTGTGCCAGTTGTGTCAAACAAACCTGTGCCAGTTGTGTACAACAAACTAGTAAGAGTTGCATAGAACAAACTTGTGCCAGTTGTGTCGAACAAACTTGTGCCAGTTGCGTAGAACAAACTTGTACCAGTTGCGTCAAACAAACTTATGCCAGTTGCATAGAACAAACTAGTGCCAGTTGTATAGAACAAACTTGTCCCAGTTGCGTAGAACAAACTTGTGCCAGTTGCGTTGAACAAACTTGTGCCAGTTGCGTCGAACAAACTTGTGCCAGTTGCGTCGAACAAACTTGTGCCAGTTGCGTCAAACAAACTTGTGCCATTTGCGTCGAACAAACTTGTGCCACTTGCGTCGAACAAACTTGTGCCAGATATGGCGAACAAACTTGTGCAAGTTGCTTCGAGAAAACTTGTGCCAGTTGCGTAAAAAAACTTGTGCCAGTTGCGTCAAACAAACTTGTGCCAGTTGCGTCAAACAAACTTGTGCCTCTTGCGTCAAACAAACTTGTGCCAGTTGCGTCAAACAAACTTGTACCAATTGAGTCGAAAAAACTTGTGCCAGTTACGTCGAACAAACTTGTGCCAGTTGCGTCTAACAAACTTGTGCCAGATGCGTCAAACAAACTTGTGCCAGTTGCGACAAACAAACTTGTGCCAGTTGCGTCAAACAAACTTGTGCCAGTTGCGTAGAACAAACTTGTGCCAGTTGCGTCAAACAAACTTGGGCCAGTTGCGTAGAAGAACCTTGTGCCAGTTGCGTCAAACGAACTTGTGCCAGTTGCGTCAAACAAACTTGTGCCAGTTGTGTCGAACAAACTTGTGCCAGTTGAGTCAAACAAACTTGTGCCAGTTGGGTCGAACAAACTTGTGCCAGTTGCGTTAAACAAACTTGTGCCAGTTGCATCGAACAAAGTTTTGCCAGTTGCGTCGAACAAACTTGTGACAGTTGCGTCGAACAAACTTGCGCCAGTTACATCGAACAAACTTGTGCCAGTTGTGTCGAACAAACTTATGCCAGTTGCATAGAACAAACTAGTGCCAGTTGCATAGAACAAACTTGTCCCAGTTGCGTAGAACAAACTTGTGCCAGTTGCGTCAAACAAACTTGTGCCAGTTGCGTCGAACAAACTTGTGACAGTTGCGTCAAACAAACTTGCGCCATTTGCGTCGAACAAACTTGTGCCAGTTGCGTCGAACAAACTTGTGCCAGAAATGGCGAACAAACTTGTGCCAGTTGCTTCGAGAAAACTTGTGCCAGTTGGGTAAAAAAAAACTTGTGCCAGTTGCGTCAAACAAACTTGTGCCTCTTGCGTCAAACAAACTTGTGCCAGTTGCGTCAAACAAACTTGTACCAATTGAGTCGAAAAAACTTGTGCCTATTACGTCGAACAAACTTGTGCCAGTTGCGTCTAACAAACTTGTGCCAGTTGCGTCAACCAAACTTGTGCCAGTTGAGTCAAACAAACTTGTGCCAGTTGCGTAGAACAAACTTGTGCCAGTTGCGTCAAACAAACTTGTGCCAGTTGCGTAGAAGAACCTTGTGCCAGTTGCGTCAAACGAACTTGTGCCAGTTGCGTCGAACAAACTTGTGCCAGTTGAGTCAAACAAACTTGTGCCAGTTGGGTCTAACAAACTTGTGCCAGTTGCGTTAAACAAACTTGTGCCAGTTGCATCGAACAAACTTTTGCCAGTTGCGTCGAACAAACTTGTGCCAATTGCGTTAAACAAACTTGTGCCAGTTGCATCCAACAAACTTTTCACTGTTGCGTCGAACAAACTTGTGACAGTTGCGTCGAACAAATTTGCGCCAGTTACGTCAAACAAACTTGTGCCAGTTGCGTTGAACAAACTTCTGCCAGTTGTGTCGAACAAAATTATGTCAGTTGGGTAGAACAAACTTGTGTCAGTTGCGTCAAACAAACATGTCCCAGTTGCGTAGAACAAACTAGTGCCAGTTGCATAGAACAAACTTGTGCCAGATGCGTAGAACAAACTTGTGCCAGTTATGTAGAACAAACTTGTGCCACTTGCGTCAAACAAACTTGTGCCAGTTGCGTCGAACAAACTTGTGCCAGTTACGGCGAACAAACTTGTGCCAGTTGCGTCAAATAAACTTGTGCCAGTTGCGTAGAACAAACTTGTGCCAGTTGCGTCAAACAAACTTGTGCCAATTGCGTCAAACAAACTTGTTCCAGTTGCGTTAAACAAACTTGTGCCACTTGAGTCGAAAAAACTTGTGCCAGTTGCGTCAAATAAACTTGTGCCAGTTGCGTCTAACAAACTTGTGCCAGTTGCGTCAAAAAAACTTGTGCCAGTTTGGTCAAACAAACTTGTGCCAGTAGCATCCAACAAACTTCTGCCAGTTGCGTCGAACAAACTTGTGCCAGTTGCGTCAAACAAACTTGTGCCAGTTGCGTAGAACAAACTTGTGCCAGTTGCGTTGAACAACCTTGTGCCAGTTGAGTCGAACAAACTTGTGGTAGTTGGTAGAACAAACTTGTGCCAGTTGCGTCAAACAAACATATGCCAGTTGCTTAAAACAAACTAGTGCCAGTTGCATAGAACACACTTGTGCCAGTTGAGTAGAACAAACTTGTGCCAATTGCATCAAACAAACTTGTGCCAGTTGCGTCGAACAAAATTGTGCCAGTTGTGTCGAAGAAACTTGTGCCAGTTGCGTCAAACAAACTTGTGCCAGTTGCGTCGAACAAACTTGTGACAGTTGCGTCGAACAAACTTGTGCCAGTTACGGTGAACAAACTTGTGCCACTTGCGTCGAGAAAACTTGTGCCAGTTGCGTCAAATAAACTTGTGCCAGTTGCGCCAAACAAACTTGTGCCAGTTACGGCGAACAAACTTGTGCCAGCTGCGTCGAGAAAAGTTGTGGCAGTTGCGTCAAATAAACTTGTGCCAGTTGCGTCAAACAAACTTGTGCCAGTTGCGTCAAACAAACTTGTGCCAGTTGTGACACACAAACTTGTGCTAGTTACGTCAAACAAACTTGTGCAGATTGATTCGAAAAAACTTGTGCCAGTTGCGTTGAACAAACTTGTGCCAGTTGCGTCTAACAAACTTGTGCCAGTTGCGTCAAACAAACTTGTGCCAGTTGCGTCGAACAAACTTGTGCCAGATATGGCGAACAAACTTGTGCCAGTTGCTTCGAGAAAACTTGTGCCAGTGGCGTAAAAAAAACTTGTGCCAGTTGCGTCAAACAAACTTGTGCCAGTTGCGTCAATCAAACTTGTGCCTCTTGCGTCAAACAAACTTGTGCCAGAGGCGTCAAACAAACTTGTACCAATTGAGTCTAAAAAACTTGTGCCTGTTACGTCAAACAAACTTGTGCCAGTTGCGTCTAACAAACTTGTGCCAGTTGCATCAAAAAAAACTTGTGCCAGTTGCGTCAAACATACTTGTGCCAGTTGCGTCAAACAAACTTATGCCAGATGCGTCAAACAAACTTGTGCCAGTTGCGTAGAAGAACCTTGTGCCAGTTGCGTCAAACGAACTTTTGCCAGTTGCGTCAAACAAACTTTTGCCAGTTGCGTCAAACAAACTTTTGCCAGTTGAGTCAAACAAACTTGTGCCAGTTGGGTCGAACAAACTTGTGCCAGTTGCGTTAAACAAACTTGTGCCAGTTGAATCGAACAAACTTTTGCCAGTTGTGTCGAACAAACTTGTGCCAGTTGCGTCGAACAAACTTGCGCCAGTTACGTCAAACAAACTTGTGCCAGTTGCGTTGAACAAACTTCTGCCAGTTGTGTCAAACAAACTTGTGTCAGTTGCGTAGAACAAACATTTGCCATTTGCGTAGCACAAACTTGTGCCAGTTGTGTCAAACAAACCTGTGCCAGTTGTGTACAACAAACTAGAAAGAGTTGCGTAGAACAAACTTGTGCCAGTTGTGTCGAACAAACTTATGCCAGTTGCGTAGAACAAACTTTTACCAGTTGCGTCAAACAAACTTATGCCAGTTGCATAGAACAAACTAGTGCCAGTTGCATAGAACAAACTTGTGCCAGTTGCGTAGAACAAACTTGTGCCAGTTGCGTCAAACAAACTTGTGCCAGTTGCATCGAACAAACTTGTGCCAGTTGCATCGAAGAAACTTGTGCCAGTTACGTCAAACAAACTTGTGCCATTTGCGTTGAACAAACTTGTGCCAGTTGCGTCGAACAAACTTGTGCCAGATGTGGTGAACAAACTTGTGCCAGTTGCTTCGAGAAAACTTGTGCCAGTTGCGTAGAACAACCTTGTGCCAGTTGAGTCGAACAAACTTGTGCTAGTTGGTAGAACAAACTTGTGCCAGTTGCGTCAAACAAACTTACGCCAGTTGCGTAAAACAAACTAGTGCCAGTTGCACAGAACAAACTTGTGCCAGTTGAGTAGAACAAACTTGTGCCAATTGCATCAAACAAACTTGTGCCAGTTGCGTCGAACAAACTTGTGCCAGTTGCGTCGAAGAAACTTGTGCCAGTTGCGTCACACAAACTTGTGCCAGTTGCGTCGAACAAACTTGTGCCAGTTGCGTCAAACAAACTTGTGCCAGTTGCGTCGAACAAACTTGTGCCACTTGCGTCGAAAAAAATGTGCCAGTTACGGCAAACAAACTTGTGCCACTTGCGTCGAGAAAACTTGTGCCAGTTGCGTCAAATAAACTTGTGCCAGTTGCGTCAAACAAACTTGTGCCAGTTACGGCGAACAAACTTGTGCCAGTTGCGTCGAGAAAAGTTGTGCCAGTTGCGTCAAATAAACTTGTGCCAGTTGCGTCAAACAAACTTGTGCCAGTTGCGTCAAACAAACTTGTGCCAGTTGCGTCAAACAAACTTGTGCCAGTTGCGTCAAACAAACTTGTGCCAATTGATTCGAAAAAACTTGTGCCAGTTGCATTGAACAAACTTGTGCCAGTTGCGTCAAACAAACTTGTGCCAGTTGCGTCAAACAAACTTGTGCCAGTTGCGTCAAACAAACTTGTGCCAGATATGGCAAACAAACTTGCGCCAGTTGCTTCGAGAAAACTTGTGCCAGTCGCGTAAAAAAAAACTTATGCCAGTTGCGTCAAACAAACTTGTGCCAGTTGCGTCAAACAAACTTGTGCCTCTTGTGTCAAAAAAACTTGTGCCAGTTGCATCAAACAAACTTGTACCAATTGAGTCGAAAAAACTTGTGCCTGTTACGTCGAACAAACTTGTGCCAGTTGTGTCTAACAAACTTGTGCCAGTTGCGTCGAACAAACTTGTGCCAGTTGCGTCAAACGAACTTGTGCCAGTTGCGTAGAACAAACTTGTGCCAGTTGCTTAGAAGAACCTTGTGCCAGTTGCGTCAAACAAACTTGTGCCAGTTGCGTCAAACAAACTTGTGCCAGTTGCGTTAAAAAAACTTGTGCCAGTTGCATCGAACAAACTTTTGCCAGTTGCGTCGAACAAACTTGTACCAGTTGCGTCGAAAAATCTTGCGCCAATTGTGTCAAACAAACTTGTGTCAGTTGCGTAGAACAAACTTGTGCCAGTTGCGTCGAACAAACTTTTGTTAGTTGGGTAGAACAAATTTGTGCCAGTTCCGTCAAACAAACTTGTGCCAGTTGCGTAGAACAAACTTGTGCCAGATGCGTAGAACAAACTTGTGCCAGTTGCATAGAACAAACTTGTGCCAGATGCGTAGAACAAACTTGTGCCAGTTGCGTAGAACAAACTTGTGCCAGATGCGTAGAACAAACTTGTGCCAGTTGCATAGAACAAACTTGTGCCAGTTGCGTAGAACAAACTTGTGCCAGTTGCATAGAACAAACTTGTGCCAGATGCGTAGAACAAACTTGTGCCAGTTGCGTAGAACAAACTTGTGCCAGTTGCATAGAACAAACTTGTGTCAGTTATGTAGAACAAACTTGTGCCATTTACGTCAAACAAACTTGTGCCAGTTGCGTCTAACAAACTTATGCCAGGTACGGCTAAACAAACTTATGCCAGTTACATCGAGAAAACTTGTGCTAGTTGCGTCAAATAAACTTGTGCCAGTTGCGTCAAACAAACTTGTGCCAGTTGCGTCAAACAAACTTGTGCCAGTTGCGTCAAACAAACTTGTTCCAGTTGCGTCAAACAAACTTATTCCAGTTGCGTCAAGCAAACTTGTGCCAATTGAGTCGAAAAAAACTTGTGCTCGTTGCGTCGAACAAACTTGTGCCAGTTGCGTCTAACAAACTTGTGCCAGTTGCGTCAAAAAAACTTGGGCCAGTTTCGTCGAACAAACTTGTGTCAGTGGCATCCAACAAACTTGTGCCAGTTGCGTAGAACAAACTTGTGCCAGTTGCGTCAAACAGACTTGTGCCAGTTGCGTAGAACAAACTTGTGCCAGTTGCGTAGAACAACCTTGTGCCAGTTGCGTCGAGCAAACTTGTGCTAGTTTGTAGAAAAAACTTGTGCCAGTTGCGTCAAACAAACTTATGCCAGTTGCCTAAAACAAACTAGTGCCAGTTGCATAGAACAAACTTGTTTCAGTTGAGTAGAACAAACTTGTGCCAATTGCGTCAAACAAACTTGTGCCAGTTCGTCGAACAAACTTATGCCAGTTGCGTCGAAGAAATTTTTGCCAGTTCCGTCAAACAAACTTGTGCCAGTTGCGTCGAAGAAACTTGTGCCAGTTGCGTCGAACAAACTTGTGCCAGTTACTTCGAACCAACTTGTGCCACTTGCGTCGAGAAAACTTGTGAAAGTTGCGTCAAATAAACTTGTGCCAGTTGCGTCAAACAAACTAGTGCCAGTTACGGTGAACAAACTTGTGCCAGTTGCGACGAGAAAAGTTGTGCCAGTTACGTCAAATAAACTTGTGCCAGTTGCGTCAAACAAACTTGTGCCAGTTGCGTCAAACAAACTTGTGCCAGTTGCGTCAAACAAACTTGTGCCTGTTGCGTCAAACAAACTTGTGCCAATTGATTAAAAAAAATTTGTGCCAGTTGCGTTGAACAAACTTGTGTCAGTTGCGTCTAACAAACTTGTGCCAGTTGCGTCAAACAAACTTGTGCCAGTTGCGTTGAACAAACTTGTGCCAGTTGCATCGAACACATTTCTGCCAGTTGCATAGAACAAACTTGTGCCAGTTGCATCAAACAAACTTGTGCCAGTTGCATAGAACAAACTTGTACATGTTGCGTAGAACAACCTTGTGCCAGTTGCGTCAAACAAACTTGTGCCAGTTGTGTCAAACAAACTTGTGCCAGTTGGTTCGAACAAACTTGTGCCAGTTACGTTAAACAAATTTGTTCCAGTTGCGTCGAACAAACTTGTGACAGTTGCGTCAAACAAACTTGTGCCAGTTGCATAGAACAAACTTGCGCCGGTTCCGTCGCACAAACTTGTGCCAGTTGCTTAGAACAAATTTGTGCCAGTTGTGTCAAACAAACTTGTGCCAGTTGCATCAAACAAACTTGTGCCAGTTGCGTCGAACAAACTTGTGCCAGTTGGGTAGAACAAACATGTGCCAGTTGTGTCAAACAAATTTTCTGCCAGTTGCGTACAACACACTAGTGCCAGTTGCATAGAACAAACTTGTGCCATATGCGTAGAACAAACATTTGCCATTTGCGTAGAACAGACTCGTGCCAGTTGTGTCCAACAAATTTGTGCCAGTTGCGTAGAACACACTAGTGCCAGTTGCTTAGAACAAACTTGTGCCATATGTGTAGAACAAACATTTGCCATTTGCGTAGAACAAACTTGTGCCAGGTGTGTCAAACAAACCTGTGCCAGTTGTGTACAACAAACTAGTAAGAGTTGCGTAGAACAAACTTGTGCCAGTTGTGTCGAACAAACTTGTGCCAGTTGCATAGAACAAACTTGTACCAGTTGCGTCAAACAAACTTATGCCAGTTGCATAGAACAAACTAGTGCCAGTTGCATAGAACAAACTTGTCCCAGTTGCATAGAACAAACTTGTGCCAGTTGCGTCAAACAAACTTGTGCCAGTTGCGTCGAACAAACTTGTGCCAGTTGCGTCGAAGAAACTTGTGACAGTTGCGTCAAACAAACTTGTGCCATTTGCGTCGAACAAACTTGTGCCATTTGCGTCGAACAAACTTGTGCCAGTTGCGTCAAACAAACTTGTGCCAGATATGGCGAACAAACTTCTGCCAGTTGCTTCGAGAAAACTTGTGCCAGTTGCGTAAAAAAAAACTTGTGCCAGTTGCATCAAAAAAACTTGTGCCAGTTGCGTCAAACAAACTTGTGCCTCTTGCGTCAAACAAACTTGTGCCAGTTGCGTCAAACAACCTTGTACCAATTGAGTCGAAAAAACTTGTGCCTGTTACGTCGAACAAACTTGTGCCAGTTGCGTCTAACAAACTTGTGCCAGTTGCGTCAAACAAACTTGTGCCAGTTGCGTCAAACAAACTTGTGCCAGTTGCGTAGAACAAACTTGTGCCAGTTGCGTCAAACAAACTTGTGCCAGTTGCGTAGAAGAACCTTGTGCCAGTTGCGTCAAACGAACTTGTGCCAGTTGCGTCAAACAAACTTGTGCCAGTTGCGTCGAACAAACTTGTGCCAGTTGAGTTAAACAATCTTGTGCCAGTTGGGTCGAACAAACTTGTGCCAGTTGCGTTAAACAAACTTGTTCCAGTTGCATCGAACAAACTTTTGCCAGTTGCGTCGAACAAACTTGTGACAGTTGCGTCGAACAAACTTGCGCCAGTTACGTCAAACAAACTTGTGCCAGTTGCGTTGAACAAACTTCTGCCAGTTGGGTCAAACAAACTTATGTCAGTTGCGTAGAACAAACTTGTGCCAGTTGCGTCGAACAAACTTGTGTCGGTTGGGTAGAACAAACTTGTGCCAGTTGCGTCAAACAAACATGTCCCAGTTGCGTAGAACAAACTAGTGCCAGTTGCATAGAACAAACTTGTGCCAGATGCGTAGAACAAACTTGTGCCAGTTGCGTAGAACAAACTTGTGCCAGTTGCATAGAACAAACTTGTGCCAGTTATGTAGAACAAACTTGTGCCAGTTGCGTCGAACAAACTTGTGCCAGTTGCGTCGAACAAACTTGTGCCAGTTACGGCGAACAAACTTGTGCCAGTTTCGTCTAGAAAACTTGTGCCAGTTGCGTCAAATAAACTTGTGCCAGTTGCATCAAACAAACTTGTGCCAGTTGCGTCAAACAAACTTGTGCCAGTTGCGTCGAACAAACTTGTGCCAGTTACGGCAAACAAACTTGTGTCAGTTTCGTCGAGAAAACTTATGCCAGTTGCGTCAAATAAACTTGTGCCAGTTGCGTCAAACAAACTTGTGCCAGTTGCGTCAAACAAACTTTTGCCAGTTGCGTCAAACAAACTTGTTCCAGTTGCGTCAAACAAACTTGTGCTACTTAAGTCGAAAAAATTTGTGCCAGTTGCGTCGAACAAACTTGTGCCAGTTGCGTCTAACGAACTTGTGCCAGTTGCGTCAAAAAAACTTGTGACAGTTTCGTCAAACAAATTTGTGCCAGTGGCATCCAACAAACTTGTGCCAGTTGCGTTGAACAAACTTGTGCCAGTTGCGTCAAACAAACTTGTGCCAGTTGCGTAGAACAAACTTGTGCCAGTTGCGTAGAACAACCTTGTGCCAGTTGAGTCGAACAAACTTGTGCTAGTTGGTAGAACGAACTTGTGCCATTTGCGTCAAACAAACTTATGCCAGTTGCATAAAACAAACTAGTGCCAGTTGCATAGAACACACTTGTGCCAGTTGAGTAGAACAAACTTGTGCCAGTTGCATCAAACAAACTTGTGCCAGTTGCGTCAAACAAACTTGTGCCAGTTCCGTCGAAGAAACTTGTGCCAGTTGCGTCAAAACAAACTTGTGCCAGTTGCGTCGAACAAACTTGTGCCAGTTGCATCGAACAAACTTGTGCCAGTTACGGCGAACAAACTTGTGCCACTTGCGTCGAGAAAACTTGTGCCAGTTGCGTCAAATAAACTTGTGCCAGTTGCGTCAAACAAACTTGTGCCAGTTACGGCGAACAAACTTGTGCCACTTGCGTCGAGAAAACTTGTGCCAGTTGCGTCAAATAAACTTTCATTAAACAAACTTGTGCCAGTTGCGTCAAACAAACTTGTGCCAGTTGCGTCAAACAAACTTGTGCCAGTTGCGTCAAACAAACTTGTGCCAATTGATTCGAAAAAACTTGTGCCAGTTGCGTTGAACAAACTTGTGCCAGTTGCGTTGAACAAACTTGTGCCAGTTGCATCTAACAAACTTGTGCCAGTTGCATCAAACAAACTTGTGCCAGTTGCGTCGAACAAACTTGTGCCATATATGGCGAACAAACTTGTGCCAGTTGCTTCGAGAAAACTTGTGCCAGTTGCGTAAAAAAAACTTGTGCCAGTTGCGTCAAACAAACTTGTGCCAGTTGCGTCAAACAAACTTGTGCCTCTTGCGTCAAACAAACTTGTGCCAGTTGCGTCAAACAAACTTGTACCAATTGAGTCGAAAAAACTTGTGCCCGTTACGTCGAACAAACTTGTGCTAGTTGCGTCTAACAAACTTGTGCCAGTTGCGTTAAAAAAAACTTGTGCCAGTTGCGTCAAACAAACTTGTGCCAGTTGCGCAAACAAACTAGTGCCAGTTGCGTAGAACAAACTTGTGCCAGTTGCGTCAAACAAACTTGTGCCTGTTGCGTAGAAGAACATTGTGCCAGTTGCGTCAAACGAACTTGTGCCAGTTGCGTCAAACAAACTTTTCCCAGTTGCATCAAAGAAACTTGTGCAAGTTGAGTCAGACAAACTTGTGCCAGTTGGGTCGAACAAACTTGTGCCAGTTGCGTTAAACAAACTTTTGCCAGTTGCATCGAACAAACTTTTGCCAGTTGTGTCGAACAAACTTGTGCCAGTTACGTCAAACAAACTTGTGCCAGTTGCGTTGATCAAACTTCTGCCAGTTGTGTCAAACAAACTTGTGTCAGTTGCATAGAACAAACATTTGCCATTTGCGTAAAACAAACTTGTGCCAGTTGTGTCAAAAAAACCTGTGCCAGTTGTGTACAACAGACTAGTAAGAGTTGCGTAGAACAAACTTGTGCCAGTTGTGTCAAACAAACTTGTGCCAGTTGCGTAGAACAAACTTGTACCAGTTGCATCAAACAAACTTATGCCAGTTGCATATAACAAACTAGTGCCAGTTGCATAGAACAAACTTGTCCCAGTTGCGTAGAACAAACTTGTGCCAGTTGCGTCAAACAAACTTGTGCCAGTTGCGTCGAACAAACTTGTGCCAGTTGCGTCGAAGAAACTTGTGCCAGTTGCGTCAAACAAATTTGTGCCATTTGCGTCGAACAAACTTGTGCCAGTTGCGTCGAACAAACTTGTGCCAGATATGGCAAACAAACTTGTGCCAGTTGCTTCGAGAAAACTTGTGCCAGTTGCGTAAAAAAAAAGTTGTGCCAGTTGCGTCAAAAAAACTTGTGCCAGTTGCGTCAAACAAACTTGTGCCTCTCGCGTCAAACAAACTTGTGCCAGTTGCGTCAAACAAACTTGTACCAATTGAGTCAAAAAAACTTGTGCCTGTTACGTCGAACAAACTTGTGCCAGTTGCGTCTAACAAACTTGTGCCAGTTGCGTCAAACAGACTTGTGCCAGTTGCGCCAAACAAACTTGTGCCAGTTGCGTCAAACAAACTTGTGCCAGTTGCGTAGAACAAACTTGTGCCAGTTGCGTCAAACAAACTTGTGCCAGTTGCGTAGAAGAACCTTGTGCCAGTTGTGTCAAACGAACTTGTGCCAGTTGCGTCAAACAAACTTGTGCCAGTTGCCTCGAAGAAACTTGTGCCAGTTGAGTCAAACAAACTTGTGCGAGGTTGCGTTAAACAAACTTGTGCCATTTGCATCGAACAAACTTGTGCCAGTTGCGTCGAACAAACTTGTGCCTGTTGCGTCAAACAAACTTGCGCCAGTTACGTCAAAGAAACTTGTGCCAGTTGCGTTGAACAAACTTCTGCCAGTTGTGTCAAACAAATTTGTGACAGTTGTGTAGAACAAACTTGTGCTAGTTGCGTCGAACAAACTTGTGTCAGTTGGGTAGAACAAACTTGTGCCAGTTGCGTCAAACAAATATGTCCCAGTTGCGTAGAACAAACTAGTGCCAGTTGCATAGAACAAACTTGTGCCAGATGCGTAGAACAAACTTGTGCCAGTTGCGTAGAACAAACTTGTGCCAGTTGCATAGAACAAACTTGTGCCAGTTATGTAGAACAAACTTGTGCCAGTTGCATCGAACAAACTTGTGCCAGTTGCTTCGAACAAACTTGTGCCAGTTACGGCGAACAAACTTGTGCCAGTTTCGTCGAGAAAACTTGTGCCAGTTGCGTCAATTAAACTTGTGCCAGTTGCGTCAAACAAACTTGTGCCAGTAGCGTCAAACAAACTTGTGCCAGTTGCGTCAAACAAACTTGTTCCAGTTGCGTCAAACAAACTTGTGCCAATTGAGTCGAAAAAACTTGTGCCAGTTGCGTCGAACAAACTTGTGCTAGTTGCGTCTCACAAACTTGTGCCACTTGCGTCAAAAAAACTTGAGCCAGTTGCGTCAAACAAACTTGTGCCAATTCAGTCGAAAAAACTTGTGCCAGTTGCACCGAACGAACTTGTGCCAGTTGCGTCAAAAAAACTTGTGCTAGTTGCGTCGAACAAACTTGTGGCAGTTGCATCGAACAAACTTGTGCCAGTTGCGTAGAACAAACTTGTGCCAGTTGCGTAGAACAAACTTGTGCCAGTTGCATAGAACAAACTTGTGCCAGTTGCGTAGAACAACATTGTGCAGTTGCGTCGAACAAACTTGTGCCAGTTGCGTCGAACAAACTTGTGCCAGTTGCGTCGAACAAACTTGTGCCAGTTGCGTAGAACAAACTTGTGTCAGTTGCGTCAAACAAACTTGTGCCAGTTGCGTCAAACAAACTTGTGCCAATTGAGTCGAAAAAACTTGTGCCAGTTGCGTCGAACAAACTTGTGCCAGTTGCGTCTAACAAACTTGTGCCAGTTGCGTCAAACAAACTTGTGCCGGTTGCGTCGAACAAACTTATGGCAGTTGCATCGAACAAACTTGTGCCAGTTGCGTAGAACAAACTTGTGCCAGTTGCGTAGAACAAACTTGTGCCAGTTGCGTAGAACAACCTTGTGCTAGTTGCGTCAAACAAACTTGTGCCAGTGGCGTCAAACAAACTTGTCCCAGTTGTGTCAAACAAACTTGTGCCAGTTGGTTCGAACAAACTTGTGCCAGTTGCGTCCAACAAACTTGTACCAGTTGCGTCAAACAAACTTGTGCCAGTTGCGTCGAACAAACTTGTGCCAGTTGCGTAGAACAAACTTGTGCCAGTTGCGTCAAACAAACTTATGCCAGTTGCGTCAAACAAACTAGTGCCAGTTGCATAGAACAAACTTTTGCCAGTTGCGTAGAACAAACTTGTGCCAGTTGTGTCAAACAAACTTGTGCCAGTTGCGTCGAAGAAACTTGTGCCAGTTGCGTCGAAGAAACTTGTGCCAGTTGTGTCAAACAAACATGTGCCAGTTGCGTCGAACAAACTTGTGCCAGTTGAGTCGAACAAACTTGTACCAGTTGAGTCGAACAAACTTGTGCTAGTTGGTAGAACAAACTTATGCCAGTTGCGTCAAACAAACTTGTGCCAGTTGCGTCAAACAAACTTGTATCAATTGAGTCGAAAAAACTTGTGCCTGTTACGTCGAACAAACAGGTGCAAAGTGCGTCTAACAAACTTGTGCCAGTTGCGTCAAACAAACTTGTGCCTGTTGCATCAAACAAACTTGTGCCAGTTGCGTCAAACAAACTTGTGCCAGTTGCGTCAAGCAAACTTGTGCCAGTTGCGTAGAAGAACCTTGTGCCAGTTGTGTCAAACGAACTTGTGCCAGTTGCGTCAAACAAACTTGTGCCAGTTGAGTCAAACAAACTTGTGCCAGTTGAGTCAAACAAACTTGTGCCAGTTGGGTCGAACAAACTTATGCCAGTTGCGTTAAACAAACTTGTGCCAGTTGCACCGAACAAACTTTTGCCAGTTGCATCGAACAAACTTGTGCCAGTTGCGTCAAATAAACTTGTGCCAGTTGCGTCAAACAAACTTGTGCCAGTTGCGTCAAACAAACTTGTGCCAGTTGCGTCAAACAAAATTGTTCCAGTTGCGTCAAACAAACTTGTGCCAATTGAGTCGAAAAAACTTGTGCCAGTTGCGTCGAACAAACTTGTGCCAGTTGCGTCTAACAAACTTGTGCCAGTTGCGTCAAAAAAACTTGTGCCAGTTGGGTCGAACAAACTTGTGCCAGTTGGGTCGAACAAACTTATGCCAGTTGCGTCGAACAAACTTGTGCCAGTTGCGTCGAACAAACTTGTGCCAGTTACGTCAAACAAACTTGTGCCAGTTGCGTTGAACAAACTTGTGCCAGTTGTGTCAAACAAACTTGTGTCAGTTGCGTAGAACAAACTTCTGCCAGTTGCGTCGAACAAACTTGTGTCAGTTGGGTAGAACAAACTTGTGCCAGTTGCGTCAAACAAACATGTCCCAGTTGCATAGAACAAACTAGTTCCAGTTGCATAAAACAAACTTGTGCCATATGCATAGAACAAACTTGTGCCAGTTGCGTAGAACAAAAATGTGCCAATTGTGTCAAACAAACTTGTGCCAATTGAGTCGAAAAAACTTGTGCCAGTTGCGTCGAACAAACTTGTGCCAGTTGCGTCGAACAAACTTGTGCCAGTTGCGTCAAACAAACTTGTGCCAGTTTCGTAGAGAAAACTTGTGCCAGTTGCGTCAAACAAACTTGTGCCAGTTGCGTCAAACAAACTTGTGCCAGTTGCGTCAAACAAACTTGTGCCAGTTGCGTCAAACAAACTTGTTCCAGTTGCGTCAAACAAACTTGTGCCAATTGAGTCGAAAAAACTTGTGCCAGTTGCGTCGAACAAACTTGTGCCAGTTGCGTCTCACAAACTTGTGCCACTTGCGTCAAAAAAACTTGGGCCAGTTGCGTCAAACAAACTTGTGCCAATTGAGTCGAAAAAACTTGTGCCAGTTGCGTCGAACAAACTTGTGCCAGTTGGGTCAAAAAAACTTGTGCTAGTTGCGTCGAACAAACTTGTGCCAGTTACGTAGAACAGAATTGTGCCAGTTGTGTCAGACAAACTTGTGCCAGTTGCGTAGAACAAACTTGTGCCAGTTGCATAGAACAAACTTGTGCCAGTTGCGTAGAACAACATTGTGCAGTTGCGTCGAACAAACTTGTGACAGTAGCGTCGAACAAACTTGTGCCAGTTGCGTCGAACAAACTTGTGCCAGTTGCATCGAACAAATTTGTGCCAGTTGCGAAGAACAAACTTGTGTCAGTTGCGTCAATCAAACTTGTGCCAGTTGCGTCAAACAAACTTGTGCCAATTGAGTCGAAAAAACTTGTGCCAGTTGCGTCGAACAAACTTGTGCCAGTTGCGTCTAACAAACTTGTGCCAGTGGCGTCAAACAAACTTGTGCTGGTTGCGTCGAACAAACTTGTGGCAGTTGCATCGAACAAACTTGTGCCAGTTGCGTAGAAGAAACTTGTGCCAGTTGCGTCGAACAAACTTGTGCCAGTTGCATAGAACAACCTTGTGCTAGTTGCGTCAAACAAACTTGTGCCAGTTGCGCCAAACAAACTTGTCCCAGTTGTGTCAAACAAACTTGTGCCAGTTGGTTTGAACAAACTTGTGCCAGTTGTGTCCAACAAACTTGTACCAGTTGCGTCAAACAAACTTGTGCCAGTTGCGTAGAACAAACTTGTGCCACTTGTGTAGAACAAACTTGTGTCAGTTGCGTCAAACAAACTTATGCCAGTTGCGTCAAACAATCTAGTGCCAGTTGCATAGAACAAACTTTTGCCAGTTGCGTAGAACAAACTTGTGCCAGTTGCGTCAAACAAACTTGTGCCAGTTGCGTCGAAGAAACTTGTGCCAGTTGCGTCAAACAAACATGTGCCAGTTGCGTCGAACAAACTTGTGCCAGTTGCGTCGAACAAACTTGTGCCAGATATGGCGAACAAACTTGTGCAAGCTGCGTCGAGAAAACTTGTGCCAGTTGCGTCAAAAAAAACTTGTGCCAGTTGCGTCAAACAAACTTGTGAAAGTTGCGTCAAACAAACTTGTACCTCTTGCGTTAAACAAACTTGTGCCAATTGAGTCGAAAAAATTTGTGCCAGTTGCATCGAACAAACTTGTGCCAGTTGCGTCAAACAAACTTGTGCCAGTTGCGTAGAACAAACTTGTGCCAGTTGCGTCAAACAAACTTGTGTCAGTTGCGTAGAAGAACCTTGTGCCAGTTGAGTCAAACGAACTTGTGCCAGTTGCGTCAAACAAACTTGTGCCAGTTGCGTCGAACAAACTTGTGCCAGTTGAGTCAAACAAACTTGTGCCAGTTGGGTCGAACAAACTTGTGCCAGTTGCGTTAAACAAACTTGTGCCAGTTGCATCGAACAAACTTTTGCCAGTTGCGTCGAACAAACTTGCGCCAGTTACGTCAAACAAACTTGTGCCAGTTGCGTTGAACAAACTTCTGCCAGTTGTGTCAAACAAACTTGCGTCAGTTGCATAGAACAAACTTGTGCCAGTTGCGTCGAACAAACTTGTGTCAGTTGGGTAGAACAAACTTGTGCCAGTTGCATAGAACAAACTTGTGCCAGATGCGTAGAACAAACTTGTGCCAGTTGCGTAGAACAAACTTGTGCCAGTTGCATAGAACAAACTTGTGCCAGTTATGTAGAACAAACTTGTGCCAGTTGCGTCGAACAAACTTGTGCCAGTTGCGTCGAACAAACTTGTGCCAGTTACGGCGAACAAACTTGGGCCAGTTTCGTCGAGAAAACTTGTGCCAGTTGCGTCAAATAAACTTGTGCCAGTTGCGTCAAACAAACTTGTGTCAGTTGCGTCAAACAAACTTGTGCCAGTTGCGTCAAACAAACTTGTTCCAGTTGCGTCAAACAAACTTTTGCCAATTGAGTCGAAAAAAATTGTGCCAGTTGCGTCGAACAAACTTGTGCCAGTTGCGTCTAACAAACTTGTGCCAGTTGCGTCAAAAAAACTTGGGCCAGTTTCGTCAAACAAACTTGTGCTAGTGGCATCCAACAAACTTGTGCCAGTTGCGTCGAACAAACTTGTGCCAGTTGCGTCAAACAATCTTGTGCCAGTTGCGTAGAACAAACTTGTGCCAGTTGCGTAGAACAACCTTGTGCCAGTTGAGTCGAACAAACTTGTGCTAGTTGGTAGAACAAACTTGTGCCAGTTGCGTCAAACAAACTTGTGCCAGTTGCGTCAAACAAACTTGTATCAATTGAGTCGAAAAAACTTGAGCCTTTTACGTCGAACAAACATGTGCCAGGTGCGTCTAACAAACTTGTGCCACTTTCGTCAAACAAACTTGTGCCAGTTGCGTCAAACAAACTTGTGCCAGTTGCGTCAAACAAACTTGTGCCAGTTGCGTCAAGCATACTTGTGCCAGTTGCGTAGAAGAACCTTGTGCCAGTTGCGTCAAACGAACTTGTGCCAGTTGCGTCAAACAAACTTGTGCCAGTTGAGTCAAACAAACTTGTGCCAGTTGAGTCAAACAAACTTGTGCCAGTTGGGTCGAACAATCTTATGCCAATTGCGTTAAACAAACTTGTGCCAGTTGCACCGAACAAACTTTTGCCAGTTGCATCGAACAAACTTGTGCCAGTTGCATCAAATAAACTTGTGCCAGTTGCGTCAAACAAACTTGTGCCAGTTGCGTCAAACAAACTTGTGCCAGTTGCGTCAAACAAACTTGTTCCAGTTGCGTCAAACAAACTTGTGCCAATTGAGTCGAAAAAACTTGTGTCAGTTGCGTCGAACAAACTTCTGCCAGTTGCGTCTAACAAACTTGTGCCAGTTGCGTCAAAAAAACTTGTGCCAGTTGGGTCGAACAAACTTGTGCCAGTTGGGTCGAACAAACTTATGCCAGTTGCGTCGAACAAACTTGTACCAGTTGCGTCGAACAAACTTGTGCCAGTTACGTCAAACAAACTTGTGCCAGTTGCGTTGAACAAACTTCTGCCAGTTGTGTCAAACAAACTTTTGTCAGTTGCGTAGAACAAACTTGTGCCAGTTGCGTCGAAAAAACTTGTGTCAGTTGGGTAGAACAAACTTGTGCCAGTTGCGTCAAACAAACATGTCCCAGTTGCGTAGAACAAACTAGTGCCAGTTGCATAGAACAAACTTGTGCCATATGCATAGAACAAACTTGTGCCAGTTGCGTAGAAAAACTTGTGCCAATTGCGTCAAACAAACTTGTGCCAATTGAGTCGAAAAAACTTGTGCCAGTTGCGTCGAACAAACTTGTGCCAGTTGCGTCGAACAAACTTGTGCCAGTTTCGTCAAACAAACTTGTGCCAGTTTCGTCGAGAAAACTTGTGCCAGTTGCGTCAAATAAACTTGTGCCAGTTGCGTCAAACAAACTTGTGCCAGTTGCGTCAAACAAACTTGTGCCAGTTGCGTCAAACAAACTTGTTCCAGTTGCGTCAAACAAACTTGTGCCAATTGAGTCGAAAAAACTTGTGCCAGTTGCGTCGAACAAACTTGTGCCAGTTGCGTCTAACAAACTTGTGCCAGTTGCGTCGAACAAACTTGTGCCAGTTGCGTCGAACAAACTTGTGCCAGTTGCGTAGAACAAACTTGTGCCAGTTGCGTAGAACAACCTTGTGCCAGTTGAGTCGACCAAACTTGTGCTAGTTGGTAGAACAAACTTGTGCCAGTTGCGTCAAACAAACTTATGCCAGTTGCATAAAACAAACTAGTGCCAGTTGCATAGAAAAAACTTGTGCCAGTTGAGTAGAACAAACTTGTGCCAATTGCATCAAACAAACTTGTGCCAGTTGCGTCGAACAAACTTGTGCCAGTTGCGTCGAACAAACTTGTGCCAGTTGCGTCAAACAAACTTGTGCCAGTTGCGTCGAACAAACTTGTGCCAGTTGCGTCTAACAAACTTGTGTCAGTTAGGGCGAACAAACTTATGCCACTTGCGTCTAGAAAACTTTTGCCAGTTGCGTCAAATAAACTTGTGCCAGTTACAGCGAACCAACTTGTGCCAGTTGCGTCGAGAAAAGTTGTGCCACTTGCGTCAAATAAACTTGTGCCAGTTGCGTCAAACAAACTTCTGCCAGTTGCGTCAAACAAACTTGTGCCAGTTGCGTCAAACAAACTTGTGCCAGTTGCATCAAACAAACTTGTGCCAATTGATTCGAAAAAACTTGTGCCAGTTGCGTTGAACAAACTTGTGCCAGTTGCGGCTAACAAACTTGTGCCAGTTGCGTCAAACAAACTTGTGCCAGTTGCGTCGAACAAACTTGTGCCAGTTGCATCGAACAAACTTGTGCCAGTTGCATAGAACAAACTTGTACCAGTTGCGTCAAACAAACTTGTGCTAGTTGCGTAGAACAAACTTGTACATGTTGCGTAGAACAACCTTGTGCCAGTTGCGTCAAACAAACTTGTGCCAGTTGCCTCAAACAAACTTGTGCCAGTTGCGTCGAACAAACTTGTGCCAGTTGTGTGAAACAAACTTGTGCCAGTTGGGTCGAACAAACTTGTGCCAGTTACGTTAAACAAACTTTTACCAGTTGGGTCGTACAAATTTGTGCCAGTTGTGTCGAAAAAAGTTGTGACAGTTGCGTCGAACAAACTTGCGCCAGTTCCGTCGAACAAACTTGTGCCAGTTGCTTAGAACAAACTTGTGCCAGTTGTGTCAAACAAACTTTTGCCAGATGTGTAGAACAAACTTGTGCCAGTTGCGTCGAACAAACTTGTGCCAGCTGGGTAGAACAAACATGTGCCAATTGCGTCAAACAAATTTGAACCAGTTGCGTAGAACAAACTAGTGCCAGTTGCATAGAACAAAATTGTGTCAGATGCGTAGAACAAACTTTTGCCATTTGCGTAGAACAAACTTGTGCCAGTTGTGTCAAACAAACTTGTGCCAGTTGTGTACAACAAACTTGTGCCAGTTATGTAGAACAAACTTGTGCCTGTTGCATCAAACAAACTTGTGCCAGTTGCGTCAAACAAACTTGTGCCAGTTGCATAGTACAAACTTGAGCCAGTTGCATAGAACAACCTTGTGCCAGTTGCGTCAAACAAACTTGTGCCAGTAGCGTCAAACAAACTTGTGCCAGTTGCGTCAAACAAACTTGTGCCACTTGCGTCGAACAAACTTGTGCCAGTTGCGTCGAACAAACTTGTGCCAGTTGCGTCCAACAAACTTGTGCCAGTTGTGTCAAACAAACTTGTGCCAGTTGCGTCAAAAAAACTTGTGCCAGTTGCGTCAAAAAAACTTTGGCCAGTTGCGTCAATCAAACTTGTGCCAGTTGCATCGAACAAACTTGTGCCAGTTGCGTAGAAAAAATTGTGCCAGTTGCGTCAAACAAACTTGTGCCAGTTGCGTAGAACAAACTTGTGCCAGTTGCGTAGAACAACCTTGTGCCAGTTGCGTCAAACAAACTTGTGCCAGTTGCGTCAAACAAACTTGTGCCAGTTGCGTCGAACAAACTTGTGCCAGTTGTGTCAAACAAACTTGTGCAAGTTGCGTCAAACAAACTTGTGCCAGTTGCATCCAACAAACTTGTACCAGTTGTGTCAAACAAACTTGTACCAGTTGCGTCGAACAAACTAGTGTCAGTTGCGTAGAACAAACTTGTGCCAGTTGCCTCAAACAAACTTATGCCAGTTGCCTAGAACAAATATGTGCCAGTTGCGTAGAACAACATTGTGCAGTTGCGTCGAACAAACTTGTGACAGTAGCGTCGAACAAACTTGTGCCAGTTGCGTCAAACAAACTTGTGCCAGTTGCGTCGAACAAACTTTTGCCAGTTGCGTCGAACAAACTTGTGTCAGTTGCGTCAAACAAACTTGTGCCAATTGAGTCGAAAAAACTTGTGCCAGTTGCGTCGAACAAACTTGTGCCAGTTGCGTCTAACAAACTTGTGCCAGTTGCGTCAAACAAACTTGTGCCAGTTGCGTCGAACAAACTTGTGGCAGTTGCATCGAACAAACTTGTGCCAGTTGCGTAGAACAAACTTGTGTCAGTTGCGTAGAACAAACTTGTGCCAGTTCCATAGAACAACCTTGTGCCAGTTGCGTTAAACAAACTTGTGCCAGTTGCGTCAAACAAACTTGTCCCAGTTGTGTCAAACAAACTTGTGCCAGTTGGTTCAAACAAACTTGTGCCAGTTGCGTCCAACAAACTTGTACCAGTTGCGTCAAACAAACTTGTGCCAGTTGCGTCAAACAAACTTGTGCCAGTTGCGTCGAACAAACTTGTGCCAGTTGTGTCAAACAAACTTGTGCCAGTTGAGTCAAACAAACTTGTGCCAGTTGCGTCCAACAAACTTGTACCAGTTGTGTCAAACAAACTTGTACCAGTTGCGTCGAACAAACTTGTGCCAGTTGCGTAGAACAAACTTGTGCCAGTTGCCTCAAACAAACTTATGCCAGTTGCATAGAACAAATATGTGCCAGTTGCGTAGAACAACATTGTGCAGTTGCGTCGAACAAACTTGTGACAGTAGCGTCGAACAAACTTGTGCCAGTTGCGTCGAACAAACTTGTGCCAGTTGCGTCGAACAAACTTGTGCCAGTTGCGTCGAACAAACTTGTGTCAGTTGCGTCAAACAAACTTGTGCCAGTTGCGTCGAACAAACTTGTGCCAGTTGCGTCTAACAAACTTGTGCCAGTTGCGTCAAAAAAACTTGTGCCAGTTTCGTCAAACAAACTTTTGCCAGTGGCATCCAACAAACTTGTGCCAGTTGCGTCGAACAAACTTTTGCCAGTGGCATCCAACAAACTTTTGCCAGTTGCGTCAAATAAACTTGTGCCAGTTGCGTCAAACAAACTTGTGCCAGTTACAGCGAACCAACTTGTGCCAGTTGCGTCGAGAAAAGTTGTGCCACTTGCGTCAAATAAACTTGTGCCAGTTGCGTCAAACAAACTTCTGCCAGTTGCGTCAAACAAACTTGTGCCAGTTGCGTCAAACAAACTTGTGCCAGTTGCATCAAACAAACTTGTGCCAATTGATTCGAAAAAACTTGTGCCAGTTGCGTTGAACAAACTTGTGCCAGTTGCGGCTAACAAACTTGTGCCAGTTGCGTCAAACAAACTTGTGCCAGTTGCGTCGAACAAACTTGTGCCAGTTGCATCGAACAAACTTGTGCCAGTTGCATAGAACAAACTTGTGCCAGTTGCGTCAAACAAACTTGTGCTAGTTGCGTAGAACAAACTTGTACATGTTGCGTAGAACAACCTTGTGCCAGTTGCGTCAAACAAACTTGTGCCAGTTGCCTCAAACAAACTTGTGCCAGTTGCGTCGAACAAACTTGTGCCAGTTGTGTGAAACAAACTTGTGCCAGTTGGGTCGAACAAACTTGTGCCAGTTACGTTAAACAAACTTTTACCAGTTGGGTCGTACAAATTTGTGCCAGTTGTGTCGAAAAAAGTTGTGACAGTTGCGTCGAACAAACTTGCGCCAGTTCCGTCGAACAAACTTGTGCCAGTTGCTTAGAACAAACTTGTGCCAGTTGTGTCAAACAAACTTTTGCCAGATGTGTAGAACAAACTTGTGCCAGTTGCGTCGAACAAACTTGTGCCAGCTGGGTAGAACAAACATGTGCCAATTGCGTCAAACAAATTTGAACCAGTTGCGTAGAACAAACTAGTGCCAGTTGCATAGAACAAAATTGTGTCAGATGCGTAGAACAAACTTTTGCCATTTGCGTAGAACAAACTTGTGCCAGTTGTGTCAAACAAACTTGTGCCAGTTGTGTACAACAAACTTGTGCCAGTTATGTAGAACAAACTTGTGCCTGTTGCATCAAACAAACTTGTGCCAGTTGCGTCAAACAAACTTGTGCCAGTTGCATAGTACAAACTTGAGCCAGTTGCATAGAACAACCTTGTGCCAGTTGCGTCAAACAAACTTGTGCCAGTAGCGTCAAACAAACTTGTGCCAGTTGCGTCAAACAAACTTGTGCCACTTGCGTCGAACAAACTTGTGCCAGTTGCGTCGAACAAACTTGTGCCAGTTGCGTCCAACAAACTTGTGCCAGTTGTGTCAAACAAACTTGTGCCAGTTGCGTCAAAAAAACTTGTGCCAGTTGCGTCAAAAAAACTTTGGCCAGTTGCGTCAATCAAACTTGTGCCAGTTGCATCGAACAAACTTGTGCCAGTTGCGTAGAAAAAATTGTGCCAGTTGCGTCAAACAAACTTGTGCCAGTTGCGTAGAACAAACTTGTGCCAGTTGCGTAGAACAACCTTGTGCCAGTTGCGTCAAACAAACTTGTGCCAGTTGCGTCAAACAAACTTGTGCCAGTTGCGTCGAACAAACTTGTGCCAGTTGTGTCAAACAAACTTGTGCCAGTTGCGTCAAACAAACTTGTGCCAGTTGCATCCAACAAACTTGTACCAGTTGTGTCAAACAAACTTGTACCAGTTGCGTCGAACAAACTAGTGTCAGTTGCGTAGAACAAACTTCTGCCAGTTGCCTCAAACAAACTTATGCCAGTTGCCTAGAACAAATATGTGCCAGTTGCGTAGAACAAGATTGTGCAGTTGCGTCGAACAAACTTGTGACAGTAGCGTCGAACAAACTTGTGCCAGTTGCGTCAAACAAACTTGTGCCAGTTGCGTCGAACAAACTTTTGCCAGTTGCGTCGAATAAACTTGTGTCAGTTGCGTCAAACAAACTTGTGCCAGTTGCGTCAAACAAACTTGTGCCAATTGAGTCGAAAAAACTTGTGCCAGTTGCGTCGAACAAACTTGTGCCAGTTGCGTCTAACAAACTTGTGCCAGTTGCGTCAAACAAACTTGTGCCAGTTGCGTCGAACAAACTTGTGGCAGTTGCATCGAACAAACTTGTGCCAGTTGCGTAGAACAAACTTGTGTCAGTTGCGTAGAACAAACTTGTGCCAGTTCCATAGAACAACCTTGTGCCAGTTGCGTTAAACAAACTTGTGCCAGTTGCGTCAAACAAACTTGTCCCAGTTGTGTCAAACAAACTTGTGCCAGTTGGTTCAAACAAACTTGTGCCAGTTGCGTCCAACAAACTTGTACCAGTTGCGTCAAACAAACTTGTGCCAGTTGCGTCAAACAAACTTGTGCCAGTTGCGTCGAACAAACTTGTGCCAGTTGTGTCAAACAAACTTGTGCCAGTTGAGTCAAACAAACTTGTGCCAGTTGCGTCCAACAAACTTGTACCAGTTGTGTCAAACAAACTTGTACCAGTTGCGTCGAACAAACTTGTGCCAGTTGCGTAGAACAAACTTGTGCCAGTTGCCTCAAACAAACTTATGCCAGTTGCATAGAACAAATATGTGCCAGTTGCGTAGAACAACATTGTGCAGTTGCGTCGAACAAACTTGTGACAGTAGCGTCGAACAAACTTGTGCCAGTTGCGTCGAACAAACTTGTGCCAGTTGCGTCGAACAAACTTGTGCCAGTTGCGTCGAACAAACTTGTGTCAGTTGCGTCAAACAAACTTGTGCCAGTTGCGTCGAACAAACTTGTGCCAGTTGCGTCTAACAAACTTGTGCCAGTTGCGTCAAAAAAACTTGTGCCAGTTTCGTCAAACAAACTTTTGCCAGTGGCACCCAACAAACTTGTGCCAGTTGCGTCGAACAAACTTGTGCCAGTTGCGTCAAACAAACTTGTGCCAGTTGCGTAGAACAAACTTGTGCCAGTTGCGTAGAACAACCTTGTGCCAGTTGAGTCGAACAAACTTGTGCTAGTTGGTAGAACAAACTTATGCCAGTTGCGTCAAAAAAACTTATGCCAGTTGCGTAAAACAAACTAGTGCCAGTTGCATAGAACAAACTTGTGCCAGTTGAGTAGAACAAACTTGTGCCAATTGCATCAAACAAACTTGTGCCAGTTGTGTCGAAGAAACTTGTGCCAGTTGCGTCGAAAAAACTTGTTCCAGTTGTGTCAAACAAACTTATGCCAGTTGCATCAAACAAACTTGTGCCAGTTGCGTCAAACAAACTTGTGCCAGTTGCGTCAAACAAACTTGTGCCAGTTGCGTCAAACAAACTTGTGCCAATTGATTCGAAAAAACTAGTGCCAGTTGCGTTGAACAAACTTGTGCCAGTTGCGTCTAACAAACTTGTGCCAGTTGCGTCAAACAAACTTGTGCCAGTTGCATCGAACAAACTTGTGCCAGATATGGCGAACAAACTTGTGCCAGTTGCTTCGAGAAAACTTGTGCCAGTTGCGTAAAAAAAAAACTTGTGCCAGTTGCGTCAAACAAACTTGTGCCAGTTGCGTCAAAAAAACTTGTGGGTCTTGCGTCAAACAAACTTGTGCCAGTTGCGTCAAACAAACTTGTACCAATTGAGGCGAAAAAACTTGTGCCTGTTACGTCGAACAAACTTGTGCTAGTTGCATCTAACAAACTTGTGCCAGTTGCGTCAAAAAAAACTTGTGCCAGTTGCGTCAAACAAACTTGTGCCAGTTGCGTCAAACAAACTTGTGACAGTTGCGTAGAACAAACTTGTGCCAGTTGCGTCAAACAAACTTGTGCCAGTTGCGTAGAAGAACCTTGTGCCAGTTGCCTCAAACGAACTTGTGCCAGTTGCGTCAAACAAACTTTTGCCAGTTGCGTCAAACAAACTTGTGCCAGTTGAGTCAAACAAACTTGTGCCAGTTGGGTAGAACAAACTTGTGCCAGTTGCGTTAAACAAACTTGTGCCAGTTGCATCGAACAAACTTGCGCCAGTTACGTCAAACAAACTTGTGCCAGTTGCGTTGAACAAACTTCTGCCAGTTGTGTCAAACAAGCCTGTGTCAGTTGCGTAGAACAAACATTTGCCATTTGCGTAGAACAAACTTGTGCCAGGTGTGTCAAACAAACCTGTGCCAGTTGTGTACAACAAACTAGTAAGAGTTGCGTAGAACAAACTTGTGCCAGTTGTGTCGAACAAACTTGTGCCAGTTGCGTAGAACAAACTTATGCCAGTTGCATAGAACAAACTAGTGCCAGTTGCATAGAACAAACTTGTCCCAGTTGCGTAGAACAAACTTGTGCCAGTTGAGTTGAACAAACTTGTGCCAGTTGCGTCGAACAAACTTGTGCCAGTTGCGTCGAAGAAACTTGTGCCAGTTGTGTCAAACAAACTTGTGCCATTTGCGTCGAACAAACTTGTGCCACTTGCGTCGAACAAACTTGAGGCAGATATGGCGAACAAATTTGTGCAAGTTGCTTCGAGAAAACTTGTGCCAGTTGCGTAAAAAAAAACTTGTGCCAGTTGTGTCAAACAAACTTATGCCAGTTGCGTCAAACAAACTTGTGGGTCTTGTGTCAAACAAACTTGTGCCAGTTGCGTCAAACAAACTTGTACCAATTGAGTCGAAAAAACTTGTGCCAGTTACGTCGAACAAACTTGTGCCAGTTGCGTCTAACAAACTTGTGCCAGATGCGTCAAACAAACTTGTGCCAGTTGCGACAAACAAACTTGTGCCAGTTGCGTCAAACAAACTTGTGCCAGTTGCGTAGAACAAACTTGTGCCAGTTGCGTCAAACAAACTTGTGACAGTTGCGTAGAAGAACCTTGTGCCAGTTGCGTCGAACGAACTTGTGCCAGTTGCGTCAAACAAACTTGTGCCAGTTGAGTCAAACAAACTTGTGCCAGTTGGGTCGAACAAACTTGTGCCAGTTGCGTTAAACAAACTTGTGCCAGTTGCATCGAACAAAGTTTTGCCAATTGCGTCGAACAAACTTGTGACAGTTGCGTCGACCAAACTTGCGCCAGTTACGTCAAACAAACTTGTGCCAGTTGCGTTGAACAAACTTCTGCCAGTTGTGTCGAACAAACTTATGCCAGTTGCATAGAACAAACTAGTGCCAGTTGCATAGAACAAACTTGTCCCAGTTGCGTAGAACAAACTTGTGCTAGTTGCGTCAAAAAAACTTGTGCCAGTTGCGTCAAACAAACTTGTGCCAGTTGCGTCGAAGAAACTTGTGACAGTTGCGTCAAACAAACTTGAGCCATTTGCGTCGAACAAACTTGTGCCAGTTGCGTCGAACAAACTTGTGCCAGATATGGCGAACAAACTTGTGCCAGTTGCTTCGAGAAAACTTGTGCCAGTTGGGTAAAAAAAAACTTGTGCCAGTTGCGTCAAACAAACTTGTGCCTCTTGCATCAAACAAACTTGTGCCAGTTGCGTCAAACAAACTTGTACCAATTGAGTCGAAAAAACTTGTGCCTATTACGTCGAACAAACTTGTGCCAGTTGCGTCTAACAAACTTGTGCCAGTTGCGTCAACCAAACTTGTGCCAGTTGCGTCAAACAAACTTGTGCCAGTTGCGTAGAACAAACTTGTGCCAGTTGCGTCAAACAAACTTGTGCCAGTTGCGTAGAAGAACCTTGTGCCAGTTGCGTCAAACGAACTTGTGCCAGTTGCGTCAAACAAACTTGTGCCAGTTGGGTCTAACAAACTTGTGCCAGTTGCGTTAAACAAACTTGTGCCAGTTGCATCGAACAATCTTTTGCCAGTTGCGTCGAACAAACTTGTGCCAATTGCGTCGAACAAACTTGCGCCAGTTACGTCAAACAAACTTGTGCCAGTTGCGTTGAACAAACTTCTGCCAGTTGTGTCAAACAAACTTGTGTCAGTTGCGTAGAACAAACTTGTGCCAGTTGCGTCGAACAAACTTGTGTCAGTTGGGTAGAACAAACTTGTGCCAGTTGCGTCAAGCAAACATGTCCCCGTTGCTTAGAACAAACTAGTGCCAGTTGCATAGAACAAACTTGAGCCAGATGCATAGAACAAACTTGTGCCAGTTGCGTAGAACAAACTTGTGCCAGTTGCATAGAAGAAACTTGTGCCAGTTATGTAGAACTAACTTGTGCCAGTTGCGTCGAACAAACTTGTGCCAGTTGCGTCGAACAAACTTGTGTCAGTTACAGCGAACAAACTTGTGCCAGTTTCGTCGAGAAAACTTGTGCCAGTTGCGTCAAATAAACTTGTGCCAGTTGCGTCAAACAAACTTGTGC
Organism: Macrobrachium rosenbergii; assembly: GCA_039081455.1. Lineage (NCBI taxonomy): Eukaryota > Metazoa > Arthropoda > Malacostraca > Decapoda > Palaemonidae > Macrobrachium > Macrobrachium rosenbergii. Next base: position 237,020 of record JANJGK010000344.1, on the reverse strand, counting down.
CTGTTGCGTCAAACAAACTTGTGCCAGTTGTGTCAAACAAAATTGTTCTAGTTGCGTCAAACAAACTTGTGCCTCTTGAGTCGAAAAAACTTGTGCCAGTTGCGTCGAACAAACTTGTGCCAGTTGCGTCTAACAAACTTGTGCCAGTTGCGTCAAAAAAACTTGTGCCAGTTTCGTCAAACAAACTTGTGCCAGTGGCATCCAACAAACTTGTGCCAGTTGCGTCGAACAAAATTGTGCCAGTTGCGTCAAACAAACTTGTGCCAGTTGCGTAGAACAACCTTGTGCCAGTTGAGTCGAACAAACTTGTGCTAGTTTGTAGAACAAACTTGTGCCAGTTGCGTCAAACAAACTTTTGCCAGTTGCGTAAAACAAACTAGTGCCAGTTGCATAGAACAAACTTGTGCCAGTTGAGTAGAACAAACTTGTGCCAATTGCATCAAACAAACTTGTGCCAGTTGTGTCGAACAAACTTGTGCCAGTTGCATCGAACAAACTTGTGCCAGTTGCGTCAAACAAACTTGTGCCAGTTGCGTCAAACAAACTTGTGCCAGTTGCGTCAAACAAACTTGTGCCAGATATGGCGAACAAACTTGTGCCAGTTGCTTCGAGAAAACTTGTGCCAGTTGCGTAAAAAAAAACTTGTGCCATTTGCGTCAAACAAACTTGTGCCAGTTGCGTCAAAAAAACTTGTGCCTCTTGCGTCAAACAAACTTGTGCCAGTTGCGACAAACAAACTTGTGCCAGTTGCGTCAAAAAAAACTTGTGCCAGTTGCGTCAAACAAACTTGTGCCAGTTGCGTCAAACAAACTTGTGCCAGTTGTGTAGAACAAACTTGTGCCAGTTGCGCCAAACAAACTTGTGCCAGTTGCGTAGAGGAACATTGTGCCAGTTGCGTCAAACGAACTTGTGCCAGTTGCGTCAAACAAACTTTTGCCAGTTGCGTCAAACAAACTTGTGCCAGTTGAGTCAAACAAACTTGTGCCAGTTGGGTAGAACAAACTTGTGCCAGTTGCGTCAAACAAACTTGTGCCAGTTGCGTCAAAAAAACTTGTGCCTCTTGCGTCAAACAAACTTGTGCCAGTTGCGACAAACAAACTTGTACCAAATAAGTCGAAAAAACTTGTGCCTGTTATGTCAAACAAACTTGTGCCAGTTGCGTCTAACAATCTTGTGCCAGTTGCGTCAAAAAAAACTTGTGCCAGTTGCGTCAAACAAACTTGTGCCAGTTGCGTCAAACAAACTTGTGCCAGTTGTGTAGAACAAACTTTTGCCAGTTGCGTCAAACAAACTTGTGCCAGTTGCGTAGAGGAACCTTGTGCCAGTTGCGTCAAACGAACTTGTGCCAGTTGCGTCAAACAAACTTTTGCCAGTTGCGTCAAACAAACTTGTGCCAGTTGAGTCAAACAATCTTGTGCCAGTTGGGTAGAACAAACTTGTGCCAGTTGCGTTAAACAAACTTGTGCCAGTTGCATCGAACAAACTTTTGCCAGTTGCTTCGAACAAACTTGTGCCAGTTGTGTCGAACAAACTTGTGCCAGTTGCGTAGAACAAACTTGTACCAGTTGCGTCAAACAAACTTATGCCAGTTGCATAGAACAAACTAGTGCCAGTTGCATAGAACAAACTTGTGCCAGTTGCGTAGAACAAACTTGTGCCAGTTGCGTCAAACAAACTTGTGCCAGTTGCGTCGAACAAACTTGTGCCAGTTGTGTCGAAGAAACTTGTGCCAGTTGCGTCAAACAAACTTGTGCCATTTGCGTCGAACAAACTTGTGCCAGTTGCGTCGAACAAACTTGTGCCAGATATGGCGAACAAACTTGTGCCAGTTGCGTCAAACAAACTTGTGCCAGTTGCGTAAAAAAAACCTGTGCCAGTTGCGTCAAACAAACTTGTGCCAGTTGCGTCAAACAAACTTGTGCCTCTTGCGTCAAACAAACTTGTGCCAGTTGCGTCAAACAAACATGTACCAATTGAGCCGAAAAAACTTGTGACAGTTACGTCGAACAAACTTGTGCCAGTAGTGTCTAACAAACTTGTGCCAGTTGCATCAAACAAACTTGTTCCAGTTGCGACAAACAAACTTGTGCCAGTTGTGTAGAACAAACTTGTGCCAGTTGCTTCAAACAATCTTGTGCCAGTTGCGTAGAAGAACCTTGTGCCAGTTGCGTCAAACGAACTTGTGCCAGTTGCGTCAAACAAACTTGTGCCAGTTGAGTCAAACAAACTTGTGCCAGTTGGGTCGAACAAACTTGTGCCAGTTGCGTTAAACAAACTTGTGCCAGTTGCATCCAGCAAACTTTTGCCTGTTGCGTCGAACAAACTTGTGACAGTTGCGTCGAACAAACTTGCGCCAGTTACGTCAAACAAACTTGTGCCAGTTGCGTTGAACAAACTTCTGCCAGTTGTGTCGAACAAAATTATGTCAGTTGCGTAGAACAAACTTGTGCCAGTTGAGTCGAACAAACTTGTGCTAGTTGGTAGAACAAACTTGTGCCAGTTGCGTCAAACAAACTTATGCCAGTTGCATAAAACAAACTAGTGCCAGTTGCATAGAACAAACTTGTGCCAGTTGAGTAGAACAAACTTGTGCCAGTTGCATCAAACAAACTTCTGCCAGTTGCGTCGAACAAACTTGTGCCAGTTCCGTCGAAGAAACTTGTGCCAGTTGCGTCGAAACAAACTTGTGCCAGTTGCGTCGAACAAACTTGTGCCAGTTGCGTCGAACAAACTTGTGCCAGTTACGGCGAACAAACTTGTGCCACTTGCGTCGAGAAAACTTTTGCCAGTTGCGTCAAATAAACTTGTGCCAGTTGCGTCAAACAAACTTGTGCCAGTTACGGTGAACAAACTTGTGCCAGCTGCGTCGAAAAAAGTTGCGCCAGTTGCGTCAAATAAACTTGCGTTAAACAAACTTGTGCCAGTTGCGTCAAACAAACTTGTGCCAGTTGCGTCAAACAAACTTGTGACAGTTGCGTCAAACAAACTTGTGCCAATTGATTCGAAAAAACTTGTGCCAGTTGCGTTGAACAAACTTGTGCCAGTTGCATCTAACAAACTTGTGCCAGTTGCGTCAAACAAACTTGTGCCAGTTGCGTCGAACAAACTTGTGCCAGATATGGCGAACAAACTTGTGCCAGTTGCTTCGAGAAAACTTGTGCCAGTTGCGTAAAAAAAACTTGTGCCACTTGCGTCAAACAAACTTGTGCCAGTTGCGTCAAACAAACTTGTGCCTCTTGCGTCAAACAAACTTGTGCCAGTTGCGTCAAACAAACTTGTACCAATTGAGTCGAAAAAACTTGTGCCCGTTACGTCGAACAAACTTCTGCTAGTTGCATCTAACAAACTTGTGCCAGTTGCGTTAAAAAAAACTTGTGCCATTGGCGTTAAACAAACTTGTGCCAGTTGCGTCAAACAAACTAGTGCCAGTTGCGTAGAACAAACTTGTGCCAGTTGCGTCAAACAAACTTGTGCCAGTTGCGTAGAAGAACATTGTGCCAGTTGCGTCAAACGAACTTTTGCCAGTTGCGTCAAACAAACTTTTCCCAGTTGCATCAAACAAACTTGTGCCAGTTGAGTCAGACAAACTTGTGCCAGTTGGGTCGAACAAACTTGTGCCAGTTGCATTAAACAAACTTTTGCCAGTTGCCTCGAACAAACTTTTGCCAGTTGTCGAACAAACTTGTGCCAGTTACGTCAAACAAACTTGTGCCAATTGCGTTGATCAAACTACTGCCAGTTGTGTCAAAGAAACTTGTGTCAGTTGCATAGAACAAACATTTGCCATTTGCGTAGAACAAACTTGTGCCAGTTGTGTCAAACAAACCTGTGCCAGTTATGTACAACAGACTAGTAAGAGTTGCGTAGAACAAACTTGTGCCAGTTGTGTCAAACAAACTTGTGCCAGTTGCGTAGAACAAACTTGTACCAGTTGCATCAAACAAACTTATGCCAGTTGCATATAACAAACTAGTGCCAGTTGCATAGAACAAACTTGTCCCAGTTGCGTAGAACAAACTTGTGCCAGTTGCATCAAACAAACTTGTGCCAGTTGCGTCGAAGAAACTTGTGCCAGTTGCGTCGAAGAAACTTGTGCCAGTTGCGTCAAACAAACTTGTGCCAGTTGCGTCGAAGAAACTTGTGCCAGTTGCGTCGAAGAAACTTGTGCCAGTTGCGTCAAACAAACTTGTGCCATTTGCGTCGAACAAACTTGTGCCAGTTGCGTCGAACAAACTTGTGCCAGATATGGCAAACAAACTTGTGCCAGTTGCTTCGAGAAAACTTGTGCCAGTTGCATAAAAAAAAAGTTGTGCCAGTTGCGTCAAACAAACTTGTGCCAGTTGCGTCAAACAAACTTGTGCCTCTCGCGTCAAACAAACTTGTGCCAGTTGCGTCAAACAAACTTGTACCAATTGAGTCGAAAAAACTTGTGCCTGTTACGTCGAACAAACTTGTGCCAGTTGCGTCTAACAAACTTGTGCCAGTTGCGTCAAACAGACTTGTGCCAGTTGCGTCAAACAAACTTGTGCCAGTTGCGTCAAACAAACTTGTGCCAGTTGCGTAGAACAAACTTGTGCCAGTTGCGTCAAACAAACTTGTGCCAGTTGCGTAGAAGAACCTTGTGCCAGTTGCGTCAAACGAACTTGTGCCAGTTGCGTCAAACAAACTTGTGCCAGTTGCCTCGAAGAAACTTGTGCCAGTTGCGTCAAACAAACTTGTGCCAGTTGGGTCGAACAAACTTGTGCCAGTTGCGTTAAACAAACTTGTGCCATTTGCATCGAACAAACTTATGCCAGTTGCGTCGAACAAACTTGTGCCAGTTGCGTCAAACAAACTTGCGCCAGTTACGTCAAACAAACTTGTGCCAGTTGCGTTGAACAAACTTCTGCCAGTTGTGTCAAACAAATTTGTGCCAGTTGGGTAGAACAAACTTGTGCTAGTTGCGTCGAACAAACTTGTGTCAGTTGGGTAGAACAAACTTGTGCCAGTTGCGTCAAACAAATATGTCCCAGTTGCGTAGAACAAACTAGTGCCAGTTGCATAGAACAAAATTGTGCCAGATGCGTAGAACAAACTTGTGCCAGTTGCGTAGAACAAACTTGTGCCAGTTGCATAGAACAAACTTGTGCCAGTTATGTAGAACAAACTTGTGCCAGTTGCGTCGAACAAACTTGTGCCAGTTGCGTCGAACAAACTTGTGCCAGTTACGGCGAACAAACTTGTGCCAGTTTCGTCGAGAAAACTTGTGCCAGTTGCGTCAAATAAACTTGTGCCAGTTGCGTCAAACAAACTTGTGCCAGTTGCGTCAAACAAACTTCTGCCAGTTGCATCAAACAAACTTGTTCCAGTTGCTTCAAACAAACTTGTGCCAATTGAGTCGAAAAAACTTGTGCCAGTTGCGTCAAATAAACTTGTGCCAGTTGCGTCAAACAAACTTGTGCCAGTTGCGTCAAACAAACTTGTGCCAGTTGCGTCAAACAAACTTGTTCCAGTTGCGTCAAACAAACTTGTGCCACTTGAGTCAAAAAAATTTGTGCCAGTTGCGTCGAACAAACTTGTGCCACTTGCGTCTAACGAACTTGTGCCAGTTGCGTCAAAAAAACTTGTGACAGTTTCGTCAAACAAATTTGTGCCAGTGGCATCCAACAAACTTGTGCCAGTTGCGTCGAACAAACTTGTGCCAGTTGCGTCAAACAAACTTGTGCCAGTTGCGTAGAACAAACTTGTGCCAGTTGCGTAGAACAACCTTGTGCCAGTTGAGTCGAACAAACTTGTGCTAGTTGGTAGAACAAAGTTGTGCCAGTTGCGTCAAACAAACTTATGCCAGTTGCATAAAACAAACTAGTGCCAGTTGCATAGAACAAACTTGTGCCAGTTGAGTAGAACAAACTTGTGCCAGTTGCATCAAACAAACTTGTGCCAGTTGCGGCGAACAAACTTGTGCCAGTTCCGTCGAAGAAACTTGTGCCAGTTGCGTCAAAACAAACTTGTGCCAGTTGCGTCGAACAAACTTGTGCCAGTTGCGTCGAACAAACTTGTGCCAGTTACGGCGAACAAACTTGTACCACTTGCGTCGAGAAAACTTTTGCCAGTTGCGTCAAATAAACTTGTGTCAGTTGCGTCAAACAAATTTGTGCCAGTTACGGCGAACAAACTTGTGCCAGCTGCGTCGAAAAAAGTTGCGCCAGTTGCGTCAAATAAACTTGCGATAAACAAACTTGTGCCAGTTGCGTCAAACAAACTTGTGCCAGTTGCATCAAACAAACTTGTGACAATTGCGTCAAACAAACTTGTGCCAATTGATTCGAAAAAACTTGTGCCAGTTGCGTTGAACAAACTTGTGCCAGTTGCATCTAACAAACTTGTGCCAGTTGCGTCAAACAAACTTGTGCCAGTTGCGTCGAACAAACTTATGCCAGATATGGCGAACAAACTTGTGCCAGTTGCTTCGAGAAAACTTGTGCCAGTTGCGTAAAAAAAACTTGTGCCACTTGCGTCAAACAAACTTGTGCCAGTTGCGTCAAACAAACTTGTGCCTCTTGCGTCAAACAAACTTGTGCCAGTTGCGTCAAACAAACTTGTACCAATTGAGTCGAAAAAACTTGTGCCCGTTACGTCGAACAAACTTGTGCTAGTTGCGTCTAACAAACTTGTGCCAGTTGCGTTAAAAAAAACTTGTGCCAGTGGCGTTAAACAAACTTGTGCCAGTTGCGTCAAACAAACTAGTGCCAGTTGCGTAGAACAAACTTGTGCCAGTTGCGTCAAACAAACTTGTGCCAGTTGCATAGAAGAACATTGTGCCAGTTGCGTCAAACGAACTTTTGCCAGTTGCGTCAAACAAACTTTTCCCAGTTGCATCAAACAAACTTGTGCCAGTTGAGTCAGACAAACTTTTGCCAGTTGGGTCGAACAAACTTGTGCCAGTTGCGTTAAATAAACTTTTGCCAGTTGCATCGAACAAACTTTTGCCAGTTGTGTCGAACAAACTTGTGCCAGTTACGTCAAACAAACTTGTGCCAGTTGCGTTGATCAAACTACTGCCAGTTGTGTCAAAGAAACTTGTGTCAGTTGCATAGAACAAACATTTGCCATTTGCGTAGAACAAACTTGTGCCAGTTGTGTCAAACAAACCTGTGCCAGTTGTGTACAACAGACTAGTAAGAGTTGCGTAGAACAAACTTGTGCCAGTTGTGTCAAACAAACTTGTGCCAGTTGCGTAGAACAAACTTGTACCAGTTGCATCAAACAAACTTATGCCAGTTGCATATAACAAACTAGTGCCAGTTGCATAGAACAAACTTGTCCCAGTTGCGTAGAACAAACTTGTGCCAGTTGCGTCAAACAAACTTGTGCCAGTTGCGTCGAACAAACTTGTGCCAGTTGCGTCGAAGAAACTTGTGCCAGTTGCGTCAAACAAACTTGTGCCATTTGCGTCGAACAAACTTGTGCCAGTTGCGTCGAACAAACTTGTGCCAGATATGGCAAACAAACTTGTGCCAGTTGCTTCGAGAAAACTTGTGCCAGTTGCGTGAAAAAAAAGTTGTGCCAGTTGCGTCAAACAAACTTGTGCCAGTTGCGTCAAACAAACTTGTGCCTCTCGCGTCAAACAAACTTGTGCCAGTTGCGTCAAACAAACTTGTACCAATTGAGTCGAAAAAACTTGTGCCTGTTACGTCGAACAAACTTGAGCCAGTTGTGTCTAACAAACTTGTGCCAGTTGCGTCAAACAGACTTGTGCCAGTTGCGTCAAACAAACTTGTGCCAGTTGCGTCCAACAAACTTGTACCAGTTGTGTCAAACAAACTTGTACCAGTTGCGTCGAACAAACTTGTGCCAGTTGCGTAGAACAAACTTGTGCCAGTTGCCTCAAACAAACTTATGCCAGTTGCATAGAACAAATATGTGCCAGTTGCGTAGAACAAATATGTCCCAGTTGCGTAGAACAAACTAGTGCCAGTTGCATAGAACAAACTTGTGCCAGATGCGTAGAACAAACTTGTGCCAGTTGCGTAGAAGAAACTTGTGCCAGTTGCATAGAACAAACTTGTGCCAGTTATGTAGAACAAACTTGTGCCAGTTGCGTCGAACAAACTTGTGCCAGTTACGGCGAACAAACTTGTGCCAGTTTCGTCGAGAAAACTTGTGCCAGTGGCGTCAAATAAACTTGTGCCAGTTGCGTCAAACAAACTTGAGCCAGTTGCGTCAAACAAACTTGTGCCAGTTGTATCAAACAAACTTGTTCCAGTTGCGTCAAACAAACTTGTGCCAATTGAGTCGAAAAAACTTGTGCCAGTTGCGTCGAACAAACTTGTGCCAGTTGCGTCTCACAAACTTGTGCCACTTGCGTCAAAAAAACTTGGGCCAGTTGCGTCAAACAAACTTGTGCCAATTGAGTCGAAAAAACTTGTGCCAGTTGCGTCGAACAAACTTGTGCCAGTTGCGTCAAAAAAACTTGTGCTAGTTGCGTCGAACAAACTTGTGGCAGTTGCATCGAACAAACTTGTGCCAGTTGCGTAGAACAAACTTGTGCCAGTTGCGTAGAACAAACTTGTGCCAGTTGCATAGAACAAACTTGTGCCAGTTGCGTAGAACAACATTGTGCAGTTGCGTCGAACAAACTTATGACAGTAGCGTCGAACAAACTTGTGCCAGTTGCGTCGAACAAACTTGTGCCAGTTGCGTCGAACAAACTTGTGACAGTTGCGTTGAACAAACTTGTGTCAGTTGCGTCAAACAAACTTGTGCCAGTTGCGTCAAACAAACTTGTGCCAATTGAGTCGAAAAAACTTGTGCCAGTTGCGTCGAACAAACTTGTGCCAGTTGCGTCAAACAAACTTGTGCCAATTGAGTCGAAAAAACTTGTGCCAGTTGCGTTGAACAAACTTGTGCCACTTGCGTCAAAAAAACTTGGGCCAGTTGCGTCAAACAAACTTGTGCCAATTGAGTCGAAAAAACTTGTGCCAGTTGCGTCGAACAAACTTGTGCCAGTTGCGTCAAAAAAACTTGTGCTAGTTGCGTCAAACAAACTTGTGGCAGTTGCATCGAACAAACTTGTGCCAGTTGCGTAGAACAAACTTGTGCCAGTTGCGTAGAACAAACTTGTGCCAGTTGCATAGAACAAACTTGTGCCAGTTGCGTAGAACAACATTGTGCAGTTGCGTCGAACAAACTTGTGACAGTAGCGTCGAACAAACTTGTGCCAGTTGCGTCGAACAAACTTGTGCCAGTTGAGTCGAACAAACTTGTGACAGTTGCGTTGAACAAACTTGTGTCAGTTGCGTCAAACAAACTTGTGCCAGTTGCATAGAACAAACTTGTGCCAATTGAGTCGAAAAAACTTGTGCCAGTTGCGTCGAACAAACTTGTGCCAGTTGCGTCAAACAAACTTGTGCCAATTGAGTCGAAAAAACTTGTGCCAGTTGCGTCTCACAAACTTGTGCCACTTGCGTCAAAAAAACTTGGGCCTGTTGCGTCAAACAAACTTGTGCCAATTGAGTCGAAAAAACTTGTGCCAGTTGCGTCGAACAAACTTGTGCCAGTTGCGTCAAAAAAACTTGTGCTAGTTGCGTCGAACAAACTTGTGGCAGTTGCATCGAACAAACTTGTGCCAGTTGCGTAGAACAAACTTGTGCCAGTTGCGTAGAACAAACTTGTGCCAGTTGCATAGAACAAACTTGTGCCAGTTGCGTAGAACAACATTGTGCAGTTGCGTCGAACAAACTTGTGACAGTAGAGTCGAACAAACTTGTGCCAGTTGCGTCGAACAAACTTGTGCCAGTTGCGTCGAACAAACTTGTGACAGTTGCGTTGAACAAACTTGTGTCAGTTGCGTCAAACAAACTTGTGCCAGTTGCGTCAAACAAACTTGTGCCAATTGAGTCGAAAAAACTTGTGCCAGTTGCGTCAAACAAACTTGTGCCAGTTGCGTCAAACAAACTTGTGCCAATTGAGTCGAAAAAACTTGTGCCAGTTGCGTCTAACAAACTTGTGCCAGTTGCGTCAAACAAACTTGTGCCGGTTGCATCGAACAAACTTGTGGCAGTTGCATCAAACAAACTTGTGCCAGTTGCGTAGAACAAACTTGTGCCAGTTGCGTAGAACAAACTTGTGCCAGTTGCGTAGAACAACCTTGTGCTAGTTGCGTCAAACAAACTTGTGCCAGTTGCGTCAAACAAACTTGTCCCAGTTGTGTCAAACAAACTTGTGCCAGTTGGTTCGAACAAACTTTTGCCAGTTGCGTCCAACAAACTTGTACCAGTTGCGTCAAACAAACTTGTGCCAGTTGCGTCAAACAAACTTGTGCCAGTTGCGTAGAACAAACTTGTGCCAGTTGCGTCAAACAAAATTATGCCAGTTGCGTCAAACAAACTAGTGCCAGTTGCATAGAACAAACTTTTGCCAGTTGCGTAGAACAAACTTGTGCCAGTTGCGTCAAACAAACTTGTGCCAGTTGCATCGAACAAACTTGTGCCAGTTGCGTCGAAGAAACTTGTGCCAGTTGCATCAAACAAACATGTGCCAGTTGCGTCGAACAAACTTGTGCCAGTTGCGTCGAACAAATTGTACCAGTTGAGTCGAACAAACTTGTGCTAGTTTCTAGAACAAACTTATGCCAGTTGCGTCAAACAAACTTGTGCCAGTTGCGTCAAACAAACTCGTATCAATTGAGTCAAAAAAACTTGTGCCTGTTACGTCGAACAAACATGTGCAAGGTGCGTCTAACAAACTTGTGCCAGTTGCGTCAAACAAACTTGTGCCAGTTGCGTCAAACAAACTTGTGCCAGTTGCGTCAAGCAAACTTGTGCCAGTTGCGTAGAAGAACCTTGTGCCAGTTGCGTCAAACGAACTTGTGCCAGTTGCGTCAAACAAACTTGTGCCAGTTGAGTCAAACAAACTTGTGCTAGTTGAGTCAAACAAACTTGTGCCTGTTGGGTCGAACAAACTTATGCCAGTTGCGTTAAACAAACTTGTGCCAGTTGCACCGAACAAACTTTTGCCAGTTGCATCGAACAAACTTGTGCCAGTTGCGTCAAATAAACTTGTGCCAGTTGCGTCAAACAAACTTGTGCCAGTTGCGTCAAACAAACTTGTGCCAGTTGCGTCAAACGAAATTGTTACAGTTGCGTCAAACAAACTTGTGCCAATTGAGTCGAAAAAACTTGTGCCAGTTGCGTCGAACAAACTTGTGCCAGTTGCGTCTAACAAACTTGTGCCAGTTGCGTCAAAAAAACTTGTGCCAGTTGGGTCGAACAAACTTGTGCCAGTTGGGTCGAACAAACTTATGCCAGTTGCGTCGAACAAACTTGTGCCAGTTGCGTCGAACAAACTTGTGCCAGTTACGTCAAACTAACTTGTGCCAGTTGCGTTGAACAAACTTCTGCCAGTTGTGTCAAACAAACTTGTGTCAGTTGCGTAGAACAAACTTGTGCCAGTTGCGTCGAACAAACTTGTGTCAGTTGGGTAGAACAAACTTGTGCCAGTTTCGTCAAACAAACATGTCCCAGTTGCGTAGAACAAACTAGTGCCAGTTGCATAGAACAAACTTGTGCCAGGTGCGTAGAACAAACTTGTGTCAGTTGGGTAGAACAAACTTGTGCCAGTTGCGTCGAACAAACTTGTGTCAGTTGGGTAGAATAAAGTTGTGCCAGTTGCGTCAAACAAACATGTCCCAGTTGCATAGAACAAACTTGTGCCATATGCATAGAACAAACTTGTGCCAGTTGCGTAGAACAAACTTGTGCCAATTGTGTCAAACAAACTTGTGCCAATTGAGTCGAAAAAACTTGTGCCAGTTGCGTCGAACAAACTTGTGCCAGTTGCGAAGAACAAACTTGTGCCAGTTGCGTCAAACAAACTTGTGCCAGTATCGTAGAGAAAACTTGTGCCAGTTGCGTCAAATAAACTTGTGCCAGTTGCGTCAAACAAACTTGTGCCAGTTGCGTCAAACAAACTTGTGCCAGTTGCATCAAACAAACTTGTTCCAGTTGCGTCAAACAAACTTGTGCCAATTGAGTCGAAAAAACTTGTGCCAGTTGCGTCAAACAAACTTGTGCCAGTTGCGTCTCACAAACTTGTGCCACTTGCGTGAAAAAAACTTGGGCCAGTTGCGTCAAACAAACTTGTGCCAATTGAGTCGAAAAAACTTGTGCCAGTTGCGTCGAACAAACTTGTGGCAGTTGCATCGAACAAACTTGTTCCAGTTGCGTAGAACAAACTTGTGCCAGTTGCGTAGAACAAACTTTTGCCAGTTGCATAGAACAAACTTGTGCCAGTTGCGTAGAACAACATTGTGCAGTTGCGTCGAACAAACAGGTGACAGTAGCGTCGAACAAACTTGTGCCAGTTGCGTCAAACAAACTTGTGCCAGTTGCGTTGAACAAACTTGTGTCAGTTGCGTCAATCAAACTTGTGCCAGTTGCATAGAACAAACTTGTGCCAATTGAGTCGAAAAAACTTGTGCCAGTTGCGTCGAACAAACTTGTGCCAGTTGCGTCTAACAAACTTGTGCCAGTTGCGTCAAACAAACTTGTGCCGGTTGCGTCGAACAAACTTGTGCCAGTTGCATCGAACAAACTTGTGCCAGTTGCGTAGAACAAACTTGTGCCAGTTGCGTAGAACAAACTTGTGCCAGTTGCGTAGAACAAACTTGTGCCAATTGCGTAGAACAACCTTGTGCCAGTTGTGTCAAACAAACTTGTGCCAGTTGCGTCAAACAAACTTGTCCCAGTTGTGTCAAACAAACTTGTGCCAGTTGGTTTGAACAAACTTGTGCCAGTTGCGTCCAACAAACTTGTACCAGTTGCGTCAAACAAACTTGTGCCAGTTGCGTCAAACAAACTTGTGCCAGTTGCGTAGAACAAACTTGTGCCAGTTGTGTCAAACAAACTTATGCCAGTTGCGTCAAACAATCTAGTGCCAGTTGCACAGAACAAACTTTTGCCAGTTGCGTAGAACAAACTTGTGCCAGTTGCGTCAAACAAACTTGTGCCAGTTGCGTCGAAGAAACTTGTGCCAGTTGCGTCGAAGAAACTTGTGCCAGTTGCGTCAAACAAATATGTGCCAGTTGCGTCGAACAAACTTGTGCCAGTTGCGTCGAACAAACTTGTGCCAGATATGGCGAACAAACTTTTGCAAGCTACGTCGAGAAAACTTGTGCCAGTTGCGTCAAAAAAAACTTGTGCCAGTTGCGTCAAACAAACTTGTGAAAGTTGCGTCAAACAAACTTGTACCTCTTGCGTTAAACAAACTTGTGCCAATTGAGTCGAAAAAATTTGTGCCAGTTGCATCGAACAAACTTGTGCCAGTTGCGTCAAACAAACTTGTGCCAGTTGCGTAGAACAAACTTGTGCCAGTTGCGTCAAACAAACTTTTGTCAGTTGCGTAGAAGAACCTTGTGCCAGTTGAGTCAAACGAACTTGTGCCAGTTGCGTCAAACAAACTTGTGCCAGTTGCGTCGAACAAACTTGTGCCAGTTGAGTCAAACAAACTTGTGCCAGTTGGGTCGAACAAACTTGTGCCAGTTGCGTTAAACAAACTTGTGCCAGTTGCATCGAACAAACTTTTGCCAGTTGCGTCGAACAAACTTGTGCCAGTTGCGTCGAACAAACTTGCGCCAGTTACGTCAAACAAACTTGTGCCAGTTGCGTTGAACAAACTTCTGCCAGTTGTGTCAAACAAACTTGCGTCAGTTGTGTAGAACAAACTTGTGCCAGTTGCGTCGAACAAACTTGTGTCAGTTGGGTAGAACAAACTTGTGCCAGTTGCGTCAAACAAACATGTCCCAGTTGCGTAGAACAAACTAGTGCCAGTTGCATAGAACAAACTTGTGCCAGATGCGTAGAACAAACTTGTGCCAGTTGCGTAGAACAAACTTGTGCCAGTTGCATAGAACAAACTTGTGCCAGTTATGTAGAACAAACTTGTGCCAGTTGCGTCGAACAAACTTGTGCCAGTTGCGTCGAACAAACTTGTGGCAGTTGCATCGAACAAACTTGTTCCAGTTGCGTAGAACAAACTTGTGCCAGTTGCGTAGAACAAACTTTTGCCAGTTGCATAGAACAAACTTGTGCCAGTTGCGTAGAACAACATTGTGCAGTTGCGTCGAACAAACAGGTGACAGTAGCGTCGAACAAACTTGTGCCAGTTGCGTCAAACAAACTTGTGCCAGTTGCATCGAACAAACTTGTGCCAGTTGCGTTGAACAAACTTGTGTCAGTTGCGTCAATCAAACTTGTGCCAGTTGCGTCAAACAAACTTGTGCCAATTGAGTCGAAAAAACTTGTGCCAGTTGCGTCGAACAAACTTGTGCCAGTTGCGTCTAACAAACTTGTGCCAGTTGCGTCAAACAAACTTGTGCCGGTTGCGTCGAACAAACTTGTGCCAGTTGCATCGAACAAACTTGTGCCAGTTGCGTAGAACAAACTTGTGCCAGTTGCGTAGAACAAACTTGTGCCAGTTGCGTAGAACAACCTTGTGCTAGTTGCGTCAAACAAACATGTGCCAGTTGCGTCAAACAAACTTGTCCCAGTTGTGTCAAACAAACTTGTGCCAGTTGGTTCGAACAAACTTGTGCCAGTTGCGTCCAACAAACTTATACCAGTTGCGTCAAACAAACTTGTGCCAGTTGCGTCGAACAAACTTGTGCCAGTTGCGTAGAACAAACTTGTGCCAGTTGCGTCAAACAAACTTATGCCAGTTGCGTCAAACAATCTAGTGCCAGTTGCATAGAACAAACTTTTGCCAGTTGCGTAGAACAAACTTGTGCCAGTTGCGTCAAACAAACTTGTGCCAGTTGCGTCGAACAAACTTGTGCCAGTTGCGTCAAACAAACATGTGCCAGTTGCGTCGAACAAACTTGTGCCAGTTGCGTCGAACAAACTTGTGCCAGATATGGCGAACAAACTTTTGCAAGCTACGTCGAGAAAACTTGTGCCAGTTGCGTCAAAAAAAACTTGTGCCAGTTGCATCAAACAAACTTGTGAAAGTTGCATCAAACAAACTTGTACCTCTTGCGTTAAACAAACTTGTGCCAATTGAGTCGAAAAAATTTGTGCCAGTTGCATCGAACAAACTTGTGCCAGTTGCGTCAAACAAACTTGTGCCAGTTGCGTAGAACAAACTTGTGCCAGTTGCGTCAAACAAACTTTTGTCAGTTGCGTAGAAGAACCTTGTGCCAGTTGAGTCAAACGAACTTGTGCCAGTTGCGTCAAACAAACTTGTGCCAGTTGCGTCGAACAAACTTGTGCCAGTTGAGTCAAACAAACTTGTGCCAGATGGGTCGAACAAACTTGTGCCAGTTGCGTTAAACAAACTTGTGCCAGTTGCATCGAACAAACTTTTGCCAGTTGCGTCGAACAAACTTGTGCCAGTTTCGTCGAACAAACTTGCGCCAGTTACGTCAAACAAACTTGTGCCAGTTGCGTTGAACAAACTTCTGCTAGTTGTGTCAAACAAACTTGCGTCAGTTGTGTAGAACAAACTTGTGCCAGTTGCGTCGAACAAACTTGTGTCAGTTGGGTAGAACAAACTTGTGCCAGTTGCGTCAAACAAACATGTCCCAGTTGCGTAGAACAAACTAGTGCCAGTTGCATAGAACAAACTTGTGCCAGATGCGTAGAACAAACTTGTGCCAGTTGCGTAGAACAAACTTGTGCCAGTTGCATAAACAAACTTGTGCCAGTTATGTAGAACAAACTTGTGCCAGTTGCGTCGAACAAACTTGTGCCAGTTGCGTCGAACAAACTTGTGCCAGTTACGGCGAACAAACTTGGGCCAGTTTCGTCGAGAAAACTTGTGCCAGTTGCGTCAAATAAACTTGTGCCAGTTGCGTCAAACAAACTTGTGTCAGTTGCATCAAACAAACTTGTTCCAGTTGCGTCAAACAAACTTGTGCCAATTGAGTCGAAAAAAATTGTGCCAGTTGCGTCGAACAAACTTGTGCCAGTTGCGTCTAAAAAACTTGTGCCAGTTGCGTCAAAAAACTTGGGCCAGTTTCGTCAAACAAACTTGTGCCAGTGGCATCCAACAAACTTGTGCCAGTTGCGTCGAACAAACTTGTGCCAGTTGCGTCAAACAATCTTGTGCCAGTTGCGTAGAACAAACTTGTGCCAGTTGCGTAGAACAACCTTGTGCCAGTTGAGTCGAACAAACTTGTGCTAGTTGGTAGAACAAACTTGTGCCAGTTGCGTCAAACAAACTTGTGCCAGTTGTGTCAAACAAACTTGTATCAATTGAGTCGAAAAAACTTGTGCCTTTTACGTCGAACAAACATGTGCCAGGTGCGTCTAACAAACTTGTGCCAGTTGCGTCAAACAAACTTGTGCCAGTTGCGTCAAACAAACTTGTGCCAGTTGCGTCAAACAAACTTGTGCCAGTTGCGTCAAGCAAACTTGTGCCAGTTGCATAGAAGAACCTTGTGCCAGTTGCGTAGAAGAACCTTGTGCCAGTTGCGTAGAAGAACCTTGTGCCAGTTGCGTCAAACGAACTTGTGCCAGTTGCGTCAAACAAACTTGTGCCAGTTTAGTCAAACAAACTTGTGCCAGTTGTCTCAAACAAACTTGTGCCAGTTGGGTCGAACAATCTTATGCCAGTTGCGTTAAACAAACTTGTGCCAGTTGCACCGAACAAACTTTTGCCATTTGCATAGAAGAAACTTGTGCCAGTTGCGTCAAATAAACTTGTGCCAGTTGCGTCAAACAAACTTGTGCCAGTTGCGTCAAACAAACTTGTGCCAGTTGCGTCAAACAAACTTGTTCCAGTTGCGTCAAACAAACTTGTGCCAATTGAGTCGAAAAAACTTGTGTCAGTTGCGTCGAACAAACTTGTGCCAGTTGCGTCTAACAAACTTGTGCCAGTTGCGTCAAAAAAACTTGTGCCAGTTGGGTCGAACAAACTTGTGCTAGTTGGGTCGAACAAACTTATGCCAGTTGCGTCGAACAAACTTGTGCCAGTTGCGTCGAACAAACTTGTGCCAGTTACGTCAAACAAACTTGTGCCAGTTGCGTTGAACAAACTTCTGCCAGTTGTGTCAAACAAACTTGTGTCAGTTGTGTAGAACAAACTTGTGCCAGTTGCGTCGAACAAACTTGTGTCAGTTGGGTAGAACAAACTTGTGCCAGTTGCGTCAAACAAACATGTCCCAGTTGCGTAGAACAAACTAGTGCCAGTTGCATAGAACAAACTTGTGCCATATGCATAGAACAAACTTGTGCCAGTTGCGTAGAAAAACTTGTGCCAATTGCGTCAAACAGACTTGTGCTAATTGAGTCGAAAAAACTTGTGCCAGTTGCGTCGAACAAACTTGCGCCAGTTGCGTCGAACAAACTTGTGCCAGTTGCGTCAAACAAACTTGTGCCAGTTGCGTTAAACAAACTTGTAAAAATTGAGTCGAAAAAACTTGTGCCAGTTGCGTCGAACAAACTTGTGCCAGTTGCGTCTAACAAACTTGTGCCAGTTGCGTCAAACAAACTTGTGCCAGTTGCGTCGAACAAACTTGTGCCAGTTTCGTCGAGAAAACTTGTGCCAGTTGCGTCAAATAAACTTGTGCCAGTTGCGTCAAACAAACTTGTGCCAGTTGCGTCAAACAAACTTGTGCCAGTTGCATCAAACAAACTTGTTCCAGTTGCGTCAAACAAACTTGTGCCAATTGAGTCGAAAAAACTTGTGCCAGTTGCGTCGAACAAACTTGTGCCAGTTGCGTCTAACAAACTTGTGCCAGTTGCGTCAAACAAACTTGGGCCAGTTTCGTCAAACAAACTTGTGCCAGTGGCATCCAACAAACTTGTGCCAGTTGCGTCGAACAAACGTGTGCCAGTTGCGTCAAACAAACTTGTGCCAGTTGCATAATACAAACTTGTGCCAGTTGCGTAGAACAACCTTGTGCCAGTTGAGTCGACCAAACTTGTGCTAGTTGGTAGAACAAACTTGTGCCAGTTGCGTCAAACAAACTTATGCCAGTTGCGTAAAACAAACTTGTGCCAGTTGCATAGAACAAACTTGTGACAGTTGAGTAGAACAAACTTGTGCCAATTGCATCAAACAAACTTGTGCCAGTTGCGTCAAATAAACTTGTTCCAGTTGCGTCGAACAAACTTGTGCCAGTTGCGTCAAACAAACTTGTGCCAGTTGCGTCGAACAAGCTTGTGCCAGTTGCGTCGAACAAACTTGTGTCAGTTACGGCGAACAAACTTATGCCACTTGCGTCCAGAAAACTTTTGCCAGTTGCGTCAAATAAACTTGTGCCAGTTGCGTCAAACAAACTTGTGCCAGTTACGGCGAACCAACTTGTGCCAGTTGCGTCGAGAAAAGTTGTGCCACTTGCGTCAAATAAACTTGTGCCAGTTGCGTCAAACAAACTTCTGCCAGTTGCGTCAAACAAACTTGTGCCAGTTGCGTCAAACAAACTTGTGCCAGTTGCGTCAAACAAACTTGTGCCAATTGATTCGAAAAAACTTGTGCCAGTTGCGTTGAACAAACTTGTGCCAGTTGCGGCTAACAAACTTGTGCCAGTTGCGATAAACAAACTTGTGTCAGTTGCGTCGAACAAACTTGTGCCAGTTGCATCGAACAAACTTGTGCCAGTTGCATAGAACAAACTTGTGCCAGTTGCGTCAAACAAACTTGTGCTAGTTGCGTAGAACAAACTTGTACATGTTGCGTAGAACAACCTTGTGCCAGTTGCGTAGAACAAACTTGTACATGTTGGTAGAACAACCTTGTGCCAGTTGCGTCAAACAAACTTGTGCCAGATGCCTCAAACCAACTTGTGCCAGTTGCGTCGAACAAACTTGTGCCAGTTGTGTGAAACAAACTTGTGCCAGTTGGGTCGAACAAACTTGTGCCAGTTACGTTAAACAAATTTTTACCAGTTGGGTCGTACAAATTTGTGCCAGTTGTGTCGAAAAAAGTTGTGACAGTTGCGTCGAACAAACTTGCGCCAGTTCCGTCGAACAAACTTGTGCCAGTTGCTTAGAACAAACTTGTGCCAGTTGTGTCAAACAAACTTTTGCCAGTTGTGTAGAACAAACTTGTGCCAGTTGCGTCGAACAAACTTGTGCCAGCTGGGTAGAACAAACATGTGCCAATTGCGTCAAACAAATTTGAACCAGTTGCGTACAACAAACTAGTGCCAGTTGCATAGAACAAAATTGTGTCAGATGCGTAGAACAAACTTTTGCCATTTGCGTAGAACAAACTTGTGCCAGTTGTGTCAAACAAACTTGTGCCAGTTGTGTACAACAAACTTGTGTCAGTTATGTAGAACAAACTTGTGCCTGTTGCATCAAACAAACTTGTGCCAGTTGCGTCAAACAAACTTGTGCCAGTTGCATAGTACAAACTTGTGCCAGTTGCATAGAACAACCTTGTGCCAGTTGCATCAAACAAACTTGTGCCAGTAGCGTCAAACAAACTTGTGCGAGTTGCGTCAAACAAACTTGTGCCAGTTGCGTCAAACAAACTTGAGCCAGTTGCGTCAAACAAACTTGTGCCAGTTGCGTCCAACAAACTTGTGCCAGTTGTGTCAAACAAACTTGTGCCAGTTGCGTCAAAAAAACTTGTGCCAGTTGCGTCAAAAAAACTTTGGCCAGTTGCGTCAATCAAACTTGTGCCAGTTGCATCGAACAAACTTGTGCCAGTTGCGTAGAAAAAACTTGTGCTAGTTGCGTCAAACAAACTTGTGCCAGTTGCGTAGAACAAACTTGTGCCAGTTGCGTAGAACAACCTTGTGCCAGTTGCGTCAAACAAACTTGTGCCAGTTGCGTCAAACAAACTTGTGCCAGTTGCGTCGAACAAACTTGTGCCAGTTGTGTCAAACAAACTTGTGCCAGTTGCGTCAAACAAACTTGTGCCAGTTGCGTCCAACAAACTTGTACCAGTTGTGTCAAACAAACTTGTACCAGTTGCGTCGAACAAACTTGTGCCAGTTGCGTAGAACAAACTTGTGCCAGTTGCCTGAAACAAACTTATGCTTGTTGCATAGAACAAATATGTGCCAGTTGCGTAGAACAACATTGTGCAGTTGCGTCGAACAAACTTGTGACAGTAGCGTCGAACAAACTTGTGCCAGTTGCGTCGAACAAACTTGTGCCAGTTGCGTCGAAGAAACTTGTGCCAGTTGCGTCGAACAAACTTGTGTCAGTTGCGTCAAACAAATTTGTGCCAGTTGCGTCAAACAAACTTGTGCCAATTGAGTCGAAAAAACTTGTGCCAGTTGCGTCGAACAAACTTGTGCCAGTTGCGTCTAACAAACTTGTGCCAGTTGCGTCAAACAAACTTGTGCCAGTTGCGTCGAACAAACTTGTGGCAGTTGCATCGAACAAACTTGTGCCAGTTGCGTAGAACAAACTTGTGCCAGTTGCGTAGAACAAACTTGTGCCAGTTGCGTAGAACAACCTTGTGCCAGTTGCGTTAAACAAACTTGTGCCAGTTGCGTCAAACAAACTTGTCCCAGTTATGTCAAACAAACTTGTGCCAGTTGGTTCAAACAAACTTGTGCCAGTTGCGTCCAACAAACTTGTACCAGTTGCGTCAAACAAACTTGTGCCAGTTGCGTCAAACAAACTTGTGCCAGTTGCGTCGAACAAACTTGTGCCAGTTGTGTCAAACAAACTTGTGCCAGTTGCGTCAAACAAACTTGTGCCAGTTGCGTCCAACAAACTTGTACCAGTTGTGTCAAACAAACTTGTACCAGTTGCGTCGAACAAACTTGTGCCAGTTGCGTAGAACAAACTTGTGCCAGTTGCCTCAAACAAACTTATGCCAGTTGCATAGAACAAATATGTGCCAGTTGCGTAGAACAACATTGTGCAGTTGCGTCGAACAAACTTGTGCCAGTTGCGTCGAACAAACTTGTGCCAGTTGCGTCGAACAAACTTGTGTCAGTTGCGTCAAACAAACTTGTGCCAGTTGCGTTAAACAAACTTGTAAAAATTGAGTCGAAAAAACTTGTGCCAGTTGCGTCGAACAAACTTGTGCCAGTTGCGTCTAACAAACTTGTGCCAGTTGCGTCAAACAAACTTGTGCCAGTTGCGTCGAACAAACTTGTGGCAGTTGCATCGAACAAACTTGTGCCAGTTGCGTAGAACAAGCTTGTGCCAGTTGCGAAGAACAGACTTGTGCCAGTTGCGTAGAACAACCTTGTGCCAGTTGCGTCAAACAAACTTGTGCCAGATGCGTCAAACAAACTTGTCCCAGTTGTGTCAAACAAACTTGTGCCAGTTGGTTCGAACAAACTTGTGCCAGTTGCGTCCAACAAACTTGTACCAGTTGCGTCAAACAAACTTGTGCCAGTTGCGTCGAACAAACTTGTGCCAGTTGCGTAGAACAAACTTGTGCCAGTTGCGTCAAACAAACTTATGCCAGTTGCATAGAACAAACTAGTGCCAGTTGCATAGAACAAACTTTTGCCAGTTGCGTAGAACAAACTTGTGCCAGTTGCGTCAAACAAACTTGTGCCAGTTGTGTCGAACAAACTTGTGCCAGTTGCGTCGAAGAAACTTGTGCCAGTTGCGTCAAACAAACATGTGCCAGTTGCGTCGAACAAACTTGTGCCAGTTGCATCGAACAAACTTGTGCCAGATATGGCGAACAAACTTGTGCAAGCTGCGTTGAGAAAACTTGTGCCAGTTGCGTCAAAAAAAACTTGTGCCAGTTGCGCCAAACAAACCTGTGCCAGTTGCATCAAACAAACTTGTGCCTCTTACGTTGAACAAACTTGTGCCAATTGAGTCGAAAAAACTTGTGCCACTTGCGTCGAACAATCTTGTGCCAGTTGCGTAGAACAAACTTGTGCCAGTTGCGTCAAACAAACTTGTGCCAGTTGCGTAGAAGAAGCTTGTGCCAGTTGCGTCGAACAAACTTGTGCCAGTTGCATCAAACAAATTTGTGCCAGTTGCGTCGAACAAACTCGTGCCAGTTGAGTCAAACAAACTTGTGCCAGTTGGGTCGAACAAACTTGTGCCAGTTGCGTTAAACAAACTTGTGCCAGTTGCATCGAACAAACTTTTGCCAGTTGCGTCGAACAAACTTGTGCCAGTTGCGTCGAACAAACTTGCGCCAGTTACGTCAAACAAACTTGTGCCAGTTGCGTTGAACAAACTTCTGCCAGTTGTGTAAAACAAACTTGTGTCAGTTGCGTAGAACAAACTTGTGCCAGTTGCGTCGAACAAACTTGTGTCAGTTGGGTAGAACAAACTTGTGCCAGTTGCGTCAAACAAACATGTCCCAGTTGCGTAGAACAAACTAGTGCCAGTTGCATAGAACAAACTTGTGCCAGATGCGTAGAACAAACTTGTGCCAGTTGCGTAGAACAAACTTGTGGTAGTTGCATAGAACAAACTTGTGCCAGTTATGTAGAACAAACTTGTGCCAGTTGCGTCGAACAAACTTGTGCCAGTTGCGTCGAACAAACTTGTGCCAGTTACGGCGAACAAACTTGTGCCAGTTTCGTCGAGAAAACTTGGGCCAGTTTCGTCAAACAAACTTGTGCCAGTTGCGTCAAACAAACTTGTTCCAGTTGCGTCAAACAAACTTGTGCCAATTGAGTCGAAAAAACTTGTGCCAGTTGCGTCGAACAAACTTGTGCCAGTTGCGTCTAACAAACTTGTGCCAGTTGCGTCAAAAAAACTTGGGCCAGTTTCGTCAAACAAACTTGTGCCAGTGGCATCCAACAAACTTGTACCAGTTGCGTCGAACAAACTTGTGCCAGTTGCGTCAAACAAACTTGTGCCAGTTGCGTACAACAAACTTGTGCCAGGTGCGTAGAACAACCTTGTGCCAGTTGAGTCGAAGAAACTTGTGCTAGTTGGTAGAACAAACTTGTGCCAGTTGCGTCAAACAAACTTGTGCCAGTTGCGTCAAACAAACTTGTACCAATTGAGTCGAAAAAACTTGTGCCGGTTACGTCGAACAAACTTGTGCCAGTTGCATAGAACAAACTTGTGCCAGTTGCGTAGAACAACCTTGTGCCAATTGAGTCGAACAAACTTGTGCTAGTTGGTAGAACAAACTTGTGCCAGTTGCGTCAAACAAACTTGTGCCAGTTGCGTCAAACAAACTTGTGCCAGTTGCGTCGAACAAACTTGCGCAAGTTACGTCAAACAAACTTGTGCCAGTTGCGTTGAACAGACTTCTGCCAGTTGTGTCAAACAAACTTGTGTCAGTTGCACAGAACAAACTTGTGCCAGTTGCGTCGAACAAACTTGTGTTAGTTGGGTAGAACAAACTTGTGCCAGTTGCGTCAAACAAACATGTCCCAGTTGCGTAGAACAAACTAGTGCCAGTTGCATAGAACTAACTTGTGCCAGATGCATAGAACAAACTTGTGCCAGTTGCGTAGAACAAACTTGTGCCAATTGCGTCAAACAAACTTGTGCCAATTGAGTCGAAAAAACTTGTGCCAGTTGCGTCGAACAAACTTGTGCCAGATGCATAGAACAAACTTGTGCCAGTTGCGTAGAACAAACTTATGCCAATTGCGTCAAACAAACCTGTGCCAATTGAGTCGAAAAAACTTGTGCCAGTTGCATAGTACAAACTTGTGCCAGTTGCATAGAACAACCTTGTGCCAGTTGCGTCAAACAAACTTGTGCCAGTAGCGTCAAACAAACTTGTGCCAGTTGCGTCAAACAAACTTGTGCCAGTTGCGTCGAACAAACTTGTGCTAGTTGCATCGAACAAACTTGTGCCAGTTGCGTCGAACAAACTTGTGCCAGTTGTGTCAAACAAACTTGTGCCAGTTGCGTCAAAAAAACTTGTGCCAGTTGCGTCAAAAAAACTTGGGCCAGTTGCGTCGAACAAACTTGTGCCAGTTGCATCGAAAAAACTTGTGCCAGTTGCGTAGAAAAAACTTGTGCCAGTTGCGTCAAACAAACTTGTGCCAGTTGCGTAGAACAAACTTGTGCCAGTTGCGTCAAACAAACTTGTGCCAGTTGCGTCGAACAAACTTGTGCCAGTTGCGTCGAACAAACTTGTGCCAGTTGTGTCAAACAAACTTGTGCCAGTTGGTTCGAACAAACTTGTGCCAGTTGCATCCAACATACTTGTACCAGTTGCGTCAAACAAACTTGTACCAGTTGCGTCGAACAAACTTGTGCCAGTTGCGTAGAACAAACTTGTGTCAGTTGCGTAGAACAACCTTGTGCCAGTTGCGTCAAACAAACTTGTGCCACTTGCATCAAACAAACTTGTCCCAGTTGTGTCAAACAAACTTGTGCCAGTTGGTTCGAACAAACTTGTGCCAATTGCGTCCAACAAACTTGTACCAGTTGCGTCAAACAAACTTGTGTCATTTGCGTCGAACAAACTTGTGCCAGTTGCATAGAACAAACTTGTGCCAGTTGCGTCAAACAAACTTATGCCAATTGCATAGAACAAACTAGTGCCAGTTGCATAGAACAAACTTTTGCCAGTTACGTAGAACAAACTTGTGCCAGTTGCATCAAACAAACTTGTGCCAGTTGCGTCGAACAAACTTGTGCCAGCTGCGTCGGAGAAACTTGTGCCAGTTGCGTCAAACAAACATGTGCCAGTTGCGTCGAACAAACTTGTTCCAGTTGCATCGAACAAACTTGTGCCAGATATGGCGAACAAACTTGTGCAAACTGCGTCGAGAAAACTTGTGCCAGTTGCGTCAACAAAAACTTGTGCCAGTTGCGTCAAACAAACTTCTGCCAGTTGCATCAAACAAACTTGTGCCTCTTGCGTTAAACAAACTTGTGCCAATTGAGTCGAAAAAACTTGTGCCAGTTGCGTCGAACAAACTTGTGCCAGTTACGTCAAACAAACTTGTGCCAGTTGCGTAGAACAAACTTGTGCCAGTTGCGTCAAACAAACTTGTGCCAGTTGCGTAGAAGAACCTTGTGCCAGTTGCGTCAAATGAACTTGTGCCAGTTGCGTCAAACAAACTTGTGCCAGTTGCGTCGAACAAACTTGTGCCAGTTGAGTCAAACAAACTTGTGCCAGTTGGGTTGAACAAACTTGTGCCAGTTGCGTTAAACAAACTTGTGCCAGTTGCATCAAACAAACTTTTGCCAGTTGTGTCAAACAAACTTGTGCCAGTTGCGTCGAACAAACTTGCGCCAGTTACGTCAAACAAACTTGTGCCAGTTGCGTTGAACAAACTTCTGCCAGTTGTGTCAAACAAACTTGTGTCAGTTGCGTAGAACAAACTTGTGCCAGTTGCGTCGAACAAACTTGTGTCAGTTGGGTAGAACAAACTTGTGCCAGTTGCGTCAAACAAACATGTCCCAGTTGCGTAGAACAAACTAGTGCCAGTTGCATAGAACAAACTTGTGCCATATGCGTAGAACAAACTTGTGACAGTTGCGTAGAACAAACTTGTGCCAGTTGCATAGAACAAACTTGTGCCAGTTATGTAGAACAAACTTGTGCCAGTTGCGTCGAACAAACTTTTGCCAGTTGCATCGAACAAACTTGTGCCAGTTACGGCGAACAAACTTGTGCCAGTTTCGTCGAGAAAACTTGTGTCAGTTGCGTCAAATAAACTTGTGCCAGTTGCGTCAAACAAACTTGTGCCAGTTGCGTCAAACAAACTTGTTCCCGTTGCGACAAACAAACTTGTGCCAATTGAGTCGAAAAAATTGTGCCAGTTGCGTCGAACAAACTTGTGCCAGTTGCGTCTAGCAAACTTGTGCCAGTTGCGTCAAAAAAACTTGGGCCAGTTTCGTCAAACAAACTTGTGCCAGTGGCATCCAACAAACTTGTGCCAGTTGTGTCGAACAAACTTGTGCCAGTTGCGTCAAACAAACATGTGCCAGTTGAGTCGAAAAAACTTGTGCCTGTTACGTCGAACAAACTTGTGCCAGTTGCGTCTAACAAACTTGTGCCAGTTGCGTCAAACAAACTTGTACCAATTGAGTCGAAAAAACTTGTGCCTGTTACGTCGAACAAACTTGTGCCAGTTGCGTCTAACAAACTTGTGCCAGTTGCATCAAACAAACTTGTGCCAGTTGCGTCAAACAAACTTGTGCCAGTTGCGTCAAACAAACTTGTGCCAGTTGCGTAGAAGAACCTTGTGCCAGTTGCGTCAAACGAACTTGTGCCAGTTGCGTCAAACAAACTTGTGCCAGTTGAGTCAAACAAACTTGTGCCAGTTGAGTCAAACAAACTTGTGCCAGTTGGGTCGAACAAACTTATGCCAGATGCGTTAAACAAACTTGTGCCAGTTGCATCGAACAAACTTTTGCCAGTTGCGTCGAACAAACTAGTGCCAGTTGCGTCGAACAAACTTGCGCCAGTTACGTCAAACAAACTTTTGCCAGTTGCGTTGAACAAACTTCTACCAGTTGTGTCAAACAAACTTGTGTCAGTTGCGTAGAACAACCTTGTGCCAGTTGAGTCGAACAAACTTGTGCTAGTTGGTAGAACAAACTTGTGCCAGTTGCGTCAAACAAACTTGTGCCAGTTGCGTCAAACAAACTTGTACCAATTGAGTCGAAAAAACTTGTGCCTGTTACGTCGAACAAACTTGTGCCAGTTGCGTCTAACAAACTTGTGCCAGTTGCGTCAAACAAACTTGTGCCAGTTGCGTCAAACAAACTTGTGCCAGTTGCGTCAAACAAACTTGTGCCCGTTGCGTAGAAGAACCTTGTGCCAGTTGCGTCAAACGAACTTGTGCCAGTTGCGTCAAACAAACTTGTGCCAGTTGAGTCAAACAAACTTGTGCCAGTTGAGTCAAACAAACTTGTGCCAGTTGGGTCGAACAAACTTATGCCAGTTGCGTTAAACAAACTTGTGCCAGTTGCATCGAACAAACTTTTGCCAGTTGCGTCGAACAAACTTGTGCCAGTTGCGTCGAACAAACTTGCGCCAGTTACGTCAGACAAACTTTTGCCAGTTGCGTTGAACAAACTTCTACCAGTTGTGTCAAACAAACTTGTGTCAGTTGCGTAGAACAAACTTGTGCCAGTTGCGTCGAACAAACTTGTGTCAGTTAGGTAGAACAAACTTGTGCCAGTTGCGTCAAACAAACATGTCCCAGTTGCGTAGAACAAACTAGTGCCAGTTGCATAGAACAAACTTGTGCCAGATGCGTAGAACAAACTTGAGCCAGTTGCGTAGAACAAACTTGTGCCAATTGCGTCAAACAAACTTGTGCCAATTCAGTCGAAAAAACTTGTGCCAGTTGCGTCGAACAAACTTGTGCCAGTTGCGTCGAACAAACTTGTATCAGTTGCGTCAAACAAACTTGTGCCAGTTTCGTCGAGAAAACTTGTGCCAGTTGCGTCAAATAAACTTGTGCCAGTTGCGTCAAACAAACTTATGCCAGTTGCGTCAAACAAACTTGTGCCAGTTGCGTCAAACAAACTTTTTCCAGTTGCGTCAAACAAACTTGTGCCAATTGAGTCGAAAAAACTTGTGCCAGTTGCGTCGAACAAACTTGTGCCAGTTGCGTCTAACAAACTTGTGCCAGTTGCGTCAAAAAAACTTGGGACACTTTCGTCAAACAAACTTGTGCCAGTGGCATCCACTAAACTTGTGCCAGTTGTGTCAAACAAACTTGTGCCAGTTGCGTAGAACAAACTTGTGCCAGTTGCGTAGAACAACCTTGTGCCAGTTGAGTCGACCAAACTTGTGCTAGTTGGTAGAACAAACTTGTGCCAGTTGCGTCAAAATAACTTATGCCAGTTGCGTAAAACAAACTAGTGTCAGTTGCATAGAACAAACTTGTGCCAGTTGAGTAGAACAAACTTGTGCCAATTGCATCAAACAAACTTGTGCCAGTTGCGTCGAACAAACTTGTACCAGTTGCGTCGAACAAACTTGTGCCAGTTGCATCAAACAAACTTGTGCCAGTTGCGTCGAACAAACTTGTGCCAGTTGCGTCGAACAAACTTGTGTCAGTTACGGCGAACAAACTTATGCCACTTGCGTCCAGAAAACTTTTGCCAGTTGCGTCAAATAAACTTTTGCCAGTTGCGTCAAACAAACTTGTGCCAGTTACGGCGAACCAACTTGTGCCAGTTACGTCGAGAAAAGTTGTGCCAGTTGCGTCAAATAAACTTGTGCCAGTTGCGTCAAACAAACTTCTGCCAGTTGCGTCAAACAAATTTGAGCCAGTTGCGTAGAACAAACTAGTGCCAGTTGCATAGAACAATATTGTGTCAGATGCGTAGAACAAACTTTTGCCATTTGCGTAGAACAAACTTGTGCCAGTTGTGTCAAACAAACTTGTGCCAGTTGTGTACAACAAACTTGTGCCAGTTATGTAGAACAAACTTGTGCCTGTTGCATCAAACAAACTTGTGCCAGTTGCGTCAAACAAACTTGTGCCAGTTGCATAGTACAAACTTGTGCCAGTTGCATAGAACAACCTTGTGCCAGTTGCGTCAAACAAATTTGTGCCAGTAGCGTCAAACAAACTTGTGCCAGTTGCGTCAAACAAACTTGTGCCAGTTGCGTCGAACAAACTTGTGCCAGTTGCGTCGAACAAACTTGTGCCAGTTGCGTCCAACAAACTTGTGCCAGTTGTGTCAAACAAACTTGTGCCAGTTGCATCAAAAAAACTTGTGCCAGTTGCGTCAAAAAAACTTGGGCCAGTTGCGTCAAACAAACTTGTGCCAGTTGCATCGAACAAACTTGTGCCAGTTGCGTAGAAAAAACTTGTGCCAGTTGCGTCAAAGTAACTTGTGCCAGTTGCGTAGAACAAACTTGTGCCAGTTACGTAGAACAACCTTGTGCCAGTTGCGTCAAACAAACTTGTGCCAGTTGCGTCGAACAAACTTGTGCCAGTTGCGTCGAACAAACTTGTGCCAGTTGTGTCAAACAAACTTGTGCCAGTTGCGTCAAACAAACTTGTGCCAGTTGCATAGAAAAAACTTGTGCCAGTTGCGTCAAACAAACTTGTGCCAGTTGCGTAGAACAAACTTGTGCCAGTTGCGTAGAACAACCTTGTGCCAGTTGCGTCAAACAAACTTGTGCCAGTTGCGTCAAACAAACTTGTGCCAGTTGCGTCGAACAAACTTGTGCCAGTTGTGTCAAACAAACTTGTGCCAGTTGCGTCAAACAAACTTGTGCCAGTTGCGTCCAACAAACTTATACCAGTTGTGTCAGACAAACTTGTACCAGTTGCGTCGAACGAACTTGTGCCAGTTGCATAGAACAAACTTGTGCCAGTTGCCTCAAACACACTTATGCCAGTTGCATAGAACAAATTTGTGCCAGTTGCGTAGAACAACATTGTGCAGTTGCGTCGAACAAACTTGTGACAGTAGCGTCGAACAAACTTGTGCCAGTTGCGTCGAACAAACTTGTGCCAGTTGCATCGAACAAACTTGTGCCAGTTGCATCGAACAAACTTGTGTCAGTTGCGTCAAACAAACTTGTGCCAGTTGCGTCAAACAAACTTGTGCCAATTGAGTCGAAAAAACTTGTGCCAGTTGCGTCGAACAAACTTGTGCCAGTTGCGTCTAACAAACTTGTGCCAGTTGTGTCAAACAAACTTGTGCCAGTTGCGTAGAACAAACTTGTGGCAGTTGCATCGAACAAACTTGTGCCAGTTGCGTAGAACAAACTTGTGCCAGTTGCGTAGAACAAACTTGTGCCAGTTGCGTAGAACAACCTTGTGCCAGTTGCGTCAAACAAACTTGTGCCAGTTGCGTCAAACAAACTTGTCCCAGTTGTGTCAAACAAACTTGTGCCAGTTGGTTCAAACAAACTTGTGCCAGTTGCGTTCAACAAACTTGTACCAGTTGCGTCAAACAAACTTGTGCCAGTTGCGTCAAACAAACTTGTGCCAGTTACGGCGAACCAACTTGTGCCAGTTGCATCGAGAAAAGTTGTGCCAGTTGCGTCAAATAAACTTGTGCCAGTTGCGTCAAACAAACTTCTGGCAGTTGCGTCAAACAAATTTGAGCCAGTTGCGTAGAACAAACTAGTGCCAGTTGCATAGAACAAAATTGTGTCAGATGCGTAGAACAAACTTTTGCCATTTGCGTAGAACAAACTTGTGCCAGTTGTGTCAAACAAACTTGTGCCAGTTGTGTACAACAAACTTGTGCCAGTTATGTAGAACAAACTTGTGTCTGTTGCATCAAACAAACTTGTGCCAGTTGCATAGTACAAACTTGTGCCAGTTGCATAGTACAAACTTGTGCCAGTTGCATAGTACAAACTTGTGCCAGTTGCATAGTACAAACTTGTGCCAGTTGCATAGAACAACCTTGTGCCAGTTGCGTCAAACAAACTTGTGCCAGTAGCGTCAAACAAACTTGTGCCAGTTGTGTCAAACAAACTTGTGCCAGTTGCGTTGAACAAACTTGTGCCAGTTGCGTCGAACAAACTTGTGCCAGTTGCGTCCAACAAACTTGTGCCAGTTGTGTCAAACAAACTTGTGCCAGTTGCGTCAAAAAAACTTGTGCCAGTTGCGTCAAAAAAACTTGGGCCAGTTGCGTCAAAAAAACTTGTGCCAGTTGCATCGAACAAACTTGTGCCAGTTGCGTAGAAAAAACTTGTGCCAGTTGCGTCAAACAAACTTGTGCCAGTTGCGTAGAACAAACTTGTGCCAGTTGCGTAGAACAACCTTGTGCCAGTTGCTTCAAACAAACTTGTGCCAGTTGCGTCGAACAAACTTGTGCCAGTTGCGTCGAACAAACTTGTGCCAGTTGTGTCAAACAAACTTATGCCAGTTGCGTCAAACAAACTTGTGCCAGTTGCTTAGAACAACATTGTGCAGTTGCGTCGAACAAACTTGTGCCAGTTGCGTCGAACAAACTTGTGTCAGTTACGGCGAACAAACTTATGCCACTTGCGTCCAGAAAACTTTTGCCAGTTGCGTCAAATAAACTTGTGCCAGTTGCGTCAAACAAACTTGTGCCAGTTACGGCGAACCAACTTGTGCCAGTTGCGTTGAGAAAAGTTGTGCCAGTTGCGTCAAATAAAGTTGTGTCAGTTGCGTCAAACAAACTTCTGCCAGTTGCATCAAACAAATTTGAGCCAGTTGCGTAGAACAAACTAGTGCCAGTTGCATAGAACAAAATTGTGTCAGATGCGTAGAACAAACTTTTGCCATTTGCGTAGAACAAACTTGTGCCAGTTGTGTCAAACAAACTTGTGCCAGTTGTGTACAACAAACTTGTGACAGTTATGTAGAACAAACTTGTGCCTGTTGCATCAAACAAACTTGTGCCAGTTGCGTCAAACAAACTTGTGCCAGTTGCATAGTACAAACTTGTGCCAGTTGCATAGAACAACCTTGTGCCAGTTGCGTCAAACAAACTTGTGCCAGTAGCGTCAAACAAACTTGTGCCAGTTGCGTCAAACAAACTTGTGCCAGTTGCGTCGAACAAACTTGTGCCAGTTGCGTCGAACAAACTTGTGCCAGTTGCGTCCAACAAACTTGTGCCAGTTGTGTCAAACAAACTTGTGCCAGTTGCGTCAAAAAAACTTGTGCCAGTTGCGTCAAAAAAACTTGTGCCAGTTGCGTCAAACAAACTTGTGCCAGTTGCATCGAACAAACTTGTGACAGTTGCGTAGAAAAAACTTGTGCCAGTTGCGTCAAACAAACTTGTGCCAGTTGCGTAGAAGAAACTTGTGCCAGTTGCGTAGAACAACCTTGTGCCAGTTGCGTCAAACAAACTTGTGCCAGTTGCGTCAAACAAACTTGTGCCAGTTGCGTCGAACAAACTTGTGCCAGTTGTGTCAAACAAACTTGTGCCAGTTGCGTCAAACAAACTTGTGCCAGTTGCATAGAAAAAACTTGTGCCAGTTGCGTCAAACCAACTTGTGCCAGTTGCGTAGAACAAACTTGTGCCATTTGCGTAGAACAACCTTGTGCCAGTTGCGTCAAACAAACTTGTGCCAGTTGTGTCAAACAAACTTGTGCCAGTTGCGTCGAACAAACTTGTGCCAGTTGTGTCAAACAAACTTGTGCCAGTTGCGTCAAACAAACTTGTGCCAGTTGCGTCCAACAAACTTGTACCAGTTGTGTCAGACAAACTTGTACCAGTTGCGTCGAACGAAGTTGTACCAGTTACGTAGAACAAAATTGTGCCAGTTGCCTCAAACAAACTTATGCCAGTTGCATAGAACAAATTTATGCCAGTTGCGTAGAACAACATTGTGCAGTTGCGTTGAACAAACTTGTGACAGTAGCGTCGAACAAACTTGTGCCAGTTGCGTCGAACAAACTTGTGCCAGTTGCGTCGAACAAACTTGTGCCAGTTGCGTCGAACAAACTTGTGTCAGTTGCGTCAAACAAACTTGTGCCAGTTGCGTCAAACAAACTTGTGCCAATTGAGTCGAAAAAATTTGTGCCAGTTGCGTCGAACAAACTTGTGCCAGTTGCGTCTAACAAACTTGTGCCAGTTGTGTCAAACAAACTTGTTCCAGTTGCGTCGAACAAACTTGTGGCAGTTGCATCGAACAAACTTGTGCCAGTTGCGTAGAACAAACTTGTTCCAGTTGCGTAGAACAACCTTGTGCCAGTTGCGACAAACAAACTTGTGCCAGTTGCGTCAAACAAACTTGTCCCAGTTGTGTCAAACAAACTTGTGCCAGTTGGTTCGAACAAACTTGTGCCAGTTGCGTCCAACAAACTTGTACCAGTTGCGTCAAACAAACTTGTGCCAGTTGCGTCGAACAAACTTGTGCCAGTTGCGTCAAACAATCTTGTGCCAGTTGCGTCAAACAAACTTATGCCAGTTGCATAGAACAAACTAGTGCCAGTTGCATAGAACAAACTTTTGCCAGTTGCGTAGAACAAACTTGTGCCAGTTACGTCAAACAAACTTGTGCCAGTTGCGTCGAACAAAGTTGTGCCAGTTGCGTCGAAGAAACTTGTGCCAGTTGCGTCAAACAAACATGTGCCAGTTGCGTCGAACAGACTTGTGCCAGTTGCATCGAACAAACTTGTGCCAGATATGACGAACAAACTTGTGCAAGCTGCGTTGAGAAAACTTGTGCCTGTTGCGTCAAAAAAAACTTGTGCCAGTTGCGCCAAACAAACTTGTGCCAGTTGCATCAAACAAACTTGTGCCTCTTACGTTAAACAAACTTGTGCCAATTGAGTCGAAAAAACTTGTGCCAGTTGCGTCGAACAAACTTGTGCCAGTTGCGTCAAACAAACTTCTGCCAGTTGCATAGAACAAACTTGTGCCAGTTGTGTCAAACAAACTTGTGCCAGATGCGTAGGACAAGCTTGTTCCAGTTGCGTCAAACAAACTTGTGCCAGTTGCATAGAACAAACTTGAGCCAGTTGCGTAGAACAAATTTGTGCCAGTTGCATCGAGAAAACTTGTGCCAGTTGCGTCAAATAAACTTGTGCCAGTTGCGTCAAACAAACTTGTGCCAGTTGCGTCAAACAAACTTGAGCCAGTTGCGTCAAACAAACTTGTGCCAGTTTCGTCGAGAAAACTTGTGCCAGTTGCGTCAAATAAACTTGTGCCAGTTGCATCAAACAAACTTGTGCCAGTTGCGTCAAACAAACTTGTGCCAGTTGCCTCAAACAAACTTGTTCCAGTTGCGTCAAACAAACTTGTGCCAATTGAGTCGAAAAAACTTGTGCCAGTTGCGTCGAACAAACTTGTGCCAGTTGCGTCTAACAAACTTGTGCCAGTTGCATCAAAAAAACTTGTGCCAGTGGCATCCAACAAACTTGTGCCAGTTGCGTAGAACAAACTTCTGCCAGTTGCGTCAAACAAACTTGTGCCAGTTGCGTAGAACAAACTTGTGCCAGTTGCGTAGAACAACCTTGTGCCAGTTGAGTCGACCAAACTTGTGCTAGTTGGTAGAACAAACTTGTGCCAGTTGCGTCAAACAAACTTATGCCAGTTGCGTAAAACAAACTAGTGCCAGTTGCAGTGAAGAAACTTGTGCCAGTTGCGTAGAACAAACTTGTGCCAGTTGCGTAGAACAAACTTGTGCCAGTTGTCTCAAACAAACTTGTGCCAGTTGCGTCAAACAAAATTGGGCCAGTTGCATCGAACAAACTTGTGCCAGTTGCGTCGAAGAAACTTGTGCCAGTTGCGTAGAACAAACTTATGCCAGTTGCGTAGAACAAACTTGTGCCAGTTGCGTAGAACAAACTTGTGCCAGTTGCAAAGAACAAACTTGTGCCAGTTTTGTAGAACAACCTTTTGCCAGTTGCGTCAAACAACCTTGTGCCAGTTGCGTCAAACAAACTTGTGCACGGTGAGTCAAAAAAACTTGTGCCGGTTGTGTCAAACAAACTTGTGCCAGTTGGGTCGAATAAACTTGTGCCAGTTGCATCAAACAAACTTGTGCCAGTTGCTTAGAACAAACTTGTGCCAGTTGCATAGAACAAACTTGTGCCAGTTGTGTCAAACAATCTTGTGCCAGATGCGTAGGACAAACTTGTGCCAGTTGCGTCAAACAAACTTGTGCCAGTTGCGTAGAACAAACTTGAGCCAGTTGCGTAGAACAAGCTTGTGCCAGTTTCATCGAACAAACTTGCGCCAGTTGCATTGAACAAACTTGTGCCAGTTGCGCAGAACAAACTTGTGCCAGTTAAGTCAAACAGACTTGTGCCAGTTGCGTCAAACAAATTTATGCCAGTTGCATAGAACTAACTTGTGCCAGTTGCATCGAACAAACTTGTGCCAGTTGCGTCGAACACACTTGTGCCAGTTGCGTCGGACAAACTTGTGCCAATTGCGTCGAACAAACTTGAGCCAGTTGTGTCAAACAAAATTGTGCCAGTTGCATAAAACAAACTTGTGCCAGTTGCGTCGAACAAACTTGTGCCAGTTGCGTAGAACAAACTTGTGCCAGTTACGTAGAACAAACTTGTGCCAGTTGTGTCAGACAAACTTGTGCCAGTTGCGTAGAACAAACTTGTGCCAGTTTCGTAGAACAAACTTGTGCTAGTTGCGTAGAACAAACTTGTGATAGTTGCGAAGAACAAACTTGTGCCAGTTGCGTCGAACAAACTTGTGCCAGTTGCGTCGACCAATCTTGTGCCAGTTTCGTCAAACAAACTTGTGCCAGTTGCATAGACAAACTTGTGCCATTTGTGTCAAAGAAACATGTGCCAGTTGCGTCAAACAAACTTGGGCCAGTTGCGTCGAACAAACTTGTGCCAGTTGTGTCGAAGAAACTTGTGCCAGTTGCGTAGAACAAACTTGTGCCAGTTGCATCAAACAAACTTGTGCCAGTTGCATAGAACAAACTTGTGCCAGTTGTGTAGAATAACCTTGTGCCAGTTGCGTCAAACAACCTTGTGCCAATTCCGTCAAACAAACTTGTGCCAGTTGCGTCAAAAAAACTTGTGCCAGTTGCGTCAAACAAACTTGTGCCAGTTGGGTCGAATAAACTTGTGCCAGTTGCATTAAACAAACATGTGCCAGTTCGTCGAACAAACTTGTGTCAGTTGCATCAAACAAACTTCTGCCAGTTGCGTCGAACAAACTTGTGCCAGTTGTGTCGAACAAACTTGTGCCAGTTGTGTCAAACAAACTTGTGCCAGTTGCGTCAAACAAACTTGTGCCAGTTGCATAGAAAAAACTTGTGCCAGTTGCGTCAAAGAAACTTGTGCCAGTTGCGTAGAACAAACTTATGCCAGTTGCGTAGAACAAACTTGTGCCAGTTGCGTAGAACAAACTTGTGCCAGTTGCATAGAACAAACTTGTGCCAGTTTTGTAGAACAACCTTTTGCCAGTTGCGTCAAACAACATTGTGCCAGTTGCGTCAAACAAACTTGTGCACGGTGAGTCAAAAAAACTTGTGCCAGTTGTGTCAAACAAACTTGTGCCAGTTGGGTCGAATAAACTTGTGCCAGTTGCATCAAACAAACTTGTGCCAGTTGCTTAGAACAAACTTGTGCCAGTTGCATAGAACAAACTTGTGCCAGTTGTGTCAAACAAACTTGTGCCAGATGCGTAGGACAAACTTGTGTCAGTTGCGTCAAACAAACTTGTGCCAGTTGCGTAGAACAAACTTGAGCCAGTTGCGTAGAACAAGCTTGTGCCAGTTGCATCGAACAAACTTGCGCCAGTTGCATTGAACAAACTTGTGCCAGTTGCGCAGAACAAACTTGTGCCAGTTAAGTCAAACAGACTTGTGCCAGTTGTGTCAAACAAATTTATGCCAGTTGCATAGAACTAACTTGTGCCAGTTGCATCGAACAAACTTGTGCCAGTTGCGTCGAACACACTTGTGCCAGTTGCGTCGGACAAACTTGTGCCAATTGCGTCGAACAAACTTGAGCCAGTTGTGTCAAACAAAATTGTGCCAGTTGCATAAAACAAACTTGTGCCAGTTGCGTCGAACAAACTTGTGCCAGTTGCGTAGAACAAACTTGTGCCAGTTACGTAGAACAAACTTGTGCCAGTTGTGTCAGACAAACTTGTGCCAGTTGCGTAGAACAAACTTGTGCCAGTTTCGTAGAACAAACTTGTGCCAGTTGCGTAGAACAAACTTGTGATAGTTGCGAAGAACAAACTTGTGCCAGTTGCGTCGAACAAACTTGTGCCAGTTGCGTCGACCAATCTTGTGCCAGTTTCGTCAAACAAACTTGTGCCAGTTGCATAGACAAACTTGTGCCATTTGTGTCAAACAAACATGTGCCAGTTGCGTCAAACAAACTTGGGCCAGTTGCGTCGAACAAACTTGTGCCAGTTGTGTCGAAGGAACTTGTGCCAGTTGCATAGAACAAACTTGTGCCAGTTGCGTCAAACAAACTTGTGCCAGTTGCATAGAACAAACTTGTGCCAGTTGTGTAGAATAACCATGTGCCAGTTGCGTCAAACAACCTTGTGCCAATTCCGTCAAACAAACTTGTGCCAGTTGCGTCAAAAAAACTTGTGCCAGTTGCGTCAAACAAACTTGTGCCAGTTGGGTCGAATAAACTTGTGCCAGTTGCATTAAACAAACTTGTGCCAGTTCGTCGAACAAACTTGTGTCAGTTGCATCGAACAAACTTCTGCCAGTTGCGTCGAACAAACTTGTGCCAGTTGCGTCAAACAAACTTGTGCCAGTTGCATCGAACAAACTTGTGCCAGTTGCGTATAACAAACTTGTGCCAGTTGTGTCAAACAACCTTGTGCCAGTTGCGTCAAACAACCTTGTGCCAGTTGCATCGAACAAACTTGTGCCAGTTGCGTAGAACAAACTTTTGCCTGTTGCATAGAACAAACTTGTCACAGTTGTGTCAAACAAACTCATGCCAGTTGCGTAGAACAAACTTGTGCCAGTTGCGTAGAACAAACTTGTGCCAGTTACGTAGAACAAACTTGTGCCAGTTGCGTCGAACAAACTTCTGCCAGTTGCGTAGAACAAATTTGTGCCAGTTATGTAGAACAAACTTGTGCCAGTTGTGTAGAACAAACTTCTGCCAGTTGCATCAAACAAACTTGGGCCAGTTGCGTAGAACAAACTTGTGCCAGTTGCGATAAACAAACTTGTGCCAGTTGCGTCAAACAAACTTGTGCCAATTGCATAGAACAAACTTGAGCCAGTTGCGTAGAACAAACTTGTGCCTGTTGCGTCGAACATACTTGTGCCAGTTGCGTTGAACAAACTTGTGCCAGCTGCGTAGAACAAACTTGTGCCAGTTGCATAGAACAAACTTGTGCGAGTTGTGTCAAACAAACTTCTGCCAGTTGCATAGAACAAACTTGTGCCATTTGCGTAGAACAAACTTGGGCCAGTTGCATAGAACAAACTTGTGCCAGTTGCAAAGAACAAACTTGTGCCAATTGCGTAAAACAAACTTGTGCCAGTTGCGTAGAACAAAATTGTGCCAGTTGCGTAGAACAAATTTGTGCCAGTTGCGTCGAACAAACTTGTGCCAGTTGCGTCGAACAAACTTGTGCCAGTTGCATAGAACAAACTTCTGTCAGTTGCGTTGGACAAACTTGTGCCAGATGCGTTGAACAAACTTGTGACAGTTGCGTAGAACAAACTTGTGCCAGTTGTTTCAAACAAACTTTTGCCAGTTGCGTCAAACAAACTTGAACCAGTTGCATCAAACAAACTTGTGCCAGTTGCGTAGAACAAACTTGTGCAGTTGCGTAGAACAAACTTGTGCCAGTTGCGTAGAACAAACTTGTGCCAGTTGCGTCAAACAAACTTGGGCCAGTTGCGTAGAACAAACTTGTGCCAGTTGCGTAGAACAAACTTGTGCCACTTGCGTCAAACAATCTTGTGCCAGTTGCGAAGAACAAACTTGTGCCTGTTGCGTATAACAAAACTGTGCCAGTTGCGTAGAACAAACTTGTGCCAGTTACGTAGAACAAACTTGTGCTAGTTGCGTAGAACAAACTTGTGCTAGTTGGGTAGAACAAACTTTTGTCAGTTGCGTAGAACAAACTCGTGCCAGTTGCGTCAAACAAACTTGGGCCAGTTGCGTAGAACAAACTTGAGACAGTTGCAAACTACAAACTTGTGCCACTTGCGTAGGACAAACTTGTGCCAGTTGCGTCAAACAAACTTGTGCCAGTTGCGTAGAACAAACTTGTGCCAGTTGAGAACTACAAATTTGTGACACTTGCGTAGGACAAACTTGTGCCAGTTGCGTCAAACAAACTTGTGCCAGTTGCGTCAAACAAACTTGTGCCAGTTATGTCAAACAAACTTGTGCCAGTTGCATAGTACAAACTTGTGCCAGTTGCATCGAACAAACTTGTGCCAGTTGCATAGAACAAACTTGTTCCAGTTGCATAGAACAAACTTCTGCTAGTTGCGTAGAACAAACTTGTGCCAGTTACGTCGAACAAACTTGTGCCAGTTGCGTCGAACAAACTTGTGCCAGTTGCGTCAGACAAACTTGTGCCAGTTGCGTCGAACAACCTTGTGCCAGTTGCGTCAAACAAACTTGTGCCAGTTGTTTCAAACAAACTTTTGCCAGTTGCGTCAAACAAACTTGTGCCAGTTGCGTCGAACAAAATTGTGCCAGTTGCGTCGAACAAACTTGTGCCAGTCGTGTAGAACAAAATTGTGCCAGTTGCGTAGAACAACCTTGTCGCAGTTGCGTCAAACAAACTTGTGCCAGTTGCGGCAAACAAACTTGTGCCAGTTGCGTCAAACAAACTTGTGCCAGTTGGGTCAAACAAACTTGTGCCAGTTGCGTTAAACAAACCGGTGGCAGTTGCGTCGAACAAACTTGTGCCAGTTGCATAGAACAAACTTGTGCCTGTTACGTAGAAGAAACTTGTGCCAGTTACATAGAACAAACTTGTGCCAGTTGCGTAGAACAAACTTGTGCCATTTGCGAAGAACAAAATTGTGCCAGCTGCGTCAAACAAACTTGTGCCAGTTGCATAGAACAAACTTGTGCCAGTTGCGTAGAACAAAATTGTGCCAGTTGCATCGATCAAACTTATGCTAGTTGCGTCGGACAAACTTGTGCCAGTTGCGTCGAGACACTTGTGCCAGATGCGTAGAACAAACTTGTGCCAGTTGTGTCAAACAAACTTTTGCCAGTTGCGTCAAACAAACTTGGGCCAGTTGCGTAAACAAACTTGTGCCAGTTGTGTCGGACAAACTTGTGCCAGTTACGTAGAACAAACTTGTGCCGGTTGCGAACTACAAACTTGTGCCAGTGGGGTTGAACAAACTTGGGCCAGTTGCGTCAAACAAACTTGTGCTAGTTGCGTTAAACAAACTTGTGCCAGTTGCGTTGAACAAACTTGTGCCAGTTGCGTCAAACAAACTTGTGCTAGTTGCGTTAAACAAACTTGTGCCAGTTGCGTTGAACAAACTTGTGCCAGTTGCGTCGAACAAACTTGTGCCAGTTGTGTCGAACAAACTTGTGCCAGTTGCGTCGAACAAACTTGTGCCAGTTGCGTAGAACAAACTTGTGCCAGTTGCGTAGAACAAACTTGTGCCAGTTGCATCGAACAAACTTGTGCCAGTTGCTTCAGACAAATTTGTGCCAGTTGAGTCAAATAAACTTGTGCCAGTTGCGTAGAACAAACTTGTGCCAGTTGTGTCTACAAACTTGTGCCAGTTGCGTCAAACAAACTTGTGCCAGTTGCGTAGAACAAACTTGTGCCAGTTGCATCGAACAAATTTGTGCCAGTTGCGTAGAACAAACTTGTGCCAGTCGTGTCAAACAAACTTGTGCCAGTTGCGTAGAACAAATTTGTGCCACTTGCGTCAAACAAACTTGTTACAGTTGCGTAGAACGAATTTGTGCCTGTTACGTAGAACAAACTTTTGCCATTTGTGTCAAACAAACTTGTGCCAGTTGCGTAGAACGAATTTGGCCCAGTTACGTAGAACAAACTTTTGCCATTTGTGTCAAACAAACTTCTGCCAGTTGCGTAGAACGAACTTCGGCCAGTTGTGTCAAACAAACTTGAGCCAGTTGCGTAGAACAACCTTGTGCCAGTTCCGTCAAACAAACTTGTGCCAGTTACATAGAACAAACTTGTGCCAGTTGCGTAGAACAAACTTGTGCCAGTTGCGTCAAACAAACTTGTGCCAGTTGCGAAGAACAAACCTGTGACAATTGCGTCAAACAAACTTGTGCCAGTTGAGTCAAACACACTTGTGCCAGTTGCGTCGGACAAACTTGTGCCAGTTGCATCGAACAAACTTGTGCCAGATGCGTTGAACAAACTTGTGACAGTTGCGTAGAACAAAATTGTGCCAGTTGCGTTGGACAAACTTGTGCCAGTTGCGTAGAACAAATTTGTGCCAGTTGTTTCAAACAAACTTTTGCCAGTTGCGTCAAACAAACTTGTGCCAGTTGCGTCAAACAAACTTTTGCCAGTTGCGTAGAACAAACTTTTGCCAGTTGCGTAGAACAAACTTGTGCCAGTTGCGTAGAACAAACTAGTGCCAGTTGCGTCAAACAAACTTGGGCCAGTTGCGTAGAACAAACTTGTGCCAGTTGCGTAGAACAAACTTGTGCCAGTTGCGAAGAACAAACTTGTGAGTGTTGCGTAGAACAAAATTGTGCCAGTTGCGTAGAACAACCTTGTGCCAGTTGCGTAGAACAAACTTGTGCCAGTTGTGTAGAACAAACTTGTGCTAGTTGCGTAGAACAAACTTGTGCTAGTTGCGTAGAACAAACTTGTGTCAGTTGCGTAGAACGAACTTGTGCCAGTTGCGTCAAACAAACTTGGGCCAGTTGCGTAGAACAAACTTGTGCCAGTTGCGAACTACAAACTTGTGCCACTTGCGTAGGACAAACTTGTGCCAGTTGCGTCAAACAAACTTGTGCCAGGTGCGTCAAACAAACTTGTGCCAGTTGCGTCAAACAAACTTGTGCCAGTTGCGTCGAACAAACTTGTGCCAGTTGCGTAGAACAAACTTGTGCCAGATACGTAGAACAAACTTGTGCCATTTGTGTCAAACAAACTTGTGCCAGTTGCATAGAACAAACTTGTGCCAGTTGCGTACAACAAACTTGAGCCAGTTACGTAGAACAAACTTGTGCCAGTTACGTAGGACAAACTTGCGCTAGTTGTGTCAAACAAACTTGTGCCAGTTGCGTAGAACAAACTTGAGACAGTTGCATAGACAAACTTGTGCCAGTTGCGTCGAACATACTTGTGCCAGTTGCGTTGAACAAACTTGTGCCAGTTGCGTAGAACAAACTTGTGGCAGTTGCGTAGAACAAACTTGTGCCAGTTGTGTAGAACAAACTTGTGGCAGTTGCGTAGAACAAACTTTTGCCAGTTGCGTAGAACAAATATTTTCCAGTTGCGTAGAACAAACTTGTGCCAGTTGCGTCGAACAAACTTGTGCCAGTTGCATCAAACAAATATGTGCCAGTTGCGTTGGACAAACTTGTGCCAGTTGCGTAGAACAAACTTGTGGCAGTTGCGTTGGACAAACTTGTGCCAGTTGCGAAGAACAAACTTGTGCCAGTTGCATAGAACAAACTTGTGGCAGTTGCGTAGAACAAACTTTTGCCAGTTGCGTAGAACAAATATTTTCCAGTTGCGTAGAACAAACTTGTGCCAGTTGCGTCGAACAAACTTGTGCCAGTTGCATCGAACAAATTTGTGCCAGGTGCGTTGGACAAACTCGTGAGAGTTGCATAGAAGAAACTTGTTCCAGTGGTTTCAAACAAACTTTTGACAGTTGCGTCAAACAAACTTGGGCCAGTTGCGTCAAACAAACTTGTGCCAGTTGCGTAGAACAAACTTGTGCCAGTTGCGTAGAACAAACTTGAGCCAGTTGCGTGGAACAAACTTGTGCCAGTTGCGTCGAACAAATTTGTGCCAGTTGCGTAGAACAAACTTGTGCAATTTGCGTCAAAAAACTTGTGCCAGTTGCGTAGAACAAATTTGTGCTAGTTGAGTAGAACAAACTTGTGCCAGTTGCGTCGAACAAACTTGTGCCAGTTGCATAGAACAAACTCGTGCCAGTTGTGAAGAACAAAATTGGGCCAGTTGCGTAGAACAAACTTGTGCCAGTTGCAATGAAAAAACTTTTGCCAGTTGCGTAGAACAAACTTGTGCCAGTTGCGTAGAACAAACTTGTGCCAGTTGCGTAGAACAAACTTGTGCCAGTTGCGTCGAACGAACTTGTGCCAGTTGCATCGAACAAACTTGTGTCAATTGCATAGAACAAACTTGTGCCAGTTGCATAGAACAAACTTGTGCCAGTTGCGTCAAACAAACTTGTGCCAGTTGCGTAAAACAAACTTGTGCCAGTTGCGTCGAACAAACTTGTGCCAGTTGCGTCGAACAAACTTGTGCCAGTTGCATCGAACAAACTTGTGCCAGTTGCGTAGAACAAACTTGTGCCAGTTGCGTCGAACAAACTTGTGCCAGTTGCGTCGAACAAACTTGTGCCAATTGCGTCGAACAAACTTGTGCCAGTTGCGTTGAACAAACTTGGGCTAGTTGCGTAGAACAAACTTGTGCCAGTTGCGAAGAACAAACTTGTGCTAGTTGTATCAAACAAACTTGTGCCAGTTGTGTCGAACAAACTTGTGCCAGTTGCATCAAACAAACTTGTGCCAGTTACGTCGAACAAACTTGTGCCAGTTGCGTCGAACAAACTTGTGCCAGTTGCGTAGAACAAACTTGGGCCAGTTGCGTCGAACAAACTTGTGCCAGTTGCGTCGAACGAACTTATGCCAGTTGCATCGAACAAACTTGTGTCAATTTCGTAGAACAAACTTGTGCCAGTTGCATAGAACAAACTTGTGCCAGTTGCGTCGAACAAACTTGTGCCAGTTGCATCGAACAATCTTGTGCCAGTTGCGTAGAACAAACTTGAGCTAGTTGCGTAGAACAAACTTGTGCCAGTTGCGAAGAACAAACTTGTGCTAGTTGCATCAAACAAACTTGTGCCAGTTGTGTCGAACAAACTTGTGCCAGTTGCATTAAACAAACTTGTGCCAGTTGCGTCGAACAAACTTGTGCCAGTTGCGTCGAAAAAACTTGTGCCAGTTGCGTCGAACAAACTTGTGCCAGTTGCGTCAGACAAACTTGTGCCAGTTGCGTCGAATAACCTTGTGCCAGTTGCGTCAAACAAACTTGTGCCAGTTGTGTCAAACAAACTTTTGCCAGTTGCGTCAAACAAACTTGTGCCAGTTGCGTTGAACAAACTTGTGCCAGTTGCGTCGAACAAACTTGTGCCAGTTGCGTACAACAAACTTGTGCCAGATGCATTAAACAACCTTGTCCCAGTTGCGTCGAACAAACTTGTGCCAGTTACATAGCACAAACTTGTGCCTGTTACGTAGAAGAAACTTGTGCCAGTTATATAGAACAAACTTCGGCCAGTTGCGTAGAACAAACTTGTGCCATTTGCGAAGAACAAACGTGTGCCAACTGCGTCAAACAAACTTGTGCCAGTTGCATAGAACAAACTTGTGCCAGTTGCGCAGAACAAATTTGTGCCAGTTGCGTCGATCAAACTTATGCCAGTTGCGTAGAACAAACTTATGCCAGTTGCGTCGAACTAACTTGTGCCAGATGCGTAGAACAAACTTGTGCCAGTTGTGTCAAACAAACTTTTGCCAGTTGCGCCAAACAAACTTGGGCCAGTTGCGTCGAACAAACTTGTGCCAGTTGTGTCGGACAAACTTGAGCCTGTTTGACGCAATTGGCACAAGTTTGTTCTTCGCAACTGGCACAAGTTTGTTCTATGCAACTGGCTCAAGTTTGTTCTGCGCAACTGGCACAACTTTGTTCTATGCAACTGGCAGTAGTTTGTTTGACACAACTCGCACAAGTTTGTTCTACGCAACTGGCACAAGTTTGTTCTACGCAACTGGCACAAGTTTGTTCAACGCAACTAGCGCAAGTATGTTCGACGCAACTGGCGCAAGTTTGTTCTACGCAACTGGCTCAAGTTTGTTCTATGCAACTGGCACAAGTTTGTTTGACGCAACTGGCACAAGTTTGTTTGACGCAACTGGCACAAGTTTGTTCTACGAAACTGGCCGAAGTTTGTTTGACGCAACTGGCAGAAGTTTGTTCTACGCAACTGGCACAAGTTTGTTTGACACAACTGGCACAAGTTTGTTCTACGCAACTGGCAGAAGTTTGTTCTACGCAACTGGCACAAGTTTGTTCTACGTAACTGGCACAAGTTTGTTCTACGCAACTGGCACAAGTTTGTTTGACACATCTGGCACAAGTTTGTTTGACACAACTGGCAAAAGTTTGTTCTACGCAACTGGCACAAGTTTGTTCGACTTAAGTGGCATAAGTTGGTTCTATGCAACTGGCACAAGTTTGTTTGACACAACTGGCACAAGTTTGTTCTACGCAACTGGCACAAGTTTGTTCGATGCAACTGGCACAAGTTTGTTTGACGCAACTGGCACAAGTTTGTTCGACGCAACTGGCACAAGTTTGT
This sequence comes from Macrobrachium rosenbergii, assembly GCA_039081455.1. Taxonomy (NCBI): domain Eukaryota; kingdom Metazoa; phylum Arthropoda; class Malacostraca; order Decapoda; family Palaemonidae; genus Macrobrachium; species Macrobrachium rosenbergii. Next base: position 192,275 of record JANJGK010000344.1, on the reverse strand, counting down.
TCTATGCAACTGGCACAAGTTTGTTCGACGAACTGGAGCAAGTTTGTTTAACGCAACTGGTACAAGTTTATTCGACCCAACTGGCACAAGTTTGTTTGACGCAACTGGCACAAGTTTTTTTGACGCAACTGGCACAAGTTTGTTTGACGCAACTGGCACAAGGTTGTTTGACGCAACTGGCACAAGGTTCTTCTACACAACTGGCACAAGTTTGTTCTATGCAACTGGCACAAGTTTGTTTGACGCAACTGGCACAAGTTTGTTCTACGCAACTGGCACAAGTTTCTTCGACACAACTGGCACAAGTTTGTTCGACGCAACTGGCAGAAGTTTGTTCTACGCAACTGGCACAAGTTTGTTTGACACAACTGGCACAAGTTTGTTCTATGCAACTGGCACAAATTTGTTCGACGAAACTGGCACAAAATTGTTCGACGCAACTGGAACAAGTTTGTTTGACGCAATTGTCACAAGGTTGTTTCACGCAACTGGCACAAGGTTGTTCTACACAACTGGCACAAGTTTGTTCTATGCAATTGACACAAGTTTGTTTGACGCAACTGGCACAAGTTTGTTCTACGCAACTGGCACAAGTTTCTTTGACGAAACTGGCACAAGTTTGTTCGACGCAACTGGCCCAAGTTTGTTTGACGCAACTGGCACAAGTTTGTTTGACAAAACTGGCACAAGTTTTTTCTACACAACTGGCACAAGTTTGTTCAACAAAACTGGCACAAGTTTGTTCGACGCAACTGGCCCAAGTTTGTTTGACGCAACTGGCACAAGTTTGTTTGACAAAACTGGCACAAGTTTTTTCTACACAACTGGCACAAGTTTGTTCAACAAAACTAGCACAAGTTTGTTCGACGCAACTGGCACAAGTTTGTTCGACGCAACTGGCACAAGTTTGTTTTATGGAACTGGCACAAGTTTGTTTTACGGAACTGGCACAAGTTTGTTCTATGCAACTGGCACAAGTTTGTCTGACACAACTGGCACAATTTTGTTCTACGTAACTGGCACAAGTTTGTTCTACGCAACTGGCACAAGTTTCTTTGACGCAACTGGCACAAGTTTGTTTTATGCAACTGGCACAAGTTTGTTTGACACAACTGGCAGAAGTTTGTTCTACGCAACAGGCACAAGTTTGTTCGACGCAATTGGCACAAGTTTGTCCGACACAACTGGCACAAGTTTGTTCAACGCAATTGGCACAAGTTTGTCCAACACAACTGGCACAAGTGTGTTCGACGCAACTGGCACAAGTTTGTTTTACGCAACTGGCACAAGTTTGTTCTTTGCAACTGGCACAAGTTTGTTTAAAGCAACTGGCAAAAGTCTGTTTGACTTAACTGGCACAAGTTTGTTTGACGCAACTGGCACAAGTTTGTTCGATGCAACTGGCACAAGTCTGTTTGACGCAACTGGCACAAGTTTTTTTGATGCAACTAGCACAAGTTTGTTCTATGCAACTGGCACAAGTTTGTTTTGACGCAACTGGCACAAGGTTGTTCTATAAAACTGGCACAAGTTTGTTCTATGCAACCGGCACAAGTTTGTTCGACGAAACTGGCACAAGTTTGTTCGACGAAACTGGCACAAGTTTGTCCGACGCAACTGGCACAAGTTTGTTCGACGCAACTGGCACAAGTTTGTTCTACGCAACTGGCACAAGTTTGTTCTGCGCAACTGGCATAAGTTTGTCTGACATAACTGGCACAAGTTTGTTCTACGTAACTGGCACAAGTTTGTTCTACGCAACTGGCACAAGTTTGTTCGACGCAACTGGCACAAGTTTGTTTTACGCAACTGGTACAAGTTTGTTTGACACAACTGGCACAAGTTTGTTCTACGCAACTGGCAAAAGCTTGTTCAACGCAATTGGCACAATTTTGTCCGACGCAACTGGCACAGATTTGTTCGACGCAACTGGCACAAGTTTGTTCGATGCAACTGGCACAATTTTGTTCTACGTAACTGACACAAGTTTGTTCTACGCAACTGGCATAAATTTGTTTGACGCAACTGGCACAAGTTTGTTCTACGCAACTGGCACAAGTTTGTTCTGCGCAACTTGCACAAGTTTGTTCAACGCAACTGGCACAAGTTTGTTCTACGCAACTGGCACAAATTTGTTCTACGCAACTGGCACAAGTTTGTTCTATGCAACTGGCACAAGTTTGTTTGACGCAATTGGCACAAGTTTGTTCTTCGCAACTGGCACAAGTTTGTTCTATGCAACTGGCTCAAGTTTGTTCTGCGCAACTGGCACAACTTTGTTCTATGCAACTGGCAGAAGTTTGTTTGACACAACTCGCACAAGTTTGTTCTACGCAACTGGCACAAGTTTGTTCTATGCAACTGGCACAAGTTTGTTTTGACGCAACTGGCACAAGGTTGTTCTATAAAACTGGCACAAGTTTGTTCTATGCAACTGGCACAAGTTTGTTCGACGAAACTGGCACAAGTTTGTTCGACGAAACTGGCACAAGTTTGTCCGACGCAACTGGCACAAGTTTGTTCGACGCAACTGGCACAAGTTTGTTCTACGCAACTGGCACAAGTTTGTTCTGCGCAACTGGCATAAGTTTGTCTGACATAACTGGCACAAGTTTGTTCTACGTAACTGGCACAAGTTTGTTCTATGCAACTGGCACAAGTTTGTTCGACGCAACTGGCACAAGTTTGTTTTACGCAACTGGCACAAGTTTGTTTGACACAACTGGCACAAGTTTGTTCTACGCAACTGGCAAAAGTTTGTTCAACGCAATTGGCACAATTTTGTCCGACGCAACTGGCACAAGTGTGTTCGACGCAACTGGCACAAGTTTGTTCGATGCAACTGGCACAATTTTGTTCTACGTAACTGACACAAGTTTGTTCTACGCAACTGGCATAAATTTGTTTGACGCAACTGGCACAAGTTTGTTCTACGCAACTGGCACAAGTTTGTTCTGCGCAACTTGCACAAGTTTGTTCAACGCAACTGGCACAAGTTTGTTCTACGCAACTGGCACAAATTTGTTCTACGCAACTGGCACAAGTTTGTTCTATGCAACTGGCACAAGTTTGTTTGACGCAATTGGCACAAGTTTGTTCTTCGCAACTGGCACAAGTTTGTTCTATGCAACTGGCTCAAGTTTGTTCTGCGCAACTGGCACAACTTTGTTCTATGCAACTGGCAGTAGTTTGTTTGACACAACTCGCACAAGTTTGTTCTACGCAACTGGCACAAGTTTGTTCTACGCAACTGGCACAAGTTTGTTCAACGCAACTAGCGCAAGTATGTTCGACGCAACTGGCGCAAGTTTGTTCTACGCAACTGGCTCAAGTTTGTTCTATGCAACTGGCACAAGTTTGTTTGACGCAACTGGCACAAGTTTGTTTGACGCAACTGGCACAAGTTTGTTCTACGAAACTGGCCGAAGTTTGTTTGACGCAACTGGCAGAAGTTTGTTCTACGCAACTGGCACAAATTTGTTCTACGCAACTGGCACAAGTTTGTTCTATGCAACTGGCACAAGTTTGTTTGACGCAATTGGCACAAGTTTGTTCTTCGCAACTGGCACAAGTTTGTTCTATGCAACTGGCTCAAGTTTGTTCTGCGCAACTGGCACAACTTTGTTCTATGCAACTGGCAGTAGTTTGTTTGACACAACTCGCACAAGTTTGTTCTACGCAACTGGCACAAGTTTGTTCTACGCAACTGGCACAAGTTTGTTCAACGCAACTAGCGCAAGTATGTTCGACGCAACTGGCGCAAGTTTGTTCTACGCAACTGGCTCAAGTTTGTTCTATGCAACTGGCACAAGTTTGTTTGACGCAACTGGCACAAGTTTGTTTGACGCAACTGGCACAAGTTTGTTCTACGAAACTGGCCGAAGTTTGTTTGACGCAACTGGCAGAAGTTTGTTCTACGCAACTGGCACAAGTTTGTTTGACACAACTGGCACAAGTTTGTTCTACGCAACTGGCAGAAGTTTGTTCTACGCAACTGGCACAAGTTTGTTCTACGTAACTGGCACAAGTTTGTTCTACGCAACTGGCACAAGTTTGTTTGACACATCTGGCACAAGTTTGTTTGACACAACTGGCAAAAGTTTGTTCTACGCAACTGGCACAAGTTTGTTCGACTTAAGTGGCATAAGTTGGTTCTATGCAACTGGCACAAGTTTGTTTGACACAACTGGCACAAGTTTGTTCTACGCAACTGGCACAAGTTTGTTCGATGCAACTGGCACAAGTTTGTTTGACGCAACTGGCACAAGTTTGTTCGACGCAACTGGCACAAGTTTGTTCTATGCAACTGGCACAAGTTTGTTCGACGAACTGGAGCAAGTTTGTTTAACGCAACTGGTACAAGTTTATTCGACCCAACTGGCACAAGTTTGTTTGACGCAACTGGCACAAGTTTTTTTGACGCAACTGGCACAAGTTTGTTTGACGCAACTGGCACAAGGTTGTTTGACGCAACTGGCACAAGGTTCTTCTACACAACTGGCACAAGTTTGTTCTATGCAACTGGCACAAGTTTGTTTGACGCAACTGGCACAAGTTTGTTCTACGCAACTGGCACAAGTTTCTTCGACACAACTGGCACAAGTTTGTTCGACGCAACTGGCAGAAGTTTGTTCTACGCAACTGGCACAAGTTTGTTTGACACAACTGGCACAAGTTTGTTCTACGCAACTGGCACAAATTTGTTCGACGAAACTGGCACAAAATTGTTCGACGCAACTGGAACAAGTTTGTTTGACGCAATTGTCACAAGGTTGTTTCACGCAACTGGCACAAGGTTGTTCTACACAACTGGCACAAGTTTGTTCTATGCAATTGACACAAGTTTGTTTGACGCAACTGGCACAAGTTTGTTCTACGCAACTGGCACAAGTTTCTTTGACGAAACTGGCACAAGTTTGTTCGACGCAACTGGCCCAAGTTTGTTTGACGCAACTGGCACAAGTTTGTTTGACAAAACTGGCACAAGTTTTTTCTACACAACTGGCACAAGTTTGTTCAACTAAACTGGCACAAGTTTGTTCGACGCAACTGGCCCAAGTTTGTTTGACGCAACTGGCACAAGTTTGTTTGACAAAACTGGCACAAGTTTTTTCTACACAACTGGCACAAGTTTGTTCAACAAAACTGGCACAAGTTTGTTCGACGCAACTGGCACAAGTTTGTTCGACGCAACTGGCACAAGTTTGTTTTATGGAACTGGCACAAGTTTGTTTTACGGAACTGGCACAAGTTTGTCTGACACAACTGGCACAATTTTGTTCTACGTAACTGGCACAAGTTTGTTCTACGCAACTGGCACAAGTTTCTTCGACGCAACTGGCACAAGTTTGTTTTATGCAACTGGCACAAGTTTGTTTGACACAACTGGCAGAAGTTTGTTCTACGCAACAGGCACAAGTTTGTTCGACGCAATTGGCACAAGTTTGTCCGACACAACTGGCACAAGTTTGTTCAACGCAATTGGCACAAGTTTGTCCAACACAACTGGCACAAGTGTGTTCGACGCAACTGGCACAAGTTTGTTCTACGCAACTGGCACAAGTTTGTTCTATGCAACTGGCACAAGTTTCTTTAACGCAACTGGCAAAAGTCTGTTTGACTTAACTGGCACAAGTTTGTTTGACGCAACTGGCACAAGTTTGTTCGATGGAACTGGCACAAGTCTGTTTGACGCAACTGGCACAAGTTTTTTTGATGCAACTGGCACAAGTTTGTTCTATGCAACTGGCACAAGTTTGTTTTGCGCAACTGGCACAAGGTTGTTCTATAAAACTGGCACAAGTTTGTTCTATGCAACTGGCACAAGTTTGTTCGACGAAACTGGCACAAGTTTGTTCGACGAAACTGGCACAAGTTTGTCCGACGCAACTGGCACAAGTTTGTTCGACGCAACTGGCACAAGTTTGTTCTACGCAACTGGCACAAGTTTGTTCTGCGCAACTGGCATAAGTTTGTCTGACATAACTGGCACAAGTTTGTTCTACATAACTGGCACAAGTTTGTTCTACGCAACTGGCACAAGTTTGTTCGACGCAACTGGCAAAAGTTTGTTTTACGCAACTGGCACAAGTTTGTTTGACACAACTGGCACAAGTTTGTTCTACGCAACTGGCAAAAGTTTGTTCAACGCAATTGGCACAATTTTGTCCGACGCAACTGGCACAAATTTGTTCGATGCAACTGGCACAAGTTTGTTCGATGCAACTGGCACAATTTTGTTCTACGTAACTGACACAAGTTTGTTCTACGCGACTGGCATAAATTTGTTTGACGCAACTGGCACAAGTTTGTTTTGACGCAACTGGCACAAGTTTGTTCTGCGCAACTTGCACAAGTTTGTTCAACGCAACTGGCACAAGTTTGTTCTACGCAACTGGCACAAATTTGTTCTACGCAACTGGCACAAGTTTGTTCTATGCAACTGGCACAAGTTTGTTTGACGCAATTGGCACAAGTTTGTTCTTCGCAACTGGCACAAGTTTGTTCTATGCAACTGGCTCAAGTTTGTTCTGCGCAACTGGCACAACTTTGTTCTATGCAACTGGCAGAAGTTTTTTTGACACAACTCGCACAAGTTTGTTCTACGCAACTGGCACAAGTTTGTTCTACGCAACTGGCACAAGTTTGTTCAACGCAACTAGCGCAAGTATGTTCGACGCAACTGGCGCAAGTTTGTTCTACGCAACTGGCTCAAGTTTGTTCTATGCAACTGGCACAAGTTTGTTTGACGCAACTGGCACAAGTTTGTTTGACGCAACTGGCACAAGTTTGTTCTACGAAACTGGCCGAAGTTTGTTTGACGCAACTGGCAGAAGTTTGTTCTACGCAACTGGCACAAGTTTGTTTGACACAACTGGCACAAGTTTGTTCTACGCAACTGGCAGAAGTTTGTTCTACGCAACTGACACAAGTTTGTTCTACGTAACTGGCACAAGTTTGTTCTACGCAACTGGCACAAGTTTGTTTGACACATCTGGCACAAGTTTGTTTGACACAACTGGCAAAAGTTTGTTCTACGCAACTGGCACAAGTTTGTTCGACTTAAGTGGCATAAGTTGGTTCTATGCAACTGGCACAAGTTTGTTTGACACAACTGGCACAAGTTTGTTCTACGCAACTGGCACAAGTTTGTTCGATGCAACTGGCACAAGTTTGTTTGACGCAACTGGCACAAGTTTGTTCGACGCAACTGGCACAAGTTTGTTCTATGCAACTGGCACAAGTTTGTTCGACGAACTGGAGCAAGTTTGTTTAACGCAACTGGTACAAGTTTATTCGACCCAACTGGCACAAGTTTGTTTGACGCAACTGGCACAAGTAGTTTTGACGCAACTGGCACAAGTTTGTTTGACGCAACTGGCACAAGGTTGTTTGACGCAACTGGCACAAGGTTATTCTACACAACTGGCACAAGTTTGTTCTATGCAACTGGCACAAGTTTGTTTGACGCAACTGGCACAAGTTTGTTCTACGCAACTGGCACAAGTTTCTTCGACACAACTGGCACAAGTTTGTTCGACGCAACTGGCAGAAGTTTGTTCTACGCAACTGGCACAAGTTTGTTTGACACAACTGGCACAAGTTTGTTCTACGCAACTGGCACAAATTTGTTCGACGAAACTGGCACAAAATTGTTCGACGCAACTGGAACAAGTTTGTTCAGCGCAACTGGCACAAGTTTGTTCTTCGCAACTGGTACAAGTTTTTTCTACGCAACTGGCACAAGTTTGTCTGACACAACTGGCACAAGTTTGTTTAACGTAACTGGCACAAGTTTGTTCTATGCAACTGGCACAAGTTTGTTCGACGCAACTGGCACAAGTTTGTTTGACACAACTGGCACAAGTTTGTTCTACGCAACTGGCAAAAGTTTGTTTTACGCAACTGGCACAAGTTTGTTCGACGCAAGTGGCACAAGTTTGTTCTATGCAACTGGCACAAGTTTGTTTGACACAACTGGCACAAGTTTGTTCTACGCAACTGGCACAAGTTTGTTCGATACAATGGGCACAAGTTTGTTTGACGCAACTGGCACAAACTTATTCGACGCAACTGGCACAAGTTTGTTCGATGCAAATGGCACAAGTTTGTTTAACGCAACTGGCACAAGTTTATTCGACCTAACTGGCAAAAGTTTGTTTGACGCAACTGGCACAAGTTTTTTTGACGCAACTGGCACAAGTTTGTTTGACGCAATTGGCACAAGGTTGTTTGACGCAACTGGCACAAGGTTGTTGTACACAACTGGCACAAGTTTGTTCTATGCAACTGACACAAGTTTGTTTGACGCAACTGGCACAAGTTTGTTCTACGCAACTGTCACAAGTTTGTTCAACGCATCTGGCACAAGTTTGTACGATGCAACTGGCACAGGTTTGTTCAATGTAACTGGCACAAGTTTGTTCGACGCAACTGGCACAAGATTGTTCTACGCAACTGGCACAAATTTGTTCTACGCAACTGGCACAAGTTTGTTTTACGCAACTGGCACAAGTTTGTTTGATGCAATTGGCACAAGTTTGTTCTTCGCAACTGGCACAAGTTTGTTCTATGCAACTGGCCCAAGTTTGTTCTACGCAACTGGCACAAGTTTTTTCTATGCAACTGGCAGAAGTTTGTTTGAAACAACTCGGACAAGTTTGTTCTACGCAACTGGCACAAGTTTGTTCTACGCAACTGGCACAAGTTTGTTCAACGCAACTGGCGCAAGTATGTTCGACGCAACTGGCACAAGTTTGTTCTACGCAACTGGCTCAAGTTTGTTCTATGCAACTGGCACAAGTTTGTTTGATGCAACTGGCACAAGTTTGTTTGACGCAACTGGCACAAGTTTGTTCTACGCAACTGGCCCAAGTTTGTTTGACGCAACTGGCAGAAGTTTGTTCTACGCAACTGGCACAAGTTTGTTCTATGTAACTGGCACAAGTTTGTTCTACGCAACTGGCAGAAGTTTGTTCTACGCAACTGGCACAAGTTTGTTCTACGTAACTGGCACAAGTTTGTTCTACGCAACTGGCACAAGTTTGTTTGACACATCTGGCACAAGTTTGTTTGACACAACTGGCAAAAGTTTGTTCTACGCAACTGGCACAAGTTTGTTTGACACAACTGGCAGAAGTTGGTTCTACGCAACTGGCACAAGTTTTTCGATGCAACTGGCACAAGTTTGTTTGACGCAACTGGCACAAGTTTGTTCGACGCAACTGGCACAAGTTTGTTCGATGCAACTGGCACAAGTTTGTTCGACGTACTGGCACAAGTTCGTTTAACGCAACTGGCACAAGTTTATTCGACCCAACTGGCACAAGTTTGTTTGACGCAACTGGCACAAGTTTTTTTGACGCAACTGGCACAAGTTTGTTTGACGCAACTGGCACAAGGTTGTTTGACGCAACTGGCACAAGGTTGTTTGACGCAACTGGCACAAGGTTGTTTGACGCAACTGTTACAAGGTTATTCTACACAACTGGCACAAGTTTGTTCTACACAACTGACAAAAGTTTGTTCTACGCAACTGGCACAAGTTTGTTCGACGCAACTGGCACAAGTTTGTTCGATGCAACTGGCACAAGTTTCTTCTACGCAACTGACACAAGTTTGTTCTACGCAACTGGCATAAATTTGTACGACGCAACTGGCACAAGTTTCTTTGACGCAACTGGCACAAGTTTGTTCTGCGCAACTTGCACAAGTTTGTTCAACGCAACTGGCACAAGTTTGTTCGACGCAACTGGCGTAAGTTTGTTCTGCGCAACTGGCACAAATTTGTTCTACGCAACTGGCACAAGTTTGTTTGACACAACTGGCAAAAGTTTGTTCTACGCAACTGGCACAAGTTTGTTCGACGCAAGTGGCACAAGTTTGTTCTATGCAACTGGCACAAGTTGTTTGACACAACTGGCACAAGTTTGTTCTACGCAACTGGCACAAGTTTGTTCGATGCAACTGGCACAAGTTTGTTTGACGCAACTGGCACCAACTTGTTCGACGCAACTGGCACAAGTTTGTTCGATGCAAATTGCACAAGTTTGTTTGACGCAACTAGCATAAGTTTGTTTAACGCAACTGGCACAAGTTTATTCGACCCAACTGGCACAAGTTTGTTTGACGCAACTGGCACAAGTTTTTTTGACGGAACTGGCACAAGTTTGTTTGACGCAACTGGCACAAGGTTGTTCTACACAACTGGCACAAGTTTGTTCTATGCAACTGACACAAGTTTGTTTGACGCAACTGGCACAAGTTTGTTCTACGCAACTGGCACAAGTTTCTTTGACGAAACTGGCACAAGTTTGTTCGACTCAACTGGCCCAAGTTTGTTTGACGCAACTGGCACAAGTTTGTTTGACAAAACTGGCACAAGTTTGTTCTACACAACTGGCACAAGTTTGTTCAACAAAACTGGCACAATTTTGTTCGACGCAACTGGCACAAGTTTGTTTTACGGAAATGGCACAAGTTTGTTTTACGGAACTGGCACAAGTTTGTTCTACGCAACTGGCACAAGTTTGTCTGACACAACTGGCACAATTTTGTTCTACGTAACTGGCACAAGTTTGTTCTACGCAACTGGCACAAGTTTGTTCTATGCAACTGGCACAAGTTTGTTTTATGCAACTGGCACAAGTTTGTTTGACACAACTGGCAGAAGGTTGTTCTCCACAACTGGCACAAATTTGTTCGACGCAATTGGCACAAGTTTGTCCGACACAACTGGCACAAGTTTGTTCGACGCAATTGGCACAAGTTTGTCCGACACAACTGGCACAAGTGTGTTCGACGCAACTGGCACAAGTTTGGTCTACGCAACTGGCACAAGTTTGTTCGACGCAACTGGCACAAGTTTGTTCGACGCAACTGGCACAAGTTTGTTTTACGGAACTGGCACAAGTTTGTTCTACGCAACTGGCACAAGTTTGTCTGACACAACTGGCACAATTTTGTTCTACGTAACTGGCACAAGTTTGTTCTACGCAACTGGCACAAGTTTGTCTGACACAACTGGCACAATTTTGTTCTACGTAACTGGCACAAGTTTGTTCTACGCAACTGGCACAAGTTTCTTCGACGCAACTGGCACAAGTTTGTTTTATGCAACTGGCACAAGTTTGTTTGACACAACTGGCAGAAGTTTGTTCTACGCAATAGGCACAAGTTTGTTCGACGCAATTGGCACAAGTTTGTCCGACACAACTGGCACAAGTTTGTTCAACGCAATTGGCACAAGTTTGTCCAACACAACTGGTACAAGTGTGTTCGACGCAACTGGCACAAATTTGTTCTACGCAACTGGCACAAGTTTGTTCTATGCAACTGGCACAAGTTTGTTTGACGCATCTGGCAAAAGTCTGTTTGACTTAACTGGCACAAGTTTGTTTGACGCAACTGGCACAAGTTTGTTCGATGCAACCGGCACAAGTCTGTTTGACGCAACTGGCACAAGTTTTTTTGATGCAACTGGCACAAGTTTGTTCTATGCAACTGGCACAAGTTTGTTTTGACGCAACTGGCACAAGGTTGTTCTACAAAACTGGCACAAGTTTGTTCTATGCAACTGGCACAAGTTTGTTTGACGCAACTGGCACAAGTTTGTTTTATGCAACTGGCACAAGTTTCTTTGACGCAACTGGCACAAGTTTGTTCGACACAACTGGCCCAAGTTTGTTTGACGCAACTGGCACAAGTTTATTTGACACAACTGGCACAAGTTTGTTCTACGCAACTGGCACAAGTTTGTTCGACGAAACTGGCACAAGTTTGTCCGACGCTACTGGCACAAGTTTGTTCGACGCAACTGGCACAAGTTTGTTTTACGCAACTGGCACAAGTTTGTTCTGCGCAACTGGCATAAGTTTGTCTGACATAACTAGCACAAGTTTGTTCTACGTAACTGGCACAAGTTTGTTCTACGCAACTGGCACAAGTTTGTTCGACGCAACTGTCACAAGTTTGTTTTACGCAAATGGCACAAGTTTGTTTGACACAACTGGCACAAGTTTGTTCTACGCAACTGGCAAAAGTTTGTTCGACGCAATTGGCACAATTTTGTCCGACACAACTGGCACAAGTTTGTTCGATGCAACTGGCACAAGTTTGTTCGATGCAACTGGCACAAGTTTCTTCTACGCAACTGACACAAGTTTGTTCTACGCAACTGGCATAAATTTGTACGACGCAACTGGCACAAGTTTCTTTGACGCAACTGGCACAAGTTTGTTCTGCGCAACTTGCACAAGTTTGTTCAACGCAACTGGCACAAGTTTGTTCGACGCAACTGGCGCAAGTTTGTTCTGCGCAACTGGCACAAATTTGTTCTACGTAACTGGCAGAAGTTTATTCTATGCAACTGGCACAAGTTTGTTCTATGTAACTGGCACAAGTTTGTTCTACGCAACTGACAGAAGTTTGTTCTACACAACTGGCACAAGTTTGTTCTAAGTAACTGGCACAAGTTTGTTCTACGCAACTGGCACAAGTTTGTTTGACACATCTGGCACAAGTTTGTTTGACACAACTGGCAAAAGTTTGTTCGATGCAACAGGCACAAGTTTGTTTGACGCAACTGGCACAAGGTTCTTTGACGTAACTGGCACAAGGTTATTCTACACAACTGGCACAAGTTTGTTCTATGCAACTGGCACAAGTTTGTTTGACGCAACTGGCACAAGTTTGTTCTACGCAACTGGCACAAGTTTCTTCGACACAACTGGCACAAGTTTGTTCGACGCAACTGGCCCAAGTTTGTTTGATGCAACTGGCACAAGTTTGTTTGACACAACTGGCACAAGTTTGTTCTAAGCAACTGGCACAAGTTTGTTCAACGAAACTGCCACAAGATTGTTCGACGCAACTGGAACAAGTTTGTTCGGCGCAACTGGCACAAGTTTGTCTGACACAACTGGCACAAGTTTGTTCTACGTAACTGGCCCAAGTTTGTTCTACACAACTGGCACAAGTTTGTTCGACGCAACTGGCACAAGTTTGTTTGACACAACTGGCACAAGTTTGTTCTACGCAACTGGCAAAAGTTTGTTCTACGCAACTGGCACAAGTTTGTTCGACGCAAGTGGCACAAGTTTGTTCTATGCAACTGGCACAAGTTTGTTTGACACAACTGGCACAAGTTTGTTCTACGCAACTGGCACAAGTTTATTCGATACAACTGGCACAAGTTTGTTCGACGCAACTGACACAAGCTTGTTCGACGCAACTAGCACAAGTTTGTTCGATGCAAATGGCACAAGTTTGTTCGACACAACTGGCACAAGTTTGATTAACGCAACTGGCACAAGTTTATTCGACCCAACTGGCAAAAGTTTCTTTGACGCAACTGGCACAAGTTTTTTTGACGCAACTGGCACAAGTTTGTTTGACGCAACTGGCACAATTTTGTTTGACGCAACTGGCACAAGGTTGTTTGACGCAACTGGCACAAGGTTGTTCTACACAACTGGCACAAGTTTGTTCTATGCAACTGACACAAGTTTGTTTGACGCAACTGGCACAAGTTTGTTCTACGCAACTGGCACAAGTTTCTTTGACGAAACTGGCACAAGTTTGTTCGACGCAACTGGCCCAAGTTTGTTTGACGCAACTGTCACAAGTTTGTTTGACAAAACTGGCACAAGTTTGTTCTACACAACTGGCACAAGTTTGTTCGACAAAACTGGCAAAAGTTTGTTTTACGCAACTGGCACAAGTTTGTTTGACGCAACTGGCACAAGTTTGTTTTACGGAACTGGCACAAGTTTGTATTACGGAACTGGCACAAGTTTGTTCTACGCAACTGGCACAATTCTGTTCTACGTAACTGGCACAAGTTTGTTCTACGCAACTGGCACAAGTTTGTTTGACGCAACTGGCACAAGTTTGTTCTACGCAATTGGCACAAGTTTGTCCGACACAACTGGCACAAGTTTGTTCGACGCAATTGGCACAAGTTTGTCCGACACAACTGGCACAAGTGTGTTCGACGCAACTGGCACAAGTTTGGTCTACGCAACTGGCACAAGTTTGTTCTATGCAACTGGCACAAGTTTGTTTGACGCAACTGGCACAAGTCTGTTTGACTTAACTGGCACAAGTTTGTTCTGCGCAACTGGCACAAGTTTGTTCGATGCAACTGGCACAAGTTTGTTCGACACAACTGGTAAAAGTTTGTTCTACGCAACTGGCACAAGTTTGTTCGACACAAGTGGCACAAGTTTGTTCTATGCAACGGGCAGAAGTTTGTTTGACACAACTGGCACAAGTTTGTTTGACGCAACGGGCAAAAGTTTATTTGAAACAACTGGCACAAGTTTGTTCTACGCAACTGTCACAAGTTTGTTCAACGCATCTGGCACAAGTTTGTTCGATGCAACTGGCACAGGTTTGTTCGATGCAACTGGCACAAGTTTGTTCTATGCAACTGGCACAAATTTGTTCTACGCAACTGGCACAAGTTTGTTTTACGCAACTGGCACAAGTTTGTTTGATGCAATTGGCACAAATTTGTTCTTCGCAACTGGCACAAGTTTGTTCTATGCAACTGGCCCAAGTTTGTTCTACGCAACTGGCACAAGTTTTTTCTATGCAACTGGCAGAAGTTTGTTTGAAACAACTCGCACAAGTTTGTTCTACGCAACTGGCACAAGTTTGTTCTACGCAACTGGCACAAGTTTGTTCAACGCAACTGGCGCAAGTATGTTCGACGCAACTGGCACAAGTTTGTTCTACGCAACTGGCTCAAGTTTGTTCTATGCAACTGGCACAAGTTTGTTTGACGCAACTGGCACAAGTTTGTTTGACGCAACTGGCACAAGTTTGTTCTACGCAACTGGCCCAAGTTTGTTTGACGCAACTGGCAGAAGTTTGTTCTACGCAACTGGCACAAGTTTGTTCTACGTAACTGGCACAAGTTTGTTCTACGCAACTGGCAGAAGTTTGTTCTACGCAACTGGCACAAGTTTGTTCTACGTAACTGGCACAAGTTTGTTCTACGCAACTGGCACAAGTTTGTTTGACACATCTGGCACAAGTTTGTTTGACACAACTGGCAAAAGTTTGTTCTACGCAACTGGCACAAGTTTGTTCGACGCAAGTGGCACAAGTTGTTATATGCAACTGGCACAAGTTTGTTTGACACAACTGGCAGAAGTTTGTTCTACGCAACTGGCACAAGTTTGTTCGATGCAACTGGCACAAGTTTGTTTGACGCAACTGGCACAAGTTTGTTCGACGCAACTGGCACAAGTTTGTTCGATGCAACTGGCACAAGTTTGTTCGACGAACTGGCACAAGTTTGTTTAACGCAACTGGCACAAGTTTATTCGACCCAACTGGCACAAGTTTGTTTGACGCAACTGGCACAAGTTTTTTTGACGCAACTGGCACAAGTTTGTTTGACGCAACTGGCACAAGGTTGTTTGACGCAACTGTTACAAGGTTATTCTACACAACTGGCACAAGTTTGTTCTACACAACTGACAAAAGTTTGTTCTACGCAACTGGCACAAGTTTGTTCGACGCAACTGGCACAAGTTTGTTCGACGCAACTGGCGCAAGTTTGTTCTGCGCAACTGGCACAAATTTGTTCTACGCAACTGGCAGAAGTTTGTTCTACGCAACTGGCACAAGTTTGTTCTACGTAACTGGCACAAGTTTGTTCTACGCAACTGGCAGAAGTTTGTTCTACGCAACTGGCACAAGTTTGTTCTAAGTAACTGGCACAAGTTTGTTCTACGCAACTGGCACAAGTTTGTTTGACACATCTGGCACAAGTTTGTTTGACACAACTGGCAAAAGTTTGTTCGATGCAACAGGCACAAGTTTGTTTGACGCAACTGGCACAAGGTTCTTTGACGTAACTGGCACAAGGTTATTCTACACAACTGGCACAAGTTTGTTCTATGCAACTGGCACAAGTTTGTTTGACGCAACTGGCACAAGTTTGTTCTACGCAACTGGCACAAGTTTCTTCGACACAACTGGCACAAGTTTGTTCGACGCAACTGGCCCAAGTTTGTTTGATGCAACTGGCACAAGTTTGTTTGACACAACTGGCACAAGTTTGTTCTAAGCAACTGGCACAAGTTTATTCAACGAAACTGCCACAAGATTGTTCGACGCAACTGGAACAAGTTTGTTCGGCGCAACTGGCACAAGTTTGTCTGACACAACTGGCACAAGTTTGTTCTACGTAACTGGCCCAAGTTTGTTCTACACAACTGGCACAAGTTTGTTCGACGCAACTGGCACAAGTTTGTTTGACACAACTGGCACAAGTTTGTTCTACGCAACTGGCAAAAGTTGTTCTACGCAACTGGCACAAGTTTGTTCGACGCAAGTGGCACAAGTTTGTTCTATGCAACTGGCACAAGTTTGTTTGACACAACTGGCACAAGTTTGTTCTACGCAACTGGCACAAGTTTATTCGATACAACTGGCACAAGTTTGTTCGACGCAACTGACACAAGCTTGTTCGACGCAACTAGCACAAGTTTGTTCGATGCAAATGGCACAAGTTTGTTCGACACAACTGGCACAAGTTTGATTAACGCAACTGGCACAAGTTTATTCGACCCAACTGGCAAAAGTTTCTTTGACGCAACTGGCACAAGTTTTTTTGACGCAACTGGCACAAGTTTGTTTGACGCAACTGGCACAAGGTTGTTTGACGCAACTGGCACAAGGTTGTTCTACACAACTGGCACAAGTTTGTTCTATGCAACTGACACAAGTTTGTTTGACGCAACTGGCACAAGTTTGTTCTACGCAACTGGCACAAGTTTCTTTGACGAAACTGGCACAAGTTTGTTCGACGCAACTGGCCCAAGTTTGTTTGACGCAACTGTCACAAGTTTGTTTGACAAAACTGGCACAAGTTTGTTCTACACAACTGGCACAAGTTTGTTCGACAAAACTGGCAAAAGTTTGTTTTACGCAACTGGCACAAGTTTGTTTGACGCAACTGGCACAAGTTTGTTTTACGGAACTGGCACAAGTTTGTATTACGGAACTGGCACAAGTTTGTTCTACGCAACTGGCACAATTCTGTTCTACGTAACTGGCACAAGTTTGTTCTACGCAACTGGCACAAGTTTGTTTGACGCAACTGGCACAAGTTTGTTCTACGCAATTGGCACAAGTTTGTCCGACACAACTGGCACAAGTTTGTTCGACGCAATTGGCACAAGTTTGTCCGACACAACTGGCACAAGTGTGTTCGACGCAACTGGCACAAGTTTGGTCTACGCAACTGGCACAAGTTTGTTCTATGCAACTGGCACAAGTTTGTTTGACGCAACTGGCACAAGTCTGTTTGACTTAACTGGCACAAGTTTGTTCTGCGCAACTGGCACAAGTTTGTTCGATGCAACTGGCACAAGTTTGTTCGACACAACTGGTAAAAGTTTGTTCTACGCAACTGGCACAAGTTTGTTCGACACAAGTGGCACAAGTTTGTTCTATGCAACGGGCAGAAGTTTGTTTGACACAACTGGCACAAGTTTGTTTGACGCAACGGGCAAAAGTTTATTTGAAACAACTGGCACAAGTTTGTTCTACGCAACTGTCACAAGTTTGTTCAACGCATCTGGCACAAGTTTGTTCGATGCAACTGGCACAGGTTTGTTCGATGCAACTGGCACAAGTTTGTTCGACGCAACTGGCACAAGTTTGTTCTATGCAACTGGCACAAATTTGTTCTACGCAACTGGCACAAGTTTGTTTTACGCAACTGGCACAAGTTTGTTTGATGCAATTGGCACAAATTTGTTCTTCGCAACTGGCACAAGTTTGTTCTATGCAACTGGCCCAAGTTTGTTCTACGCAACTGGCACAAGTTTTTTCTATGCAACTGGCAGAAGTTTGTTTGAAACAACTCGCACAAGTTTGTTCTACGCAACTGGCACAAGTTTGTTCTACGCAACTGGCACAAGTTTGTTCAACGCAACTGGCGCAAGTATGTTCGACGCAACTGGCACAAGTTTGTTCTACGCAACTGGCTCAAGTTTGTTCTATGCAACTGGCACAAGTTTGTTTGACGCAACTGGCACAAGTTTGTTTGACGCAACTGGCACAAGTTTGTTCTACGCAACTGGCCCAAGTTTGTTTGACGCAACTGGCAGAAGTTTGTTCTACGCAACTGGCACAAGTTTGTTCTACGTAACTGGCACAAGTTTGTTCTACGCAACTGGCAGAAGTTTGTTCTACGCAACTGGCACAAGTTTGTTCTACGTAACTGGCACAAGTTTGTTCTACGCAACTGGCACAAGTTTGTTTGACACATCTGGCACAAGTTTGTTTGACACAACTGGCAAAAGTTTGTTCTACGCAACTGGCACAAGTTTGTTCGACGCAAGTGGCACAAGTTTGTTATATGCAACTGGCACAAGTTTGTTTGACACAACTGGCAGAAGTTTGTTCTACGCAACTGGCACAAGTTTGTTCGATGCAACTGGCAGAAGTTTGTTTGACGCAACTGGCACAAGTTTGTTCGACGCAACTGGCACAAGTTTGTTCGATGCAACTGGCACAAGTTTGTTCGACGAACTGGCACAAGTTTGTTTAACGCAACTGGCACAAGTTTATTCGACCCAACTGGCACAAGTTTGTTTGACGCAACTGGCACAAGTTTTTTTGACGCAACTGGCACAAGTTTGTTTGACGCAACTGGCACAAGGTTGTTTGACGCAACTGTTACAAGGTTATTCTACACAACTGGCACAAGTTTGTTCTACACAACTGACAAAAGTTTGTTCTACGCAACTGGCACAAGTTTGTTCGACGCAACTGGCACAAGTTTGTTCGATGCAACTGGCACAAGTTTCTTCTACGCAACTGACACAAGTTTGTTCTACGCAACTGGCATAAATTTGTACGACGCAACTGGCACAAGTTTCTTTGACGCAACTGGCACAAGTTTGTTCTGCGCAACTTGCACAAGTTTGTTCAACGCAACTGGCACAAGTTTGTTCGACGCAACTGGCGCAAGTTTGTTCTGCGCAACTGGCACAAATTTGTTCTATGCAACTGGCACAAGTTTGTTTGACACAACTGGCAAAAGTTTGTTCTACGCAACTGGCACAAGTTTGTTCGACGCAAGTGGCACAAGTTTGTTCTATGCAACTGCCACAAGTTGTTTGACACAACTGGCACAAGTTTGTTCTACGCAACTGGCACAAGTTTGTTCGATGCAACTGGCACAAGTTTGTTTGACGCAACTGGCACCAACTTGTTCGACGCAACTGGCACAAGTTTGTTCGATGCAAATGGCACAATTTTGTTTGACGCAACAAGCATAAGTTTGTTTAACGCAACTGGCACAAGTTTATTCGACCATACTGGCACAAGTTTGTTTGGCGCAACTGGCACAAGTTTTTTTGACGCAACTGGCACAAGTTTGTTTGACGCAACTGGCACAAGGTTGTTCTACACAACAGGCACAAGTTTGTTCTATGCAACTGACACAAGTTTGTTTGACGCAACTGGCACAAGTTTGTTCTACGCAACTGGCACAAGTTTCTTTGATGAAACTGGCACAAGTTTGTTCGACGCAACTGGCCCAAGTTTGTTTGACGCAACTGGCACAAGTTTGTTTGACTTAACTGGCACAAGTTTGTTCTACACAACTGGCACAAGTTTGTTCAACAAAACTGGCACAAGTTTGTTCAACAAAACTGGCACAAGTTTGTTCAACGCAACTGGCACAATTTTGTTCGACGCAACTGGCACAAGTTTGTTTTACGGAACTGGCACAAGTTTGTTTTACGGAACTGGCACAAGTTTGTTCTACGCAACTGGCACAAGTTTGTCTGACACAACTGGCACAATTTTGTTCTATGTAACTGGCACAAGTTTGTTCTACGCAACTGGCACAAGTTTGTTCGACGCAACTGGCACAAGTTTGTTTTATGCAACTGGCACAAGTTTGTTTGACACAACTGGCAGAAGGTTGTTCTCCGCAACTGGCACAAATTTGTTCGACGCAATTGGCACAAGTTTGTCCGACACAACTGGCACAAGTTTGTTCGACGCAATTGGCACAAGTTTGTCCGACACAACTGGCACAAGTGTGTTCGACGCAACTGGCACAAGTTTGGTCTACGCAACTGGCACAAGTTTGTTCTACGCAACTGGCACAAGTTTGTTTGACGCAACTGGCACAAGTTTGTTTGACGCAACTGGCACAAGGTTGTTTCACGCAACTGGCACAAGGTTGTTCTACACAACTGGCACAAGATTGTTCTATGCAACTGACACAAGTTTGTTCTATGCAACTGGCACAAGTTTGTTCTACGCAACTGGCACAAGTTTCTTTGACGAAACTGGCACAAGTTTGTTCGACGCAACTGGCCCAAGTTTGTTTGATGCAACTGGCACAAGTTTGTTTGATGCAACTGGCACAAGTTTGTTTGACAAAACTGGCACACGTTTTTTCTACACAACTGGCACAAGTTTGTTTAACAAAACTGGCACAAGTTTGTTCGACGGAACTGGCACAAGTTTGTTCGACGCAACTGGCACAAGTTTGTTTTATGGAACTGGCACAAGTTTGTTTTACGGAACTGGCACAAGTTTGTTCTACACAACTGGCACAAGTTTGTCCAACACAACTGGCACAAGTGTGTTCGACGCAACTGGCAAAAGTTTGTTCTACGCAACTGGCACGAGTTTGTTCTATGCAACTGGCACAAGTTTGTTTGACGCAACTGGCAAAAGTCTGTTTGACTTAACTGGCACAAGTTTGTTTGACGCAACTGGCACAAGTTTGTTCTATGCAACTGGCACAAGTTTGTTTGACGCAACTGGCACAAGTTTGTTCGATGCAACTGGCACAAGTCTGTTTGACGCAACTGGCACAAGTTTTTTTGATGCAACTGGCACAAGTTTGTTCTATGCAACTGGCACAAGTTTGTTTTGACGCAACTGGCACAAGGTTGTTCTACAAAACTGGCACAAGTTTGTTCTATGCAATTGGCACAAGTTTGTTTGACGCAACTGGCACAAGTTTGTTTTACGCAACTGGCACAAGTTTCTTTGATGCAACTGGCACAAGTTTGTTCGACGAAACTGGCACAAGTTTGTCCGACGCAACTGGCACAAGTTTGTTCGACGCAACTGGCACAAGTTTGTTCTGCGCAACTGGCATAAGTTTGTCTAACATAACTGGCACAAGTTTGTTCTACGTAACTGGCACAAGTTTGTTCTACGCAACTGGCACAAGTTTGTTCGACGCAACTGGCACAAGTTTGTTTTACGCAACTGGCACAAGTTTGTTTGACACAACTGGCACAAGTTTGTTCTACGCAACTGGCAAAAGTTTGTTCGACGCAATTGGCACAATTTTGTCCGACGCAACTGGCACAAGTTTGTTCGACGCAACTGGCACAAGTTTGTTCGATGCAACTGGCACAAGTTTCTTCTACGCAACTGACACAAGTTTGTTCTACGCAACTGGCATAAATTTGTACGACACAACTGGCACAAGTTTCTTTGACGCAACTGGCACAAGTTTGTTCTGCGCAACTTGCACAAGTTTGTTCAACGCAACTGGCACAAGTTTGTTCGACGCAACTGGCGCAAGTTTGTTCTGCGCAACTGGCACAAATTTGTTCTACGCAACTGGCAGAAGTTTGTTCTACGCAACTGGCACAAGTTTGTTCTAAGTAACTGGCACAAGTTTGTTCTACGCAACTGGCACAAGTTTGTTTGACTCATCTGGCACAAGTTTGTTTGACACAACTGGCAAAAGTTTGTTCGATGCAACTGGCACAAGTTTGTTTGACGCAACTGGCACAAGGTTCTTTGACGTAACTGGCACAAGGTTATTCTACACAACTGGCACAAGTTTGTTCTATGCAACTGGCACAAGTTTGTTTGACGCAACTGGCACAAGTTTGTTCTACGCAACTGGCACAAGTTTCTTCGACACAACTGGCACAAGTTTGTTCGACGCAACTGGCCCAAGTTTGTTTGATGCAACTGGCACAAGTTTGTTTGACGCAACTGGCACAAGTTTGTTCTACGCAACTGGCACAAGTTTGTTCAATGAAACTGGCACAAGATTGTTCGACGCAACTGGAACAAGTTTGTTCGGCGCAACTGGCACAAGTTTGTTCTTCGCAACTGGAAAAAGTTTTTTCTACGCAACTGGCACAAGTTTGTTCTACACAACTAGCACAAGTTTGTGTGACACAACTGGCACAAGTTTGTTCTACGTAACTGGCCCAAGTTTGTTCTACGCAACTGGCACAAGTTTCTTCGATGCAACTGGCACAAGTTTGTTTGACACAACTGGCACAAGTTTGTTCTACGCAACTGGCAAAAGTTTGTTCTACGCAACTGGCACAAGTTTGTTTGAGCAAGTGGCACAAGTTTGTTCTATGCAACTGGCACAAGATTGTTTGACACAACTGGCACAAGTTTGTTCTACGCAACTGGCACAAGTTTATTCGATACAACTGGCACAAGTTTGTTTGACGCAACTGGCACAAGCTTGTTCGACGCAACTGGCACAAGTTTGTTCGATGCAAATGGCACAAGTTTGTTCGACGCAACTGGCACAAGTTTGTTTAACGCAACTGGCACAAGTTTATTCGACCCAACTGGCAAAAGTTTGTTTGACGCAACTGGCACAAGTTTTTTTGACGCAACTGGCACAAGTTTGTTAGACGCAACTGGCACAAGGTTGTTTGACGCAACTGGCACAAGGTTGTTCTACACAACTAGCACAAGTTTGTTCTATGCAACTGACACAAGTTTGTTTGACGCAACTGGCACAAGTTTGTTCTACGCAACTGGCACAAGTTTCTTTGACGAAACTGGCACAAGTTTGTTCGACGCAACTGGCCCAAGTTTGTTTGACGCAACTGTCACAAGTTTGTTTGACAAAACTGGCACAAGTTTGTTCTATGCAACTGGCACAAATTTGTTCGACAAAACTGGCACAAGTTTGTTTTACGCAACTGGCACAAGTTTGACGCAACTGGCACAAGTTTGTTTTACGGAACTGGCACAAGTTTGTATTACGGAACTGGCACAAGTTTGTTCTACGCAACTGGCACAATTCTGTTCTACGTAACTGGCACAAGTTTGTTCTACGCAACTGGCACAAGTTTGTTTGACGCAACTGGCACAAGTTTGTTCTACGCAATTGGCACAAGTTTGTCCGACACAACTGGCACAAGTTTGTTCGACGCAATTAGCACAAGTTTGTCCGACACAACTGGCACAAGTGTGTTCGACGCAACTGGCACAAGTTTGGTCTACGCAACTGGCACAAGTTTGTTCTATGCAACTGGCACAAGTTTGTTTGACGCAACTGGCACAAGTCTGTTTGACTTAACTGGCACAAGTTTGTTCTGCGCAACTGGCACAAGTTTGTTCGATGCAACTGGCACAAGTTTGTTCGACACAACTGGCAAAAGTTTGTTCTACGCAACTGGCACAAGTTTGTTCGACACAAGTGGCACAAGTTTGTTCTATGCAACTGGCAGAAGTTTGTTTGACACAACTGGCACAAGTTTGTTTGACGCAACGGGCAAAAGTTTATTTGAAACAACTGGCACAAGTTTGTTCTACGCAACAGTCACAAGTTTGTTCAACGCATCTGGCACAAGTTTGTTCGATGCAACTGGCACAGGTTTGTTCGATGCAACTGGCACAAGTTTGTTCGACGCAACTGGCACAAGTTTGTTCTACGCAACTGGCACAAATTTGTTCTACGCAACTGGCACAAGTTTGTTTTACGCAACTGGCACAAGTTTGTTTGATGCAATTGGCACAAGTTTGTTCTTCGCAACTGGCACAAGTTTGTTCTATGCAACTGGCCCAAGTTTGTTCTATGCAACTGGCACAAGTTTTTTCTATGCAACTGGCAGAAGTTTGTTTGAAACAACTCGCACAAGTTTGTTCTACGCAACTGGCACAAGTTTGTTCTACGCAACTGGCACAAGTTTTTTCAACGCAACTGGCGCAAGTATGTTCGACGCAACTGGCACAAGTTTGTTCTACGCAACTGGCTCAAGTTTGTTCTATGCAACTGGCACAAGTTTGTTTGACGCAACTGGCACAAGTTTGTTTGATGCAACTGGCACAAGTTTGTTCTACGCAACTGGCCCAAGTTTGTTTGACGCAACTGGCAGAAGTTTGTTCTACGCAACTGGCACAAGTTTGTTCTACGTAACTGGCACAAGTGTGTTCTACGCAACTGGCAGAAGTTTGTTCTACGCAACTGGCACAAGTTTGTTCTACGTAACTGGCACAAGTTTGTTCTACGCAACTGGCACAAGTTTGTTTGTGCCAGTTGCGTCGAAAAACCTTGTGCCAGTTGCGTCAAACAAACTTGTGCCAATTGCGTCAAACAAACTTGTGCCAGTTGTGTCAAACAAACTTTTGCCAGTTGCGTCAAACAAACTTGTGCCAGTTGCGTTGAACAAACTTGTGCCAGTTGCGTCGAACAAACTTGTGCCAGTTGCGTAGAACAAACTTGTGCCAGTTGCATTAAACAACCTTGTCCCAGTTGCGTCGAACAAACTTGTGCCAGTTACATAGCACAAACTTGTGCCTGTTACGTAGAAGAAACTTGTGCCAGTTATATAGAACAAACTTCGGCCAGTTGCGTAGAACAAACTTGTGCCATTTGCGAAGAACAAACGTGTGCCAACTGCGTCAAACAAACTTGTGCCAGTTGCATAGAACAAACTTGTGCCAGTTGCGCAGAACAAATTTGTGCCAGTTGCGTCGATCAAACTTATGCCAGTTGCGTAGAACAAACTTGTGCCAGTTGCGTCGAACTAACTTGTGCCAGATGCGTAGAACAAACTTGTGCCAGTTGTGTCAAACAAATTTTTCCAGTTGCGCCAAACAAACTTGGGCCAGTTGCGTCGAACAAACTTGTGCCAGTTGTGTCGGACAAACTTGAGCCTGTTATGTAGAACAAACTTGTGCCAGTTGCGAACTACAAACTTGTGCCAGTTGCGTTGAACAAACTTGGGCCAGTTGCGTCAAACAAACTTGTGCTAATTGTGTTAAACAAACTTTTGCCAGTTGCGTTGAACAAACTTTTGCCAGTTGCGTCGAACAAACATATGCCAGTTGCGTCAAACAAACTTGTGATAGTTGCGTCGAACAAACTTGTGCCAGTTGTGTCGAACAAACTTGTGCCAGTTGCGTAGAACAAATTTGTGCCACTTGCGTCAAACAAACTTGTTCCAGTTGCGTAGAACAAACTTGTGCCAGTTACGTAGAACAAACTTTTGCTATTTGTGTCAAACAAATTGTGCCAGTTGCGTAGAACAAACTTGTGCCAGTTGTGTAGAACAAACTTGTGCCAGTTACGTAGAACAAACTTGTGCCAGTTGCGTAGAACAAACTTCTGCCAGTTGTGTCAAACAAACTTGTGCCAGTTGCGCCAAAGAAACTTGTGCCAGTTGCGTAGAACAAACTTCTGCCAGTTGCGTCAAACAAACTTGTGCCAGTTACATAGAACAAACTTGTGCCAGTTGCGTAGAACAACCTTGTGCCAGATGCGTCAAACAAACTTGTGCCAGTTGCGTCAAACAAACTTGTGCCAGTTGCGTCAAAAAAACTTGTGCCAGTTGCGTCAAACAAACTTGTGCCAGTTGGGTCGAGTAAACTTATGCCAGTTGCGTTAAACAAACTTGTGCCAGTTGCGTCAAACAAACTTGTGCCAGTTGCATCGAACAAACTTGTGCCATTTGCGTAGAACAAACTTGTGCCAGTTGCGTCAAACAAACTTGTTCCAGTTGCATTGAACAAACTTGTGCCAGTTGCATAGAACAAACTTGTGCCAGTTGCGTTAAACAAACTTGTGCCAGTTGCGTAGAACAAACTTGTGCCAGTTACGTAGAACAAACTTGTGCCAGTTGCGTAGAACAAACTTGTGCCAGTTGCGTAGAACAAACTTGTCCCAGTTGTGTAGAACAAACTTGTGCCAGATGCATAGGACAAACTTGTGCCAGTTGCGTCAAACAAACTTGTGCCAGTTGCGTAGAACAAACTTAACCCAGTTGCGTAGAACAAACTTGTGCCAGTTGCGTCGAACAAACTTGTGCCAGTTGCGTTGAACAAACTTGTGCAAGTTGCGCAGAACAAACTTGTGCCAGTTGCGTCAAACAAACTTGTGCCAGTTGCGTCAAACAAATTTATGCCAGTTGCGTAGAACAAACTTGTGTCAGTTGCGTAGAACAAACTTTTGCCAGTTGCATCGAACAAACTTGTGCCAGTTGCGTCGAACAAACTTGTGCCAGTTGCGTCGGACCAATTTGTGCCAATTGCGTCGAACAAACTTTTGCCAGTTGCGTAGAACAAACTTGTGCCAGTTGTGTCAAACAAACTTGTGCCAGTTACGTACCACAAACTTGTGCCAGTTGCGTCGAACAAACTTGTGCCAGTTGCGTAGAACAAACTTGTGCTAGTTACTTAGAACAAACTTGTGCCAGTTATGTCAGACAAACTTGTGCCAGTTGCGCAGAACAAACTTGTGCCAGTTGCGTAGAACAAAGTTGTGCCAGTAGCGTCGAACAAACTTGTGCCAGTAGAGTCAAACACACTTGTCCCAGTTGCGTCAGACAAACTTGTGCCAGTTGCGTCGAACAAACTTGTGCCAGATGCGTTGAACAAACTTGTGACAGTTGCGTAGAACAAACTTGTGCCAGTTGCGTTGAACAAACTTGGGCCAGTTGCATCAAACAAACTTGTGCTAATTGTGTTAAACAAACTTTTGCCAGTTGCGTTGAACAAACTTTTGCCAGTTGCGTCGAACAAACATATGCCAGTTGCGTCAAACAAACTTGTGATAGTTGCGTCGAACAAACTTGTGCCAGTTGTGTCGAACAAACTTGTGCCAGTTGCGTAGAACAAATTTGTGCCACTTGCGTCAAACAAACTTGTTCCAGTTGCGTAGAACAAACTTGTGCCAGTTACGTAGAACAAACTTTTGCTATTTGTGTCAAACAAATTGTGCCAGTTGCGTAGAACAAACTTGTGCCAGTTGTGTAGAACAAACTTGTGCCAGTTACGTAGAACAAACTTGTGCCAGTTGCGTAGAACAAACTTCTGCCAGTTGCGTAGAACAAACTTGTGCTAGTTGCGTAGAACAAACTTGTGTCAGTTGCGTAGAACGAACTTGTGCCAGTTGCGTCAAACAAACTTGGGCCAGTTGCGTAGAACAAACTTGTGCCAGTTGCGAACTACAAACTTGTGCCACTTGCGTAGGACAAACTTGTGCCAGTTGCGTCAAACAAACTTGTGCCTGGTGCGTCAAACAAACTTGTGCCAGTTGCGTCAAACAAACTTGTGCCAGTTGCGTCGAACAAACTTGTGCCAGTTGCGTAGAACAAACTTGTGCCAGTTACGTAGAACAAACTTGTGCCAGTTGCATAGAACAAAATTGTGCCAGTTGCGTAGAACAAACTTGTGCCAGTTACGTAGAACAAACTTGTGCCAGTTGCTTAGAACAAACTTCTGCCAGTTGCATCAAACAAACTTGGGCCAGTTGCGTAGAACAAACTTGTGCCAGTTGCGTAGGAGAAACTTGCGCCAGTTGTGTCAAACAAACTTGTGCCAGTTGCGTAGAACAAACTTGAGACAGTTGCATAACAAACTTGTGCCAGTTGCGTCGAACATACTTGTGCCAGTTGCGTTGAACAAACTTGTGCCAGTTGCGTAGAACAAACTTGTGGCAGTAGCGTCAAACAAACTTGTGCCAGTTGCGTAGAACAAACTTGTGGCAGTTGCGTAGAACAAACTTGTGCCAGTTGCATAGAACAAATATTTTCCAGTTGCGTAGAATAAACTTGTGCCAGTTGCGTCGAACAAACTTGTGCCAGTTGCATCGAACAAACTTGTGCCAGTTGCATCAAACAAACTTGTGCCAGTTACGTCGAACAAACTTGTGCCAGTTGCGTCGAACAAACTTGTGCCAGTTGCGTAGAACAAACTTGGGCCAGTTGCGTCGAACAAACTTGTGCCAGTTGCGTCGAACGAACTTGTGCCAGTTGCATCGAACAAACTTGTGTCAATTTCGTAGAACAAACTTGTGCCAGTTGCATAGAACAAACTTGTGCCAGTTGCGTCGAACAAACTTGTGCCAGTTGCATCGAACAAACTTGTGCCAGTTGCGTAGAACAAACTTGAGCTAGTTGCGTAGAACAAACTTGTGCCAGTTGAGAAGAACAAACTTGTGCTAGTTGCATCAAACAAACTTGTGCCAGTTGTGTCGAACAAACTTGTGCCAGTTGCATTAAACAAACTTGTGCCAGTTGCGTCGAACAAACTTGTGCCAGTTGCGTCGAAAAAACTTGTGACAGTTGCGTCGAACAAACTTGTGCCAGTTGTGTCAGACAAACTTGTGCCAGTTGCGTCGAATAACCTTGTGCCAGTTGCGTCAAACAAACTTGTGCCAGTTGTGTCAAACAAACTTTTGCCAGTTGCGTCAAACAAACTTGTGCCAGTTGCGTTGAACAAACTTGTGCCAGTTGCGTCGAACAAACTTGTGCCAGTTGCGTAGAACAAACTTGTGCCAGTTGCATTAAACAACCTTGTCCCAGTTGCGTCGAACAAACTTGTGCCAGTTACATAGCACAAACTTGTGCCTGTTACGTAGAAGAAACTTGTGCCAGTTATATAGAACAAACTTCGGCCAGTTGCGTAGAACAAACTTGTGCCATTTGCGAAGAACAAACGTGTGCCAACTGCGTCAAACAAACTTGTGCCAGTTGCATAGAACAAACTTGTGCCAGTTGCGCAGAACAAATTTGTGCCAGTTGCGTCGATCAAACTTATGCCAGTTGCGTAGAACAAACTTGTGCCAGTTGCGTCGAACTAACTTGTGCCAGATGCGTAGAACAAACTTGTGCCAGTTGTGTCAAACAAACTTTTGCCAGTTGCGCCAAACAAACTTGGGCCAGTTGCGTCGAACAAACTTGTGCCAGTTGTGTCGGACAAACTTGAGCCTGTTATGTAGAACAAACTTGTGCCAGTTGCGAACTACAAACTTGTGCCAGTTGCGTTGAACAAACTTGGGCCAGTTGCGTCAAACAAACTTGTGCTAATTGTGTTAAACAAAGTTTTGCCAGTTGCGTTGAACAAACTTTTGCCAGTTGCGTCGAACAAACATATGCCAGTTGCGTCAAACAAACTTGTGATAGTTGCGTCGAACAAACTTGTGCCAGTTGTGTCGAACAAACTTGTGCCAGTTGCGTAGAACAAATTTGTGCCACTTGCGTCAAACAAACTTGTTCCAGTTGCGTAGAACAAACTTGTGCCAGTTACGTAGAACAAACTTTTGCTATTTGTGTCAAACAAATTGTGCCAGTTGCGTAGAACAAACTTGTGCCAGTTGTGTAGAACAAACTTGTGCCAGTTACGTAGAACAAACTTGTGCCAGTTGCGTAGAACAAACTTCTGCCAGTTGTGTCAAACAAACTTGTGCCAGTTGCGCCAAAGAAACTTGTGCCAGTTGCGTAGAACAAACTTCTGCCAGTTGCGTCAAACAAACCTGTGCCAGTTACATAGAACAAACTTGTGCCAGTTGCGTAGAACAACCTTGTGCCAGATGCGTCAAACAAACTTGTGCCAGTTGCGTCAAACAAACTTGTGCCAGTTGCGTCAAAAAAACTTGTGCCAGTTGCGTCAAACAAACTTGTGGCAGTTGGGTCGAGTAAACTTATGCCAGTTGCGTTAAACAAACTTGTGCCAGTTGCGTCAAACAAACTTGTGCCAGTTGCATCGAACAAACTTGTGCCAGTTGCGTAGAACAAACTTGTGCCAGTTGCGTCAAACAAACTTGTTCCAGTTGCGTAGAACAAACTTTTGCCAGTTGTGTCAAACAAACTTGTGCCAGATGTGTCAAACAAACTTGTGCCAGTTGCGTAGAACAAACTTGTGCAGTTGCGTAGAACAAACTTGAGCCAGTTGCGTGGAACAAACTTGTGCCAGTTGCGTCGAACAAACTTGTGCCAGTTGCGTAGAACAAATTTGTGCTAGTTGAGTAGAACAAACTTGTGCCAGTTGCGTCGAACAAACTTGTGCCAGTTGCATAGAACAAACTCGTGCCAGTTGTGAAGAACAAAATTGGGCCAGTTGCGTAGAACAAACTTGTGCCAGTTGCGATGAAAAAACTTGTGCCAGTTGCGTAGAACAAACTTGTGCCAGTTGCGTAGAACAAACTTGTGAGAGTTGCGTCGAACAAACTTGTGCCAATTGCGTCGAACGAACTTGTGCCAGTTGCATCGAACAAACTTGTGTCAATTGCGTAGAACAAACTTGTGCCAGTTGCATAGAACAAACTTGTGCCAGTTGCGTCAAACAAACTTGTGCCAGTTGCGTAAAACAAACTTGTGCCAGTTGCGTCGAACAAACTTGTGCCAGTTGCGTCGAACAAACTTGTGCCAGTTGCATCGAATAAACTTGTGCCAGTTGCGTAGAACAAAATTGTGCCAGTTGCGTCGAACAAACTTGTGCCAGTTGCGTCAAACAAACTTGTGCCAATTGCGTCAAACAAACTTGTGCCAGTTGCGTAGAACAAACTTGGGCTAGTTGCGTAGAACAATCTTGTGCCAGTTGCGAAGAACAAACTTGTGCTAGTTGTATCAAACAAACTTGTGCCAGTTGTGTCGAACAAACTTGTGCCAGTTGCATCAAAGAAACTTGTGCCAGTTGCGTCGAACAAACTTGTGCCAGTTGCGTCGAACAAACTTGTGCCAGTTGAGTAGAACAAACTTGTGCCAGTTGCGTTGCACAAACTTGTGCCAGTTGCATAGAACAAACTCGTGCCAGTTGTGAAGAACAAAATTGGGCCAGTTGCGTAGAACAAACTTGTGCCAGTTGCGATGAAAAAACTTTTGCCAGTTGCGTAGAACAAACTTGTGCCAGTTGCGTAGAACAAACTTGTGCCAGTTGCATAGAACAAACTTGTGCCAGTTGCGTCGAACGAACTTGTGCCAGTTGCATCGAACAAACTTGTGTCAATTGCATAGAACAAACTTGTGCCAGTTCGTCGAACAAACTTGTGCCAGTTGCATCGAACAAACTTGTGCCAGTTGCGTCGAACAAACTTGTGCCAGTTGCGTCAAACAAACTTGTGCCAGTTGCATCGAACAAACTTGTGCCAGTTGCGTAGAACAAACTTCTGCCAGTTGTGTCAAACAAACTTGTGCCAGTTGCATAGAACAAACTTGTGCCACTTGCGTCGAACAAACTTGTGCCAGTTGCGTAGAACAAACTTTTGCCAGTTGTGTCAAACAAACTTGTGCCAGGTGTGTCAAACAAACTTGTGCCAGTTGCGTAGAACAAACTTGTGCCAGTTACGTAGAACAAACTTGTGCCAGTTGCGTAGAACAAACTTATGCCAGTTGCGTAGAACAAACTTGTGCCAGTTACGTAGAACAAACTTGTGCCAGTTGCGTAGAACAAACTTCTGCCAGTTGCGTCAAACAAACTTGGGCCAGTTTCGTAGAACAAACTTGTGCCAGTTGCGTCAAACAAACTTGTGCCAGTTGCGTCAAACAAACTTGTGCCAGTTGCATAGAACAAACTTGAGCCAGTTGCGTAGAACAAACTTGTGCTAGTTGCGTCGAACATACTTGCGCCAGTTGCGTTGAACAAACTTGTGCCAGTTGCGTAGAACAAACTTGTGCCAGTTGCGTAGAACAAACTTGGGCCAGTTGCATAGAACAAACTTGTGCCAGTTGCGAAGAACAAACTTGTGCCAATTGCATCAAACAAACTTGTGCCAGTTGCGTAAAACAAACTTGTGCCAGTTGCGTAGAACAAATTTGTGCCAGTTGCGTCGAACAAACTTGTGCCAGTTGCGTCGAACAAACTTGTGCCAGTTGCATCGAACAAACCTGTGCCAGTTGCATCGAACAAACTTGTGCCAGATGCGTTGAACAAACTTGTGACAGTTGCGTAGAACAAACTTGTGCCAGTTGCGTCAAACAAACTTGTGTCAGTTGCATAGAACAAACTTGTGCCAGTTGTGTACAACAACCTTGTGCCAGTTGCGTCAAACAACCTTGTGCCAGTTGCGTCAAACAAACTTGTGCCAGTTGCGTCAAAAAAACTTGTGCCAGTTGCGTCAAACAAACTTTTGCCAGTTAGGTCGAATAAACTTGTGCCAGTTGCGTTAAACAAACTTGTGCCAGTTGCGTCGAACAAACTTGTGCCATTTGCATCGAACAAACTTGTGCCAGTTGCGTCGAATAAGTTTGTGCCAGTTGCGTCAAACAAACTTGTGCCAGTTGTATCGAACAAACTTGTGCCAGTTGCGTAGAACAAACTTGTGCCAGTTGTGTCAAACAAACTTGTGCCAGTTGCATAGAACAAACTTGTGCCACTTGCTTCGAACAAACTTGTGCCAGTTGCGTAAAACAAACTTTTGCCAGTTGCGTAGAACAAACTTGTGCCAGTTGTGTCAAACAAACTTGTGCCAGTTGCGTCGAACATACTTGTGCCAGTTGCGTAGAACAAACTTGTGCCAGTTACGTAGAACAAACTTGTGCCAGTTGTGTCAGACAAACTTGTGCCAGTTGCGTAGAACAAACTTGTGCCAGTTTCGTAGAACAAACTTGTGCCAGATTCGTAGAACAAACTTGTGCCAGTTGCGTAGAACAAACTTGTGCCAGTTTCGTAGAACAAACTTGTGCCAGTTACGTAGAACAAACTTGTGCCAGTTGTGTCAGACAAACTTGTGCCAGTTTCGTAGAACAAACTTGTGCCAGTTTCGTAGAACAAACTTGTGCCAGTTGCGCCGAACAAACTTGTTCCAGTTGCGTCGAACAATCTTGTGCCAGTTTCGTTGAACAAATTTGTGCCAGTTGCGTAGAACAAACTTGTGCCAGTTGTGTCAAACAAACTTTTGCCAGTTGCGTAGAACAAACTCCTGCCAGTTGCGTCGAACAAACTTGTGCCAGTTGTGACGAAGAAACTTGTGCCAGTTGCGTAGAACAAACTTGTGCCAGTTGCGTCAAACAAACTTGTGCCAGTTGCATAGAACAAACTTGTGCCAGTTGTGTAGAATAACCTTGTGCCAGTTGCGTCAAACAACCTTGTGCCAGTTGCGTCAAACAAACTTGTGCCAGTTGCGTCAAAAAAACTTGTGCCAGTTGCGTCAAACAAACTTGTGCCAGTTGGGTCGAATAAACTTGTACCAGTTGCGTTAAACAAACTTGTTCCAGTTCGTCGAACAGACTTGTGCCAGTTGCATAGAACAAACTTGTGCCAGTTGCGTCGAACAAACTTGTGCCAGTTGCGTCAAACAAACTTGTGCCAGTTGCATCGAACAAACTTGTGCCAGTTGTGTAGAACAAACTTGTGCCAGTTGTGTCAAACAAACTTGTGCCAGTTGCATAGAACAAACTTATGCCACTTAAGTCGAACAAACTTGTGCCAGTTGCGTAGAACAAACTTTTGCCAGTTGTGTCAAACAAACTTGTGCCAGATGTGTCAAACAAACTTGTGCCAGTTGCGTAGAACAAACTTGTGCCAGTTACGTAGAACAAACTTGTGCCAGTTGCGTAGAACAAACTTCTGCCAGTAGCGTAGAACAAACTTGTGCCAGTTGTGTCAAACAAACTTGTGCCAGTTGCGTAGAACAAACTTCTGCCAGTTGCGTCAAACAAACTTGGTCCAGTTTCGTAGAACAAACTTGTGCCAGTTGCGTCAAACAAACTTGTGCCAGTTGCGTCAAACAAACTTGTGCCAGTTGCATAGAACAAACTTGAGTCAGTTGCGTAGAACAAACTTGCGCCAGTTGCGTCGAACATTCTTGCGCCAGTTGCGTTGAACAAACTTGTGCCAGTTGCGTAGAACAAACTTGTGCCAGTTGCGTAGAACAAACTTGTGCGAGTTGTGTCAAACAAACTTCTGCCAGTTGCATAGAACAAAGTTGTGCCAGTTGCGCAGAACAAACTTGAGCCAGTTGCATAGAACAAACTTGTGCCAGTTGCGAAGAAGAAACTTGTGCCAATTGCGTCAAACAAACTTGTGCCAGTTGCATAGAACAAACTTGTGCCAGTTGCGTAGAACAAATTTGTGCCAGTTGCGTAGAACAAACTTGTGCCAGTTGCGTCGAACAAACTTGTGCCAGTTGCGTTGAACAAACTTGTGCAAGTTGCGCAGAACAAACTTGTGCCAGTTGCGTCAAACAAACCTGTGCCAGTTGCGTCAAACAAATTTATGCCAGTTGCGTAGAACAAACTTGTGTCAGTTACGTAGAACAAAATTGTGCCAGTTGCATCGAACAAACTTGTGCCAGTTGCGTCGAACAAACTTGTGCCAGTTGCGTCGGACAAAATTGTGCCAATTGCGTTGAACAAACTTTTGCCAGTTGCGTAGAACAAACTTGTGCCAGTTGTGTCAAACAAACTTGTGCCAGTTGCGTAAAACAAACTTGTGCCAGTTGCGTCGAACAAACTTGTGCCAGTTGCGTAGAACAAACTTGTGCCAGTTACGTAGAACAAACTTGTGCCAGTTATGTCAGACAAACTTATGCCAGTTGCGCAGAACAAACTTGTGCCAGTTGCGTAGAACAAACTTGTGCCAGTTGCGTCGAACAAACTTGTGCCAGTTGCGTCGGACAAACTTGTGCCAGTTTCGTCGAACAAACTTGTGCCAGTTGCGTAGAACAAACTTGTGCCAGTTGTGTCAAATAAACTTGTGCCAGTTGCGTCAAACAAACTTGGGCCAGTTGTGTCGAACAAACTTGTGCCAGTTGCGTCAAAGAAACTTATGCCAGTTGCGTAAAACAAACATGTGCCAGTTGCGTCAAACAAACTTGTGTCAGTTGCATAGAACAAACTTGTGCCAGTTTTGTAGAACAACCTTGTGCCAGTTGCGTCAAAACAAACTTGTGCCAGTTGCATAGAACAAACTTGTGCCAGTTGCATCAAAAAAACTTGTGCCAGTTGCGTCAAACAGACTTGTGCCAGTTGCATCGAACAGACTTGTGCCAGTTGCATCGAACAAACTTGTGCCAGTTGCGTCAAACAAACTTGTGCCAGTTAAGTCAAACAGACTTTTGCCAGTCGCGTCAAACAAACTTGTGCCAGTTGCATAGAACAAACTTGTGCCAGTTGCGTAGAACAAACTTGTGCCAGTTGCGTCGAACACACTTGTGCCAGTTGTGTTTGACAAATTTGTGCCAATTTCGTTGAACAAACTTGTGCCAGTTGTGTCGGACAAACTTTTGCCAATTGCGTCGAACAAACTTGTGCCTGTTGCGTAGAACAAACTTCTGCCAGTTGTGTCAAACAAACTTGTGCCAGTTGCATAAAACAAACTTGTGCCAGTTGCGTCGAAGAAACTTGTGCCAGTTGCATAGAACAAACTTGTGCCAGTTACGTAGAACAAAATTGTGCCAGTTGTGTCAGACAAACTTGTGCCAGTTGCATAGAACAAACTTGTGCCAGTTCCGTAAAACAAACTTGTGCCAGTTCCGTAAAACAAACTTGTGCCAGTTGCGTCGAACAAAATTGTGCCAGTTGCGTTGAACAAACTTGTGCCAGTTTTGTTGAACAAACTTGTGCCAGTTGTGTAGAACAAACTTGTGCCAGTTAAGTCAAACAAACTTGTGCCAGTTGCGTCAACCAAACTTGGGCCAGTTGCGTCGAACAAACTTGTGCCAGTTTCGTCAAAGAAACTTGTGCCAGTTGCGTAGAACAAACTTGTGCCAGTTGCGTCAAACAAACTTGTGTCAGTTGCATAGAACAAACTTGTGCCAGTTGTGTAGAACAACCTTGTGCCAGTTGCGTCAAACAAACTTGTGCCAGTTGCGTCAAAAAAACTTGTGCCAGTTGCGTCAAACAAACTTGTGCCAGTATGGTCGAATAAACTTGTGCCAGTTGCGCTAAACAAACTTATGCTAGTTGCGTCAAACAAACTTGTGCCATTTGCATCGAACAAACTTGTGCCAGTTGCGTCGAACAAGTTGGTGCCAGTTGCGTCAAACAAACTTGTGCCAGTTGCATCGAACAAACTTGTGCCAGTTGCGTAGAACAAACTTGTGCCAGTTGTGTCAAACAACTTGTGCCAGTTGCATAGAACAAACTTGTGCCACTTGCGTCGAACAAACTTGTGCCACTTGCGTAGAACAAACTTTTGCCAGTTGTGTCAAACAAACTTGTGCAAGTTGCGTAGAACAAATTTGTGCCAGTTGCGCAGAACAAACTTGCGCCAGTTGCGTCGAACAAACTTGTGCCAGTTGCGTTGAACAAACTTGTGCAAGTTGCGCAGAACAAACTTGTGCCAGTTGCGTCAAAGAAACTTGTGCCAGTTGCGTCGTACAAATTTATGCCAGTTGCGTAGAAGAAACTTGTGTCAGTTGCGTAGAAGAAACTTGTGCCAGTTGCATCGAACAAACTTGTGCCAGTTGCGTCGAACAAACTTGTGCCAGTTGCGTAGAACAAACTTTTGTCAGTTGTGTAGAACTAACTTGTGCCAGTTGTGTAGAATAACCTTGTAACAGTTGCGTCAAACAACCTTGTGCCAGTTGCGTCAAACAAACTTGTGCCAGTTGCGTCAAAAAAACTTGTGCCAGTTGCGTCAAACAAACTTGTGCCAGTTGGGTCGAATAAACTTGTGCCAGTTTCGTTAAACAAACTTGTGCCAGTTCGTCGAACAAACTTGTACCAGTTGCATCGAACAAACTTGTGCCAGTTGCGTCGAACAAACTTGTGCCAGTTGCGTCAAACAAACTTGTGCCAGTTGCATCGAACAAACTTGTGCCAGTTGCGTAGAACAAACTTCTGCCAGTTGTGTCAAACAAACTTGTGCCAGTTGCATAGAACAAACTTGTGCCACTTGCGTCGAACAAACTTGTGCCAGTTGCGTAGAACAAACTTTTGCCAGTTGTGTCAAACAAACTTGTGCCAGATGTGTCAAACAAACTTGTGCCAGTTGCGTAGAACAAACTTGTGCCAGTTACGTAGAACAAACTTGTGCCAGTTGCGTAGAACAAACTTATGCCAGTTGCGTAGAACAAACTTGTGCTAGTTCCGTAAAACAAACTTGTGCCAGTTGCCTAGAACAAACTTCTGCCAGTTGCGTCAAACAAACTTGTGCCAGTTGCGTCAAACAAACTTGTGCCAGTTGCATAGAACAAACTTGAACCAGTTGCGTAGAACAAACATGTGCAAGTTGCGTCGAACATACTTGCGCCAGTTGCGTTGAACAAACTTGTGCCAGTTGCGTAGAACAAACTTGTGCCAGTTGCGTAGAACAAACTTGTGCGAGTTGTTTCAAACAAACTTCTGGCAGTTGCATAGAAAAAACTTGTGCCAGTTGCGTAGAACAAACTTGGGCCAGTTGCATAGAACAAACTTGTGCCAGTTGCGAAGAACAAACTTGTGCCAATTGCATCAAACAAACTTGTGCCAGTTGCGTAAAACAAACTTGTGCCAGTTGCGTAGAACAAATTTGTGCCAGTTGCGTAGAACAAACTTGTGCCAGTTGCGTCAAACAAACTTGTGCCAGTTGCATCGAACAAACCTGTGCCAGTTGCATCGAACAAACTTGTGCCAGATGCGTTGAACAAACTTGTGACAGTTGCGTAGAACAAACTTGTGCCAGTTGCGTCAAACAAACTTGTGTCAGTTGCATAGAACAAACTTGTGCCAGTTGTGTACAACAACCTTGTGCCAGTTGCGTCAAACAACCTTGTGCCAGTTGCGTCAAACAAACTTGTGCCAGTTGCGTCAAAAAAACTTGTGCCAGTTGCGTCAAACAAACTTTTGCCAGTTAGGTCGAATAAACTTGTGCCAGTTGCGTTAAACAAACTTGTGCCAGTTGCGTCGAACAAACTTGTGCCATCTGCATCGAACAAACTTGTGCCAGTTGCGTCGAATAAGTTTGTGCCAGTTGCGTCAAACAAACTTGTGCCAGTTGTATCGAACAAACTTGTGCCAGTTGTGTCGAACAAACTTGTGCCAGTTGTGTCAAACAAACTTGTGCCAGTTGCATAGAACAAACTTGTGCCACTTGCGTCGAACAAACTTGTGCCAGTTGCGTAAAACAAACTTTTGCCAGTTGCGTAGAACAAACTTGTGCCAGTTGTGTTAAACAAACTTGTGCCAGTTGCGTCGAACATACTTGTGCCAGTTGCGTAGAACAAACTTGTGCCAGTTACGTAGAACAAACTTGTGCCAGTTGTGTCAGACAAACTTGTGCCAGTTGCGTAGAACAAACTTGTGCCAGTTTCGTAGAACAAACTTGTGCCAGTTGCGTAGAAAAAACTTGTACCAGTTGCGAAGAACAAACTTGTGCCAGTTGCGCCGAACAAACTTGTTCCAGTTGCGTCGAACAATCTTGTGCCAGTTTCGTCGAACAAATTTGTGCCAGTTGCGTAGAACAAACTTGTGCCAGTTGTGTCAAACAAACTTGTGCCAGTTGCGTAGAACAAACTTCTGCCAGTTGCGTCGAACAAACTTGTGCCAGTTGTGTCGAAGAAACTTGTGCCAGTTGCGTAGAACAAACTTGTGCCAGTTGCGTCAAACAAACTTGTGCCAGTTGCATAGAACAAACTTGTGCCAGTTGTGTAGAATAACCTTGTGCCAGTTGCGTCAAACAACCTTGTGCCAGTTGCGTCAAACAAACTTGTGCCAGTTGCGTCAAAAAAACTTGTGCCAGTTGCGTCAAACAAACTTGTGCCAGTTGGGTCGAATAAACTTGTACCAGTTGCTTTAAACAAACTTGTTCCAGTTCGTCGAACAAACTTGTGCCAGTTGCATAGAACAAACTTGTGCCAGTTGCGTCGAACAAACATGTGCCAGTTGCGTCAAACAAACTTGTGCCAGTTGCATCGAACAAACTTGTGCCAGTTGCGTAGAACAAACTTGTGCCAATTGTGTCAAACAAACTTGTGCCAGTTGCATAGAACAAACTTATGCCACTTAATTCGAACAAACTTGTGCCAGTTGCGTAGAACAAACTTTTGCCAGTTGTGTCAAACAAACTTGTGCCAGATGTGTCAAACAAACTTGTGCCAGTTGCGTAGAACAAACTTGTGCCAGTTACGTAGAACAAACTTGTGCCAGTTGCGTAGAACAAACTTGTGCCAGTTGCGTAGAACAAACTTGTGCCAGTTGTGTCAAACAAACTTGTGCCAGTTGCGTAGAACAAACTTCTGCCAGTTGCGTCAAACAAACTTGGTCCAGTTTCGTAGAACAAACTTGTGCCAGTTGCGTCAAACAAACTTGTGCCAGTTGCGTCAAACAAACTTGTGCCAGTTGCATAGAACAAACTTGAGCCAGTTGCGTAGAACAAACTTGCGCCAGTTGCGTCGAACATACTTGCGCCAGTTGCGTTGAACAAACTTGTGCCAGTTGCGTAGAACAAACTTGTGCCAGTTGCGTAGAACAAACTTGTGCGAGTTGTGGCAAACAAACTTCTGCCAGTTGCATAGAACAAAGTTGTGCCAGTTGCGCAGAACAAACTTGAGCCAGTTGCATAGAACAAACTTGTGCCAGTTGCGAAGAAGAAACTTGTGCCAATTGCGTCAAACAAACTTGTGCCAGTTGCATAGAACAAACTTGTGCCAGTTGCGTAGAACAAATTTGTGCCAGTTGCGTAGAACAAACTTGTGCCAGTTGCGTCGAACAAACTTGTGCCAGTTGCGTTGAACAAACTTGTGCAAGTTGCGCAGAACAAACTTGTGCCAGTTGTGTCAAACAAACTTGTGCCAGTTGCGTCAAACAAATTTATGCCAGTTGCGTAGAACAAACTTGTGTCAGTTACGTAGAACAAAATTGTGCCAGTTGCATCGAACAAACTTGTGCCAGTTGCGTCGAACAAACTTGTGCCAGTTGCGTCGGACAAAATTGTGCCAATTGCGTTGAACAAACTTTTACCAGTTGCGTAGAACAAACTTGTGCCAGTTGTGTCAAACAAACTTGTGCCAGTTGCGTAAAACAAACTTGTGCCAGTTGCGTCGAACAAACTTGTGCCAGTTGCGTAGAACAAACTTGTGCCAGTTACGTAGAACAAACTTGTGCCAGTTATGTCAGACAAACTTATGCCAGTTGCGCAGAACAAACTTGTGCCAGTTGCGTAGAACAAACTTGTGCCAGTTGCGTCGAACAAACTTGTGCCAGTTGCGTCGGACAAACTTGCGCCAGTTTCGCCGAACAAACTTGTGCCAGTTGCGTAGAAGAAACTTGTGCCAGTTGTGTCAAATAAACTTGTGCCAGTTGCGTCAAACAAACTTGGGCCAGTTGTGTCGAACAAACTTGTGCCAGTTGCGTCAAAGAAACTTGTGCCAGTTGCGTAAAACAAACATGTGCCAGTTGCGTCAAACAAACTTGTGCCAGTTGCATAGATCAAACTTGTGCCAGTTTTGTAGAACAACCTTGTGCCAGTTGCGTCAAAACAAACTTGTGCCAGTTGCATAGAACAAACTTGTGCCAGTTGCATAAAAAAAACTTGTGCCAGTTGCGTCAAACAGACTTGTGCCAGTTGCATCGAACAAACTTGTGCCAGTTGCGTCAAACAAACTTGTGCCAGTTAAGTCAAACAGACTTTTGCCAGTTGCGTCAAACAAACTTGTGCCAGTTGCATAGAACAAACTTGTGCCAGTTGCGTAGAACAAACTTGTGCCAGTTGCGTCGAACACACTTGTGCCAGTTGTGTTGGACAAACTTGTGCCAATTGCGTTGAACAAACTTGTGCCAGTTGTGTCGGACAAACTTGTGCCAATTGCGTCGAACAAACTTGTGCCTGTTGCGTAGAACAAACTTCTGCCAGTTGTGTCAAACAAACTTGTGCCAGTTGCATAAAACAAACTTGTGCCAGTTGCGTCGAAGAAACTTGTGCCAGTTGCGTAGAACAAACTTGTGCCAGTTACGTAGAACAAAATTGTGCCAGTTGTGTCAGACAAACTTGTGCCAGTTGCGTAGAACTAACTTGTGCCAGTTCCGTAAAACAAACTTGTGCCAGTTCCATAAAACAAACTTGTGCCAGTTGCGTCGAATAAACTTGTGCCAGTTGCGTCGAACAAACTTGTGCCAGTTTTGTTGAACAAACTTGTGCCAGTTGTGTAGAAAAAACTTGTGCCAGTTTTGTCAAACAAACTTGTGCCAATTGCGTCAAACAAACTTGGGCCAGTTGCGTCGAACAAACTTGTGCCAGTTTCGTCAAAGAAACTTGTGCCAGTTGCGTAGAACAAACTTGTGCCAGTTGCGTCAAACAAACTTGTGTCAGTTGCATAGAACAAACTTGTGCCAGTTGTGTAGAACAACCTTGTGCCAGTTGCGTGAAAAAACCTTGTGCCAGTTGCGTCAAACAAACTTGTGCCAGTTGCGTCAAAAAAACTTGTGCCAGTTGCGTCAAACAAACTTGTGCCAGTTGCATAGAACAAACTTGTGCCAGTTGCGTAGACCAAACTTGTGCCAGTTGCGTCGAACACACTTGTGCCAGTTGTGTCGGACAAACTTGTGCCAATTGCGTCGAACAAACTTGTGCCAGTTGTGTCGGACAAACTTGTGCCAATTGCGTCGAACAAATTTGTGCCAGTTGCGGAGAACAACCTTCTGCCAGTTGTGTCAAACAAACTTGTGCCAGTTGCATAAAACAAACTTGTGCCAGTTGCGTCGAACAAACTTGTGCCAGTTGCCTAGAACAAACTTGTGCCAGTTACGTAGAACAAAATTGTGCCATTTGTGTCAGACAAACTTGTGCCAGTTGCGTAGAACAAACTTGTGCCAGTTGTGTCAAACAAACTTGTGCCAGTTCCGTAAAACAAACTTGTGCCAGTTGCGTCGAACAAAATTGTGCCAGTTGCGTTGAACAAACTTGTGCCAGTTTTGTTGAACAAACTTGTGCCAGTTGTGTAGAACAAACTTGTGCCAGTTAAGTCAAACAAACTTGTGCCAGTTGCGTCAAACAAACTTGGGCCAGTTGCGTCGAACAAACTTGTGCCAGTTTCGTCAAAGAAACTTGTGCCAGTTGCGTAGAACAAACTTGTGCCAGTTGCGTCAAACAAACTTGTGTCAGTTGC
The DNA here is from genome assembly GCA_039081455.1 of Macrobrachium rosenbergii. Classification (NCBI taxonomy): domain Eukaryota; kingdom Metazoa; phylum Arthropoda; class Malacostraca; order Decapoda; family Palaemonidae; genus Macrobrachium; species Macrobrachium rosenbergii. Next base: position 150,259 of record JANJGK010000344.1, on the reverse strand, counting down.
ATAGAACAAACTTGTGCCAGTTGTGTAGAACAACCTTGTGCCAGTTGCGTCAAACAATCTTGTGCCAGTTGCGTCAAAAAAACTTGTGCCAGTTGCGTCAAACAAACTTGTGCCAGTTGGGTCGAATAAACTTGTGCCAGTTGCGTTAAACAAACTTATGCTAGTTGCGTCAAACAAACTTGTGCCATTTGAATCGAACAAACTTGTGCCAGTTGCGTCGAACAAGTTGGTGCCAGTTGCGTCAAACAAACTTGTGCCAGTTGCATCGAACAAACTTGTGCCAGTTGCGTAGAACAAACTTGTGCCAGTTGTGTCAAACAACTTGTGCCAGTTGAATAGAACAAACTTATGCCACTTGCGTCGAACAAACTTGTGCCAGTTGCGTAGAACAAACTTTTGCCAGTTGTGTCAAACAAACTTGTGCCAGTTGCGTAGAACAAATTTGTGCCAGTTGCGCAGAACAAACTTGCGCCACTTGCGTTGAACAAACTTGTGCAAGTTGCGCAGAACAAACTTGTGCCAGTTGCGTCAAAGAAACTTGTGCCAGTTGCCTCGTACAAATTTATGCCAGTTACGTAGAACAAACTTGTGTCAGTTGCGTAGAAGAAACTTGTGCCAGTTGCATCGAACAAACTTGTGCCAGTTGCGTCGAACAAACTTGTGCCAGTTGCGTAGAACAAACTTTTGTCAGTTGTGTAGAACAAACTTGTGCCAGTTGTGTAGAATAACCTTGTAACAGTTGCATCAAACAACCTTGTGCCAGTTGCGTCAAACAAACTTGTGCCATTTGCGTCGAACAAACTTGTGCCAGTTGCGTCAAACAAACTTGTGCCAGTTGCGTCAAAAAAACTTGTGCCAGTTGCGTCAAACAAACTTGTGCCAGTTGGGGCGAATAAACTTGTGCCAGTTGCGTTAAACAAACTTGTGCCAGTTCGTCGAACAAACTTGTGCCAGTTGCATCGAACAAACTTGTGCCAGTTGCGTCGAACAAATTTGTGCCAGTTGCGTCAAACAAACTTGTGCCAGTTGCATCGAAAAACTTGTGCCAGTTGCGTAGAACAAACTTCTGCCAGTTGTGTCAAACAAACTTGTGCCAGTTGCGTAGAACAAACTTTTGCCAGTTGTGTCAAACAAACTTGTGCCAGATGTGTCAAACAAACTTGTGCCAGTTGCGTAGAACAAACTTGTGCCAGTTGCGTAGACCAAACTTGTGCCAGTTGCGTCGAACACACTTGTGCCAGTTGTGTCGGACAAACTTGTGCCAATTGCGTCGAACAAACTTGTGCCAGTTGTGTCAGACAAACTTGCGCCAATTGCGTCGAACAAATTTGTGCCAGTTGCGGAGAACAACCTTCTGCCAGTTGTGTCAAACAAACTTGTGCCAGTTGCATAAAACAAACTTGTGCCAGTTGCGTCGAACAAACTTGTGCCAGTTGCGTAGAACAAACTTGTGCCAGTTATGTAGAACAAAATTGTGCCAGTTGTGTCAGACAAACTTGTGCCAGTTGCGTAGAACAAACTTGTGTCAGTTCCGTAAAATAAACTTGTGCCAGTTCCATAAAACAAACTTGTGCCAGTTGCGTTGAACAAAATTGTGCCAGTTGCGTTGAACAAACTTGTGCCAGTTTTGTTGAACAAACTTGTGCCAGTTGTGTAGAACAAACTTGTGCCAGTTTTGTCAAACAAACTTGTGCCAGTTGCGTCAAACAAACTTGGGCCAGTTGCGTCGAACAAACTTGTGCCAGTTTCGTCAAAGAAACTTGTGCCAGTTGCGTAGAACAAACTTGTGCCAGTTGAGTCAAACAAACTTGTGTCAGTTGCATAGAACAAACTTGTGCAAGTTGTGTAGAACAACCTTGTGCCAGTTGCGTCAAACAACCTTGTGCCGGTTGCGTCAAACAAACTTGTGCCAGTTGGGTCGAATAAATTTGTGCCAGTTGCGTTAAACAAACTTATGCTAGTTGCGTCAAACAAACTTGTGCCATTTGCATCGAACAAACTTGTGCCAGTTGCGTCGAACAAGTTGGTGCCAGTTGCGTCAAACAAACTTGTGCCAGTTGCATCGAACAAACTTGTGCCAGTTGCGTAGAACAAACTTGTGCCAGTTGTGTCAAACAACTTGTGCCAGTTGCATAGAACAAACTTGTGCCACTTGCGTCGAACAAATGTGTGCCAGTTGCGTAGAACAAACTTTTGTCAGTTGTGTAGAACAAACTTGTGCCAGTTGTGTAGAATAACCTCGTAACAGTTGCGTCAAACAACCTTGTGCCACTTGCGTCAAACAAACTTGTGCCAGTTGCGTCAAAAAAACTTGTGCCAGTTGCGTCAAACAAACTTGTGCCAGTTGGTTCGAATAAACTTGTGCCAGTTGCGTTAAACAAACTTGTGCCAGTTCGTCGAACAAACTTGTGCCAGTTGCATCGAACAAACTTATGCCAGTTGCGTCGAACAAACTTGTGCCAGTTGCGTCAAACAAACTTGTGCCAGTTGCATCGAACAAACTTGTGCCAGTTGCGTAGAACAAACTTCTGCCAGTTGTGTCAAACAAACTTGTGCCAGTTGCGTAGAACAAACTCCTGCCAGTTGCGTCGAACAAACTTGTGCCAGTTGCGTAGAACAAACTTTTGCCAGTTGTGTCAAACAAACTTGTGCCAGATGTGTCAAACAAACTTGTGCCAGTTGCGTAGAACAAACTTGTGCCAGTTACGTAGAACAAACTTGTGCCAGTTGCGTAGAACAAACTTCTGCCAGTTGCGTAGAACAAACTTGTGCCAGTTACGTAGAACAAACTTGTGCCAGTTGCGTAGAACAAACTTCTGCCAGTTGCGTCAAACAAACTTGGGCCAGTTGCGTAGAACAAACTTGTGCCAGTTGCGTCAAACAAACTTGTGCCAGTTGCGTCAAACAAACTTGTGCCAGTTGCATAGAACAAACTTGAGCCAGTTGCGTAGAACAAACTTGTGCCAGTTGCGTCGAACATACTTGCGCCAGTTGCGTTGAACAAACTTGTGCCAGTTGCGTAGAACAAACTTGTGCCAGTTGCGTAGAACAAACTTGTGCGAGTTTTTTCAAACAAACTTCTGCCAGTTGCATAGAAAAAACTTGTGCCAGTTGCGTAGAACAAACTTGGGCCAGTTGCATAGAACAAACTTGTGCCAGTTGCGAAGAACAAACTTGTGCCAATTGCATCAAACAAACTTGTGCCAGTTGCGTAAAACAAACTTGTGCCAGTTGCGTAGAACAAATTTGTGCCAGTTGCGTAGAACAAACTTGTGCCAGTTGCGTCGAACAAACTTGTGCCAGTTGCATCGAACAAACTTGTGCCAGATGCATTGAACAAACTTGTGACAGTTGCGTCAAACAAACTTGTGCCAGTTGTGTCAAACAAACTTCTGCCAGTTGCATAGAACAAACTTGTGCCACTTGTGTCGAACAAACTTGTGCCAGTTGCGTAGAACAAACTTTTGCCAGTTGTGTCGAACAAACTTGTGCCAGTTGCATCGAACAAACTTGTGCCAGTTGCATAGAACAAACTTGTGCCAGTTGCGTAGACCAAACTTGTGCCAGTTGCGTCGAACACACTTGTGCCAGTTGTGTCGGACAAACTTGTGCCAATTGCGTCGAACAAACTTGTGCCAGTTGTGTCGGACAAACTTGTGCCAATTGCGTAGAACAAACTTGTGCCAGTTGCGTCAAACAAACTTGTGCCAGTTGCGTCAAACAAACTTGTGCCAGTTGCATAGAACAAACTTGTGCCAGTTGCGTAGACCAAACTTGTGCCAGTTGCGTCGAACACACTTCTGCCAGTTGTGTCGGACAAACTTGTGCCAATTGCGTCGAACAAACTTGTGCCAGTTGTGTCGGACAAACTTGTGCCAATTGCGTAGAACAAACTTGTGCCAGTTGCGTCAAACAAACTTGTGCCAGTTGCGTAGAACAAACTTGTGCCAGTTACGTAGAACAGAATTGTGCCAGTTGCGTAGAACAAACTTGTGCCAGTTCCGTAATACAAACTTGTGCCAGTTCCGTAAAACAAACTTGTGCCAGTTGTGTCAAACAAACTTGTGCCAGTTGCGTAAAACAAACTTGTGCCAGTTTTGTCGAACAAACTTGTGCCAGTTGTGTAGAACAAACTTGTGCCAGTTTTATCAAACAAACTTGTGACAGTTGCGTCAAACAAACTTGTGCCAGTTGCGTCGAACAAACTTGTGCCAGTTTCGTCAAAGAAACTTGTGCCAGTTGCGTAGAACAAACTTGTGCCAGTTGCGTCAAACAAACTTGTGTCAGTTGCATAGAACAAACTTGTGCCAGTTGTGTAGAACAACCTTGTGCCAGTTGCGTCAAACAACCTTGTGCCAGTTCCGTAAAACAAACTTGTGCCAGTTGCGTCAAACAAACTTGTGCCAGTTGCGTAAAACAAACTTGTGCCAGTTTTGTCGAACAAACTTGTGCCAGTTGTGTAGAACAAACTTGTGCCAGTTTTATCAAACAAACTTGTGACAGTTGCGTCAAACAAACTTGGGCCAGTTGCGTCGAACAAACTTGTGCCAGTTTCGTCAAAGAAACTTGTGCCAGTTGCGTAGAACAAACTTGTGCCAGTTGCGTCAAACAAACTTGTGTCAGTTGCATAGAACAAACTTGTGCCAGTTGTGTAGAACAACCTTGTGCCAGTTGCGTCAAACAACCTTGTGCCAGTTGCGTCAAACAAACTTGTGCCAGTTGCGTCAAAAAAACTTGTGCCAGTTGCGTCAAACAAACTTTTGCCAGTTGGGTCGAATAAACTTGTGCCAGTTGCGTTAAACAAACTTGTGCCAGTTGCGTCGAACAAACTTGTGCCATTTGCATCGAACAAACTTGTGCCAGTTGCGTCGAACAAGCTTGTGCCAGTTGCGTCAAACAAACTTTTGCCAGTTGTATCGAATAAACTTGTGCCAGTTGCGTAGAACAAACTTGTGCCAGTTGTCGCAAACAAACTTGTGCCAGTTGCATAGAACAAACTTATGCCACTTGCGTCGAACAAACTTGTGCCAGTTGCGTAGAACAAACTTTTGCCAGTTGCGTAGAACAAACTTGTGCCAGTTGTGTTAAACAAACTTGTGCCAGTTGCGTCGAACAAACTTGTGCCAGTTGCGTAGAACAAACTTGGGCCAGTTACGTAGAACAAACTTGTGCCAGTTGTGTCAGACAAACTTGTGCCAGTTGCGTAGAACAAACTTGTGCCAGTTGCGTAGAAAAAACTTTTTCCAGTTGCGAAGAACAAACTTGTGCCAGTTGCGTAGAACAAACTTGTTCCAGTTGCGTCGAACAATCTTGTGCCAGTTTCGTTGAACAAACTTGTGCCAGTTGCGTAGAACAAACTTGTGCCAGTTGTGTCGGACAAACTTGTGCCAATTGCGTAGAACAAACTTGTGCCAGTTGCGTCAAACAAACTTGTGCCAGTTGCGTAGAACAAACTTGTGCCAGTTACGTAGAACAGAATTGTGCCAGTTGCGTAGAACAAACTTGTGCCAGTTCCGTAATACAAACTTGTGCCAGTTCCGTAAAACAAACTTGTGCCAGTTGTGTCAAACAAACTTGTGCCAGTTGCGTAAAACAAACTTGTGCCAGTTTTGTCGAACAAACTTGTGCCAGTTGTGTAGAACAAACTTGTGCCAGTTTTATCAAACAAACTTGTGACTGTTGCGTCAAACAAACTTGTGCCAGTTGCGTCGAACAAACTTGTGCCAGTTTCGTCAAAGAAACTTGTGCCAGTTGCGTAGAACAAACTTGTGCCAGTTGCGTCAAACAAACTTGTGTCAGTTGCATAGAACAAACTTGTGCCAGTTGTGTAGAACAACCTTGTGCCAGTTGCGTCAAACAACCTTGTGCCAGTTCCGTAAAACAAACTTGTGCCAGTTGCGTCAAACAAACTTGTGCCAGTTGCGTAAAACAAACTTGTGCCAGTTTTGTCGAACAAACTTGTGCCAGTTGTGTAGAACAAACTTGTGCCAGTTTTATCAAACAAACTTGTGACAGTTGCGTCAAACAAACTTGTGCCAGTTGCGTCGAACAAACTTGTGCCAGTTTCGTCAAAGAAACTTGTGCCAGTTGCGTAGAACAAACTTGTGCCAGTTGCGTCAAACAAACTTGTGTCAGTTGCATAGAACAAACTTGTGCCAGTTGTGTAGAACAACCTTGTGCCAGTTGCGTCAAACAACCTTGTGCCAGTTGCGTCAAACAAACTTGTGCCAGTTGCGTCAAAAAAACTTGTGCCAGTTGCGTCAAACAAACTTTTGCCAGTTGGGTCGAATAAACTTGTGCCAGTTGCGTTAAACAAACTTGTGCCAGTTGCGTCGAACAAACTTGTGCCATTTGCATCGAACAAACTTGTGCCAGTTGCGTCGAACAAGCTTGTGCCAGTTGCGTCAAACAAACTTTTGCCAGTTGTATCGAATAAACTTGTGCCAGTTGCGTAGAACAAACTTGTGCCAGTTGTCGCAAACAAACTTGTGCCAGTTGCATAGAACAAACTTATGCCACTTGCGTCGAACAAACTTGTGCCAGTTGCGTAGAACAAACTTTTGCCAGTTGCGTAGAACAAACTTGTGCCAGTTGTGTTAAACAAACTTGTGCCAGTTGCGTCGAACAAACTTGTGCCAGTTGCGTAGAACAAACTTGGGCCAGTTACGTAGAACAAACTTGTGCCAGTTGTGTCAGACAAACTTGTGCCAGTTGCGTAGAACAAACTTGTGCCAGTTGCGTAGAAAAAACTTTTTCCAGTTGCGAAGAACAAACTTGTGCCAGTTGCGTAGAACAAACTTGTTCCAGTTGCGTCGAACAATCTTGTGCCAGTTTCGTTGAACAAACTTGTGCCAGTTGCGTAGAACAAACTTGTGCCAGTTGTACCAAACAAACTTGTGCCAGTTGCATCAAACAAACTTGGGCCAGTTGCGTCGAACAAACTTGTGCCAGTTGTGTCGAAGAAACTTGAGCCAGTTGCGTAGAACAAACTTGTGCCAGTTGCGTGAAACAAACTTGTGCCAGTTGCATAGAACAAACTTGTGCCAGTTGTGTAGAATAACCTTGTGCCAGTTACGTCAAAGAACCTTGTGCCAGTTGCGTCAAACAAACTTGTGCCAGTTGCATCGAACAAACTTTTTCCAGTTGTGTCAAACAAACTTGTGCCAGATGTGTCAAACAAACTTGTGCCAGTTGCGTAGAACAAACTTGTGCCAGTTACTTAGAACAAACTTGTGCCAGTTGCGTAGAACAAACTTCTGCCAGTTGCGTAGAACAAACTTGTGCCAGTTACGTAGAACAAACTTGTGCCAGTTGGGTAGAACAAACTTCTGCCAGTTGCGTAGAACAAATTTGTGCCAGTTGCGCAGAACAAACTTGTGCCAGTTGCGTCGAAAAAACTTGTGCCATTTGCGTTGAACAAACTTGTGCAAGTTGCGCAGAACAAACTTGTGCCAGTTGCGTCAAAGAAACTTGTGCCAGTTGCGTCGTACAAATTTATGCCAGTTGCGTAGAACAAATTTGTGTCAGTTGCGTAGAAGAAACTTGTGCCAGTTGCATCGAACAAACTTGTGCCAGTTGCGTCGAACAAACTTGTGCCAGTTGCGTCGGACAAAATTGTGCCAATTGCGTCGAACAAACTTTTGCCAGTTGCGTAGAACAAACTTGTGCCAGTTGTGTCAAACAAACTTATGCCAGTTGCGTAAAACAAACTTGTGCCAGTTGCGTCAAACAAACTTGTGCCAGTTGCATAGAACAAACTTGTGCCAGTTGCGTAGACCAAACTTGTGCCAGTTGCGTCGAACACACTTGTGCCAGTTGTGTCGGACAAACTTGTGCCAATTGCGTTGAACAAACTTGTACCAGTTGTGTCGGACAAACTTGTGCCAATTGCGTCGAACAAACTTGTGCCAGTTTCGTCGAACAAACTTGTGCCAGTTGCGTAGAACAAACTTGTGCCAGTTGTGTCGGACAAACTTGTGCCAATTGCGTTGAACATACTTGTGCCAGTTGTGTCGAACAAACTTGTGCCAGTTGCGTCAGACAAACTTGTGCCAGTTGCGTCGAATAACCTTGTGCCAGTTGCGTCAAACAAACTTGTGCCAGTTGTGTCAAACAAACTTTTGCCAGTTGCGTCAAACAAACTTGTGCCAGTTGCGTCGAACAAACTTGTGCCAGTTGCGTCGAACAAACTTGTGCCAGTTGCGTAGAACAAACTTGTGCCAGTTGCGTAGAACAACCTTGTCCCAGTTACGTCAAACAAACTTGTGCCAGTTACGTCAAACTAACTTGTGCCAGTTGCATAGAACAAACTTGTGCCAGTTGCATTAAACAAACTTGTGCCAGTTGCGTCGAACAAACTTGTGCCAGTTACATAGCACAAACTTGTGCCTGTTACGTAGAAGAAACTTGTGCCAGTTATATAGAACAAACTTCGGCCAGTTGAGTAGAACAAACTTGTGCCATTTGCGAAGAACAAACGTGTGCCAGCTGCGTCAAACAAATTTGTGCCAGTTGCGTCGATCAAACTTATGCCAGTTGCGTAGAACAAACTTGTGCCAGTTGCGTCGAACTAACTTGTCCCAGATGCGTCAAACAAACTTGTGCCAGTTGTGTCAAACAAACTTTTGCCAGTTGCGTCAAACAAACTTGGGCTAGTTGCGTCGAACAAACTTGTGCCAGTTGTGTCGGACAAACTTGAGCCTGTTATGTAGAACAAACTTGTGCCAGTTGCGAACTACAAACTTGTGCCAGTTGCGTTGAACAAACTTGGGCCAGTTGCGTCAAACAAACTTGTGCTAATTGTGTTAAACAAACTTTTGCCAGTTGCGTTGAACAAACTTTTGCCAGTTGCGTCGACCAAACATGTGCCATTTGCGTCAAACAAACTTGTGCCAGTTGCGTCGAACAAACTTGTGCCAGTTGTGTCGAACAAACTTGTGCCAGTTGCGTCGAACAAACTTGTGCCAGTTGTGTCGAACAAACTTGTGCCAGTTGTGTCGAACAAACTTGTGCCAGTTGCGTCAAACAAACTTGTGCCAGTTGCGTCGAACAAACGTGCCAGTTGTGTCGAACAAACTTGTGCCAGTTGCGTCGAACAAACTTGTGCCAGTTGCGTAGAACAAACTTGTGCCAGTTGCGTAGAACAAACTTGTGCCAGTTGCGTCAAACAAACTTGTGCCAGTTGGGTCGCACAAACTTGTGCCAGTTGAGTCGAACAAACTTGTGCAGTTGCGTAGAACAAACTTGTGCCAGTTGTGTCAAACAAACTTTTGCCAGTTGCGTCAAACAAACTTGTGCCAGTTGCGTCAAAAAAACTTGTGCCAATTGCATAGAACAAACTTGTGCATGTTGCGTAGAACAAACTTGTGCCAGTCGTGTCAAACAAACTTGTGCCAGTTGCGTAGAACAAATTTCTGCCACTTGCGTCAAACAAACTTGTTCCAGTTGCGTAGAACAAACTTGTGCCAGTTACGTAGAACAAACTTTTGCTATTTGTGTCAAACAAATTGTGCCAGTTGCGTAGAACAAACTTGTGCCAGTTGTGTAGAACAAACTTGTGCCAGTTACGTAGAACAAACTTCTGCCAGTTGCGTAGAACAAACTTCTGCCAGTTGTGTTAAACAAACTTGTGCCAGTTGTGCCAAAGAAACTTGTGCCAGTTACGTAGAACAAACTTCTGCCAGTTGCGTCAAACAAACTTGTGCCAGTTACATAGAAAAAACTTGTGCCAGTTGCGTAGAACAACCTTGTGCCAGATGCGTCAAACAAACTTGTGCCAGTTGCGTCAAACAAACTTGTGCCAGTTGCGTCAAAAAAACTTGTGCCAGTTGCGTCAAACAAACTTGTGCCAGTTGGGTCGAGTAAACTTGTGCCAGTTGCGTTAAACAAACTTGTGCCAGTTGCGTCAAACAAACTTGTGCCAGTTGCATCGAACAAACTTGTGCCAGTTGCGTAGAACAAACTTGTGCCAGTTGCGTCAAACAAACTTGTTCCAGTTGCATTGAACAAACTTGTGCCAGTTGCATAGAACAAACTTGTGCAAGTTGCGTTAAACAAACTTGTGCCAGTTGCGTAGAACAAACTTGTGCCAGTTACGTAGAACAAACTTGTGCCAGTTGCGTAGAACAAACTTGTGCCAGTTGCGTAGAACAAACTTGTACCAGTTGTGTAGAACAAACTTGTGCCAGATGCATAGGACAAACTTGTGCCAGTTGCGTCAAACAAACTTGTGCCAGGTGAGTAGAACAAACTTAACCCAGTTGCGTAGAACAAACTTGTGCCAGTTGCGTTGAACAAACTTGTGCCAGTTGCGTTGAACAAACTTGTCCAAGTTGCGCAGAACAAACTTGTGCCAGTTGCGTCAAACAAACTTGTGCCAGTTGCGTCAAACAAATTTATGCCAGTTGCGTAGAACAAACTTGTGTCAGTTGCGTAGAACAAACTTTTGCCAGTTGCATCGAACAAAATTGTGCCAGTTGCGTCAAACAAACTTGTGCCAGTTGCATCGAACAAACTTGTGCCAGTTGCGTAGAACAAACTTGTGCCAGTTGCGTCAAACAAACTTGTTCCAGTTGCATTGAACAAACTTGTGCCAGTTGCATAGAACAAACTTGTGCAAGTTGCGTTAAACAAACTTGTGCCAGTTGCGTAGAACAAACTTGTGCCAGTTACGTAGAACAAACTTGTGCCAGTTGCGTAGAACAAACTTGTGCCAGTTGCGTAGAACAAACTTGTACCAGTTGTGTAGAACAAACTTGTGCCAGATGCATAGGACAAACTTGTGCCAGTTGCGTCAAACAAACTTGTGCCAGGTGAGTAGAACAAACTTAACCCAGTTGCGTAGAACAAACTTGTGCCAGTTGCGTTGAACAAACTTGTGCCAGTTGCGTTGAACAAACTTGTCCAAGTTGCGCAGAACAAACTTGTGCCAGTTGCGTCAAACAAACTTGTGCCAGTTGCGTCAAACAAATTTATGCCAGTTGCGTAGAACAAACTTGTGTCAGTTGCGTAGAACAAACTTTTGCCAATTGCGTAGAACAAACTTGTGCCAGTTGTGTCAAACAAACTTGTGCCAGTTACATACAACAAACTTGTGCCAGTTGCGTCGAACAAACTTGTGCCAGTTGCGTAGAACAAACTTGTGCTAGTTACGTAGAACAAACTTGTGCCAGTTATGTCAGACAAACTTGTGCCAATTGCGCAGAACAAACTTGTGCCAGTTGCGTAGAACAAACTTGTGCCAGTTGCGTCGAACAAACTTGTGCCAGTTGAGTCAAACACACTTGTGCCAGTTGCGTCAGACAAACTTGTGCCAGTTGCGTCGAACAAACTTGTGCCAGATGCGTTGAACAAACTTGTGACAGTTGCGTAGAACAAACTTGTGCCAGTTGCGTTGGACAAACTTGTGCCAGATGCGTTGAACAAACTTGTGACAGTTGCGTAGAACAAACTTGTGCCAGTTGTTTCAAACAAACTTTTGCCAGTTGCGTCAAACAAACTTGGACTAGTTGCGTCAAACAAACTTGTGCCAGTTGCATAGAACAAACTTTTGCCAGTTGCGTAGAACAAACTTGTGCCAGTTGCGAAGAACAAACTAGTGCCAGTTGCGTCAAACAAACTTGGGCCAGTTGCGTAGAACAAACTTGTGCCAGTTGCGTAGAACAAACTTGTGCCAGTTGCGAAGAACAAACTTGTGCCTGTTGCGTAGAACAAAATTGTGCCAGTTGCGTAGAACAACCTTGTGCCAGTTGCGTAGAACAAACTTGTGCCAGTTGTGTAGAACAAACTTGTGCTAGTTGCATAGAACAAACTTGTGCTAGTTGCGTAGAACAAACTTGTGTCAGTTGCGTAGAACGAACTTGTGCCAGTTGCGTCTAACAAACTTGGGCCAGTTGCGTAGAACAAACTTGTGCCAGTTGCGAACTACAAACTTGTGCCACTTGCGTAGGACAAACTTGTGCCAGTTGCGTCAAACAAACTTGTGCCAGGTGCGTCAAACAAACTTGTGCCAGTTGCGTCAAACAAACTTGTGCCAGTTGCGTCGAACAAACTTGTGCCAGTTGCGTAGAAAAAACTTGTGCCAGTTACGTAGAACAAACTTGTGCCATTTGTGTCAAACAAACTTGTGCCAGTTGCATAGAACAAACTTGTGCCAGTTGCGTAGAACAAACTTGTGCCAGTTACGTAGAACAAACTTGTGCCAGTTGCTTAGAACAAACTTCTGCCAGTTGCATCAAACAAACTTGGGCCAGTTGCGTAGAACAAACTTGTGCCAGTTGCGTAGGACAAACTTGCGCCAGTTGTGTCAAACAAACTTGTGCCAGTTGCGTAGAACAAACTTGAGACAGTTGCATAGACAAACTTGTGCCAGTTGCGTCGAACATACTTGTGCCAGTTGCGTTTAACAAACTTGTGCAAGTTGCATAGAACAAACTTGTGGCAGTTGCTTAGAACAAACTTGTGCCAGTTGCGTAGAACAAACTTGTGGCAGTTGCGTAGAACAAACTTGTGCCAGTTGCATAGAACAAATACTTTCCAGTTGCGTCGAACAAACTTGTGCCAGTTACATCGAACAAACTTGTGCCAGTTGTGTTGGACAAACTTGTGCCAGTTGCGTTGAACAAACTTCTGAGAGTTGCGTAGAAGAAACTTGTTCCAATGGTTTCAAACAAACTTTTGACAGTTGCGTCAAACAAACTTGGGCCAGTTGCGTCAAACAAACTTGTGCCAGTTGCGTAGAACAAACTTGTGCAGTTGCGTAGAACAAACTTGAGCCAGTTGCGTGGAACAAACTTGTGCCAGTTGCGTCGAACAAACTTGTGCCAGTTGCGTAGAACAAACTTGTGCAATTTGCGTCAAAAAACTTGTGCCAGTTGCGTAGAACAAATTTATGCTAGTTTGGTAGAACAAACTTGTGCCAGTTGCGTCGAACAAACTTGTGCCAGTTGCATAGAACAAACTCGTGCCAGTTGTGAAGAACAAAATTGGGCCAGTTGCGTAGAACAATCTTGTGCCAGTTGCGTAGAACAAACTTGTAAGAGTTGCGTCGAACAAACTTGTGCCAATTGCGTCGAACGAACTTGTGCCAGTTGCATCGAACAAACTTGTGTCAATTGCGTAGAACAAACTTGTGCCAGTTGCATAGAACAAACTTGTGCCAGTTGCGTCAAACAAACTTGTGCCAGTTGCGTAAAACAAACTTGTGCCAGTTGCGTCGAACAAACTTGTGCCAGTTGCGTCGAACAAACTTGTGCCAGTTGCGTCGAACAAACTTGTGCCAGTTGCGTAGAACAAACTTGTGCCAGTTGCGTCGAACAAACTTGTGCCAGTTGCGTCAAACAAACTTGTGCCAACTGCGTCGAACAAACTTCTGCCAGTTGCGTAGAACAAACTTGGGCTAGTTGCGTAGAACAAACTTGTGCCAGTTGCGAAGAACAAACTTGTGCTAGTTGTATCAAACAAACTTGTGCCAGTTGTGTCGAACAAACTTGTGCCAGTTGCATCAAACAAACTTGTGACAGTTGCGTCGAACTAACTTGTGCCAGTTGCGTCGAACAAACTTTTGCCAGTTGCGTAGAACAAACTTGTGCCAGTTGCGTCGAACAAACTTGTGCCAGTTGCGTCGAACGAACTTGTGCCAGTTGCATCGAACAAACTTGTGTCAATTTCGTAGAACAAACTTGTGCCAGTTGCATAGAACAAACTTGTGCCAGTTGCGTCGAACAAACTTGAGCCAGTTGCGTCGAACAAACTTGTGCCAGCTGCGCAGAACAAACTTGGGCTAGTTGCGTAGAACAAACTTGTGCCAGTTGCGAAGAACAAACTTGTGCTAGTTGCATCAAACAAACTTGTGCCAGTTGTGTCGAACAAACTTGTGCCAGTTGCATCAAACAAACTTATGCCAGTTGCGTCGAACAAACTTGCGCCAGTTGCGTCGAACAAACTTGTGCCACTTGCGTCGAACAAACTTGTGCCAGTTGCGTCAGACAAACTTGTGCCAGTTGCGTCGAATAACCTTGTGCCAGTTGCGTCAAACAAACTTTTGCCAGTTGTATCGAATAAACTTGTGCCAGTTGCGTAGAACAAACTTGTGCCAGTTGTCGCAAACAAACTTGTGCCAGTTGCATAGAACAAACTTATGCCACTTGCGTCGAACAAACTTGTGCCAGTTGCGTAGAACAAAGTTTTGCCAGTTGCGTAGAACAAACTTGTGCCAGTTGTGTTAAACAAACTTGTGCCAGTTGCGTCGAACAAACTTGTGCCAGTTGCGTAGAACAAACTTGGGCCAGTTACGTAGAACAAACTTGTGCCAGTTGTGTCAGACAAACTTGTGCCAGTTGCGTAGAACAAACTTGTGCCAGTTGCGTAGAAAAAACTTTTTCCAGTTGCGAAGAACAAACTTGTGCCAGTTGCGTAGAACAAACTTGTTCCAGTTGTGTCGAACAATCTTGTGCCAGTTTCGTTGAACAAACTTGTGCCAGTTGCGTAGAACAAACTTGTGCCAGTTGTACCAAACAAACTTGTGCCAGTTGCATCAAACAAACTTGGGCCAGTTGCGTCGAACAAACTTGTGCCAGTTGTGTCGAAGAAACTTGAGCCAGTTGCGTAGAACAAACTTGTGCCAGTTGCGTCAAACAAACTTGTGCCAGTTGCATAGAACAAACTTGTGCCAGTTGTGTAGAATAACCTTGTGCCAGTTACGTCAAAGAACCTTGTGCCAGTTGCGTCAAACAAACTTGTGCCAGTTGCATCGAACAAACTTTTGCCAGTTGTGTCAAACAAACTTGTGCCAGATGTGTCAAACAAACTTGTGCCAGTTGCGTAGAACAAACTTGTGCCAGTTACTTAGAACAAACTTGTGCCAGTTGCGTAGAACAAACTTCTGCCAGTTGCGTAGAACAAACTTGTGCCAGTTACGTAGAACAAACTTGTGCCAGTTGCGTAGAACAAACTTCTGCCAGTTGCGTAGAACAAATTTGTGCCAGTTGCGCAGAACAAACTTGTGCCAGTTGCGTCGAAAAAACTTGTGCCATTTGCGTTGAACAAACTTGTGCAAGTTGCGCAGAACAAACTTGTGCCAGTTGCGTCAAAGAAACTTGTGCCAGTTGCGTCGTACAAATTAATGCCAGTTGCGTAGAACAAATTTGTGTCAGTTGCGTAGAAGAAACTTGTGCCAGTTGCATCGAACAAACTTGTGCCAGTTGCGTCGAACAAACTTGTGCCAGTTGCGTCGGACAAAATTGTGCCAATTGCGTCGAACAAACTTTTGCCAGTTGCGTAGAACAAACTTGTGCCAGTTGTGTCAAACAAACTTATGCCAGTTGCGTAAAACAAACTTGTGCCAGTTGCGTCAAACAAACTTGTGCCAGTTGCATAGAACAAACTTGTGCCAGTTGCGTAGACCAAACTTGTGCCAGTTGCGTCGAACACACTTGTGCCAGTTGTGTCGGACAAACTTGTGCCAATTGCGTTGAACAAACTTGTACCAGTTGTGTCGGACAAACTTGTGCCAATTGCGTCGAACAAACTTGTGCCAGTTTCGTCGAACAAACTTGTGCCAGTTGCGTAGAACAAACTTGTGCCAGTTGTGTCGGACAAACTTGTGCCAATTGCGTTGAACATACTTGTGCCAGTTGTGTCGAACAAACTTGTGCCAGTTGCGTCAGACAAACTTGTGCCAGTTGCGTCGAATAACCTTGTGCCAGTTGCGTCAAACAAACTTGTGCCAGTTGTGTCAAACAAACTTTTGCCAGTTGCGTCAAACAAACTTGTGCCAGTTGCGTCGAACAAACTTGTGCCAGTTGCGTCGAACAAACTTGTGCCAGTTGCGTAGAACAAACTTGTGCCAGTTGCGTAGAACAACCTTGTCCCAGTTACGTCAAACAAACTTGTGCCAGTTACGTCAAACTAACTTGTGCCAGTTGCACAGAACAAACTTGTGCCAGTTGCATTAAACAAACTTGTGCCAGTTGCGTCGAACAAACTTGTGCCAGTTACATAGCACAAACTTGTGCCTGTTACGTAGAAGAAACTTGTGCCAGTTATATAGAACAAACTTCGGCCAGTTGAGTAGAACAAACTTGTGCCATTTGCGAAGAACAAACGTGTGCCAGCTGCGTCAAACAAATTTGTGCCAGTTGCGTCGATCAAACTTATGCCAGTTGCGTAGAACAAACTTGTGCCAGTTGCGTCGAACTAACTTGTCCCAGATGCGTCAAACAAACTTGTGCCAGTTGTGTCAAACAAACTTTTGCCAGTTGCGTCAAACAAACTTGGGCCAGTTGCGTCGAACAAACTTGTGCCAGTTGTGTCGGACAAACTTGAGCCTGTTATGTAGAACAAACTTGTGCCAGTTGCGAACTACAAACTTGTGCCAGTTGCGTTGAACAAACTTGGGCCAGTTGCGTCAAACAAACTTGTGCTAATTGTGTTAAACAAACTTTTGCCAGTTGCGTTGAACAAACTTTTGCCAGTTGCGTCGACCAAACATGTGCCATTTGCGTCAAACAAACTTGTGCCAGGTGCGTTGAACAAACTTGTGCCAGTTGTGTCGAACAAACTTGTGCCAGTTGCGTCGAACAAACTTGTGCCAGTTGTGTCGAACAAACTTGTGCCAGTTGTGTCGAACAAACTTGTGCCAGTTGCGTCAAACAAACTTGTGCCAGTTGCGTCGAACAAACGTGCCAGTTGTGTCGAACAAACTTGTGCCAGTTGCGTCGAACAAACTTGTGCCAGTTGCGTAGAACAAACTTGTGCCAGTTGCGTAGAACAAACTTGTGCCAGTTGCGTCAAACAAACTTGTGCCAGTTGGGTCGCACAAACTTGTGCCAGTTGAGTCGAACAAACTTGTGCAGTTGCGTAGAACAAACTTGTGCCAGTTGTGTCAAACAAACTTTTGCCAGTTGCGTCAAACAAACTTGTGCCAGTTGCGTCAAAAAAACTTGTGCCAATTGCATAGAACAAACTTGTGCCTGTTGCGTAGAACAAACTTGTGCCAGTCGTGTCAAACAAACTTGTGCCAGTTGCGTAGAACAAATTTCTGCCACTTGCGTCAAACAAACTTGTTCCAGTTGCGTAGAACAAACTTGTGCCAGTTACGTAGAACAAACTTTTGCTATTTGTGTCAAACAAATTGTGCCAGTTGCGTAGAACAAACTTGTGCCAGTTGTGTAGAACAAACTTGTGCCAGTTACGTAGAACAAACTTCTGCCAGTTGCGTAGAACAAACTTCTGCCAGTTGTGTTAAACAAACTTGTGCCAGTTGCGCCAAAGAAACTTGTGCCAGTTACGTAGAACAAACTTCTGCCAGTTGCGTCAAACAAACTTGTGCCAGTTACATAGAACAAACTTGTGCCAGTTGCGTAGAACAACCTTGTGCCAGATGCGTCAAACAAACTTGTGCCAGTTGCGTCAAACAAACTTGTGCCAGTTGCGTCAAAAAAACTTGTGCCAGTTGCGTCAAACAAACTTGTGCCAGTTGGGTCGAGTAAACTTGTGCCAGTTGCGTTAAACAAACTTGTGCCAGTTGCGTCAAACAAACTTGTGCCAGTTGCATCGAACAAACTTGTGCCAGTTGCGTAGAACAAACTTGTGCCAGTTGCGTCAAACAAACTTGTTCCAGTTGCATTGAACAAACTTGTGCCAGTTGCATAGAACAAACTTGTGCAAGTTGCGTTAAACAAACTTGTGCCAGTTGCGTAGAACAAACTTGTGCCAGTTACGTAGAACAAACTTGTGCCAGTTGCGTAGAACAAACTTGTGCCAGTTGCGTAGAACAAACTTGTACCAGTTGTGTAGAACAAACTTGTGCCAGATGCATAGGACAAACTTGTGCCAGTTGCGTCAAACAAACTTGTGCCAGGTGAGTAGAACAAACTTAACCCAGTTGCGTAGAACAAACTTGTGCCAGTTGCGTTGAACAAACTTGTGCCAGTTGCGTTGAACAAACTTGTCCAAGTTGCGCAGAACAAACTTGTGCCAGTTGCGTCAAACAAACTTGTGCCAGTTGCGTCAAACAAATTTATGCCAGTTGCGTAGAACAAACTTGTGTCAGTTGCGTAGAACAAACTTTTGCCAGTTGCATCGAACAAAATTGTGCCAGTTGCGTCAAACAAACTTGTGCCAGTTGCATCGAACAAACTTGTGCCAGTTGCGTAGAACAAACTTGTGCCAGTTGCGTCAAACAAACTTGTTCCAGTTGCATTGAACAAACTTGTGCCAGTTGCATAGAACAAACTTGTGCAAGTTGCGTTAAACAAACTTGTGCCAGTTGCGTAGAACAAACTTGTGCCAGTTACGTAGAACAAACTTGTGCCAGTTGCGTAGAACAAACTTGTGCCAGTTGCGTAGAACAAACTTGTACCAGTTGTGTAGAACAAACTTGTGCCAGATGCATAGGACAAACTTGTGCCAGTTGCGTCAAACAAACTTGTGCCAGGTGAGTAGAACAAACTTAACCCAGTTGCGTAGAACAAACTTGTGCCAGTTGCGTTGAACAAACTTGTGCCAGTTGCGTTGAACAAACTTGTCCAAGTTGCGCAGAACAAACTTGTGCCAGTTGCGTCAAACAAACTTGTGCCAGTTGCGTCAAACAAATTTATGCCAGTTGCGTAGAACAAACTTGTGTCAGTTGCGTAGAACAAACTTTTGCCAGTTGCGTAGAACAAACTTGTGCCAGTTGTGTCAAACAAACTTGTGCCAGTTACGTACAACAAACTTGTGCCAGTTGCGTCGAACAAACTTGTGCCAGTTGCGTAGAACAAACTTGTGCTAGTTACGTAGAACAAACTTGTGCCAGTTATGTCAGACAAACTTGTGCCAATTGCGCAGAACAAACTTGTGCCAGTTGCGTAGAACAAACTTGTGCCAGTTGCGTCGAACAAACTTGTGCCAGTCGAGTCAAACACACTTGTGCCAGTTGCGTCAGACAAACTTGTGCCAGTTGCGTCGAACAAACTTGTGCCAGATGCGTTGAACAAACTTGTGACAGTTGCGTAGAACAAACTTGTGCCAGTTGCGTTGGACAAACTTGTGCCAGTTGCATCAAACAAACTTTTGCCAGTTGCGTCAAACAAACTTGGACTAGTTGCGTCAAACAAACTTGTGCCAGTTGCGTTGAACAAACTTGTGACAGTTGCGTAGAACAAACTTGTGCCAGTTGTTTCAAACAAACTTTTGCCAGTTGCGTCAAACAAACTTGGACTAGTTGCGTCAAACAAACTTGTGCCAGTTGCATAGAACAAACTTTTGCCAGTTGCGTAGAACAAACTTGTGCCAGTTGCGAAGAACAAACTAGTGCCAGTTGAGTCAAACAAACTTGGGCCAGTTGCGTAGAACAAACTTGTGCCAGTTGCGTAGAACAAACTTGTGCCAGTTGCGAAGAACAAACTTGTGCCTGTTGCGTAGAACAAAATTGTGCCAGTTGCGTAGAACAACCTTGTGCCAGTTGCGTAGAACAAACTTGTGCCAGTTGTGTAGAACAAACTTGTGCTAGTTGCATAGAACAAACTTGTGCTAGTTGCGTAGAACAAACTTGTGTCAGTTGCGTAGAACGAACTTGTGCCAGTTGCGTCTAACAAACTTGGGCCAGTTGCGTAGAACAAACTTGTGCCAGTTGCGAACTACAAACTTGTGCCACTTGCGTAGGACAAACTTGTGCCAGTTGCGTCAAACAAACTTGTGCCAGGTGCGTCAAACAAACTTGTGCCAGTTGCGTCAAACAAACTTGTGCCAGTTGCGTCGAACAAACTTGTGCCAGTTGCGTAGAAAAAACTTGTGCCAGTTACGTAGAACAAACTTGTGCCATTTGTGTCAAACAAACTTGTGCCAGTTGCATAGAACAAACTTGTGCCAGTTGCGTAGAACAAACTTGTGCCAGTTACGTAGAACAAACTTGTGCCAGTTGCTTAGAACAAACTTCTGCCAGTTGCATCAAACAAACTTGGGCCAGTTGCGTAGAACAAACTTGTGCCAGTTGCGTAGGACAAACTTGCGCCAGTTGTGTCAAACAAACTTGTGCCAGTTGCGTAGAACAAACTTGAGACAGTTGCATAGACAAACTTGTGCCAGTTGCGTCGAACATACTTGTGCCAGTTGCGTTTAACAAACTTGTGCAAGTTGCGTAGAACAAACTTGTGGCAGTTGCTTAGAACAAACTTGTGCCAGTTGCGTAGAACAAACTTGTGGCAGTTGCGTAGAACAAACTTGTGCCAGTTGCATAGAACAAATACTTTCCAGTTGCGTAGAACAAACTTGTGCCAGTTGCGTCGAACAAACTTGTGCCAGTTACATCGAACAAACTTGTGCCAGTTGTGTTGGACAAACTTGTGCCAGTTGCGTTGAACAAACTTCTGAGAGTTGCGTAGAAGAAACTTGTTCCAATGGTTTCAAACAAACTTTTGACAGTTGCGTCAAACAAACTTGGGCCAGTTGCGTCAAACAAACTTGTGCCAGTTGCGTAGAACAAACTTGTTCAGTTGCGTAGAACAAACTTGAGCCAGTTGCGTGGAACAAACTTGTGCCAGTTGCGTCGAACAAACTTGTGCCAGTTGCGTAGAACAAACTTGTGCAATTTGCGTCAAAAAACTTGTGCCAGTTGCGTAGAACAAATTTATGCTAGTTTGGTAGAACAAACTTGTGCCAGTTGCGTCGAACAAACTTGTGCCAGTTGCATAGAACAAACTCGTGCCAGTTGTGAAGAACAAAATTGGGCCAGTTGCGTAGAACAAACTTGTGCTAGTTGCGATGAAAAAACTTGTGCCAGTTGCGTAGAACAAACTTGTGCCAGTTGCGTAGAACAAACTTGTAAGAGTTGCGTCGAACAAACTTGTGCCAATTGCGTCGAACGAACTTGTGCCAGTTGCATCGAACAAACTTGTGTCAATTGCGTAGAACAAACTTGTGCCAGTTGCATAGAACAAACTTGTGCCAGTTGCGTCAAACAAACTTGTGCCAGTTGCGTAAAACAAACTTGTGCCAGTTGCGTCGAACAAACTTGTGCCAGTTGCGTCGAACAAACTTGTGCCAGTTGCGTCGAACAAACTTGTGCCAGTTGCGTCGAACAAACTTGTGCCAGTTGCGTCGAACAAACTTGTGCCAGTTGCGTCAAACAAACTTGTGCCAACTGCGTCGAACAAACTTCTGCCAGTTGCGTAGAACAAACTTGGGCTAGTTGCGTAGAACAAACTTGTGCCAGTTGCGAAGAACAAACTTGTGCTAGTTGTATCAAACAAACTTGTGCCAGTTGTGTCGAACAAACTTGTGCCAGTTGCATCAAACAAACTTGTGACAGTTGCGTCGAACTAACTTGTGCCAGTTGCGTCGAACAAACTTTTGCCAGTTGCGTAGAACAAACTTGTGCCAGTTGCGTCGAACAAACTTGTGCCAGTTGCGTCGAACGAACTTGTGCCAGTTGCATCGAACAAACTTGTGTCAATTTCGTAGAACAAACTTGTGCCAGTTGCATAGAACAAACTTGTGCCAGTTGCGTCGAACAAACTTGAGCCAGTTGCGTCGAACAAACTTGTACCAGCTGCGCAGAACAAACTTGGGCTAGTTGCGTAGAACAAACTTGTGCCAGTTGCGAAGAACAAACTTGTGCTAGTTGCATCAAACAAACTTGTGCCAGTTGTGTCGAACAAACTTGTGCCAGTTGCATCAAACAAACTTATGCCAGTTGCGTCGAACAAACTTGTGCCAGTTGCGTCGAACAAACTTGTGCCACTTGCGTCGAACAAACTTGTGCCAGTTGCGTCAGACAAACTTGTGCCAGTTGCGTCGAATAACCTTGTGCCAGTTGCGTCAAACAAACTTGTGCCAGTTGTGTCAAACAAACTTTTGCCAGTTGCATCAAACAAACTTGTGCCAGTTGCGTCGAACAAACTTGTGCCAGTTGCGTCGAACAAACTTTTGCCAGTTGCGTAGAACAAACTTGTGCCAGTTGCGTAGAACAACCTTGTCCCAGTTGCGTCAAACAAACTTGTGCCAGTTACATCAAACTAACTTGTGCCATTTGCGTCAAACAAACTTGTGCCAGTTGCATAGGACAAACTTGTGCCAGTTGCGTTAAACAAACTTGTGCCAGTTGCGTCGAACAAACTTGTGCCAGTTGCATAGCACAAACTTGTGCCTGTTACGTAGAAGAAACTTGTGCCAGTTATATAGAACAAACTTCGGCCAGTTGCATAAAACAAACTTGTGCCATTTGTGAAGAACAAACGTGTGCCAGCTGCGTCAAACAAATTTGTGCCAGTTGCATAGAACAAACTTGTGCCAGTTGCGCAGAACAAATTTGTGCCAGTTGCGTCGATCAAACTTATGCCAGTTGCGTAGAACAAACTTGTGCCAGTTGCGTCGAACTAACTTGTGCCAGATGCGTAGAACAAACTTGTGCCAGTTGTGTCAAACAAACTTTTGCCAGTTGCGTCAAACAAACTTGGGCCAGTTGCGTCGAACAAACTTGTGCCAGTTGTGTCGGACAAACTTGAGCCTGTTATGTAGAACAAACTTGTGCCAGTTGCGAACTACAAACTTGTGCCAGTTGCGTTGAACAAACCTGTGCTAATTGCGTTAAACAAACTTCTGCCAGTTGCGTTGAACAAACTTTTGCCAGTTGCGTCGAACAAACATGTGCCAGTTGTGTCAAACAAACTTGTGCCAGTTGCGTCGAACAAACTTGTGCCAGTTGCGTCGAACAAACTTGTGACAGTTGTGTCGAACAAACTTGTGCCAGTTGTGTCGAACAAACTTGTGCCAGTTGCGTCAAACAAACTTGTGCCAGTTGCGTCGAACAAACGTGCCAGTTGTGTCGAACAAACTTGTGCCAGTTGCGTCGAACAAACTTGTGCTAGTTGCGTAGAACAAACTTGTGCCAGTTGCGTAGAACAAACTTGTGCCAGTTGCGTCAAACAAACTTGTGCCAGTTGGGTCGGACAAACTTGTGCCAGTTGAGTCGAACAAACTTGTGCCAGTTGCGTAGAACAAACTTGTGCCAGTTGTGTCAAACAAACTTTTGCCAGTTGCGTCAAACAAACTTGTGCCAGTTGCGTCAAAAAAATTTGTGCCAATTGCATCAAACAAACTTGTGCCTGTTGCGTAGAACAAACTTGTGCCAGTCGTGTCAAACAAACTTGTGCCAGTTGCGTAGAACAAATTTGTGCCAGTTACGTAGAACAAACTTTTGCTATTTGTGTCAAACAAATTGTGCCAGTTGCGTATAACAAACTTGTGCCAGTTGTGTAGAACAAACTTGTGCCAGTTACGTAGAACAAACTTGTGCCAGTTGCGTAGAACAAACTTCTGCTAGTTGTGTCAAACAAACTTGTGCCAGTTGCGCCAAAGAAACTTGTGCCAGTTGTGTAGAACAAACTTCTGCCAGTTGCGTCAAACAAACTTGTGCCAGTTACATAGAACAAACTTGTGCCAGTTGCGTAGAACAACCTTGTGCCAGTTGCGTCAAACAAACTTGTGCCAGTTGCGTCAAACAAACTTGTGCCAGTTGCGTCAAAAAAACTTGTGCCAGTTGCGTCAACCAAACTTGTGCCAGTTGGGTCGAGTAAACTTGTGCCAGTTGCGTTAAACAAACTTGTGCCAGTTGCGTCAAACAAACTTGTGCCAGTTGCATCGAACAAACTTGTGCCAGTTGCGTAGAACAAACTTGTGCCAGTTGCGTCAAACAAACTTGTTCCAGTTGCGTAGATCAAACTTTTGCCAGTTACGTAGAACAAACTTTTGCTATTTGTGTCAAACAAATTGTGCCAGTTGCGTATAACAAACTTGTGCCAGTTGTGTAGAACAAACTTGTGCCAGTTACGTAGAACAAACTTCTGCCAGTTGTGTAGAACAAACTTCTGCCAGTTGTGTCAAACAAACTTGTGCCAGTTGCGCCAAAGAAACTTGTGCCAGTTGCGTAGAACAAACTTCTGCCAGTTGCATCAAACAAACTTGTGCCAGTTACATAGAACAAACTTGTGCCAGTTGCGTAGAACAACCTTGTGCCAGTTGCGTCAAACAAACTTGTGCCAGTTGCGTCAAACAAACTTGTGCCAGTTGCGTCAAAAAAACTTGTGCCAGTTGCGTCAAACAAACTTGTGCCTGTTGGGTCGAGTAAACTTGTGCCAGTTGCGTTAAACAAACTTGTGCCAGTTGCGTCAAACAAACTTGTGCCAGTTGCATCGAACAAACTTGTGCCAGTTGCGTAGAACAAACTTGTGCCAGTTGCATCAAACAAACTTGTTCCAGTTGCATTGAACAAACTTGTGCCAGTTGCATAGAACAAACTTGTGCCAGTTGCGTAGGACAAACTTGTGCCAGTTGCGTAGAACAAACTTGTGCCAGTTACGTAGAACAAACTTGTGCCAGTTGCGCAGAACAAACTTGTGCCAGTTGCGTAGAACAAACTTGTCCCAGTTGTGTAGAACAAACTTGTGCCAGATGCATAGGACAAACTTGTGCCAGTTGCATCAAACAAACTTGTGCCAGTTGCGTAGAACAAACTTAACCCAGTTGCGTAGAACAAACTTGAGCCAGTTGCGTCGAACAAACTCGTGCCAGTTGCGTTGAACAAACTTGTGCAAGTTGCGCAGAACAAACTTGTGCCAGTTGCGTCAAACAAACTTGTGCCAGTTGCGTCAAACAAATTTATGCCAGTTGCGTAGAACAAACTTGTGTCAGTTGCGTAGAACAAACTTGTGCCAGTTGCATCGAACAAACTTGTGCCAATTGCGTCGAACAAACTTGTGCCAGTTGCGTCGGACCAATTTGTGCCAATTGCGTCGAACAAACTTTTGCCAGTTGCGTAGAACAAACTTGTGCCAGTTGTGTCAAACAAACTTGTGCTAGTTACGTAGAACAAACTTGTGCCAGTTATGTCAGACAAACTTGTGCCAGTTGCGCAGAACAAACTTGTGCCAGTTGTGTAGAACAAACTTGTGTCAGTTGCGTCGAACAAACTTGTGCCAGTTGCGTCGGACAAACTTGTGCCAGTTTCGTCGAACAAACTTGTGCTAGTTGCATAGAACAAACTTGTGCCAGTTGTGTCAAAAAAACTTTTGCCAGTTGCGTCAAACAAACTTGTGCTAGTTGGGTCGAATAAACTTGTGCCAGTTGCATTAAATAAACTTGTTCCAGTTGCGTCGAACAAACTTGTGCCAGTTGCATCGAACAAACTTGTGCCGGTTGCGCAGAACAAACTTGTGCCAGTTAAGTCTAACAGACTTGTGCCAGTTGCGTCAAACAAACTTGTGCCAGTTGCATAGAACAAACTTGTGCCAGTTGCGTAGACCAAACTTGGGCCAGTTGCGTCGAACACACTTGTGCCAGTTGTGTCGGACAAACTTGTGCCAATTGCGTCGAACAAACTTGTGCCAGTTGTGTCGGACAAACTTGTGCCAATTGCGTCGAACAAACTTGTGCCAGTTGCGTCGAACAAACTGGTGCCAGTTGCGTAGAACAAACTTGTGCCAGTTCCGTAAAACAAACTTGTGCCAGTTGCGTCGAACAAACTTGTGCCAGTTGCGTCGAACAAACTTGTGCCAGTTTTGTCAAACAAACTTGTGCCAGTTGCGTCAAACAAACTTGGGCCAGTTGCGTCGAACAAACTTGTGCCAGTTTTGTCAAAGAAACTTTTGCCAGTTGCGTAGAACAAACTTGTGCCAGTTGCGTCAAACAAACTTGTGTCAGTTGCATAGAACAAACTTGTGCCAGTTGTGTACAACAACCTTGTGCCAGTTGCGTCAAACAACCTTGTGCCAGTTGCGTCAAACAAACTTGTGCCAGTTGCGTCAGAAAAACTTGTGCCAGTTGCGTCAAACAAACTTTTGCCAGTTAGGTCGAATAAACTTGTGCCAGTTGCGTTAAACAAACTTGTGCCAGTTGCGTCGAACAAACTTGTGCCATTTGCATCGAACAAACTTGTGCCAGTTGCGTCGAATAAGTTTGTGCCAGTTGCGTCAAACAAACTTGTGCCAGTTGTATCGAACAAACTTGTGCCAGTTGCGTAGAACAAACTTGTGCCAGTTGTGTCAAACAAACTTGTCCCAGTTGCATAGAACAAACTTGTGCCACTTGCGTCGAACAAACTTGTGCCAGTTGCGTAAAACAAACTTTTGCCAGTTGCGTAGAACAAACTTGTGCCAGTTGTGTCAAACAAACTTGTGCCAGTTGCGTCGAACAAACTTGTGCCAGTTGCGTAGAACAAACTTGTGCCAGTTACGTAGAACAAACTTGTGCCAGTTGTGTCAGACAAACTTGTGCCAGTTGCGTAGAACAAACTTGTGCCAGTTTCGTAGAACAAACTTGTGCCAGTTGCGTAGAAAAAACTTGTACCAGTTGCGAAGAACAAACTTGTGCCAGTTGCGCCGAACAAACTTGTTCCAGTTGCGTCGAACAATCTTGTGCCAGTTTTGTCGAACAAATTTGTGCCAGTTGCGTAGAACAAACTTGTGCCAGTTGTGTCAAACAAACTTGTGCCAGTTGCGTAGAACAAACTTCTGCCAGTTGCGTCGAACAAACTTGTGCCAGTTGTGTCGAAGAAACTTGTGCCAGTTGCGTAGAACAAACTTGTGCCAGTTGCGTTAAACAAACTTGTGCCAGTTGCATAGAACAAACTTGTGCCAGTTGTGTAGAATAACCTTGTGCCAGTTGCGTCAAACAACCTTGTGCCAGTTGCGTCAAACAAACTTGTGCCAGTTGCGTCAAAAAAACTTGTGCCATTTGCGTCAAACAAACTTGTGCCAGTTGGGTCGAATAAACTTGTACCAGTTGCGTTAAACAAACTTGTTTCAGTTCGTCGAACAAACTTGTGCCAGTTGCATAGAACAAACTTGTGCCAGTTGCGTCGAACAAACTTGTGCCAGTTGCGTCAAACAAACTTGTGCCAGTTGCATCGAACAAACTTGTGCCAGTTGCGTAGAACAAACTTGTGCCAGTTGTGTCAAACAAACTTGTGCCAGTTGCATAGAACAAACTTATGCCACTTAAGTCGAACAAACTTGTGCTAGTTGCGTAGAACAAACTTTTGCCAGTTGTGTCAAACAAACTTGTGCCAGATGTGTCAAACAAACTTGTGCCAGTTGCGTAGAACAAACTTTTGCCAGTTACGTAGAACAAACTTGTGCCAGTTGCGTAGAACAAACTTCTGCCAGTTGCGTAGAACAAACTTGTGCCAGTTACGTAGAACAAACTTGTGCCAGTTGCGTAGAACAAACTTCTGCCAGTTGCGTCAAACAAACTTGGGCCAGTTGCGTCAAACAAAATTGTGCCAGTTGCGTCAAACAAACTTGTGCCAGTTGCATAGAACAAACTTGAGCCAGTTGCGTAGAACAAACTTGCGCCAGTTGCGTCGAACATACTTGCGCCAGTTGCGTTGAACAAACTTGTGCCAGTTGCATAGAACAAACTTGTGCTAGTTGCGTAGAACAAACTTGTGCAAGTTGTGTCAAACAAACTTCTGCCAGTTGCATAGATCAAAGTTGTGCCAGTTGCGCAGAACAAACTTGAGCCAGTTGCATAGAACAAACTTATGCCAGTTGCGAAGAACAAACTTGTGCCAATTGCGTCAAACAAACTTGTGCCAGTTGCATAGAACAAACTTGTGCCAGTTGCGTAGAACAAATTTGTGCCAGTTGCGTAGAACAAACTTGTGCTTGTTGCGTCGAACAAACTTGTGCCAGTTGCGTTGAACAAACTTGTGCAAGTTGCGCAGAACAAACTTGTGCCAGTTGCGTCAAACAAACTTGTGCCAGTTGCGTCAAACAAATTTATGCCAGTTGCGTAGAACAAACTTGTGTCAGTTACGTAGAACAAAATTGTGCCAGTTGCATCGAACAAACTTGTGCCAGTTGCGTCGAACAAACTTGTGCCAGTTGCGTCGGACAAAATTGTGCCAATTGCGTTGAACAAATTTTTGCCAGTTGCGTAGAACAAACTTGTGCCAGTTGCGTCAAACAAACTTGTGCCAGTTGCGTAAAACAAACTTGTGCCAGTTGCGTCGAACAAACTTGTGCCAGTTGCGTAGAACAAACTTGTGCCAGTTACGTAGAACAAACTTGTGCCAGTTATGTCAGACAAACTTATGCCAGTTGCGCAGAACAAACTTGTGCCAGTTGCGTAGAACAAACTTGTGCCAGTTGCGTCGAACAAACTTGTGCCAGTTGCGTAGAACAAACTTGTGCCAGTTGTGTCAAATAAACTTGTGCCAGTTGCATCAAACAAACTTGGGCCAGTTGTGTCGAACAAACTTGTGCCAGTTGCGTCAAAGAAACTTGTGCCAGTTGCGTAAAACAAACTTGTGCCAGTTGCGTCAAACAAACTTGTGCCAGTTGCATAGAACAAACTTGTGCCAGTTTTGTAGAACACCCTTGTGCCAGTTGCGTCAAAACAAACTTGTGCCAGTTGCATAGAACAAACTTGTGCCAGTTGCATCAAAAAAACTTGTGCCAGTTGCGTCAAACAGACTTGTGCCAGTTGCATCGAACAAACTTGTGCCAGTTGCGTCAAACAAACTTGTGCCAGTTAGGTCAAACAGACTTTTGCCAGTTGCGTCAAACAAACTTGTGCCAGTTGCATAGAACAAACTTGTGCCAGTTGCGTAGAACAAACTTGTGCCAGTTGCGTCGAACACACTTGTGCCAGTTGTGTTGGACAAACTTGTGCCAATTGCGTTGAACAAACTTGTGCCAGTTGTGTCGGACAAACTTGTGCCAATTGCGTCGAACAAACTTGTGCCTGTTGCGTAGAACAGACTTCTGCCAGTTGTGTCAAACAAACTTGTGCCAGTTGTATAAAACAAACTTGTGCCAGTTGCGTCGAAGAATCTTGTGCCAGTTGCGTAGAACAAACTTGTGCCAGTTACGTAGAACAAAATTGTGCCAGTTGTGTCAGACAAACTTGTGCCAGTTGCGTAGAACAAACTTGTGCCAGTTCCGTAAAACAAACTTGTGCCAGTTCCATAAAACAAACTTGTGCCAGTTGCGTCGAACAAACTTGTGCCAGTTGCGTCGAACAAACTTGTGCCAGTTTTGTTGAACAAACTTGTGCCAGTTGTGTAGAAAAAACTTGTGCCAGTTTTGTCAAACAAACTTGTGCCAGTTGCGTCAAACAAACTTGGGCCAGTTGCGTCGAACAAACTTGTGCCAGTTTCGTCAAAGAAACTTGTGCCAGTTGCGTAGAACAAACTTGTGCCAGTTGCGTCAAACAAACTTGTGTCAGTTGCATAGAACAAACTTGTGCCAGTTGTGTAGAACAACCTTGTGCCAGTTGCCTGAAACAACCTTGTGCCAGTTGCGTCAAACAAACTTGTGCCAGTTGCGTCAAAAAAACTTGTGCCCGTTGCGTCAAACAAACTTGTGCCAGTTGCATAGAACAAACTTGTGCCAGTTGCGTAGACCAAACTTGTGCCAGTTGCGTCGAACACACTTGTGCCAGTTGTGTCGGACAAACTTGTGCCAATTGCGTCGAACAAACTTGTGCCAGTTGTGTCGGACAAACTTGTGCCAATTGCATCGAACAAATTTGTGCCAGTTGCGGAGAACAACCTTCTGCCAGTTGTGTCAAACAAACTTGTGCCAGTTGCATAAAACAAACTTGTGCCAGTTGCGTCGAACAAACTTGTGCCAGTTGCGTAGAACAAACTTGTGCCAGTTACGTAAAACAAAATTGTGCCAGTTGTGTCAGACAAACTTGTGCCAGTTGCGTAGAACAAACTTGTGCCAGTTCCGTAAAACAAACTTGTGCCAGTTCCGTAAAACAAACTTGTGCCAGTTGCGTAGAAACAAAATTGTGCCAGTTGCGTTGAACAAACTTGTGCCAGTTTTGTTGAACAAACTTGTGCCAGTTGTGTAGAACAAACTTGTGCCAGTTTTGTCAAACAAACTTGTGCTAGTTGCGTCAAACAAACTTGGGCCAGTTACGTCGAACAAACTTGTGCCAGTTTCGTCAAAGAAACTTGTGCCAGTTGCGTAGAACAAACTTGTGCCAGTTGCGTAGAACAAACTTGTGCCAGTTGCGTCAAACAAACTTGTGTCAGTCGCATAGAACAAACTTGTGCCAGTTGTGTAGAACAACCTTGTGCCAGTTGCGTCAAACAACCTTGTGCCAGTTGCGTCAAACAAACTTGTGCCAGTTGCGTCAAAAAAACTTGTGCCAGTTGCGTCAAACAAACTTGGGCCAGTTGGGTCGAATAAACTTGTGCCAGTTGCGTTAAACAAACTTATGCTAGTTGCATCAAACAAACTTGTGCCATTTGCATCGAACAAACTTGTGCCAGTTGCGTCGAACAAGTTGGTGCCAGTTGCGTCAAACAAACTTGTGCCAGTTGCATCGAACAAACTTGTGCCAGTTGCGTAGAACAAATTTGTGC
Source organism: Macrobrachium rosenbergii (assembly GCA_039081455.1). Taxonomy (NCBI): domain Eukaryota; kingdom Metazoa; phylum Arthropoda; class Malacostraca; order Decapoda; family Palaemonidae; genus Macrobrachium; species Macrobrachium rosenbergii. Next base: position 119,904 of record JANJGK010000344.1, on the reverse strand, counting down.
CAGTTGTGTCAAACAACTTGTGCCAGTTGCATAGAACAAACTTGTGCCACTTGCGTCGAACAAATTTGTGCCAGTTGCGTAGAACAAACTTTTGTCAGTTGTGTAAAACAAACTTGTGCCAGTTGCATAGAACAAACTTGGGCCAGTTGCGTAGAACAAACTTGTGCCAGTTACGTAGAACAAACTTGTGCCAGTTGCGTAGAACAAACTTCTGCCAGTTGCGTAGAACAAACTTCTGCCAGTTGTGTAGAATAACCTTGTAACAGTTGCGTCAAACAACCTTGTGCCAGTTGCGTCAAACAAACTTGTGCCAGTTGCGTCAAAAAAACGTGTGCCAGTTGCGTCAAACAAACTTGTGCCAGTTGGGTCGAATAAACTTGTGCCAGTTGCGTTAAACAAATTTGTGCCAGTTCGTCGAACAAACTTGTGCCAGTTGCATCGAACAAACTTGTGCCAGTTGCGTCGAACAAACTTGTGCCAGTTGCGTCAAACAAACTTGTGCCAGTTGCATTGAACAAACTTGTGCCTGTTGCGTAGAACAAACTTCTGCCAGTTGTGTCAAACAAACTTGTGCCAGTTGCATAGAACAAACTTGTGCCACTTGCGTCGAACAAACTTATGCCAGTTGCGTAGAACAAACTTTTGCCAGTTGTGTCAAACAAACTTGTGCCAGATGTGTCAAACAAACTTGTGCCAGTTGCGTAGAACAAACTTGTGCCAGTTACGTAGAACAAACTTGTGCCAGTTGCGTAGAACAAACTTCTGCCAGTTGCGTAGAACAAACTTGTGCCAGTTACGTAGAACAAACTTGTGCCAGTTGCGTAGAACAAACTTCTCCCAGTTGCGTCAAACAAACTTGGGCCAGTTGCGTAGAACAAACTTGTGCCAGTTGCGTCAAACAAACTTGTGCCAGTTGCGTCAAACAAACCTGTGCCAGTTGCATAGAACAAACTTGAGCCAGTTGCGTAGAACAAACTTGTGCCAGTTGCGTCGAACATACTTGCGCCAGTTGCGTTGAACAAACTTGTGCCAGTTGCGTAGAACAAACTTGTGCCAGTTGCGTAGAACAAACTTGTGCGAGTTGTTTCAAACAAACTTCTGCCAGTTGCGTAGAAAAAACTTGTGCCAGTTACGTAGAACAAACTTGGGCCAGTTGCATAGAACAAACTTGTGCCAGTTGCGAAGAACAAACTTGTGACAATTGCATCAAACAAACTTGTGCCAGTTGTGTAAAACAAACTTGTGCCAGTTGCGTAGAACAAATTTGTGCCAGTTGCGTAGAACAAACTTGTGCCAGTTGCTTCGAACAAACTTGTGCCAGTTGCATCGAACAAACCTGTGCCAGTTGCATCGAACAAACTTGTGCCAGATGCGTTGAACAAACTTGTGACTGTTGTTTCAAATAAACTTTTGCCCGTTGCGTCAAACAAACTTGTGCCAGTTGTGTCAAACAAACTTCTGCCAGTTGCATAGAACAAACTTGTGCCACTTGTGTCGAACAAACTTGTGCCAGTTGCGTAGAACAAACTTTTGCCAGTTGTGTCGAACAAATTTGTGCCAGTTGCATCGAACAAACTTGTGCCAGTTGCGCAGAACAAACTTGTGCCAGTTAAGTCAAACAGACTTGTGCCAGTTGCGTCAAACAAACTTGTGCCAGTTGTATAGAACAAACTTGTGCCAGTTGCGTAGACCAAACTTGTGCCAGTTGCGTCAAACAAACTTGTGCCAGTTGCGTAGAACAAACTTGTGCCAGTTGCGTCGAACACACTTGTGCCAGTTGTGTTGGACAAACTTGTGCCAATTGCGTTGAACAAACTTGTGCCAGTTGTGTCGGACAAACTTGTGCCAATTGCGTCGAACAAACTTGTGCCTGTTGCGTAGAACAAACTTCTGCCAGTTGTGGCAATCAAACTTGTGCCAGTTGCATAAAACAAACTTATGCCAGTTGCGTCGAACAAACTTGTGCCAGTTGCGCAAAACAAACTTGTGCCAGTTACGTAGAACAAAATTGTGCCAGTTGTGTCAGACAAACTTGTGCCAGTTGCGTAGAACAAACTTGTGTCAGTTCCGTAAAACAAACTTGTGCCAGTTCCATAAAACAAACTTGTGCCAGTTGCGTCGAACAAACATGTGCCAGTTGCGTCGAACAAACTTGTGCCAGTTTTGTTGAACAAACTTGTGCCAGTTGTGTAGAACAAACTTGTGCCAGTTTTGTCAAACAAACTTGTGCCAGTTGCGTCAAAAAAACTTGTGCCAGTTGCGTCAAACAAACTTGTGCCAGTTGCATAGAACAAACTTGTGCCAGTTGCGTAGACCAAACTTGTGCCAGTTGTGTCGAACACACTTGTGCCAGTTGTGTCGGACAAACTTGTGCCAATTGCGTCGAACAAACTTGTGCCAGTTGTGTCGGACAAACTTGTGCCAATTGCGTCGAACAAATTTGTGCCAGTTGCGTCGAACAAACTTCTGCCAGTTGTGTCAAACAAACTTGTGCCAGTTGCATAAAACAAACTTGTGCCAGTTGCGTCGAACAAACTTGTGCCTGCTGCGTAGAACAAACTTGTGCCAGTTACGTAGAATAAAATTGTGCCAGTTGTGTCAGACAAACTTGTGCCAGTTGCGTAGAACAAACTTGTACCAGTTCCGTAAAACAAACTTGTGCCAGTTCCGTAAAACAAACTTGTGCCAGTTTTGTTGAACAAACTTGTGCCAGTTGTGTAGAACAAACTTGTGCCAGTTTTGTCAAACAAACTTGTGCCAGTTGCGTCAAACACACTTGGGCCAGTTGCGTCGAACAAACTTGTGCCAGTTTCGTCAAAGAAACTCGTGCCAGTTGCGTAGAACAAACTTGTGCCAGTTGCGTCAAACAAACTTGTGTCAGTTGCATAGATCAAACTTGTGCCAGTTGTGTAGAACAACCTTGTGCCAGTTGCGTCAAACAACCTTGTGCCAGTTGCGTCAAACAAACTTGTGCCAGTTGCATCAAAAAAACTTGTGCCAGTTGCGTCAAACAAACTTGTGCCAGTTGGATCGAATAAACTTGTGCCAGTTGCGTTTAACAAACTTATACTAGTTGCGTCAAACAAACTTGTGCCATTTGCATCGAACAAACTTGTGCCAGTTGCGTCGAACAAGCTTGTGCCAGTTGCGTCAAACAAACTTGTGCCAGTTGCATCGAACAAACTTGTGCCAGTTGCGTAGAACAAACTTGTGCCAGTTGTGTCAAACAAACTTGTGCCAGTTCCATAGAACAAACTTGTGCCACTTGCGTCGAACAAATTTGTGCCAGTTGCGTAGAACAAACTTTTGCCAGTTGTGTAGAACAAACTTGTGCCAGTTGTGTCAAACAAACTTGTGCCAGTTGCGTCGAACAAACTTGTGCCAGTTGCGTAGAACAAACTTGTGCCAGTTACGTAGAACAAACTTGTGCCAGTTGTGTCAGACAAACTTGTGCCAGTTGCGTAGAACAAACTTGTGCCAGTTTCGTAGAACAAACTTGTGCCAGTTGCGTAGAAAAAACTTGTACCAATTGCGAAGAACAAACTTGTGCCAGTTGCGCCGAACAAACTTGTTCCAGTTGCGTCGAACAATCTTGTGCCAGTTTCGTCGAACAAACTTGTGCAAGTTGCGTAGTACAAACTTGTGCCAGTTGTGTCAAACAAACTTGTGCCAGTTGCATCAAACAAACTTGTGCCAGTTGCGTCGAACAAACTTGTGCCAGTTGTGTCGAAGAAACTTGTGCCAGTTGCGTAGAACAAACTTGTGCCAGTTGCGTCAAACAAACTTGTGCCAGTTGCACAGAACAAACTTGTGCCAGTTGTGTAGAATAACCTTGTAACAGTTGCGTCAAACAACCTTGTGCCAGTTGCGTCAAACAAACTTGTGCCAGTTGCGTCAAAAAAACTTGTGCCAGTTGCGTCAAGCAAACTTGTGCCAGTTGGGTCGAATAAACTTGTGCCAGTTGCGTTAAACAAACTTGTGCCAGTTCGTCGAACAAACTTGTGCCAGTTGCATCGAACAAACTTGTGCCAGTTGCGTCGAACAAACTTGTGCCAGTTGCGTCAAACAAACTTGTGCCAGTTGCATCGAACAAACTTGTGCCAGTTGCGTAGAACAAACTTGTGCCAGTTGTGTCAAACAAACTTGTGCCAGTTGCATCGAACAAAATTGTGCCAGTTGCGTAGAACAAAGTTGTGCCAGTTGCGTCAAACTAACTTGTGCCAGTTGCATCGAACAAACTTTGCCAGTTGCGTAGAACAAACTTGTCCCAGTTGTGTCAAACAAACTTGTGCCAGTTGCATAGAACAAACTTGTGCCACTTGCGTCGAACAAACTTGTGCCAGTTGCGTAGAACAAACTTTTGCCAGTTTTGTCAAACAAACTTGTGCCAGATGTGTCAAACAAACTTGTGCCAGTTGCGTAGAACAAACTTGTGCCAGTTACGTAGAACAAACTTGTGCCAGTTGCGTAGAACAAACTTCTGCCAGTTGCGTAGAACAAACTTGTGCCAGTTACGTAGAACAAACTTGTGCCAGTTGCGTCAAACAAACTTGGGCCAGTTGCGTAGAACAAACTTGTGCCAGTTGCGTCAAACAAACTTGTGCCAGTTGCGTCAAACAAACTTGTGCCAGTTGCATAGAACAAACTTGAGCCAGTTGCGTAGAACAAACTTGTGCCAGTTGCGTCGAACATACTTGCGCCAGTTGTGTTGAACAAACTTGTGCCAGTTGCGTAGAACAAACTTGTGCCAGTTGCGTAGAACAAACTTGTGCCAGTTGTGTCAAACAAACTTCTGCCAGTTGCATAGAACAAACTTGTGCCAGTTGCGTAGAACAAACTTGGGCCAGTTGCATAGAACAAACTTGTGCCAGTTGCAAAGAACAAACTTGTGCCAATTGCATCAAACAAACTTGTGCCAGTTGCGTAAAACAAACTTGTGCCAGTTGCGTAGAACAAATTTGTGCCAGTTGCGTAGAACAAACTTGTGCCAGTTGCGTCGAACAAACTTGTGCCAGTTGCATCGAACAAACCTGTGCCAGTTGCATCGAACAAACTTGTGCCAGATGCGTTGAACAAACTTGTGACAGTTGCGTAGAACAAACTTGTGCCAGTTATTTCAAATAAACTTTTGCCCGATGCGTCAAACAAACTTGTGCCAGTTGTGTCAAACAAACTTCTGCCAGTTGCGTCGAAGAAACTTGTGCCACTTGTGTCGAACAAACTTGTGCCAGTTGCGTAGAACAAACTTTTGCTAGTTGCGTCGAACAAACTTGTGCCAGTTGCATCGAACAAACTTGTGCAGGTGCGCAGAACAAACTTGTGCCAGTTGCATCAAACAAACTTGTGACAGTTGCATAGAACAAACTTGTGCCAGTTGCGTAGACCAAACTTGTGCCAGTTGCGTCGAACATACTTGTGCCAGTTGTGTCCGACAAACTTGTGCAAATTGCGTCGAACAAACTTGTGCCAGTTGTGTCGGACAAACTTATGCCAATTGCGTAGAACAAACTTGTGCCAGTTGCGTTGAACAAACTTGTGCCAGTTGCGTAGATCAAACTTGTGCCAGTTACTCAGAACAGAATTGTGCCAGTTGTGTCAGACAAACTTGTGCCAGTTGCGTGGAACAAACTTGTGCCAGTTCCGTAATACAAACTTGTGCCAGTTCCGTAAAATAAACTTGTGCCAGTCGCGTCGAACAAACTTGTGCCAGTTGCGTCGAACAAACTTGTGCCAGTTTTGTCGAACAAACTTGTGCTAGTTGTGTAGAACAAACTTGTGCCAGTTTTGTCAAACAAACTTGTGCCAGTTGCGTCAAACAAACTTGGGCCAGTTGCGTCGAACAAACTTGTGCCAGTTTCGTCAAAGAAACTTGTGCCAGTTGCGTAGAACAAACTTGTGCCAGTTGCGTCAAACAAACTTGTGTCAGTTGCATAGAACAAACTTGTGCCTGTTGTGTAGAACAACCTTGTGCCAGTTGCGTCAAACAACCTTGTGCCAGTTGCGTCAAACAAACTTGTGCCAGTTGCACCAAAAAAACTTGTGCCAGTTGCGTCAAACAAACTTTTGCCAGTTGGGTCGAATAAACTTGTGCCAGTTGCGTTAAACAAACTTGTGCCAGTTGTATCGAACAAACTTGTGTCAGTTGCATAGAACAAACTTGTGCCTGTTGTGTAGAACAACCTTGTGCCAGTTGCGTCAAACAACCTTGTGCCAGTTGCGTCGAACAATCTTGTGCCATTTGCATCGAACAAACTTGTGCCAGTTGAGTCGAACAAGCTTGTGCCAGTTGCGTCAAACAAACTTGTGCCAGTTGTATCGAACAAACTTGTGCCAGTTGCGTAGAACAAACTTGTGCCAGTTGTGTCAAACAAACTTGTGCCAGTTGCATAGAACAAACTTGTGCCACTTGTGTCGAACAAACTTGTGCCAGTAACGTAGAACAAACTTGTGCCAGTTGCGTAGAACAAACTTGTGCCAGTTGTGTCAAACAAACTTGTGCCAGTTGCGTCGAACAAACTTGTGCCAGTTGCGTCGAACAAACTTGGGCCAGTTATGTAGAACAAACTTGTGCCAGTTGTGTCAGAAAAACTTGTGCCAGTTGCGTAGAACAAACTTGTGCCAGTTGCGTAGAAAAAACTTTTTCCAGTTGCGAAGAACAAACTTGTGCCAGTTGCGCCGAACAAACTTGTTCCAGTTGCGTCGAACAATCTTGTGCCAGTTTCGTTGAACAAACTTGTGCCAGTTGCGTAGAACAAACTTGTGCCTGTTGTGTCAAACAAACTTGTGCCAGTTGCATCAAACAAACTCGGGCCAGTTGCATCGAACAAACTTGTGCCAGTTGTGTCGAAGAAACTTGTGCCAGTTGCGTAGAACAAACTTGTGCCAGTTGCGTCAAAAAACTTGTGCCAGTTGCATAGAACAAACTTGTGCCAGTTGTGTAGAATAACCTTGTGCCAGTTACGTCAAACAACCTTGTGCCAGTTGCGTCAAACAAACTTGTGCCAGTTGCATCGAACAAACTTTTGCCAGTTGTGTCAAACAAACTTGTGCCAGATGTGTCAAACAAACTTGTGCCAGTTGCGTAGAACTAACTTGTGCCAGTTACTTAGAACAAACTTGTGCCAGTTGCGTAGAACAAACTTCTGCCAGTTGCGTAGAACAAACTTGTGCCAGTTACGTAGAACAAACTTGTGCCAGTTGCGTAGAACAAACTTCTGCCAGTTGCGTCAAACAAACTTTTGCCAGTTGCGTAGAACAAACTTGTGCCAGTTGCGTCAAACAAACTTGTGCCAGTTGCGTCAAACAAACTTGTGACAGTTGCATAGAACAAACTTGAGCCAGTTGCGTAGAACAAACTTGTGCCAGTTGCGTCGAACATACTTGCGCCAGTTGCGTTGAACAAACTTCTGCCAGTTGCGTAGAACAAACTTGTGCCAGTTGTGTAGAACAAACTTGTGCGAGTTGTGTCAAACAAACTTTTGCCAGTTGCATAGGACAAACTTGTGCCAGTTGCGTAGAACAAACTTGGGCCAGTTGCGTAGAACAAACTTGTGCCAGTTGCGAAGAACAAACTTGTGCCAATTGCGCCAAACAAACTTGTGCCAGTTGCGTAGAACAAACTTGTTCCAGTTGAGTAGAACAAATTTGTGCCACTTGCGCATAACAAACTTGTGCCAGTTGCGTAGAACAAACTTGTGCCAGTTGCGTTGAACAAACTTGTGCAAGTTGCGCAGAACAAACTTGTGCCAGTTGCGTCAAAGAAACTTGTGCCAGTTGCGTCGAACAAATTTATGCCAGTTGCGTAGAACAAACTTGTGTCAGTTGCGTAGAACAAACTTGTGCCAGTTGCATCGAACAAACTTGTGCCAGTTGCGTCGAACAAACTTGTGCCAGTTGCGTCGGACAAAATTGTGCCAATTGCGTCGAACAAACTTTTGCCAGTTGCGTAGAACAAACTTGTGCCAGTTGTGTCAAACAAACTTATGCCAGTTGCGTAAAACAAACTTGTGCCAGTTGCGTCAAACAAACTTGTGCCAGTTGCATAGAACAAACTTGTGCCAGTTGCGTAGACCAAACTTGTGCCAGTTGCGTCGAACACACTTGTGCCAGTTGTGTCGGACAAACTTGTGCCAATTGCGTTGAACAAACTTGTGCCAGTTGTGTCGGACAAACTTGTGCCAATTGCGTCGAACAAACTTGTGCCTGTTGCGTAGAACAAACTTCTGCCAGTTGTGTCAAACAAACTTGTGCCAGTTGCATAAAACAAACTTATGCCAGTTGCGTCGAACAAACTTGTGCCAGTTGCGCAGAACAAACTTGTGCCAGTTACGTAGAACAAAATTGTGCCAGTTGTGTCAGACAAACTTGTGCCAGTTGCGTAGAACAAACTTGTGTCAGTTCCGTAAAACAAACTTGTGCCAGTTCCGTAAAACAAACTTGTGCCAGTTGCGTCGAACAAACATGTGCCAGTTGCGTCGAACAAACTTGTGCCAGTTTTGTTGAACAAACTTGTGCCAGTTGTGTAGAACAAACTTGTGCCAGTTTTGTCAAACAAACTTGTGCCAGTTGCGTCAAACAATCTTGGGCCAGTTGCGTCGAACAAAGTTGTGCCAGTTTCGTCAAAGAAACTTGTGCCAGTTGCGTAGAACAAACTTGTGCCAGTTGTGTCAAACAAACTTGTGTCAGTTGCAAAGAACAAACTTGTGCCAGTTGTGTAGAACAATCTTGTGCCAGTAGTGTCAAACAACCTTGTGCCAGTTGCGTCAAACAAACTTGTGCCAGTTGCGTCAAAAAAACTTGTGCCAGTTGCGTCAAACAAACTTGTGCCAGTTGCATAGAACAAACTTGTGCCAGTTGCGTAGACCAAACTTGTGCCAGTTGTGTCGAACACACTTGTGCCAGTTGTGTCGGACAAACTTGTGCCAATTGCGTCGAACAAACTTGTGCCAGTTGTGTCGGACAAACTTGTGCCAATTGCGTCGAACAAATTTGTGCCAGTTGCGTCGAACAAACTTCTGCCAGTTGTGTCAAACAAACTTGTGCCAGTTGCATAAAACAAACTTGTGCCAGTTGCGTCGAACAAACTTGTGCCAGTTGCGTAGAACAAACTTGTGCCAGTTACGTAGAACAAAATTGTGCCAGTTGTGTCAGACAAACTTGTGCCAGTTGCGTAGAACAAACTTATACCAGTTCCGTAAAACAAACTTGTGCCAGTTCCGTAAAACAAACTTGTGCCAGTTGCGTCGAACAAACTTGTGCCAGTTGCGTTGAATAAACTAGTGCCAGTTTTGTTGAACAAACTTGTGCCAGTTGTGTAGAACAAACTTGTGCCAGTTTTGTCAAACAAACTTGTGCCAGTTGCGTCAAACAAACTTGGGCCAGTTGCGTCGAACAAACTTGTGCCAGTTTCGTCAAAGAAACTTGTGCCAGTTGCGTAGAACAAACTTGTGCCAGTTGCGTCAAACAAACTTGTGTCAGTTGCATAGAACAAACTTGTGCCAGTTGTGTAGAACAACCTTGTGCCAGTTGCGTCAAACAACCTTGTGCCAGTTGCGTCAAACAAACTTGTGCCAGTTGCGTCAAAAAAACTTGTGCCAGTTGCGTCAAACAAACTTGTGCCAGTTGGGTCGAATAAACTTGTGCCAGTTGCGTTAAACAAACTTATGCTAGTTGCGTCAAACAAACTTGTGCCATTTGCATCGAACAAACTTGTGCCAGTTGCGTCGAACAAGCTTATGCCAGTTGCGTCAAACAAACTTGTGCCAGTTGCATCGAACAAACTTGTGCCAGTTGCATAGAACAAACTTGTGCCACTTGCGTCGAACAAATTTGTGCCAGTTGCGTAGAACAAACTTTTGCCAGTTGTGTAGAACAAACTTGTGCCGTTTTGTCAAACAAACTTGTGCCAGTTGCGTCGAACAAACTTGTGCCAGTTGCGTAGAACAAACTTGTGCCAGTTACGTAGAACAAACTTGTGCCAGTTGTGTCAGACAAACTTGTGCCAGTTGCGTAGAACAAACTTGTGCCAGTTTCGTAGAACAAACTTGTGCCCGTTGCGTAGAAAAAACTTGTACCAATTGCGAAGAACAAACTTGTGCCAGTTGCGCCGAACAAACTTGTTCCAGTTGCGTCGAACAATCTTGTGCCAGTTTCGTAGAAACAAACTTGTGCCAGTTGCGTAGAACAAACTTGTGCCAGTTGTGTCAAACAAACTTGTGCCAGTTGCATCAAACAAACTTGTGCCAGTTGCGTCGAACAAACTTGTGCCAGTTGTGTCGAAGAAACTTGTGCCAGTTGCGTAGAACAAACTTGTGACAGTTGCGTCAAACAAACTTGTGCCAGTTGCACAGAATAAACTTGTGCCAGTTGTGTAGAATAACCTTGTAACAGTTGCGTCAAACAAATTTGTGCCAGTTGCGTCAAACAAACTTGTGCCAGTTGCGTCAAAAAAACTTGTGCCAGTTGCGTCAAACAAACTTGTGCCAGTTGGGTCGAATAAACTTGTGCCAGTTGCGTTAAACAAACTTGTGCCAGTTCGTCGAACAAACTTGTGCCAGTTGCATCGAACAAACTTGTGCCAGTTGCGTCGAACAAACTTGTGCCAGTTGCGTCAAACAAACTTGTGCCAGTTGCATTGAACAAACTTGTGCCAGTTGCGTAGAACAAACTTGTGCCAGTTGTGTCAAACAAACTTGTGCCAGTTGCATCGAACAAACTTGTGCCAGTTGCGTAGAACAAACTTGTGCCAGTTGCGTCAAACTAACTTGTGCCAGTTGCATCGAACAAACTTGTGCCAGTTGCGTAGAACAAACTTGTGCCAGTTGTGTCAAACAAACTTGTGCCAGTTGCATAGAACAAACTTGTGCCACTTGCATCGAAAAAACTTGTGCCAGTTGCGTAGAACAAACTTTTGCCAGTTATGTCAAACAAACTTGTGCCAGATGTGTCAAACAAACTTGTGCCAGTTGCGTAGAACAAACTTGTGCCAGTTACGTAGAACAAACTTGGGCCAGTTGCGTAGAACAAACTTCTGCCAGTTGCGTAGAACAAACTTGTGCCAGTTACGTAGAACAAACTTGTGCCAGTTGCGTAGAACAAACTTCTGCCAGTTGCGTCGAACAAACTTGGGCCAGTTGCGTAGAACAAACTTGTGCCAGTTGCGTCAAACAAACTTGTGCCAGTTGCGTCAAACAAACTTGTGCCAGTTGCATAGAACAAACTTGAGCCAGTTGCGTAGAACAAACTTGTGCCAGTTGCGTCGAACATACTTGCGCCAGTTGCGTTGAACAAACTTGTGCCAGTTGAGTAGAACAAACTTGTGCCAGTTGCGTAGAACAAACTTGTGCGAGTTGTGTCAAACAAACTTCTGCCAGTTGCATAGAACAAACTTGTGCCAGTTCCGTAGAACAAACTTGGGCCAGTTGCATAGAACAAACTTGTGCCAGTTGCGAAGAACAAACTTGTGCCAATTGCATCAAACAAACTTGTGCCAGTTGCGTAAAACAAACTTGTGCCAGTTGCGTAGAACAAATTTGTGCCACTTGCGTAGAACAAACTTGTGCCAGTTGCGTCGAACAAACTTGTGCCAGTTGCATTGAACAAACCTGTGCCAGTTGCATCGAACAAACTTGTGCTAGATGCGTTGAACAAACTTGTGACAGTTGCGTAGAACAAACTTGTGCCAGTTGTTTCAAATAAACTTTTGCCCGATGCGTCAAACAAACTTGTGCCAGTTGTGTCAAACAAACTTCTGCCAGTTGCATAGAACAAACTTGTGCCACTTGTGTTGAACAAACTTGTGCCAGTTGCGTAGAACAAACTTTTGCCTCTTGCGTCGAACAAACTTGTGCCAGTCGCATCGAACAAACTTGTGCAGGTGCGCAGAACAAACTTGTGCCAGTTAAGTCAAACAGACTTGTGCCAGTTGCGTCAAACAAACTTGTGCCAGTTGCATAGACAAACTTGTGCCAGTTGCGTAGACCAAACTTGTGCCAGTTGCGTCGAACACACTTGTGCCAGTTGTGTCGGACAAACTTGTGCCAATTGCGTCGAACAAACTTGTGCCAGTTGTGTCGGACAAACTTGTGCCAATTGCGTAGAACAAACTTGTGCCAGTTGCGTCGAACAAACTTGTGCCAGTTGCGAAGAACAAACTTGTGCCAGTTACGTAGAACAGAATTGTGCCAGTTGTGTCAGACAAACTTGTGCCAGTTGCGTAGAACAAACTTGTGCCAGTTGCGTAGAACAAACTTGGGCCAGTTGCATAGAACAAACTTGTGCCAGTTGCGAAGAACAAACTTGTGCCAATTGCATCAAACAAACTTGTGCCAGTTGCGTCGAACAAACTTGTGCCAGTTTCGTCAAAGAAACTTGTGCCAGTTGCGTAGAACACACTTGTGCCAGTTGCGTCAAACAAACTTGTGTCAGTTGCATAGAACAAACTTGTGCCAGTTGTGTAGAACAACCTTGTGCCAGTTGCGTCAAACAACCTTGTGCCAGTTGCGTCAAACAAACTTGTGCCAGTTGCGTCAAAAAAACTTGTGCCAGTTGCGTCAAACAAACTTTTGCCAGTTGGGTCGAATAAACTTGTGCCAGTTGCGTTAAACAAACTTGTGCCAGTTGTGTCGAACAGACTTGTGCCATTTGCATCGAACAAACCTGTGCCAGTTGCGTCGAACAAGCTTGTGCCAGTTGCGTCAAACAAACTTGTGCTAGTTGTATCGAACAAACTTGTGCCAATTGCGTAGAACAAACTTGTGCCAGTTGTGTCAAACAAACTTGTGCCAGTTGCATAGAACAAACTTGTGCCACTTGCGTCGAACAAACCTGTGCCAGTTGCGTAGAACAAACTTGTGCCAGTTGCGTAGAACAAACTTGTGCCAGTTGTGTCAAACAAACTTGTGCCAGTTGAGTCGAACAAACTTGTGCCAGTTGCGTCGAACAAACTTGGGCCAGTTACGAAGAACAAACTTGTGCCAGTTGTGTCAGACAAACTTGTGCCAGTTGCGTAGAACAAACTTGTGCCAGTTGCGTAGAAAAAACTTTTTCCAGTTGCGAAGAACAAACCTGTGCCAGTTGCGCCGAACAAACTTGTTCCAGTTGCGTCGAACAATCTTGTGCCAGTTTCGTTGAACAAACTTGTGCCAGTTGCGTAGAACAAACTTGTGCCAGTTGTGTCAAACAAACTTGTGCCAGTTGCATCAAACAAACTTGTGCCAGTTGCGTAGAACAAACTTGTGCCAGTTGTGTCGAAGAAACTTGTGCCAGTTGCGTAGAACAAACTTGTGCCATTTGCCTCAAACAAAATTGTGCCAGTTGCATAGAACAAACTTGTGCCAGTTGTGTAGAATAACCTTGTGCCAGTTACGTCAAACAACCTTGTGCCAGTTTTGTCAAACAAACTTGTGCCACTTGCATCGAACAAACTTTTGCCAGTTGTGTCAAACAAACTTGTGCCAGATGTGTCAAACAAACTTGTGCCAGTTGCGTAGAACAAACTTGTGCCAGTTACTTAGAACAAACTTGTGCCAGTTGCGTAGAACAAACTTCTGCCAGTTGCGTAGAACAAACTTGTGCCAGTTACGTAGAACAAACTTGTGCCAGTTGCGTAGAACAAACTTCTGCCAGTTGCATCAAACAAACTTGGGCCAGTTGCGTAGAACAAACTTGTGCCAGTTGCGTCAAACAAACTTGTGCCAGTTGCGTCAAACTCACTTGTGCCAGTTGCATAGAACAAACTTGAGCCAGTTGCGTAGAACAAACTTGTGCCAGTTGCGTCGAACATACTTGCGCCAGTTGCGTTGAACAAACTTGTGCCAGTTGCGTAGAACAAACTTGTGCCAGTTGTGTAGAACAAACTTGTGCGAGTTGTGTCAAACAAACTTCTGCCAGTTGCATAGGACAAACTTTTGCCAGTTGCGTAGAACAAACTTGGGCCAGTTGCATAGAACAAACTTGTGCCAGTTGCAAAGAACAAACTTGTGCCAATTGCGCCAAACAAACTTGTGCCAGTTGCGTAGAACAAACTTGTGCCTGTTGTGTAGAACAAATTTGTGCCAGTTGCGCAGAACAAACTTGTGCCAGTTGCGTCGAACAAACTTGTGCCAGTTGCGTTGAACAAACTTGTGCAAGTTGCGCAGAACAAACTTGTGCCAGTTGCGTCAAAGAAACTTGTGCCAGTTGCGTCGAACAAATTTATGCCAGTTGTGTAGAACAAACTTGTGTCAGTTGCGTAGAACAAACTTGTGCCAGTTGCATCGAACAAACTTGTGCCAGTTACGTAGAACAAACTTGTGCCAGTTGCGTCAAACAAACTTGTGCCAGTTGGGTCGAACAAACTTGTGCCAGTTGCGTAGAACAAACTTTTGCCAGTTGTGTCAAACAAACTTGTGCCAGTTGCATAGGACAACCTTGTACCACTTGCGTTGAACAAATTTGTGCCAGTTGCGTAGAACAAACTTTTGCCAGTTGTGTAGAACAAACTTGTGCCAGTTGTGTCAAATAAACTTGTGCCAGTTGCGTCGAACAAACTTGTGCCAGTTGCGTAGAACAAACTTGTGCCAGTTACGTAGAAAAAACTTGTGCCAGTTGTGTCAGACAAACTTGTGCCAGTTGCGTAGAACAAACTTGTGCCAGTTTCGTAGAACAAACTTGTGCCAGTTGCGTAGAAAAAACTTGTACCAATTGCGAAGAACAAACTTGTGCCAGTTGCGCCGAACAAACTTGTTCCAGTTGCGTAGAACAAACTTGTGCCAGTTGTGTCAAACAAACTTGTGCCAGTTGCATAGAACAAACTTGTGCCACTTGCGTCGAACAAACCTGTGCCAGTTGCATAGAACAAACTTTTGCCAGTTGCGTAGAACAAACTTGTGCCAGTTGTGTCAAACAAACTTGTGCCAGTTGCGTCGAACAAACTTGTGCCAGTTGCGTCGAACAAACTTGGGCCAGTTACGTAGAACAAACTTGTGCCAGTTGTGTCAGACAAACTTGTGCCAGTTGCGTAGAACAAACTTGTGCCAGTTGCGTAGAGAAAACTTTTTCCAGTTGCGAAGAACAAACTTGTGCCAGTTGCGCCGAACAAACTTGTTCCAGTTGCGTCGAACAATCTTGTGCCAGTTTCGTTGAACAAACTTGTGCCAGTTGCGTCGAACAAACTTGTGCCAGTTGTGTCAAACAAACTTGTGCCAGTTGCATCAAACAAACTTGTGCCAGTTGCGTCGAACAAACTTGTGCCAGTTGTGTCGAAGAAACTTGTGCCAGTTGCGTAGAACAAACTTGTGCCAGTTGCGTCAAACAAACTTGTGCCAGTTGCATAGAACAAACTTGTGCCAGTTGTGTAGAATAACCTTGTGCCAGTTACGTCAAACAACCTTGTGCCAGTTGCGGCAAACAAACTTGTGCCAGTTGCATCGAACAAACTTTTGCCAGTTGTGTCAAACAAACTTGTGCCAGATGTGTCAAACAAACTTGTGCCAGTTGCGTAGAACAAACTTGTGCCAGTTACTTAGAACAAACTTGTGCCAGTTGCGTAGAACAAACTTCTGCCAGTTGCGTAGAACAAACTTGTGCCAGTTACGTAGAACAAACTTGTGCCAGTTGCGTAGAACAAACTTCTGCCAGTTGCGTCAAACAAACTTGGGCCAGTTGCGTAGAACAAACTTGTGCCAGTTGCGTCAAACAAACTTGTGCCAGTTGCGTCAAACTCACTTGTGCCAGTTGCATAGAACAAACTTGAGCCAGTTGCGTAGAACAAACTTGTGCCAGTTGCGTCGAACATACTTGCGCCAGTTGCGTTGAACAAACTTGTGCCAGTTGCGTAGAACAAACTTGTGCCAGTTCTGTAGAACAAACTTGTGCGAGTTGTGTCAAACAAACTTCTGCCAGTTGCATAGGACAAACTTGTGCCAGTTGCGTAGAACAAACTTGGGCCAGTTGCATAGAACAAACTTGTGCCAGTTGCAAAGAACAAACTTGTGCCAGTTGTGTCAAACAAACTTTTGCCAGTTGCGTCGAACAAACTTGTGCCAGTTGTGTCGAAGAAACTTGTGCCAGTTGCGTAGAACAAACTTGTGCCAGTTGCGTCAAACAAACTTGTGCCAGTTGTGTCAAACAAACTTGTGCCAGTTGTGTAGAATAACCTTGTAACAGTTGCGTCAAACAACCTTGTGCCAGTTGCGTCAAACAAACTTGTGCCAGTTGCGTCAAAAAAACTTGTGCCAGTTGCGTCAAACAAACTTGTGCCACTTGGGTCGAATAAACTTGTGCCAGTTGCGTTAAACAAACTTGTGCCAGTTCGTCGAACAAACTTGTGCCAGTTGCATCGAACAAACTTGTGCCAGTTGCGTCGAACAAACTTGTGCCAGTTGCGTCAAACAAACTTGTGCCAGTTGCATCGAACAAACTTGTGCCAGTTGCGTAGAACAAACTTTGCCAGTTGTGTCAAACAAACTTGTGCCAGTTGCATCGAACAAACTTGTGCCAGTTACGTAGAACAAACTTGTGCCAGTTGCGTCAAACTAACTTGTGCCAGTTGCATCGAACAAACTTGTGCCAGTTGCGTAGAACAAACTTGTGCCAGTTGTGTCAAACAAACTTGTGCCAGTTGCATAGAACAAACTTGTGCCACTTGCATCGAACAAACTTGTGCCAGCTGCGTAGAACAAACTTTTGCCAGTTGTGTCAAACAAACTTGTGCCAGATGTGTCAAAAAAACTTGTGCCAGTTGCGTAGAACAAACTTGTGCCAGTTACGTAGAACAAACTTGTGCCAGTTGCATAGAACAAACTTCTGCCAGTTGCGTAGAACAAACTTGTGCCAGTTACGTAGAACAAACTTGTGCCAGTTGCGTAGAACAAACTTCTGCCAGTTGCGTCAAACAAACTTGGGCCAGTTGCGTAGAACAAACTTGTGCCAGTTGCGTCAAACAAACTTGTGCCAGTTGCGTCAAACAAACTTGTGCCAGTTGCATAGAACAAACTTGAGCCAGTTGCGTAGAACAAACTTGTGCCAGTTGCGCCGAACATTCTTGCGCCAGTTGCGTTGAACAAACTTGTGCCAGTTGCGTAGAACAAACTTGTGCCAGTTGCGTAGAACAAACTTGTGCGAGTTGTGTCAAACAAACTTCTGCCAGTTGCATAGAACAAACTTGTGCCAGTTGCGTAGAACAAACTTGGGCCAGTTGCATAGAACAAACTTGTGCCATTTGCGAAGAACAAACTTGTGCCAATTGCATCAAACAAACTTGTGCCAGTTGCGTAAAACAAACTTGTGCCAGTTGCGTAGAACAAATTTGTACCAGTTGCGTAGAACAAACTTGTGCCAGTTGCGTTGAACAAACTTGTGCCAGTTGCATCGAACAAACTTGTGCCAGTTGCGTCGAACAAACTTGTGCCAGTTGCGTCAAACAAACTTGTGCCAGTTGCATCGAACAAACTTGTGCCAGTTGCGTAGAACAAACTTGTGCCAGTTGTGTCAAACAAACTTGTGCCAGTTGCATAGAACAAACTTGTGCCACTTGCGTCGAACAAACTTGTGCCAGTTGCGCAGAACAAACTTTTGCCAGTTGTGTCAAACAAACTTGTGCCAGATGTGTCAAACAAACTTGTGCCAGTTGCGTAGAACAAACTTGTGCCAGTTACGTAGAACAAACTTGTGCCAATTGCGTAGAACAAACTTCTGCCAGTTGCGTAGAACAAACTTGTGCCAGTTACGTAGAACAAACTTGTGCCAGTTGCGTAGAACAAACTTCTGCCAGTTGCGTCGAACAAACTTGGGCCAGTTGCGTAGAACAAACTTGTGCCAGTTGCGTCAAACAAACTTGTGCCAGTTGCGTCAAACAAACTTGTGCCAGTTGCATCGAACAAACTTGAGCCATTTGCGTAGAACAAACTTGTGCCAGTTGCGTCGAACATACTTGAGCCAGTTGCGTTGAACAAACTTGTGCCAGTTGCGTAGAACAAACTTGTGCCAGTTGCGTAGAACAAACTTGTGCGAGTTGTGTCAAACAAACTTCTGCCAGTTGCATAGAACAAACTTGTGCCAGTTGCGTAGAACAAACTTGGGCCAGTTGCATAGAACAAACTTGTGCCAGTTGCGAAGAACAAACTTGTGCCAATTGCATCAAACAAACTTGTGCCAGTTGCGTAAAACAAACTTGTGCCAGTTGCGTAGAACAAATTTGTGCCAGTTGCGTAGAACAAACTTGTGCCAGTTGCGTCGAACAAACTTGTGCCAGTTGCATCGAACAAACCTGTGCCAGTTGCATCGAAAAAACTTGTGCCAGATGCGTTGAACAAACTTGTGACAGTTGCGTAGAACAAACTTGTGCCAGTTGTTTCAAATAAACTTTTGCCCGATGCGTCAAACAAACTTGTGCCAGTTGTGTCAAACAAACTTCTGCCAGTTGCATAGAACAAACTTGTGCCACTTGTGTCGAACAAACTTGTGCCAGTTGCGTAGAACAAACTTTTGCCAGTTGCGTCGAACAAACTTGTGCCAGTTGCATCGAAAAAACTTGTGCAGGTGCGCAGAACAAACTTGTGCCAGTTAAGTCAAACAGACTTGTGCCAGTTGCGTCAAACAAACTTGTGCCAGTTGCATAGAACAAACTTGCGCCAGTTGCGTAGATCAAACTTGTGCCAGTTGCGTCGAACACACTTGTGCCAGTTGTGTCGGACAAACTTGTGCCAATTGCGTCGAACAAACTTGTGCCAGTTGTGTCGGACAAACTTGTGCCAATTGCGTAGAACAAACTTGTACCAGTTGCGTCGAACAAACTTGTGCCAGTTGCGTAGAACAAACTTGTGCCAGTTACGTAGAACAGAATTGTGCCAGTTGTGTCAGACAAACTTGTGCCAGTTGCGTAGAACAAACTTGTGCCAGTTCCGTAATACAAACTTGTGCCAGTTCCGTAAAATAAACTTGTGCCAGTTGCGTCGAACAAACTTGTGCCAGTTGCGTCGAACAAACTTGTGCCAGTTTTGTCGAACAAACTTGTGCCAGTTGTGTAGAACAAACTTGTGCCAGTTTTATCAAACAAACTTGTGCCAGTTGCGTCAAACAAACTTGGGCCAGTTGCGTCGAACAAACTTGTGCCAGTTTCGTCAAAGAAACTTGTGCCAGTTGCGTAGAACAAACTTGTGCCAGTTGCGTCAAACAAACTTGTGTCAGTTGCATAGAACAAACTTGTGCCAGTTGTGTAGAACAACCTTGTGCCAGTTGCGTCAAACAACCTTGTGCCAGTTGCGTCAAACAAACTTGTGCCAGTTGCGTCAAAAAAACTTGTGCCAGTTGCGTCAAACAAACTTTTGCCAGTTGGGTCGAATAAACTTGTGCCAGTTGCGTTAAACAAACTTGTGCCAGTTGTGTCGAACAAACTTGTGCCATTTCCTTCGAACAAACTTGAGCCAGTTGCGTCGAACAAGCTTGTGCCAGTTGCGTCAAACAAACTTCTGCCAGTTGTATCGAACAAACTTGTGCCAGTTGCGTAGAACAAACTTGTGCCAGTTGTGTCAAACAAACTTGTGCCAGTTGCATAGAACAAACTTGTGCCACTTGCGTCGAACAAACTTGTGCCAGTTGCGTAGAAGAAACTTTTGCCAGTTGCGTAGAACAAACTTGTGCCAGTTGTGTCAAACAAACTTGTGCCAGTTGCGTCGAACAAACTTGTGCCAGTTGCGTCGAACAAACTTGGGCCAGTTACGTAGAACAAACTTGTGCCAGTTGTGTCAGACAAACTTGTGCCAGTTGCGTAGAACAAACTTGTGCCAGTTGCGTAGAAAAAACTTTTTCCAGTTGCGAAGAACAAACTTGTGCCAGTTGCGCCGAACAAACTTGTTCCAGTTGCGTCGAACAATCTTGTGCCAGTTTCGTTGAACAAACTTGTGCCAGTTGCGTAGAACAAACTTGTGCCAGTTGTGTCAAACAAACTTGTGCCAGTTGCATCAAACAAACTTGTGCCAGTTGCGTCGAACAAACTTGTGCCAGTTGCGTCGAACAAACTTGTGCCAGTTGTGTCGAAGAAACTTGTGCCAGTTGCGTAGAACAAACTTGAGCCAGTTGCGTCAAACAAACTTGTGCCAGTTGCATAGAACAAACTTGTGCCAGTTGTGTAGAATAACCTTGTGCCAGTTACGTCAATCAACCTTGTGCCAGTTGCGCCAAACAAACTTGTGCCAGTTGCATCGAACAAACTTTTGCCAGTTGTGTCAAACAAACTTGTGCCAGATGTGTCAAACAAACTTGTGCCAATTGCGTAGAACAAACTTGTGCCAGTTACTTAGAACAAACTTGTGCCAGTTGCGTAGAACAAACTTCTGCCAGTTGCGTAGAACAAACTTGTGCCAGTTACGTAGAACAAACTTGTGCCAGTTGCGTAGAACAAACTTCTGCCAGTTGCGTCAAACAAACTTGGGCCAGTTGCGTAGAACAAACTTGTGCCAGTTGCGTCAAACAAACTTGTGCCAGTTGCGTCAAACACACTTGTGCCAGTTACATAGAACAAACTTGAGCCAGTTGCGTAGAACAAACTTGTGCCAGTTGCGTCGAACATACTTGCGACAGTTGCGTTGAACAAACTTGTGCCAGTTGCGTAGAACAAACTTGTGCCAGTTGTGTAGAACAAACTTGTGCGAGTTGTGTCAAACAAACTTCTGCCAGTTGCATAGGACAAACTTGTGCCATTTGCGTAGAACAAACTTGGGCCAGTTGCATAGAACAAACTTGTGCCAGTTGCGAAGAACAAACTTGTGCCAATTGCGCCAAACAAACTTGTGCCAGTTGCATAGAACAAACTTGTGCCAGTTGCGTAGAACAAATTTGTGCCAGTTGCGCAGAACAAACTTGAGCCAGTTGCATCGAACAAACTTGTGCCAGTTGCGTTGAACAAACTTGTGCAAGTTGCGCAGAACAAACTTGTGCCAGTTGAGTCAAAGAAACTTGTGCCAGTTGCGTCGAACAAATTTATGCCAGTTGCGTAGAACAAACTTGTGTCAGTTGCGTAGAACAAACTTGTGCCAGTTGCATCGAACAAACTTGTGCCAGTTGCGTCGAACAAACTTGTGCCAGTTGCGTCGGACAAAATTGTGCCAATTGCGTCGAACAAACTTTTGCCAGTTGCGTAGAACAAACTTGTGCCAGTTGTGTCAAACAAACTTATGCCAGTTGCGTAAAACAAACTTGTGCCAGTTGCGTCAAACAGACTTGTGCCAGTTGCATAGAACAAACTTGTGCCAGTTGCGTAGACCAAACTTGTGCCAGTTGCGTCGAACACACTTGTGCCAGTTGTGTCGGACAAACTTGTGCCAATTGCGTTGAACAAACTTGTGCCAGTTGTGTCGGACAAACTTGTGCCAATTGCGTCGAACAAACTTGTGCCTGTTGCGTAGAACAAACTTCTGCCAGTTGTGTCAAACAAACTTGTGCCAGTTGCATAAAACAAACTTGTGCCAGTTACGTAGAACAAAATTGTGCCAGTTGTGTAGAACAAACTTGTGCCAGTTGCGTAGAACAAACTTGTGTCAGTTCCGTAAAACGAACTTGTGCCAGTTCCGTAAAACAAACTTGTGCCAGTTACGTCGAACAAACATGTGCCAGTTGCGTCGAACAAACTTGTGCCAGTTTTGTTGAACAAACTTGTGCCAGTTGTGTAGAACAAACTTGTGCCAGTTTTGTCAAACAAACTTGTGCCAGTTGCGTCAAACAATCTTGGGCCAGTTGCGTCGAACAAACTTGTGCCAGTTTCGTCAAAGAAACTTGTGCCAGTTGCGTAGAACAAACTTGTGCCAGTTGCGTCAAACAAACTTGTGTCAGTTGCATAGAACAAACTTGTGCCAGTTGTGTAGAACAACCTTGTGCCAGTTACGTCAAACAACCTTGTGCCAGTTGCGTCAAACAAACTTGTGCCAGTTGCGTCAAAAAAACTTGTGCCAGTTGCGTCAAACAAACTTGTGCCAGTTGCATAGAACAAACTTGTGCCAGTTGCGTAGACCAAACTTGTGCCAGTTGTGTCGAACACACTTGTACCAGTTTTGTCGGACAAACTTGTGCCAATTGCATCGAACAAACTTGTGCCAATTGCATCGAACAAATTTGTGCCAGTTGCGTCGAACAAACTTCTGCCAGTTGTGTCAAACAAACTTGTGCCAGTTGCATAAAACAAACTTGTGCCAGTTGCGTCGAACAAACTTGTGCCAGTTGCGTAGAACAAACTTGTGCCAGTTACGTAGAACAAAATTGTGCCAGTTGTGTCAGACAAACTTGTGCCAGTTGCGTAGAACAAACTTGTACCAGTTCCGTAAAACAAACTTGTGCCAGTTCCGTAAAACAAACTTGTGCCAGTTGCGTCGAACAAACTTGTGCCAGTTGCGTTGAACAAACTTGTGCCAGTTTTGTTGAACAAACTTGTGCCAGTTGTGTAGAACAAACTTGTGCCAGTTTTGTCAAACAAACTTGTGCCAGTTGCGTCAAACAAACTTGGGCCAGTTGCGTCGAACAAACTTGTGCCAGTTTCGTCAAAGAAACTTGTGCCAGTTGCGTAGAACAAACTTGTGCCAGTTGCGTCAAACAAACTTGTGTCAGTTGCATAGAACAAACTTTTGCCAGTTGTGTAGAACAACCAAGTGCCAGTTGCGTCAAAAAAACTTGTGCCAGTTGCGTCAAACAAACTTGTGCCAGTTGCGTCAAAAAAACTTGTGCCAGTTGCGTTAAACAAACTTGTGCCAGTTGTGTCGAACAAACTTGTGCCATTTGCATTGAACAAACTTGTGCCAGTTGCGTCGAACAAGCTTGTGCCAGTTGCGTCAAACAAACTTGTGCCAGTTGTATCGAACAAACTTGTGCCAGTTGCGTAGAACAAACTTGTGCCAGTTGTGTCAAACAAACTTGTGCCAGTTGCATAGAACAAACTTGTGCCACTTGCGTCGAACAAACTTGTGCCAGTTGCGTAGAACAAACTTTTGCCAGTTGCGTAGAACAAACTTGTGCCAGTTGTGTCAAACAAACTTGTGCCAGTTGCGTCGAACAAACTTGTGCCAGTTGCGTCGAACAAACTTGGGCCAGTTACGTAGAACAAACTTGTGCCAGTTGTGTCAGACAAACTTGTGCCAGTTGCGTAGAACAAACTTGTGCCAGTTGCGTAGAAAAAACTTTTTCCAGTTGCGAAGAACAAACTTGTGCCAGTTGCACCGAACAAACTTGTTCCAGTTGCGTCGAACAATCTTGTGCCAGTTTCGTTGAACAAACTTGTGCCAGTTGTGCAGAACAAACTTGTGCCAGTTGTGTCAAAC
This sequence comes from Macrobrachium rosenbergii, assembly GCA_039081455.1. NCBI lineage: Eukaryota > Metazoa > Arthropoda > Malacostraca > Decapoda > Palaemonidae > Macrobrachium > Macrobrachium rosenbergii. Next base: position 96,622 of record JANJGK010000344.1, on the reverse strand, counting down.
AAACTTGTGCCAGTTGCATCAAACAAACTTGTGCCAGTTGCGTCGAACAAACTTGTGCTAGTTGTGTCGAAGAAACTTGTGCCAGTTGCGTAGAACAAAATTGTGCCAGTTGCGTCAAACAAACTTGTGCCAGTTGCATAGAACAAACTTGTGCCAGTTGTGTAGAATACTCTTGTGCCAGTTACGTCAAACAACCTTGTGCCAGTTGCGCCAAACAAACTTGTGCCAATTGCATCGAACAAACTTTTGCCAGTTGTGTCAAACAAACTTGTGCCAGATGTGTCAAACAAACTTGTGCCAATTGCGTAGAACAAACTTGTGCCAGTTACTTAGAACAAACTTTTGCCAGTTGCGTAGAACAAACTTCTGCCAGTTGCGTAGAACAAACTTGTGCCAGTTACGTAGAACAAACTTGTGCCAGTTGCGTAGAACAAACTTCTGCCAGTTGCGTCAAACAAACTTGGGCCAGTTGCGTAGAACAAACTTGTGCCAGTTGCGTCAAACAAACTTGTGCCAGTTGCGTCAAACAAACTTGTGCCAGTTGCGTCAAACAAACTTGTGCCAGTTGCGTCGAACATACTTGCGCCAGTTGCGTTGAACAAACTTGTGCCAGTTGCGTAGAACAAACTTGTGCCAGTTGTGTAGAACAAAACTTGTGCAAGTTGTGTCAAACAAACTTCTGCCAGTTGCATAGGACAAACTTGTGCCAGTTGCGTAGAACAAACTTGGGCCAGTTGCATAGAACAAACTTGTGCCAGTTGCGAAGAACAAACTTGTGCCAATTGCGCCAAACAAACTTGTGCCAGTTGCGTAAAACAAACTTGTGCCAGCTGCGTAGAACAAATTTGTGCCAGTTGCGCAGAACAAACTTGTGCCAGTTGCGTCGAACAAACTTGTGCCAGTTGCGTTGAACAAACTTGTGCAAGTTGCGCAGAACAAACTTGTGCCAGTTGCGCAGAACAAACTTGTGCCAGTTGCGTCGAACAAATTTGTGCCAGTTGCGTAGAACAAACTTGTGTCAGTTGCGTAGAACAAACTTGTGCCAGTTGCATCGAACAAACTTGTGCCAGTTGCGTCGAACAAACTTGTGCCAGTTGCGTCGGACAAAATTGTGCCAGTTGCGTCGAACAAACTTTTGCCAGTTGCGTAGAACAAACTTGTGCCAGTTGTGTCAAACAAACTTGTGCCAGTTGCGTAAAACAAACTTGTGCCAGTTGCGTCAAACAGACTTGTGCCAGTTGCATAGAACAAACTTGTGCCAGTTGCGTAGACCAGACTTGTGCCAGTTGCGTCGAACACACTTGTGCCAGTTGTGTCGGACAAACTTGTGCCAATTGCGTTGAACAAACTTGTGCCAGTTGTGTCAGACAAACTTGTGCCAATTGCGTCGAACAAACTTGTGCCTGTTGCGTAGAACAAACTTCTGCCAGTTGTGTCAAACAAACTTGTGCCAGTTGCATAAAACAAACTTGTGCCAGTTGCGTCGAACAAACTTGTGCCAGTTGCGCAGAACAAACTTGTGCCAGTTACGTAGAACAAAATTGTGCCAGTTGTGTCAGACAAACTTGTGCCAGTTGCGTAGAACAAACTTGTGTCAGTTCCGTAAAACGAACTTGTGCCAGTTCCGTAAAACAAACTTGTGCCAGTTGCGTCGAACAAACATGTGCCAGTTGCGTCGAACAAACTTGTGCCAGTTTTGTTGAACAAACTTGTGCCAGTTGTGTAGAACAAACTTGTGCCAGTTTTGTCAAACAAACTTGTGCCAGTTGCGTCAAACAAACTTGGGCCAGTTGCGTCGAACAAACTTGTGCCAGTTTCGTCAAAGAAACTTGTGCCAGTTGCGTAGAACAAACTTGTGCCAGTTGCGTCAAACAAACTTGTGTCAGTTGCATAGAACAAACTTTTGCCAGTTGTGTAGAACAACCTTGTGCCAGTTGCGTCAAAAAAACTTGTGCCAGTTGCGTCAAACAAACTTGTGCCAGTTGCGTCAAAAAAACTTGTGCCAGTTGCGTTAAACAAACTTGTGCCAGTTGTGTCGAACAAACTTGTGCCATTTGCATCGAACAAACTTGTGCCAGTTGCGTCGAACAAGCTTGTGCCAGTTGCGTCAAACAAACTTGTGCCAGTTGTATCGAACAAACTTGTGCCAGTTGCGTAGAACAAACTTGTGCCAGTTGTGTCAAACAAACTTGTGCCAGTTGCATAGAACAAACTTGTGCCACTTGTGTCGAACAAACTTGTGCCAGTAACGTAGAACAAACTTTTGCCAGTTGCGTAGAACAAACTTGTGCCAGTTGTGTCAAACAAACTTGTGCCAGTTGCGTCGAACAAACTTCTGCCAGTTGTGTCAAACAAACTTGTGCCAGTTGCATAAAACAAACTTGTGCCAGTTGCGTCGAACAAACTTGTGCCTGCTGCGTAGAACAAACTTGTGCCAGTTACGTAGAATAAAATTGTGCCAGTTGTGTCAGACAAACTTGTGCCAGTTGCGTAGAACAAACTTGTACCAGTTCCGTAAAACAAACTTGTGCCAGTTCCGTAAAACAAACTTGTGCCAGTTTTGTTGAACAAACTTGTGCCAGTTGTGTAGAACAAACTTGTGCCAGTTTTGTCAAACAAACTTGTGCCAGTTGCGTCAAACAAACTTGGGCCAGTTGCGTCGAACAAACTTGTGCCAGTTTCGTCAAAGAAACTCGTGCCAGTTGCGTAGAACAAACTTGTGCCAGTTGCGTCAAACAAACTTGTGTCAGTTGCATAGATCAAACTTGTGCCAGTTGTGTAGAACAACCTTGTGCCAGTTGCGTCAAACAACCTTGTGCCAGTTGCGTCAACCAAACTTGTGCCAGTTGCGTCAAAAAAACTTGTGCCAGTTGCGTCAAACAAACTTGTGCCAGTTGGGTCGAATAAACTTGTGCCAGTTGCGTTTAACAAACTTATACTAGTTGCGTCAAACAAACTTGTGCCATTTGCATCGAACAAACTTGTGCCAGTTGCGTCGAACAAGCTTGTGCCAGTTGCGTCAAACAAACTTGTGCCAGTTGCATCGAACAAACTTGTGCCAGTTGCGTAGAACAAACTTGTGCCAGTTGTGTCAAACAAACTTGTGCCAGTTGCATAGAACAAACTTGTGCCACTTGCGTCGAACAAATTTGTGCCAGTTGCATAGAACAAACTTTTGCCAGTTGTGTAGAACAAACTTGTGCCAGTTGTGTCAAACAAACTTGTTCCAGTTGCGTCGAACAAACTTGTGCCAGTTGCGTAGAACAAACTTGTGCCAGTTACGTAGAACAAACTTGTGCCAGTTGTGTCAGACAAACTTGTGCCAGTTGCGTAGAACAAACTTGTGCCAGTTTCGTAGAACAAACTTGTGCCAGTTGCGTAGAAAAAACTTGTACCAATTGCGAAGAACAAACTTGTGCCAGTTGCGCCGAACAAACTTGTTCCAGTTGCGTCGAACAATCTTGTGCCAGTTTCGTTGAACAAACTTGTGCAAGTTGCGTAGTACAAACTTGTGCCAGTTGTGTCAAACAAACTTGTGCCAGTTGCATCAAACAAACTTGTGCCAGTTGCGTCGAACAAACTTGTGCCAGTTGTGTCGAAGAAACTTGTGCCAGTTGCGTAGAACAAACTTGTGCCAGTTGCGTCAAACAAACTTGTGCCAGTTGCACAGAACAAACTTGTGCCAGTTGTGTAGAATAACCTTGTAACAGTTGCGTCAAACAACCTTGTGCCAGTTGCGTCAAACAAACTTGTGCCAGTTGCGTCAAAAAAACTTGTGCCAGTTGCGTCAAGCAAACTTGTGCCAGTTGGGTCGAATAAACTTGTGCCAGTTGCGTTAAACAAACTTGTGCCAGTTCGTCGAACAAACTTGTGCCAGTTGCATCGAACAAACTTGTGCCAGTTGCGTCGAACAAACTTGTGCCAGTTGCGTCAAACAAACTTGTGCCAGTTGCATCGGACAAACTTGTGCCAGTTGCGTAGAACAAACTTGTGCCAGTTGTGTCAAACAAACTTGTGCCAGTTGCATCGAACAAAATTGTGCCAGTTGCGTAGAACAAAGTTGTGCCAGTTGCGTCAAACTAACTTGTGCCAGTTGCATCGAACAAACTTTGCCAGTTGCGTAGAACAAACTTGTCCCAGTTGTGTCAAACAAACTTGTGCCAGTTGCATAGAACAAACTTGTGCCAGTTGCGTAGAACAAACTTTTGCCAGTTTTGTCAAACAAACTTGTGCCAGATGTGTCAAACAAACTTGTGCCAGTTGCGTAGAACAAACTTTTGCCAGTTACGTAGAACAAACTTGTGCCAGTTGCGTAGAACAAACTTCTGCCAGTTGCGTAGAACAAACTTGTGCCAGTTACGTAGAACAAACTTGTGCCAGTTGCGTAGAACAAACTTCTGCCAGTTGCATGAAACAAACTTGGGCCAGTTGCGTAGAACAAACTTCTGCCAGTTGCGTCAAACAAACTTGTGCCAGTTGCGTCAAACAAACTTGTGCCAGTTGCATAGAACAAACTTGAGCCAGTTGCGTAGAACAAACTTGTGCCAGTTGCGTCGAACATACTTGCGCCAGTTGTGTTGAACAAACTTGTGCCAGTTGCGTAGAACAAACTTGTGCCAGTTGCGTAGAACAAACTTGTGCCAGTTGTGTCAAACAAACTTCTGCCAGTTGCATAGAACAAACTTGTGCCAGTTGCGTAGAACAAACTTGTGCCAGTTGCATAGAACAAACTTGTGCCAGTTGCAAAGAACAAACTTGTGCCAATTGCATCAAACAAACTTGTGCCAGTTGCGTAAAACAAACTTGTGCCAGTTGAGTAGAACAAATTTGTGCCAGTTGCGTAGAACAAACTTGTGCCAGTTGCGTCGAACAAACTTGTGCCAGTTGCATCGAACAAACCGGTGCCAGTTGCATCGAACAAACTTGTGCCAGATGCGTTGAACAAACTTGTGCCAGTTATTTCAAATAAACTTTTGCCCGATGCGTCAAACAAACTTGTGCCAGTTGTGTCAAACAAACTTCTGCCAGTTGCATAGAACAAACTTGTGCCACTTGTGTCGAACAAACTTGTGCCAGTTGCGTAGAACAAACTTTTGCTAGTTGCGTCGAACAAACTTGTGCCAGTTGCATCGAACAAACTTGTGCAGGTGCGCAGAACAAACTTGTGCCAGTTGCATCAAACAAACTTGTGCCAGTTGCATAGAACAAACTTGTGCCAGTTGCGTAGACCAAACTTGTGCCAGTTGCGTCGAACATACTTGTGCCAGTTGTGTCGGACAAACTTGTGCAAATTGCGTCGAACAAACTTGTGCCAGTTGTGTCGGACAAACTTGTGCCAATTGCGTAGAACAAACTTGTGCCAGTTGCGTTGAACAAACTTGTGCCAGTTGCGTAGATCAAACTTGTGCCAGTTACTCAAAACAGAATTGTGCCAGTTGTGTCAGACAAACTTATGCCAGTTGCGTGGAACAAACTTGTGCCAGTTCCGTAATACAAACTTGTGCCAGTTCCGTAAAATAAACTTGTGCCAGTCGCGTCGAACAAACTTGTGCCAGTTGCGTCGAACAAACTTGTGCCAGTTTTGTCGAACAAACTTGTGCCAGTTGTGTAGAACAAACTTGTGCCAGTTTTGTCAAACAAACTTGTGCCAGTTGCGTCAAACAAACTTGGGCCAGTTGCGTCGAACAAACTTGTGCCAGTTTCGTCAAAGAAACTTGTGCCAGTTGCGTAGAACAAACTTGTGCCAGTTGCGTCAAACAAACTTGTGTCAGTTGCATAGAACAAACTTGTGCCAGTTGTGTAGAACAACCTTGTGCCAGTTGCGTCAAACAACCTTCTGCCAGTTGCGTCAAACAAACTTGAGCCAGTTGCACCAAAAAAACTTGTGCCAGTTGCGTCAAACAAACTTTTGCCAGTTGGGTCGAATAAACTTGTGCCAGTTGCGTTAAACAAACTTGTGCCAGTTGCGTCGAACAATCTTGTGCCATTTGCATCGAACAAACTTGTGCCAGTTGCGTCGAACAAGCTTGTGCCAGTTGCGTCAAACAAACTTGTGCCAGTTGTATCGAACAAACTTGTGCCAGTTGCGTAGAACAAACTTGTGCCAGTTGTGTCAAACAAACTTGTGCCAGTTGCATAGAACAAACTTGTGCCACTTGTGTCGAACAAACTTGTGCCAGTAACGTAGAACAAACTTTTGCCAGTTGCGTAGAACAAACTTGTGCCAGTTGTGTCAAACAAACTTGTGCCAGTTGCGTCGAACAAACTTGTGCCAGTTGCGTCGAACAAACTTGGGCCAGTTATGTAGAACAAACTTGTGCCAGTTGTGTCAGAAAAACTTGTGCCAGTTGTGTAGAACAAACTTGTGCCAGTTGCGTAGAAAAAACTTTTTCCAGTTGCGAAGAACAAACTTGTGCCAGTTGCGCCGAACAAACTTGTTCCAGTTGCGTCGAACAATCTTGTACCAGTTTCGTTGAACAAACTTGTGCCAGTTGCGTAGAACAAACTTGTGCCTGTTGTGTCAAACAAACTTGTGCCAGTTGCATCAAACAAACTTGGGCCAGTTGCATCGAACAAACTTGTGCCAGTTGTGTCGAAGAAACTTGTGTCAGTTGCGTAGAACAAACTTGTGCCAGTTGCGTCAAACAAACTTGTGCCAGTTGCATAGAACAAACTTGTGCCAGTTGTGTAGAATAACCTTGTGCCAGTTACGTCAAACAACCTTGTGCCAGTTGTGTCAAACAAACTTGTGCCAGTTGCATCGAACAAACTTTTGCCAGTTGTGTCAAACAAACTTGTGCCAGATGTGTCAAACAAACTTGTGCCAGTTGCGTAGAACAAACTTGTGCCAGTTACTTAGAACAAACTTGTGCCAGTTGCGTAGAACAAACTTCTGCCAGTTGCGTAGAACAAACTTGTGCCAGTTACGTAGAACAAACTTGTGCCAGTTGCGTAGAACAAACTTCTGCCAGTTGCGTCAAACAAACTTTTGCCAGTTGCGTAGAACAAACTTGTGCAGTTGCGTCAAACAAACTTGTGCCAGTTGCGTCAAACAAACTTGTGACAGTTGCATAGAACAAACTTGAGCCAGTTGCGTAGAACAAACTTGTGCCAGTTGCGTCGAACATACTTGCGCCAGTTGCGTTGAACAAACTTCTGCCAGTTGCGTAGAACAAACTTGTGCCAGTTGTGTAGAACAAACTTGTGCGAGTTGTGTCAAACAAACTTTTGCCAGTTGCATAGGACAAACTTGTGCCAGTTGCGTAGAACAAACTTGGGCCAGTTGCATAGAACAAACTTGTGCCAGTTGCGAAGAACAAACTTGTGCCAATTGCGCCAAACAAACTTGTGCCAGTTGCGTAGAACAAACTTGTTCCAGTTGAGTAGAACAAATTTGTGCCACTTGCGCATAACAAACTTGTGCCAGTTGCGTAGAACAAACTTGTGCCAGTTGCGTTGAACAAACTTGTGCAAGTTGCGCAGAACAAACTTGTGCCAGTTGCGTCAAAGAAACTTGTGCCAGTTGCGTCGAACAAATTTATGCCAGTTGCGTAGAACAAACTTGTGTCAGTTGCGTAGAACAAACTTGTGCCAGTTGCATCGAACAAACTTGTGCCAGTTGCGTCGAACAAACTTGTGCCAGTTGCGTCGGACAAAATTGTGCCAATTGCGTCGAACAAACTTTTGCCAGTTGCGTAGAACAAACTTGTGCCAGTTGTGTCAAACAAACTTATGCCAGTTGCGTAAAACAAACTTGTGCCAGTTGCGTCAAACAAACTTGTGCCAGTTGCATAGAACAAACTTGTGCCAGTTGCGTAGACCAAACTTGTGCCAGTTGCGTCGAACACACTTGTGCCAGTTGTGTCGGACAAACTTGTGCCAATTGCGTTGAACAAACTTGTGCCAGTTGTGTCGGAGAAACTTGTGCCAATTGCGTCGAACAAACTTGTGCCTGTTGCGTAGAACAAACTTCTGCCAGTTGTGTCAAACAAACTTGTGCCAGTTGCATAAAACAAACTTATGCCAGTTGCGTCGAACAAACTTGTGCCAGTTGCGCAGAACAATCTTGTGCCAGTTACGTAGAACAAAATTGTGCCAGTTGTGTCAGACAAACTTGTGCCAGTTGCGTAGAACAAACTTGTGTCAGTTCCATAAAACAAACTTGTGCCAGTTCCGTAAAACAAACTTGTGCCAGTTGCGTCGAACAAACATGTGCCAGTTGCGTCGAACAAACTTGTGCCAGTTTTGTTGAACAAACTTGTGCCAGTTGTGTAGAACAAACTTGTGCCAGTTTTGTCAAACAAACTTGTGCCAGTTGCGTCAAACAATCTTGGGCCAGTTGCGTCGAACAAACTTGTGCCAGTTTCGTCAAAGAAACTTGTGCCAGTTGCGTAGAACAAACTTGTGCCAGTTGCGTCAAACAAACTTGTGTCAGTTGCATAGAACAAACTTGTGCCAGTTGTGTAGAACAACCTTGTGCCAGTTGCGTCAAACAACCTTGTGCCAGTTGCGTCAAACAAACTTGTGCCAGTTGCGTCAAAAAAACTTGTGCCAGTTGCGTCAAACAAACTTTTGCCAGTTGCGTCAAACAAACTTGTGCCAGTTGCGTAGACCAAACTTGTGCCAGTTGTGTCGAACACACTTGTGCCAGTTGTGTCGGACAAACTTGTGCCAATTGCGTCGAACAAACTTGTGCCAGTTGTGTCGGACAAACTTGTGCCAATTGCGTCGAACAAATTTGTGCCAGTTGCGTCGAACAAACTTCTGCCAGTTGTGTCAAACAAACTTGTGCCAGTTGCATAAAACAAACTTGTGCCAGTTGCGTCGAACAAACTTGTGCCAGTTGCGTAGAACAAACTTGTGCCAGTTACGTAGAACAAAATTGTGCCAGTTGTGTCAGACAAACTTGTGCCAGTTGCGTAGAACAAACTTGTGCCAGTTGCGTCGAACAAACTTGTGCCAGTTGCGTTGAACAAACTAGTGCCAGTTTTGTTGAACAAACTTGTGCCAGTTGTGTAGAACAAACTTGTGCCAGTTTTGTCAAACAAACTTGTGCCAGTTGTGTCAAACAAACTTGGGCCAGTTGCGTCGAACAAACTTGTGCCAGTTTCGTCAAAGAAACTTGTGCCAGTTGCGTAGAATAAACTTGTGCCAGTTGCGTCAAACAAACTTGTGTCAGTTGCATAGAACAAACTTGTGCCAGTTGTGTAGAACAACCTTGTGCCAGTTGCGTCAAACAACCTTGTGCCAGTTGCGTCAAACAAACTTGTGCCAGTTGCGTCAAAAAAACTTGTGCCAGTTGCGTCAAACAAACTTGTGCCAGTTGGGTCGAATAAACTTGTGCCAGTTGCGTTAAACAAACTTATGCTAGTTGCGTCAAACAAACTTTTGCCATTTGCATCGAACAAACTTGTGCCAGTTGCGTCGAACAAGCTTATGCCAGTTGCGTCAAACAAACTTGTGCCAGTTGCATCGAACAAATTTGTGCCAGTTGCATAGAACAAACTTGTGCCAGTTGTGTCAAACAAACTTGTGCCAGTTGCATAGAACAAACTTGTGCCACTTGCGTCGAACAAATTTGTGCCAGTTGCGTAGAACAAACTTTTGCCAGTTGTGTAGAACAAACTTGTGCCAGTTGTGTCAAACAAACTTGTGCCAGTTGCGTCGAACAAACTTATGCCAGTTGCGTAGAACAAACTTGTGCCAGTTACGTAGAACAAACTTGTGCCAGTTGTGTCAGACAAACTTGTGCCAGTTGCGTAGAACAAACTTGTGCCAGTTTCGTAGAACAAACTTGTGCCAGTTGCTTAGAAAAAACTTGTACCAATTGCGAAGAACAAACTTGTGCCAGTTGCGCCGAACAAACTTGTTCCAGTTGCGTCGAACAATCTTGTGCCAGTTTCGTCGAACAAACTTGTGCCAGTTGCGTAGAACAAACTTGTGCCAGTTGTGTCAAACAAACTTGTGCCAGTTGCATCAAACAAACTTGTGCCAGTTGCGTCGAACAAACTTGTGCCAGTTGTGTCGAAGAAACTTGTGCCAGTTGCGTAGAACAAACTTGTGACAGTTGCGTCAAACAAACTTGTGCCAGTTGCACAGAACAAACTTGTGCCAGTTGTGTAGAATAACCTTGTAACAGTTGCGTCAAACAAATTTGTGCCAGTTGCGTCAAACAAACTTTTGCCAGTTGCGTCAAAAAAACTTGTGCCAGTTGCGTCAAACAAACTTGTGCCAGTTGGGTCGAATAAACTTGTGCCAGTTGCGTTAAACAAACTTGTGCCAGTTCGTCGAACAAACTTGTGCCAGTTGCATCGAACAAACTTGTGCCTGTTGCGTCGAACAAACTTGTGCCAGTTGCGTCAAACAAACTTGTGCCAGTTGCATTGAACAAACTTGTGCCAGTTGCGTAGAACAAACTTGTGCCAGTTGTGTCAAACAAACTTGTGCCAGTTGCATCGAACAAACTTGTGCCAGTTGCGTAGAACACACTTGTGCCAGTTGCGTCAAACTAACTTGTGCCAGTTGCATCGAACAAACTTGTGCCAGTTGCGTAGAACAAACTTGTGCCAGTTGTGTCAAACAAACTTGTGCCAGTTGCATAGAACAAACTTGTGCCACTTGCATCGAAAAAACTTGTGCCAGTTGCGTAGAACAAACTTTTGCCAGTTGTGTCAAACAAACTTGTGCCAGATGTGTCAAACAAACTTGTGCCAGTTGCGTAGAACAAACTTGTGCCAGTTACGTAGAACAAACTTGTGCCAGTTGCGTAGAACAAACTTCTGCCAGTTGCGTAGAACAAACTTTTGCCAGTTACGTAGAACAAACTTGTGCCAGTTGCGTAGAACAAACTTCTGCCAGTTGCGTCGAACAAACTTGGGCCAGTTGCGTAGAACAAACTTGTGCCAGTTGCGTCAAACAAACTTGTGCCAGTTGCGTCAAACAAACTTGTGCCAGTTGCATAGAACAAACTTGAGCCAGTTGCGTAGAACAAACTTGTGCCAGTTGCGTCGAACATACTTGCGCCAGTTGCGTTGAACAAACTTGTGCCAGTTGCGTAGAACAAACTTGTGCCAGTTGCGTAGAACAAACTTGTGCGAGTTGTGTCAAACAAACTTCTGCCAGGTGCATAGAACAAACTTGTGCCAGTTGCGTAGAACAAACTTGGGCCAGTTGCATAGAACAAACTTGTGCCAGTTGCGAAGAACAAACTTGTGCCAATTGCATCAAACAAACTTGTGCCAGTTGCGTAAAACAAACTTGTGCCAGTTGCGTAGAACAAATTTGTGCCACTTGCGTAGAACAAACTTGTGCCAGTTGCGTCGAACAAACTTGTGCCAGTTGCATTGAACAAACCTGTGCCAGTTGCATCGAACAAACTTGTGCTAGATGCGTTGAACAAACTTGTGACAGTTGCGTAGAACAAACTTGTGCCAGTTGTTTCAAATAAACTTTTGCCCGATGCGTCAAACAAACTTGTGCCAGTTGTGTCAAACAAACTTCTGCCAGTTGCATAGAACAAACTTGTGCCACTTGTGTTGAACAAACTTGTGCCAGTTGCGTAGAACAAACTTTTGCCAGTTGCGTCGAACAAACTTGTGCCAGTCGCATCGAACAAACTTGTGCAGGTGCGCAGAACAAACTTGTGCCAGTTAAGTCAAACAGACTTGTGCCAGTTGCATCAAACAAACTTGTGCCAGTTGCATAGACAAACTTGTGCCAGTTGCGTTGACCAAACTTGTGCCAGTTGCGTCGAACACACTTGTGCCAGTTGTGTCGGACAAACTTGTGCCAATTGCGTCGAACAAACTTGTGCCAGTTGTGTCGGACAAACTTGTGCCAATTGCGTAGAACAAACTTGTGCCAGTAGCGTCGAACAAACTTGTGCCAGTTGCGTAGAACAAACTTGTGCCAGTTACTTAGAACAGAATTGTGCCAGTTGTGTCAGACAAACTTGTGCCAGTTGCGTAGAACAAACTTGTGCCAGTTCCGTAATACAAACTTGTGCCAGTTCCGTAAAATAAACTTGTGCCAGTTGCGTCGAACAAACTTGTGCCAGTTGCGTCGAACAAACTTGTGCCAGTTTTGTCGAACAAACTTGTGCCAGTTGTGTAGAACAAACTTGTGCCAGTTTTGTCAAAAAAACTTGTGCCAGTTGCGTCAAACAAACTTGGGCCAGTTGCGTCGAACAAACTTGTGCCAGTTTCGTCAAAGAAACTTCTGCCAGTTGCGTAGAACAAACTTGTGGCAGTTGCGTGAAACAAACTTGTGTCAGTTGCATAGAACAAAGTTGTGCCAGTTGTGTAGAACAACCTTGTGCCAGTTGCGTCAAACAACCTTGTGCCAGTTGCGTCAAACAAACTTGTGCCAGTTGCGTCAAAAAAACTTGTGCCAGTTGCGTCAAACAAACTTTTGCCAGTTGGGTCGAACAAACTTGTGCCAGTTGCGTTAAACAAACTTGTGCCAGTTGTGTCGAACAAACTTGTGCCATTTGCATCGAACAAACCTGTGCCAGTTGCGTCGAACAAGCTTGTGCCAGTTGCGTCAAACAAACTTGTGCTAGTTGTATCGAACAAACTTGTGCCAATTGCGTAGAACAAACTTGTGCCAGTTGTGTCAAACAAACTTGTGCCAGTTGCATAGAACAAACTTGTGCCACTTGCGTCGAACAAACCTGTGCCAGTTGCTTAGAACAAACTTTTGCCAGTTGCGTAGAACAAACTTGTGCCAGTTGTGTCAAACAAACTTGTGCCAGTTGAGTCGAACAAACTTGTGCCAGTTGCGTCGAACAAACTTGGGCCAGTTACGTAGAACAAACTTGTGCCAGTTGTGTCAGACAAACTTGTGCCAGTTGCGTAGAACAAACTTGTGCCAGTTGCGTAGAAAAAACTTTTTCCAGTTGCGAAGAACAAACCTGTGCCAGTTGCGCCGAACAAACTTGTTCCAGTTGCGTCGAACAATCTTGTGCCAGTTTCGTTGAACAAACTTGTGCCAGTTGCGTAGAACAAACTTGTGCCAGTTGTGTCAAACAAACTTGTGCCAGTTGCATCAAACAAACTTGTGCCAGTTGCGTCGAACAAACTTGTGCCAGTTGTGTCGAAGAAACTTGTGCCAGTTGCGTAGAACAAACTTGTGCCAGTTGCGTCAAACAAACTTGTGCCAGTTGCATAGAACAAACTTGTGCCAGTTGTGTAGAATAACCTTGTGCCAGTTACGTCAAACAACCTTGTGCCAGTTGCGGCAAACAAACTTGTGCCACTTGCATCGAACAAACTTTTGCCAGTTGTGTCAAACAAACTTGTGCCAGATGTGTCAAACAAACTTGTGCCAGTTGCGTAGAACAAACTTGTGCCAGTTACTTAGAACAAACTTGTGCCAGTTGCGTAGAACAAACTTCTGCCAGTTGCGTAGAACAAACTTGTGCCAGTTACGTAGAACAAACTTGTGCCAGTTGCGTAGAACAAACTTGTGCCAGTTGCGTCAAACAAACTTGGGCCAGTTGCATAGAACAAACTTGTGCCAGTTGCGTCAAACAAACTTGTGCCAGTTGCGGCAAACTCACTTGTGCCAGTTGCATAGAACAAACTTGACCCAGTTGCGTAGAACAAACTTGTGCCAGTTGCGTCGAACATACTTGCGCCAGTTGCGTTGAACAAACTTGTGCCAGTTGCGTAGAACAAACTTGTGCCAGTTGTGTAGAACAAACTTGTGCGAGTTGTGTCAAACAAACTTCTGCCAGTTGCATAGGACAAACTTGTGCCAGTTGCGTAGAACAAACTTGGGCCAGTTGCATAGAACAAACTTGTGCCAGTTGCAAAGAACAAACTTGTGCCAATTGCGCCAAACAAACTTGTGCCAGTTGCGTAGAACAAACTTGTGCCTGTTGTGTAGAACAAATTTGTGCCAGTTGCGCAGAACAAACTTGTGCCAGTTGCGTCGAACAAACTTGTGCCAGTTGCGTTGAACAAACTTGTGCAAGTTGCGCAGAACAAACTTGTGCCAGTTGCGTCAAAGAAACTTGTGCCAGTTGCGTCGAACAAATTTATGCCAGTTGCGTAGAACAAACTTGTGTCAGTTGCGTAGAACAAACTTGTGCCAGTTGCATCGAACAAACTTGTGCCAGTTACGTAGAACAAACTTGTGCCAGTTGCGTCAAACAAACTTGTGCCAGTTGCATCGAACAAACTTGTGCCAGTTGCGTAGAACAAACTTTTGCCAGTTGTGTCAAACAAACTTGTGCCAGTTGCATAGAACAAACTTGTACCACTTGCGTTGAACAAATTTGTGCCAGTTGCGTAGAACAAACTTTTGCCAGTTGTGTAGAACAAACTTGTGCCAGTTGTGTCAAATAAACTTGTGCCAGTTGCGTCGAACAAACTTGTGCCAGTTGCGTAGAACAAACTTGTGCCAGTTACGTAGAAAAAACTTGTGCCAGTTGTGTCAGACAAACTTGTGCCAGTTGCGTAGAACAAACTTGTGCCAGTTTCGTAGAACAAACTTGTGTCAGTTGCATAGAAAAAACTTGTACCAATTGCGAAGAACAAACTTGTGCCAGTTGCGCCGAACAAACTTGTTCCAGTTGCGTCAAACAAACTTGTGCCAGTTGCGTCAAACTCACTTGTGCCAGTTGCATAGAACAAACTTGAGCCAGTTGCGTAGAACAAACTTGTGCCAGTTGCGTCGAACATACTTGCGCCAGTTGCGTTGAACAAACTTGTGCCAGTTGCGTAGAACAAACTTGTGCCAGTTGTGTAGAACAAACTTGTGCGAGTTGTGTCAAACAAACTTCTGCCAGTTGCATAGGACAAACTTGTGCCAGTTGCGTAGAACAAACTTGGGCCAGTTGCATAGAACAAACTTGTGCCAGTTGCAAAGAACAAACTTGTGCCAATTGCGCCAAACAAACTTGTGCCAGTTGCGTAGAACAAACTTGTGCCTGTTGTGTAGAACAAATTTGTGCCAGTTGCGCAGAACAAACTTGTGCCAGTTGCGTCGAACAAACTTGTGCCAGTTGCGTTGAACAAACTTGTGCAAGTTGCGCAGAACAAACTTGTGCCAGTTGCGTCAAAGAAACTTGTGCCAGTTGCGTCGAACAAATTTATGCCAGTTGCGTAGAACAAACTTGTGCCAGTTGCGTAGAACAAATTTGTGCCAGTTGCATCGAACAAACTTGTGCCAGTTACGTAGAACAAACTTGTGCCAGTTGCGTCAAACAAACTTGTGCCAGTTGCATCGAACAAACTTGTGCCAGTTGCGTAGAACAAACTTTTGCCAGTTGTGTCAAACAAACTTGTGCCAGTTGCATAGAACAAACTTGTACCACTTGCGTTGAACAAATTTGTGCCAGTTGCGTAGAACAAACTTTTGCCAGTTGTGTAGAACAAACTTGTGCCAGTTGTGTCAAATAAACTTGTGCCAGTTGCGTCGAACAAACTTGTGCCAGTTGCGTAGAACAAACTTGTGCCAGTTACGTAGAAAAAACTTGTGCCAGTTGTGTCAGACAAACTTGTGCCAGTTGCGTAGAACAAACTTGTGCCAGTTTTGTAGAACAAACTTCTGCCAGTTGCGTAGAAAAAACTTGTACCAATTGCGAAGAACAAACTTGTGCCAGTTGCGCCGAACAAACTTGTTCCAGTTGCGTAGAACAAACTTGTGCCAGTTGTGTCAAACAAACTTGTGCCAGTTGCATAGAACAAACTTGTGCCACTTGCGTCGAACAAACCTGTGCCAGTTGCGTAGAACAAACTTTTGCCAGTTGCGTAGAACAAACTTGTGCCAGTTGTGTCAAACAAACTTGTGCCAGTTGCGTCGAACAAACTTGTGCCAGTTGCGTCGAACAAACTTGGGCCAGTTACGTAGAACAAACTTGTGCCAGTTGTGTCAGACAAACTTGTGCCAGTTGCGTAGAACAAACTTGTGCCAGTTGCGTAGAGAAAACTTTTTCCAGTTGCGAAGAACAAACTTGTGCCAGTTGCGCCGAACAAACTTGTTCCAGTTGCGTCGAACAATCTTGTGCCAGTTTCGTTGAACAAACTTGTGCCAGTTGCGTCGAACAAACTTGTGCCAGTTGTGTCAAACAAACTTGTGCCAGTTGCACCAAACAAACTTGTGCCCGTTGCGTCGAACAAACTTGTGCCAGTTGTGTCGAAGAAACTTGTGCCAGTTGCGTAGAACAAACTTGTGCCAGTTGCGTCAAACAAACTTGTGCCAGTTGCATAGAACAAACTTGTGCCAGTTGTGTAGAATAACCTTGTGCCAGTTACGTCAAACAACCTTGTGCCAGTTGCGGCAAACAAACTTGTGCCAGTTGCATCGAACAAACTTTTGCCAGTTGTGTCAAACAAACTTGTGCCAGATGTGTCAAACAAACTTGTGCCAGTTGCGTAGAACAAACTTGTGCCAGTTACTTAGAACAAACTTGTGCCAGTTGCGTAGAACAAACTTGTTCCAGTTGCGTCGAACAATCTTGTGCCAGTTTCGTCGAACAAACTTGTGCCAGTTGCGTAGAACAAACTTGTGCCAGTTGCGTCAAACAAACTTGGGCCAGTTGCGTAGAACAAACTTGTGCCAGTTGCGTCAAACAAACTTGTGCCAGTTGCGTCAAACTCACTTGTGCCAGTTGCATAGAACAAACTTGAGCCAGTTGCGTAGAACAAACTTGTGCCAGTTGCGTCGAACATACTTGCGCCAGTTGCATTGAACAAACTTGTGCCAGTTGCGTAGAACAAACTTGTGCCAGTTCTGTAGAACAAACTTGTGCGAGTTGTGTCAAACAAACTTCTGCCAGTTGCATAGGACAAACTTGTGCCAGTTGCGTAGAACAAACTTGGGCCAGTTGCATAGAACAAACTTGTGCCAGTTGCAAAGAACAAACTTGTGCCAGTTGTGTCAAACAAACTTGTGCCAGTTGCGTCGAACAAACTTGTGCCAGTTGTGTCGAAGAAACTTGTGCCAGTTGCGTAGAACAAACTTGTGCCAGTTGCGTCAAACAAACTTGTGCCAGTTGTGTCAAACAAACTTGTGCCAGTTGTGTAGAATAACCTTGTAACAGTTGCGTCAAACAACCTTGTGCCAGTTGCGTCAAACAAACTTGTGCCAGTTGCGTAAAAAAAACTTGTGCCAGTTCGTCGAACAAACTTGTGCCAGTTGCATCGAACAAACTTTTGCCAGTTGCGTCGAACAAACTTGTGCCAGTTGCGTCAAACAAACTTGTGCCAGTTGCATCGAACAAACTTGTGCCAGTTGCGTAGAACAAACTTTGCCAGTTGTGTCAAACAAACTTGTGCCAGTTGCATCGAACAAACTTGTGCCAGTTGCGTAGAACAAACTTGTGCCAGTTGCGTCAAACTAACTTGTGCCAGTTGCATCGAACAAACTTGTGCCAGTTGCGTAGAACAAACTTGTGCCAGTTGTGTCAAACAAACTTGTGCCAGTTGCATAGCACAAACTTGTGCCACTTGCATCGAACAAACTTGTGCCAGCTGCGTAGAACAAACTTTTGCCAGTTGTGTCAAACAAACTTGTGCCAGATGTGTCAAAAAAACTTGTGCCAGTTGCGTAGAACAAACTTGTGCCAGTTACGTAGAACAAACTTGTGCCAGTTGCATAGAACAAACTTCTGCCAGTTGCGTAGAACAAACTTGTGCCAGTTACGTAGAACAAACTTGTGCCAGTTGCGTAGAACAAACTTCTGCCAGTTGCGTCAAACAAACTTGGACCAGTTGCGTAGAGCAAACTTGTGCCAGTTGCGTCAAACAAACTTGTGCCAGTTGCGTCAAACAAACTTGTGCCAGTTGCATAGAACAAATTTGAGCCAGTTGCGTAGAACAAACTTGTGCCAGTTGCGCCGAACATTCTTGCGCCAGTTGCGTTGAACAAACTTGTGCCAGTTGCGTAGAACAAACTTGTGCCAGTTGCGTAGAACAAACTTGTGCGAGTTGTGTCAAACAAACTTCTGCCAGTTGCATAGAACAAACTTGTGCCAGTTGCGTAGAACAAACTTGGGCCAGTTGCATAGAACAAACTTGTGCCAGTTGCGAAGAACAAACTTGTGCCAATTGCATCAAACAAACTTGTGCCAGTTGCGTAAAACAAACTTGTGCCAGTTGCGTAGAACAAATTTGTACCAGTTGCGTAGAACAAACTTGTGCCAGTTGCGTTGAACAAACTTGTGCCAGTTGCATCGAACAAACTTGTGCCAGTTGCGTCGAACAAACTTGTGCCAGTTGCGTAGAATAAACTTGTGCCAGTTGCATCGAACAAACTTGTGCCAGTTGCGTAGAACAAACTTGTGCCAGTTGTGTCAAACAAACTTGTGCCAGTTGCATAGAACAAACTTGTGCCACTTGCGTCGAACAAACTTGTGCCAGTTGCGCAGAACAAACTTTTGCCAGTTGTGTCAAACAAACTTCTGCCAGATGTGTCAAACAAACTTGTGCCAGTTGCGTAGAACAAACTTGTGCCAGTTACGTAGAACAAACTTGTGCCAATTGCATAGAACAAACTTCTGCCAGTTGCGTAGAACAAACTTGTGCCAGTTACGCAGAACAAACTTGTGCCAGTTGCGTAGAACAAACTTCTGCCAGTTGCGTCGAACAAACTTGGGCCAGTTGCGTAGAACAAACTTGTGCCAGTTGCGTGAAACAAACTTGTGCCAGTTGCGTCAAACAAACTTGTGCCAGTTGCATCGAACAAACTTGAGCCATTTGCGTAGAACAAACTTGTGCCAGTTGCGTCGAACATACTTGCGCCAGTTGCGTTGAACAAACTTGTGCCAGTTGCGTAGAACAAACTTGTGCGAGTTGTGTCAAACAAACTTCTGCCAGTTGCATAGAACAAACTTGTGCCAGTTGCGTAGAACAAACTTGGGCCAGTTGCATAGAACAAACTTGTGCCAGTTGCGAAGAACAAACTTGTGCCAATTGCATCAAACAAACTTGTGCCAGTTGCGTAAAACAAACTTGTGCCAGTTGCGTAGAACAAATTTGTGCCAGTTGCGTAGAACAAACTTGTGCCAGTTGCGTCGAACAAACTTGTGCCAGTTGCATCGAACAAACCTGTGCCAGTTGCATCGAAAAAACTTGTGCCAGATGCGTTGAACAAACTTGTGACAGTTGCGTAGAACAAACTTGTGCCAGTTGTTTCAAATAAACTTTTGCCCGATGCATCAAACAAACTTGTGCCAGTTGTGTCAAACAAACTTCTGCCAGTTGCATAGAACAAACTTGTGCCACTTGTGTCGAACAAACTTGTGCCAGTTGCGTAGAACAAACTTTTGCCAGTTGCGTCGAAAAAACTTGTGCCAGTTGCATCGAACAAACTTGTGCAGGTGCGCAGAACAAACTTGTGCCAGTTAAGTCAAACAGACTTGTGCCAGTTGCGTCAAACAAACTTGTGCCAGTTGCATAGAACAAACTTGCGCCAGTTGTGTAGATCAAACTTGTGCCAGTTGCGTCGAACACACTTGTGCCAGTTGTGTCGGACAAACTTGTGCCAATTGCGTCGAACAAACTTGTGCCAGTTGTGTCGGACAAACTTGTGCCAATTGCGTAGAACAAACTTGTGCCAGTTGCGTCGAACAAACTTGTGCTAGTTGCGTAGAACAAACTTGTGCCAGTTACGTAGAACAGAATTGTGCCAGTTGCGTAGAACAAACTTGTGCCAGTTCCGTAATACAAACTTGTGCCAGTTCCGTAAAATAAACTTGTGCCAGTTGCGTCGAACAAACTTGTGCCAGTTGCGTCGAACAAACTTGTGCCAGTTTTGTCGAACAAACTTGTGCCAGTTGTGTAGAACAAACTTGTGCCAGTTTTATCAAACAAACTTGTGCCAGTTGCGTCAAACAAACTTGGGCCAGTTGCGTCGAACAAACTTGTGCCAGTTTCGTCAAAGAAACTTGTGCCAGTTGCGTAGAACAAACTTGTGCCAGTTGCGTCAAACAAACTTGTGTCAGTTGCATAGAACAAACTTGTGCCAGTTGTGTAGAACAACCTTGTGCCAGTTGCGTCAAACAACCTTGTGCCAGTTGCGTCAAACAAACTTGTGCCAGTTGCGTCAAAAAAACTTGTGCCAGTTGCGTCAAACAAACTTTTGCCAGTTGGGTCGAATAAACTTGTGCCAGTTGCGTTAAACAAACTTGTGCCAGTTGTGTCGAACAAACTTGTGCCATTTCCATCGAACAAACTAGTGCCAGTTGCGTCGAACAAGCTTGTGCCAGTTGCGTCAAACAAACTTCTGCCAGTTGTATCGAACAAACTTGTGCCAGTTGCGTAGAACAAACTTGTGCCAGTTGTGTCAAACAAACTTGTGCCAGTTGCATAGAACAAACTTGTGCCACTTGCGTCGAACAAACTTGTGCCAGTTGCGTAGAAGAAACTTTTGCCAGTTGCGTAGAACAAACTTGTGCCAGTTGTGTCAAACAAACTTGTGCCAGTTGCGTCGAACAAACTTGTGCCAGTTGCGTCGAACAAACTTGGGCCAGTTACGTAGAACAAACTTGTGCCAGTTGTGTCAGACAAACTTGTGCCAGTTGCGTAGAACAAACTTGTGCCAGTTGCGTAGAAAAAACTTTTTCCAGTTGCGAAGAACAAACTTGTGCCAGTTGCGCCGAACAAACTTGTTCCAGTTGCGTCGAACAATCTTGTGCCAGTTTCGTTGAACAAACTTGTGCCAGTTGCGTAGAACAAACTTGTGCCAGTTGTGTCAAACAAACTTGTGCCAGTTGCATCAAACAAACTTGTGCCAGTTGCGTCGAACAAACTTGTGCCAGTTGCGTCGAACAAACTTGTGCCAGTTGTGTCGAAGAAACTTGTGCCAGTTGCGTAGAACAAACTTGAGCCAGTTGCGTCAAACAAACTTGTGCCAGTTGCATAGAACAAACTTGTGCCAGTTGTGTAGAATAACCTTGTGCCAGTTACGTCAATCAACCTTGTGCCAGTTGCGCCAAACAAACTTGTGCCAGTTGCATCGAACAAACTTTTGCCAGTTGTGTCAAACAAACTTGTGCCAGATGTGTCAAACAAACTTGTGCCAATTGCGTAGAACAAACTTGTGCCAGTTACTTAGAACAAACTTGTGCCAGTTGCGTAGAACAAACTTCTGCCAGTTGCGTAGAACAAACTTGTGCCAGTTACGTAGAACAAACTTGTGCCAGTTGCGTAGAACAAACTTCTGCCAGTTGCGTCAAACAAACTTGGGCCAGTTGCGTAGAACAAACTTGTGCCAGTTGCGTCAAACAAACTTGTGCCAGTTGCGTCAAACACACTTGTGCCAGTTACATAGAACAAACTTGAGCCAGTTGCGTAGAACAAACTTGTGCCAGTTGCGTCGAACATACTTGCGCCAGTTGCATTGAACAAACTTGTGCCAGTTGCGTAGAACAAACTTGTGCCAGTTGTGTAGAACAAACTTGTGCGAGTTGTGTCAAACAAACTTCTGCCAGTTGCATAGGACAAACTTGTGCCATTTGCGTAGAACAAACTTGGGCCAGTTGCATAGAACAAACTTGTGCCAGTTGCGAAGAACAAACTTGTGCCAATTGCGCCAAACAAACTTGTGCCAGTTGCGTAGAACAAACTTGTGCCAGTTGCGTAGAACAAATTTGTGCCAGTTGCGCAGAACAAACTTGTGCCAGTTGCGTCGAACAAACTTGTGCCAGTTGCGTAAAACAAACTTGTGCAAGTTGCGCAGAACAAACTTGTGCCAGTTGCGTCAAAGAAACTTGTGCCAGTTGCGTCGAACAAATTTATGCCAGTTGCGTAGAACAAACTTGTGTCAGTTGCGTAGAACAAACTTGTGCCAGTTGCATCGAACAAACTTGTGCCAGTTGCGTCGAACAAACTTGTGCCAGTTGCGTCGGACAAAATTGTGCCAATTGCGTCGAACAAACTTTTGCCAGTTGCGTAGAACAAACTTGTGCCAGTTGTGTCAAACAAACTTATGCCAGTTGCGTAAAACAAACTTGTGCCAGTTGCGTCAAACAGACTTGTGCCAGTTGCATAGAACAAACTTGTGCCAGTTGCGTAGACCAAACTTTTGCCAGTTGCGTCGAACACAATTGTGCCAGTTGTGTCGGACAAACTTGTGCCAATTGCGTTGAACAAACTTGTGCCAGTTGTGTCGGACAAACTTGTGCCGATTGCGTCGAACAAACTTGTGCCTGTTGCGTAGAACAAACTTCTGCCAGTTGTGTCAAACAAACTTGTGCCAGTTGCATAAAACAAACTTGTGCCAGTTGCGTTGAACAAACTTGTGCCAGTTGCGCAGAACAAACTTGTGCCAGTTACGTAGAACAAAATTGTGCCAGTTGTGTCAGACAAACTTGTGCCAGTTGCGTAGAACAAACTTGTGTCAGTTCCGTAAAACGAACTTGTGCCAGTTCCGTAAAACAAACTTGTGCCAGTTGCGTCGAACAAACATGTGCCAGTTGCGTCGAACAAACTTGTGCCATTTTTGTTGAACAAACTTGTGCCAGTTGTGTAGAACAAACTTGTGCCAGTTTTGTCAAACAAACTTGTGCCAGTTGCGTCAAACAATCTTGGGCCAGTTGCGTCGAACGAACTTGTGCCAGTTTCGTCAAAGAAACTTGTGCCAGTTGCGTAGAACAAACATGTGCAAGCTGCGTCGAGAAAACTTGTGCCAGTTGCGTCAACAAAAACTTGTGCCAGTTGCGTCAAGCAAACTTGTGCCAGTAGCATCAAACAAACTTGTGCCTCTTGCGTTAAAAAAACTTGTGCCAATTGAGTCGAAAAAACTTGTGCCAGTTGCGTCGAACAAACTTGTGCCAGTTACGTCAAACAAACTTCTGCCAGTTGCGTAGAACAAACTTGTGCCAGTTGCGTCAAACAAACTTGTGCCAGTTGCATAGAAAAACCTTGTGCCAGTTGCGTCAAACGAACTTGTGCCAGTTGCGTCAAACAAACTTGTGCCAGTTGCGTCGAACAAACTTGTGCCAGTTGAGTCAAACAAACTTGTGCCAGTTGGGTCGAACAAACTTGTGCCAGTTGCGTTAAACAAACTTGTGCCAGTTGCATCGAACAAACTTTTGCCAGTTGCGTCAAACAAACTTGTGCCAGTTGCGTCGAACAAACTTGCGCCAGTTACGTCAAACAAACTTGTGCCAGTTGCGTTGAACAAACTTCTGCCAGTTGTGTCAAACAAACTTGTGTCAGTTGCGTAGAACAAACTTGTGCCAGTTGCGTCAAACAAACATGTCCCAATTGCGTAGAACAAACTAGTGCCAGTTGCATAGAACAAACTTGTGCCAGATGCGTAGAACAAACTTGTGCCAGTTGCGTAGAACAAACTTGTGCCAGTTGCATAGAACAAACTTGTGCCAGTTATGTAGAACAAACTTGTGCCAGTTGCGTCGAACAAACTTTTGCCAGTTACATCGAACAAACTTGTGCCAGTTACGGCGAACAAACTTGTGCCAGTTTCGTCGAGAAAACTTGTGCCAGTTGCGTCAAATAAACTTGTGCCAGTTGCGTCAAACAAACTTGTGCCAGTTGCGTCAAACAAACTTGTGCCAGTTGCGTCAAACAAACTTGTTCCAGTTGCGTGAAACAAACTTGTGCCAATTGAGTCGAAAAAACTTGTGCCAGTTGCGTCGAACAAACTTGTGCCAGTTGCGTCTAACAAACTTGTGCCAGTTGCGTCAAAAAAACTTGGGCCAGTTTCGTCAAACAAACTTGTGCCAGTGGCATCCAACAAACTTGTGCCAGTTGCGTCGAATAAACTTGTGCCAGTTGCGTTGAACAAACTTCTGCCAGTTGTTTCAAAGAAACTTGTGTCAGTTGCATAGAACAAACTTGTGCCAGTTGCGTCAAACAAACTTGGGCCAGTTGGGTCGAACAAACTTGTGCCAGTTGCGTTAAACAAACTTGTGCCAGTTGCATCGAACAAACTTTTGCCTGTTGCGTCGAACAAAATTTTTCCAGTTGCGTCGAACAAACTTGCGCCAGTTACGTCAAACAAACTTGTGCCAGTTGCGTTGAACAAACTTCTGCCAGTTGTGTCAAACAAACTTGTGTCAGTTGCGTAGAACAAACTTGTGCCAGTTGCGTCGAACAAACTTGTGTCAGTTGGGTAGAACAAACTTGTGCCAGTTGCGTCAAACAAACATGTCCCAGTTGCGTAGAACAAACTAGTGCCAGTTGCATAGAACAAACTTGTGCCAGTTGAATCAAACAAACTTGGGCCAGTTGGGTCGAACAAACTTGTGCCAGTTGCGTTAAACAAACTTGTGCCAGTTGCATCGAACAAACTTTTGCCTGTTGCGTCGAACAAAATTTTGCCAGTTGCGTCGAACAAACTTGCGCCAGTTACGCCAAACAAACTTGTGCCAGTTGCGTTGAACAAACTTCTGCCAGTTGTGTCAAACAAACTTGTGTCAGTTGCGTAGAACAAACTTGTGCCAGTTGCGTCGAACAAACTTGTGTCAGTTGGGTAGAACAAACTTGTGCCAGTTGCGTCAAACAAACATGTCCCAGCTGCGTAGAACAAACTAGTGCCAGTTGCATAGAACAAACTTGTGCCAGATGCGTAGAACAAACTTGAGCCAGTTGCGTAGAACAAACTTGTGCCAGTTGCGTCGAACAAACTTGTGCCAGTTGCATCGGACAAACTTGTGCCAGTTGCGTCGAACAAACTTGTGTCAGTTGCGTCAAACAAACTTGTGCCAGTTGCGTCAAACAAACTTGTGCCAATTGAGTCGAAAAAACTTGTGCCAGTTGCGTCGAACAAACTTGTGCCAGTTGCGTCTAACAAACTTGTGCCAGTTGCGTCAAACAAACTTGTGCCAGTTGCGTCGAACAAACTTGTGGCAGTTGCATCGAACAAACTTGTGCCAGTTGCGTAGAACAAACTTGTGCCTGTTGCGTAGAACAAACTTGTGCCAGTTGCGTAGAACAACCTTGTGCCAGTTGCGTCAAACAAACTTGTGCCAGTTGCGTCAAACAAACTTGTCCCAGTTGTGTGAAACAAACTTGTGCCAGTTGGTTCGAACAAACTTGTGCCAGTTGCGTCCAACAAACTTGTACCAGTTGCGTCAAACAAACTTGTGCCAGTTGCGTCGAACAAACTTGTGCCAGTTGCGTAGAACAAACTTGTGCCAGTTGCGTCAAACAAACTTCTGCCAGTTGCATAGAACAAACTAGTGCCAGTTGCATAGAACAAACTTTTGCCAGTTACGTAGAATAAACTTGTGCCAGTTGCGTCAAACAAACTTGTGCCAGTTGCGTCGAACAAACTTGTGCCAGTTGCGTCGAAGAAACTTGTGCCAGTTGCGTCAAACAAACATGTGCCAGTTGCGTCGAACAAACTTGTGCCAGTTGCATCGAACAAACTTGTGCCAGATATGGCGAACAAACTTGTGCAAGCTGCGTTGAGAAAACTTGTGCCAGTTGTGTCAAAAAAAACTTGTGCCAGTTGCGCCAAACAAACTTGTGCCAGTTGCATCAAACAAACTTGTGCCTCTTACGTTAAACAAACTTGTGCCAATTGAGTCGAAAAAACTTGTGCCACTTGCGTCGAACAAACTTGTGCCAGTTGCGTCAAAGAAACTTGTGCCAGTTGCGTAGAACAAACTTGTGCCAGTTGCATCAAACAAACTTGTGCCAGTTGCGTAGAAGAACCTTGTGCCAGTTGCGTCAAACGAACTTGTGCCAGTTGCATCAAACAAATTTGGGCCAGTTGCATCAAACAAACTCGTGCCAGTTGAGTCAAACAAACTTGTGCCAGTTGGGTCGAACAAACTTGTGCCAGTTGCGTTAAACAAAATTGTGCCAGTTGCATCGAACAAACTTTTGCCAGTTGAGTCGAACAAACTTGTGCCAGTTGCGTCGAACAAACTTGCGCCAGTTACGTCAAACAAACTTGTGCCAGTTGCGTTGAACAAACTTCTGCCAGTTGTGTCAAACAAACTTGTGTCAGTTGCGTAGAACAAACTTGTGCCAGTTGCGTCGAACAAACTTGTGTCAGTTGGGTAGAACTAACTTGTGCCAGTTGCGTCAAACAAACATGTCCCAGTTGCGTAGAACAAACTAGTGCCAGTTGCATAGAACAAACTTGTGCCAGATGCGTAGAACAAACTTTTGCCAGTTGCGTAGAACAAACTTGTGCCAGTTGCATTGAACAAACTTGTGCCAGTTATGTAGAACAAACTTGTGCCAGTTGCGTCGAACAAACTTGTGCCAGTTGCGTCGAACAAACTTGTGCCAGTTACGGCGAACAAACTTGTGCCAGTTTCGTCGAGAAAACTTGTGCCAGTTGCGTCAAATAAACTTGTGCCAGTTGCGTCAAACAAACTTGTGCCAGTTGCGTCAAACAAACTTGTGCCAGTTGCGTCAAACAAACTTGTTCCAGTTGCGTCAAACAAACTTGTGCCAATTGAGTCGAAAAAACTTGTGCCAATTGCATCGAACAAACTTGTGCCAGTTGCGTCTAACAAACTTGTGCCAGTTGCGTCAAAAAAACTTGGGCCAGTTTCGTCAAACAAACTTGTGCCAGTGGCATCCAACAAACTTGTGCCAGTTGCGTCGAACAAACTTGTGCCAGTTGTGTCAAACAAACTTGTGCCAGTTGCGTACAACAAACTTGTGCCAGTTGCGTAGAACAACCTTGTGCCAGTTGAGTCGAAGAAACTTGTGCTAGTTGGTAGAACAAACTTGTGCCAGTTGCGTCAAACAAACTTGTGCCACTTGCGTCAAACAAACTTGTACCAATTGAGTCAAAAAAACTTGTGCCGGTTACGTCGAACAAACTTGTGCCAGTTGCGTAGAACAAACTTGTGCCAGTTGCGTTGAACAACCTTGTGCCAGTTGAGTCGAACAAACTTGTGCTAGTTAGTAGAACAAACTTGTGCCAGTTGCGTCAAACAAACTTGTGCCAGTTGCGTCAAACAAACTTGTGCCAGTTGCGTCGAACAAACTTGCGCCAGTTACGTCAAACAAACTTGTGCCAGTTGCGTTGAACAGACTTCTGCCAGTTTTGTCAAACAAACTTGTGTCAGTTGCACAGAACAAACTTGTGCCAGTTGCGTCGAACAAACGTGTGTCAGTTGGGTAGAACAAACTTGTGCCAGTTGCGTCAAACAAACATGTCCCAGTTGCGTAGAACAAACTAGTGCCAGTTGCATAGATCTAACTTGTGCCAGATGCATAGAACAAACTTGTGCCAGTTGCGTAGAACAAACTTGTGCCAATTGCGCCAAACAAACTTGTGCCAATTGAGTCGAAAAAACTTGTGCCAGTTGCATCGAACAAACTTGTGCCAGATGCATAGAACAAACTTGTGCCAGTTGCGTAGAACAAACTTATGCCAATTGCGTCAAACAAACTTGTGCCAATTGAGTCGAAAAAACTTGTGCCAGTTGCATAGTACAAACTTGTGCCAGTTGCATAGAACAACCTTGTGCCAGTTGCGTCAAACAAACTTGTGCCAGTAGCGTAAAACAAACTTGTGCCAGTTGCGTCAAACAAACTTGTGCCAGTTGCGTCGAACAAACTTGTGCCAGTTGCATCGAACAAACTTGTGCCAGTTGTGTCCAACAAACTTGTGCCAGTTGTGTCAAACAAACTTGTGCCAGTTGCGTCAAAAAAACTTATGCCAGTTGCGTCAAAAAAAATTGGGCCAGTTGCGTCGAACAAACTTGTGCCAGTTGCATCGAACAAACTTGTGCCAGTTGCGTAGAAAAAACTTGTGCCAGTTGCGTCAAACAAACCTGTGCCAGTTGCGTAGAACAAACTTGTGCCAGTTGCGTCAAACAAACTTGTGCCAGTTGCGTCAAACAAACTTGTGCCAGTTGCGTCGAACAAACTTGTGCCAGTTGTGTCAAACAAACTTGTGCTAGTTGCATCCAACAAACTTGTACCAGTTGCGTCAAACAAACTTGTACCAGTTGCGTCGAACAAACTTGTGCCAGTTGCGTAGAACAAACTTGTGCCAGTTCCGTAGAACAACATTGTGCAGTTGCGTCGAACAAACTTGTGACAGTAGCGTCAAACAAACTTGTGCCAGTTGCGTCGAACAAACTTGTGCCAGTTGCGTCGAACAAACTTATGCCAGTTGCGTCGAACAAACTTGTGCCAGTTGCGTCTAACAAACTTGTGCCAGTTGCATCCAACAAACTTGTACCAGTTGCGTCGAACAAACTTGTGCCAGTTGCGTAGAACAAACTTGTGCCAGTTCCGTAGAACAACATTGTGCAGTTGCGTCGAACAAACTTGTGACAGTAGCGTCAAACAAACTTGTGCCAGTTGCGTCGAACAAACTTGTGCCAGTTGCGTCGAACAAACTTATGCCAGTTGCGTCGAACAAACTTGTGCCAGTTGCGTCTAACAAACTTGTGCCAGTTGCATCCAACAAACTTGTACCAGTTGCGTCAAACAAACTTGTGCCAGTTGCATAGAACAAACTCGTGCCAGTTGTGAAGAACAAAATTGGGCCAATTGCGTAGAACAAACTTGTGCCAGTTGCGATGAAAAAACTTTTGCCAGTTGCGTAGAACAAACTTGTGCCAGTTGCGTAGAACAAACTTGTGCCAGTTGCATAGAACAAACTTGTGCCAGTTGCGTCGAACGAACTTGTGCCAGTTGCATCGAACAAACTTGTGTCAATTGCATAGAACAAACTTGTGCCAGTTCGTCGAACAAACTTGTGCCAGTTGCATCGAACAAACTTGTGCCAGTTGCGTCGAACAAACTTGTGCCAGTTGCGTCAAACAAACTTGTGCCAGTTGCATCGAACAAACTTGTGCCAGTTGCGTAGAACAAACTTCTGCCAGTTGTGTCAAACAAACTTGTGCCAGTTGCATAGAACAAACTTGTGCCACTTGCGTCGAACAAACTTGTGCCAGTTGCGTAGAACAAACTTTTGCCAGTTGTGTCAAACAAACTTGTGCCAGATGTTTCAAACAAACTTGTGCCAGTTGCGTAGAACAAACTTGTGCCAGTTACGTAGAACAAACTTGTGCCAGTTGCGTAGAACAAACTTATGCCAGTTGCGTAGAACAAACTTGTGCCAGTTACGTAGAACAAACTTGTGCCAGTTGCGTAGAACAAACTTCTGCCAGTTGCGTCAAACAAACTTGGGCCAGTTTCGTAGAACAAACTTGTGCCAGTTGCGTCAAACAAACTTGTGCCAGTTGCGTCAAACAAACTTGTGCCAGTTGCATAGAACAAACTTGAGCCAGTTGCGTAGAACAAACTTGTGCTAGTTGCGTCGAACATACTTGCGCCAGTTGTGTTGAACAAACTTGTGCCAGTTGCGTAGAACAAACTTGTGCCAGTTGCGTAGAACAAACTTGGGCCAGTTGCATAGAACAAACTTGTGCCAGTTGCGAAGAACAAACTTGTGCCAATTGCATCAAACAAACTTGTGCCAGTTGCGTAAAACAAACTTGTGCCAGTTGCGTAGAACAAATTTGTGCCAGTTGCGTCGAACAAACTTGTGCCAGTTGCGTCGAACAAACTTGTGCCAGTTGCATCGAACAAACCTGTGCCAGTTGCATCGAACAAACTTGTGCCAGATGCGTTGAACAAACTTGTGACAGTTGCGTAGAACAAACTTGTGCCAGTTGCGTCAAACAAACTTGTGTCAGTTGCATAGAACAAACTTGTGCCAGTTGTGTACAACAACCTTGTGCCAGTTGCGTCAAACAACCTTGTGCCAGTTGCGTCAAACAAACTTGTGCCAGTTGCGTCAAAAAAACTTGTGCCAGTTGCGTCAAACAAACTTTTGCCAGTTAGGTCGAATAAACTTGTGCCAGTTGCGTTAAACAAACTTGTGCCAGTTGCGTCGAACAAACTTGTGCCATTTGCATCGAACAAACTTGTGCCAGTTGCGTCGAATAAGTTTGTGCCAGTTGCGTCAAACAAACTTGTGCCAGTTGTATCGAACAAACTTGTGCCAGTTGCGTAGAACAAACTTGTGCCAGTTGTGTCAAACAAACTTGTGCCAGTTGCATAGAACAAACTTGTGCCACTTGCTTCGAACAAACTTGTGCCAGTTGCGTAAAACAAACTTTTGCCAGTTGCGTAGAACAAACTTGTGCCAGATGTGTCAAACAAACTTGTGCCAGTTGCGTCGAACATACTTGTGCCAGTTGCGTAGAACAAACTTGTGCCAGTTATGTAGAACAAACTTGTGCCAGTTGTGTCAGACAAACTTGTGCCAGTTGCGTAGAACAAACTTGTGCCAGTTTCGTAGAACAAACTTGTGCCAGTTTCGTAGAACAAACTTGTGCCAGTTGCGTAGAACAAACTTGTGCCAGTTTCGTAGAACAAACTTGTGCCAGTTACGTAGAACAAACTTGTGCCAGTTGTGTCAGACAAACTTGTGCCAGTTTCGTAGAACAAACTTGTGCCAGTTTCGTAGAACAAACTTGTGCCAGTTGCGCCGAACAAACTTGTTCCAGTTGCGTCGAACAATCTTGTGCCAGTTTCGTTGAACAAATTTGTGCCAGTTGCGTAGAACAAACTTGTGCCAGTTGTGTCAAACAAACTTTTGCCAGTTGCGTAGAACAAACTCCTGCCAGTTGCGTCGAACAAACTTGTGCCAGTTGTGACGAAGAAACTTGTGCCAGTTGCGTAGAACAAACTTGTGCCAGTTGCGTCAAACAAACTTGTGCCAGTTGCATAGAACAAACTTGTGCCAGTTGTGTAGAATAACCTTGTGCCAGTTGCGTCAAACAACCTTGTGCCAGTTGCGTCAAACAAACTTGTGCCAGTTGCGTCAAAAAAACTTGTGCCAGTTGCGTCAAACAAACTTGTGCCAGTTGGGTCGAATAAACTTGTACCAGTTGCGTTAAACAAACTTGTTCCAGTTCGTCGAACAGACTTGTGACAGTTGCATAGAACAAACTTGTGCCAGTTGCGTCGAACAAACTTGTGCCAGTTGCGTCAAACAAACTTGTGCCAGTTGCATCGAACAAACTTGTGCCAGTTGTGTAGAACAAACTTGTGCCAGTTGTGTCAAACAAACTTGTGCCAGTTGCATAGAACAAACTTATGCCACTTAAGTCGAACAAACTTGTGCCAATTGCGTAGAACAAACTTTTGCCAGTTGTGTCAAACAAACTTGTGCCAGATGTGTCAAACAAACTTGTGCCAGTTGCGTAGAACAAACTTGTGCCAGTTACGTAGAACAAACTTGTGCCAGTTGCGCAGAACAAACTTCTGCCAGTTGCGTAGAACAAACTTGTGCCAGTTGTGTCAAACAAACTTGTGCCAGTTGTGTAGAACAAACTTCTGCCAGTTGCGTCAAACAAACTTGGTCCAGTTTCGTAGAACAAACTTGTGCCAGTTGCGTCAAACAAACTTGTGCCAGTTGCGTCAAACAAACTTGTGCCAGTTGCATAGAACAAACTTGAGTCAGTTGCGTAGAACAAACTTGCGCCAGTTGCGTCGAACATTCTTGCGCCAGTTGCGTTGAACAAACTTGTGCCAGTTGCGTAGAACAAACTTGTGCCAGTTGCGTAGAACAAACTTGTGCGAGTTGTGTCAAACAAACTTCTGCCAGTTGCATAGAACAAAGTTGTGCCAGTTGCGCAGAACAAACTTGAGCCAGTTGCATAGAACAAACTTGTGCCAGTTGCGAAGAAGAAACTTGTGCCAATTGCGTCAAACAAACTTGTGCCAGTTGCATAGAACAAACTTGTGCCAGTTGCGTAGAACAAATTTGTGCCAGTTGCGTAGAACAAACTTGTGCCAGTTGCGTCGAACAAACTTGTGCCAGTTGCGTTGAACAAACTTGTGCAAGTTGCGCAGAACAAACTTGTGCCAGTTGCGTCAAACAAACCTGTGCCAGTTGCGTCAAACAAATTTATGCCAGTTGCGTAGAACAAACTTGTGTCAGTTACGTAGAACAAAATTGTGCCAGTTGCATCGAACAAACTTGTGCCAGTTGCGTCGAACAAACTTGTGCCAGTTGCGTCGGACAAAATTGTGCCAATTGCGTTGAACAAACTTTTGCCAGTTGCGTAGAACAAACTTGTGCCAGTTGTGTCAAACAAACTTGTGCCAGTTGCGTAAAACAAACTTGTGCCAGTTGCGTCGAACAAACTTGTGCCAGTTGCGTAGAACAAACTTGTGCCAGTTACGTAGAACAAACTTGTGCCAGTTATGTCAGACAAACTTATGCCAGTTGCGCAGAACAAACTTGTGCCAGTTGCGTAGAACAAACTTGTGCCAGTTGCGTCGAACAAACTTGTGCCAGTTGCGTCGGACAAACTTGTGCCAGTTTCGTCGAACAAACTTGTGCCAGTTGCGTAGAACAAACTTGTGCCAGTTGTGTCAAATAAACTTGTGCCAGTTGCGTCAAACAAACTTGGGCCAGTTGTGTCGAACAAACTTGTGCCAGTTGCGTCAAAGAAACTTATGCCAGTTGCGTAAAACAAACATGTGCCAGTTGCGTCAAACAAACTTGTGCCAGTTGCATAGAACAAACTTGTGCCAGTTTTGTAGAACAACCTTGTGCCAGTTGCGTCAAAACAAACTTGTGCCAGTTGCATAGAACAAACTTGTGCCAGTTGCATCAAAAAAACTTGTGCCAGTTGCGTCAAACAGACTTGTGCCAGTTGCATCGAACAGACTTGTGCCAGTTGCATCGAACAAACTTGTGCCAGTTGCGTCAAACAAACTTGTGCCAGTTAAGTCAAACAGACTTTTGCCAGTCGCGTCAAACAAACTTGTGCCAGTTGCATAGAACAAACTTGTGCCAGTTGCGTAGAACAAACTTGTGCCAGTTGCGTCGAACACACTTGTGCCAGTTGTGTTTGACAAATTTGTGCCAATTTCGTTGAACAAACTTGTGCCAGTTGTGTCGGACAAACTTTTGCCAATTGCGTCGAACAAACTTGTGCCTGTTGCGTAGAACAAACTTCTGCCAGTTGTGTCAAACAAACTTGTGCCAGTTGCATAAAACAAACTTGTGCCAGTTGCGTCGAAGAAACTTGTGCCAGTTGCATAGAACAAACTTGTGCCAGTTACGTAGAACAAAATTGTGCCAGTTGTGTCAGACAAACTTGTGCCAGTTGCGTAGAACAAACTTGTGCCAGTTCCGTAAAACAAAATTGTGCCAGTTCCATAAAACAAACTTGTGCCAGTTGCGTCGAACAAACTTGTGCCAGTTGCTTCGAACAAACTTGTGCCAGTTTTGTTGAACAAACTTGTGCCAGTTGTGTAGAAAAAACTTGTGCCAGTTTTGTCAAACAAACTTGTGCCAGTTGCGTCAAACAAACTTGGGCCAGTTGCGTCGAACAAACTTGTGCCAGTTTCGTCAAAGAAACTTGTGCCAGTTGCGTAGAACAAACTTGTGCCAGTTGCGTCAAACAAACTTGTGTCAGTTGCATAGAACAAACTTGTGCCAGTTGTGTAGAACAACCTTGTGCCAGTTGCGTGAAACAACCTTGTGCCAGTTGCGTCAAACAAACTTGTGCCAGTTGCGTCAAAAAAAACTTGTGCCAGTTGCGTCAAACAAACTTGTGCCAGTTGCATAGAACAAACTTGTGCCAGTTGCGTAGACCAAACTTGTGCCAGTTGCGTCGAACACACTGGTGCCAGTTGTGTCGGACAAACTTGTGCCAATTGCGTCGAACAAACTTGTGCCAGTTATGTCGGACAAACTTGTGCCTATTGCGTCGAACAAATTTGTGCCAGTTGCGGAGAACAACCTTCTGCCAGTTGTGTCAAACAAACTTGTGCCAGTTGTATAAAACAAACTTGTGCCAGTTGCGTCGAACAAACTTGTGCCAGTTGCGTAGAACAAACTTGTGCCAGTTACGTAGAACAAAATTGTGCCAGTTGTGTCAGACAAACTTGTGCCAGTTGCGTAGAACAAACTTGTGCCAGTTCCGTAAAACAAACTTGTGCCAGTTCCGTAAAACAAACTTGTGCCAGTTGCGTCGAACAAAATTGTGCCAGTTGCGTTGAACAAACTTGTGCCAGTTTTGTTGAACAAACTTGTGCCAGTTGTGTAGAACAAACTTGTGCCAGTTAAGTCAAACAAACTTGTGCCAGTTGCGTCAACCAAACTTGGGCCAGTTGCGTCGAACAAACTTGTGCCAGTTTCGTCAAAGAAACTTGTGCCAGTTGCGTAGAACAAACTTGTGCCAGTTGCGTCAAACAAACTTGTGTCAGTTGCATAGAACAAACTTGTGCCAGTTGTGTAGAACAACCTTGTGCCAGTTGCGTCAAACAAACTTGTGCCAGTTGCGTCAAAAAAACTTGTGCCAGTTGCGTCAAACAAACTTGTGCCAGTATGGTCGAATAAACTTGTGCCAGTTGCGCTAAACAAACTTATGCTAGTTGCGTCAAACAAACTTGTGCCATTTGCATCGAACAAACTTGTGCCAGTTGCGTCGAACAAGTTGGTGCCAGTTGCGTCAAACAAACTTGTGCCAGTTGCATCGAACAAACTTGTGCCAGTTGCGTAGAACAAACTTGTGCCAGTTGTGTCAAACAACTTGTGCCAGTTGCATAGAACAAACTTGTGCCACTTGCGTCGAACAAACTTGTGCCACTTGCGTAGAACAAACTTTTGCCAGTTGTGTCAAACAAACTTGTGCAAGTTGCGTAGAACAAATTTGTGCCAGTTGCGCAGAACAAACTTGCGCCAGTTGCGTCGAACAAACTTGTGCCAGTTGCGTTGAACAAACTTGTGCAAGTTGCGCAGAACAAACTTGTGCCAGTTGCGTCAAAGAAACTTGTGCCAGTTGCGTCGTACAAATTTATGCCAGTTGCGTAGAAGAAACTTGTGTCAGTTGCGTAGAAGAA
Source organism: Macrobrachium rosenbergii (assembly GCA_039081455.1). Taxonomy (NCBI): domain Eukaryota; kingdom Metazoa; phylum Arthropoda; class Malacostraca; order Decapoda; family Palaemonidae; genus Macrobrachium; species Macrobrachium rosenbergii. Next base: position 61,856 of record JANJGK010000344.1, on the reverse strand, counting down.
ACTTGTGCCAGTTGCATCGAACAAACTTGTGCCAGTTGCGTCGAACAAACTTGTGCCAGTTGCGTAGAACAAACTTTTGTCAGTTGTGTAGAACTAACTTGTGCCAGTTGTGTAGAATAACCTTGTAACAGTTGCGTCAAACAACCTTGTGCCAGTTGCGTCAAACAAACTTGTGCCAGTTGCGTCAAAAAAACTTGTGCCAGTTGCGTCAAACAAACTTGTGCCAGTTGGGTCGAATAAACTTGTGCCAGTTGCGTTAAACAAACTTGTGCCAGTTCGTCGAACAAACTTGTACCAGTTGCATCGAACAAACTTGTGCCAGTTGCGTCGAACAAACTTGTGCCAGTTGCGTCAAACAAACTTGTGCCAGTTGCATCGAACAAACTTGTGCCAGTTGCGTAGAACAAACTTCTGCCAGTTGTGTCAAACAAACTTGTGCCAGTTGCATAGAACAAACTTGTGCCACTTGCGTCGAACAAACTTGTGCCAGTTGCGTAGAACAAACTTTTGCCAGTTGTGTCAAACAAACTTGTGCCAGATGTGTCAAACAAACTTGTGCCAGTTGCGTAGAACAAACTTGTGCCAGTTACGTAGAACAAACTTGTGCCAGTTGCGTAGAACAAACTTATGCCAGTTGCGTAGAACAAACTTGTGCTAGTTCCGTAAAACAAACTTGTGCCAGTTGCGTAGAACAAACTTCTGCCAGTTGCGTCAAACAAACTTGGGCCAGTTGCGTAGAACAAACTTGTGCCAGTTGCGTCAAACAAACTTGTGCCAGTTGCGTCAAACAAACTTGTGCCAGTTGCATAGAACAAACTTGAGCCAGTTGCGTAGAACAAACATGTGCAAGTTGCGTCGAACATACTTGCGCCAGTTGCGTTGAACAAACTTGTGCCAGTTGCGTAGAACAAACTTGTGCCAGTTGCGTAGAACAAACTTGTGCGAGTTGTTTCAAACAAACTTCTGGCAGTTGCATAGAAAAAACTTGTGCCAGTTGCGTAGAACAAACTTGGGCCAGTTGCATAGAACAAACTTGTGCCAGTTGCGAAGAACAAACTTGTGCCAATTGCATCAAACAAACTTGTGCCAGTTGCGTAAAACAAACTTGTGCCAGTTGCGTAGAACAAATTTGTGCCAGTTGCGTAGAACAAACTTGTGCCAGTTGCGTCAAACAAACTTGTGCCAGTTGCATCGAACAAACCTGTGCCAGTTGCATCGAACAAACTTGTGCCAGATGCGTTGAACAAACTTGTGACAGTTGCGTAGAACAAACTTGTGCCAGTTGCGTCAAACAAACTTGTGTCAGTTGCATAGAACAAACTTGTGCCAGTTGTGTACAACAACCTTGTGCCAGTTGCGTCAAACAACCTTGTGCCAGTTGCGTCAAACAAACTTGTGCCAGTTGCGTCAAAAAAACTTGTGCCAGTTGCGTCAAACAAACTTTTGCCAGTTAGGTCGAATAAACTTGTGCCAGTTGCGTTAAACAAACTTGTGCCAGTTGCGTCGAACAAACTTGTGCCATCTGCATCGAACAAACTTGTGCCAGTTGCGTCGAATAAGTTTGTGCCAGTTGCGTCAAACAAACTTGTGCCAGTTGTATCGAACAAACTTGTGCCAGTTGTGTCGAACAAACTTGTGCCAGTTGTGTCAAACAAACTTGTGCCAGTTGCATAGAACAAACTTGTGCCAGTTGCGTAAAACAAACTTTTGCCAGTTGCGTAGAACAAACTTGTGCCAGTTGTGTTAAACAAACTTGTGCCAGTTGCGTCGAACATACTTGTGCCAGTTGCGTAGAACAAACTTGTGCCAGTTACGTAGTACAAACTTGTGCCAGTTGTGTCAGACAAACTTGTGCCAGTTGCGTAGAACAAACTTGTGCCAGTTTCGTAGAACAAACTTGTGCCAGTTGCGTAGAAAAAACTTGTACCAGTTGCGAAGAACAAACTTGTGCCAGTTGCGCCGAACAAACTTGTTCCAGTTGCGTCGAACAATCTTGTGCCAGTTTCGTCGAACAAATTTGTGCCAGTTGCGTAGAACAAACTTGTGCCAGTTGTGTCAAACAAACTTGTGCCAGTTGCGTAGAACAAACTTCTGCCAGTTGCGTCGAACAAACTTGTGCCAGTTGTGTCGAAGAAACTTGTGCCAGTTGCGTAGAACAAACTTGTGCCAGTTGCGTCAAACAAACTTGTGCCAGTTGCATAGAACAAACTTGTGCCAGTTGTGTAGAATAACCTTGTGCCAGTTGCGTCAAACAACCTTGTGCCAGTTGCGTCAAACAAACTTGTGCCAGTTGCGTCAAAAAAACTTGTGCCAGTTGCGTCAAACAAACTTGTGCCAGTTGGGTCGAATAAACTTGTACCAGTTGCTTTAAACAAACTTGTTCCAGTTCGTCGAACAAACTTGTGCCAGTTGCATAGAACAAACTTGTGCCAGTTGCGTCGAACAAACTTGTGCCAGTTGCGTCAAACAAACTTGTGCCAGTTGCATCGAACAAACTTGTGCCAGTTGCGTAGAACAAACTTGTGCCAGTTGTGTCAAACAAACTTGTGCCAGTTGCATAGAACAAACTTATGCCACTTAATTCGAACAAACTTGTGCCAGTTGCGTAGAACAAACTTTTGCCAGTTGTGTCAAACAAACTTGTGCCAGATGTGTCAAACAAACTTGTGCCAGTTGCGTAGAACAAACTTGTGCCAGTTACGTAGAACAAACTTGTGCCAGTTGCGTAGAACAAACTTCTGCCAGTTGCGTAGAACAAACTTGTGCCAGTTGTGTCAAACAAACTTGTGCCAATTGCGTAGAACAAACTTCTGCCAGTTGCGTCAAACAAACTTGGTCCAGTTTCGTAGAACAAACTTGTGCCAGTTGCGTCAAACAAACTTGTGCCAGTTGCGCCAAACAAACTTGTGCCAGTTGCATAGAACAAACTTGAGCCAGTTGCGTAGAACAAACTTGCGCCAGTTGCGTCGAACATACTTGCGCCAGTTGCGTTGAACAAACTTGTGCCAGTTGCGTAGAACAAACTTGTGCCAGTTGCGTAGAACAAACTTGTGCGAGTTGTGGCAAACAAACTTCTGCCAGTTGCATAGAACAAAGTTGTGCCAGTTGCGCAGAACAAACTTGAGCCAGTTGCATAGAACAAACTTGTGCCAGTTGCGAAGAAGAAACTTGTGCCAATTGCGTCAAACAAACTTGTGCCAGTTGCATAGAACAAACTTGTGCCAGTTGCGTAGAACAAATTTGTGCCAGTTGCGTAGAACAAACTTGTGCCAGTTGCGTCGAACAAACTTGTGCCAGTTGCGTTGAACAAACTTGTGCAAGTTGCGCAGAACAAACTTGTGCCAGTTGTGTCAAACAAACTTGTGCCAGTTGTGTCAAACAAATTTATGCCAGTTGCGTAGAACAAACTTGTGTCAGTTACGTAGAACAAAATTGTGCCAGTTGCATCGAACAAACTTGTGCCAGTTGCGTCGAACAAACTTGTGCCAGTTGCGTCGGACAAAATTGTGCCAATTGCGTTGAACAAACTTTTACCAGTTGCGTAGAACAAACTTGTGCCAGTTGTGTCAAACAAACTTGTGCCAGTTGCGTAAAACAAACTTGTGCCAGTTGCGTCGAACAAACTTGTGCCAGTTGCGTAGAACAAACTTGTGCCAGTTACGTAGAACAAACTTGTGCCAGTTATGTCAGACAAACTTATGCCAGTTGCGCAGAACAAACTTGTGCCAGTTGCGTAGAACAAACTTGTGCCAGTTGCGTCGAACAAACTTGTGCCAGTTGCGTCGGACAAACTTGCGCCAGTTTCGCCGAACAAACTTGTGCCAGTTGCGTAGAAGAAACTTGTGCCAGTTGTGTCAAATAAACTTGTGCCAGTTGCGTCAAACAAACTTGGGCCAGTTGTGTCGAACAAACTTGTGCCAGTTGCGTCAAAGAAACTTGTGCCAGTTGCGTAAAACAAACATGTGCCAGTTGCGTCAAACAAACTTGTGCCAGTTGCATAGATCAAACTTGTGCCAGTTTTGTAGAACAACCTTGTGCCAGTTGCGTCAAAACAAACTTGTGCCAGTTGCATAGAACAAACTTGTGCCAGTTGCATAAAAAAAACTTGTGCCAGTTGCGTCAATCAGACTTGTGCCAGTTGCATCGAACAAACTTGTGCCAGTTGCGTCAAACAAACTTGTGCCAGTTAAGTCAAACAGACTTTTGCCAGTTGCGTCAAACAAACTTGTGCCAGTTGCATAGAACAAACTTGTGCCAGTTGCGTAGAACAAACTTGTGCCAGTTGCGTCGAACACACTTGTGCCAGTTGTGTTGGACAAACTTGTGCCAATTGCGTTGAACAAACTTGTGCCAGTTGTGTCGGACAAACTTGTGCCAATTGCGTCGAACAAACGTGTGCCTGTTGCGTAGAACAAACTTCTGCCAGTTGTGTCAAACAAACTTGTGCCAGTTGCATAAAACAAACTTGTGCCAGTTGCGTCGAAGAAACTTGTGCCAGTTGCGTAGAACAAACTTGTGCCAGTTACGTAGAACAAAATTGTGCCAGTTGTGTCAGACAAACTTGTGCCAGTTGCGTAGAACAAACTTGTGCCAGTTCCGTAAAACAAACTTGTGCCAGTTCCATAAAACAAACTTGTGCCAGTTGCGTCGAATAAACTTGTGCCAGTTGCGTCGAACAAACTTGTGCCAGTTTTGTTGAACAAACTTGTGCCAGTTGTGTAGAAAAAACTTGTGCCAGTTTTGTCAAACAAACTTGTGCCAATTGCGTCAAACAAACTTGGGCCAGTTGCGTCGAACAAACTTGTGCCAGTTTCGTCAAAGAAACTTGTGCCAGTTGCGTAGAACAAACTTGTGCCAGTTGCGTCAAACAAACTTGTGTCAGTTGCATAGAACAAACTTGTGCCAGTTGTGTAGAACAACCTTGTGCCAGTTGCGTGAAAAAACCTTGTGCCAGTTGCGTCAAACAAACTTGTGCCAGTTGCGTCAAAAAAACTTGTGCCAGTTGCGTCAAACAAACTTGTGCCAGTTGCATAGAACAAACTTGTGCCAGTTGCGTAGACCAAACTTGTGCCAGTTGCGTCGAACACACTTGTGCCAGTTGTGTCGGACAAACTTGTGCCAATTGCGTCGAACAAACTTGTGCCAGTTGTGTCGGACAAACTTGTGCCAATTGCGTCGAACAAATTTGTGCCAGTTGCGGAGAACAACCTTCTGCCAGTTGTGTCAAACAAACTTGTGCCAGTTGCATAAAACAAACTTGTGCCAGTTGCGTCGAACAAACTTGTGCCAGTTGCCTAGAACAAACTTGTGCCAGTTACGTAGAACAAAATTGTGCCATTTGTGTCAGACAAACTTGTGCCAGTTGCGTAGAACAAACTTGTGCCAGTTGTGTCAAACAAACTTGTGCCAGTTCCGTAAAACAAACTTGTGCCAGTTACGTCGAACAAAATTGTGCCAGTTGCGTTGAACAAACTTGTGCCAGTTTTGTTGAACAAACTTGTGCCAGTTGTGTAGAACAAACTTGTGCCAGTTAAGTCAAACAAACTTGTGCCAGTTGCGTCAAACAAACTTGGGCCAGTTGCGTCGAACAAACTTGTGCCAGTTTCGTCAAAGAAACTTGTGCCAGTTGCGTAGAACAAACTTGTGCCAGTTGCGTCAAACAAACTTGTGTCAGTTGCATAGAACAAACTTGTGCCAGTTGTGTAGAACAACCTTGTGCCAGTTGCGTCAAACAAACTTGTGCCAGTTGCGTCAAAAAAACTTGTGCCAGTTGCGTCAAACAAACTTGTGCCAGTTGGGTCGAATAAACTTGTGCCAGTTGCGTTAAACAAACTTATGCTAGTTGCGTCAAACAAACTTGTGCCATTTGAATCGAACAAACTTGTGCCAGTTGCGTCGAACAAGTTGGTGCCAGTTGCGTCAAACAAACTTGTGCCAGTTGCATCGAACAAACTTGTGCCAGTTGCGTAGAACAAACTTGTGCCAGTTGTGTCAAACAACTTGTGCCAGTTGCATAGAACAAACTTATGCCACTTGCGTCGAACAAACTTGTGCCAGTTGCGTAGAACAAACTTTTGCCAGTTGTGTCAAACAAACTTGTGCCAGTTGCGTAGAACAAATTTGTGCCAGTTGCGCAGAACAAACTTGCGCCACTTGCGTTGAACAAACTTGTGCAAGTTGCGCAGAACAAACTTGTGCCAGTTGCGTCAAAGAAACTTGTGCCAGTTGCCTCGTACAAATTTATGCCAGTTACGTAGAACAAACTTGTGTCAGTTGCGTAGAAGAAACTTGTGCCAGTTGCATCGAACAAACTTGTGCCAGTTGCGTCGAACAAACTTGTGCCAGTTGCGTAGAACAAACTTTTGTCAGTTGTGTAGAACAAACTTGTGCCAGTTGTGTAGAATAACCTTGTAACAGTTGCATCAAACAACCTTGTGCCAGTTGCGTCAAACAAACTTGTGCCATTTGCATCGAACAAACTTGTGCCAGTTGCGTCAAACAAACTTGTGCCAGTTGCGTCAAAAAAACTTGTGCCAGTTGCGTCAAACAAACTTGTGCCAGTTGGGTCGAATAAACTTGTGCCAGTTGCGTTAAACAAACTTGTGCCAGTTCGTCGAACAAACTTGTGCCAGTTGCATCGAACAAACTTGTGCCAGTTGCGTCGAACAAATTTGTGCCAGTTGCGTCAAACAAACTTGTGCCAGTTGCATCGAAAAACTTGTGCCAGTTGCGTAGAACAAACTTCTGCCAGTTGTGTCAAACAAACTTGTGCCAGTTGCATAGAACAAACTTTTGCCAGTTGTGTCAAACAAACTTGTGCCAGATGTGTCAAACAAACTTGTGCCAGTTGCGTAGAACAAACTTGTGCCAGTTGCGTAGACCAAACTTGTGCCAGTTGCGTCGAACACACTTGTGCCAGTTGTGTCGGACAAACTTGTGCCAATTGCGTCGAACAAACTTGTGCCAGTTGTGTCAGACAAACTTGTGCCAATTGCGTCGAACAAATTTGTGCCAGTTGCGGAGAACAACCTTCTGCCAGTTGTGTCAAACAAACTTGTGCCAGTTGCATAAAACAAACTTGTGCCAGTTGCGTCGAACAAACTTGTGCCAGTTGCGTAGAACAAACTTGTGCCAGTTATGTAGAACAAAATTGTGCCAGTTGTGTCAGACAAACTTGTGCCAGTTGCGTAGAACAAACTTGTGTCAGTTCCGTAAAATAAACTTGTGCCAGTTCCATAAAACAAACTTGTGCCAGTTGCGTTGAACAAAATTGTGCCAGTTGCGTTGAACAAACTTGTGCCAGTTTTGTTGAACAAACTTGTGCCAGTTGTGTAGAACAAACTTGTGCCAGTTTTGTCAAACAAACTTGTGCCAGTTGCGTCAAACAAACTTGGGCCAGTTGCGTCGAACAAACTTGTGCCAGTTTCGTCAAAGAAACTTGTGCCAGTTGCGTAGAACAAACTTGTGCCAGTTGAGTCAAACAAACTTGTGTCAGTTGCATAGAACAAACTTGTGCAAGTTGTGTAGAACAACCTTGTGCCAGTTGCGTCAAACAACCTTGTGCCGGTTGCGTCAAACAAACTTGTGCCAGTTGGGTCGAATAAATTTGTGCCAGTTGCGTTAAACAAACTTATGCTAGTTGCGTCAAACAAACTTGTGCCATTTGCATCGAACAAACTTGTGCCAGTTGCGTCGAACAAGTTGGTGCCAGTTGCGTCAAACAAACTTGTGCCAGTTGCATCGAACAAACTTGTGCCAGTTGCGTAGAACAAACTTGTGCCAGTTGTGTCAAACAACTTGTGTCAGTTGCATAGAACAAACTTGTGCCACTTGCGTCGAACAAATGTGTGCCAGTTGCGTAGAACAAACTTTTGTCAGTTGTGTAGAACGAACTTGTGCCAGTTGTGTAGAATAACCTTGTAACAGTTGCGTCAAACAACCTTGTGCCACTTGCGTCAAACAAACTTGTGCCAGTTGCGTCAAAAAAACTTGTGCCAGTTGCGTCAAACAAACTTGTGCCAGTTGGTTCGAATAAACTTGTGCCAGTTGCGTTAAACAAACTTGTGCCAGTTCGTCGAACAAACTTGTGCCAGTTGCATCGAACAAACTTGTGCCAGTTGCGTCGAACAAACTTGTGCCAGTTGCGTCAAACAAACTTGTGCCAGTTGCATCGAACAAACTTGTGCCAGTTGCGTAGAACAAACTTCTGCCAGTTGTGTCAAACAAACTTGTGCCAGTTGCGTAGAACAAACTCCTGCCAGTTGCGTCGAACAAACTTGTGCCAGTTGCGTAGAACAAACTTTTGCCAGTTGTGTCAAACAAACTTGTGCCAGATGTGTCAAACAAACTTGTGCCAGTTGCGTAGAACAAACTTGTGCCAGTTACGTAGAACAAACTTGTGCCAGTTGCGTAGAACAAACTTGTGCCAGTTGCGTAGAACAAACTTGTGCCAGTTACGTAGAACAAACTTGTGCCAGTTGCGTAGAACAAACTTCTGCCAGTTGCGTCAAACAAACTTGGGCCAGTTGCGTAGAACAAACTTGTGCCAGTTGCGTCAAACAAACTTGTGCCAGTTGCGTCAAACAAACTTGTGCCAGTTGCATAGAACAAACTTGAGCCAGTTGCGTAGAACAAACTTGTGCCAGTTGCGTCGAACATACTTGCGCCAGTTGCGTTGAACAAACTTGTGCCAGTTGCGTAGAACAAACTTGTGCCAGTTGCGTAGAACAAACTTGTGCGAGTTTTTTCAAACAAACTTCTGCCAGTTGCATAGAAAAAACTTGTGCCAGTTGCGTAGAACAAACTTGGGCCAGTTGCATAGAACAAACTTGTGCCAGTTGCGAAGAACAAACTTGTGCCAATTGCATCAAACAAACTTGTGCCAGTTGCGTAAAACAAACTTGTGCCAGTTGCGTAGAACAAATTTGTGCCAGTTGCGTAGAACAAACTTGTGCCAGTTGCGTCGAACAAATTTGTGCCAGTTGCATCGAACAAACTTGTGCCAGATGCATTGAACAAACTTGTGACAGTTGCGTCAAACAAACTTGTGCCAGTTGTGTCAAACAAACTTCTGCCAGTTGCATAGAACAAACTTGTGCCACTTGTGTCGAACAAACTTGTGCCAGTTGCGTAGAACAAACTTTTGCCAGTTGTGTCGAACAAACTTGTGCCAGTTGCACCGAACAAACTTGTGCCAGTTGCATAGAACAAACTTGTGCCAGTTGCGTAGACCAAACTTGTGCCAGTTGCGTCGAACACACTTGTGCCAGTTGTGTCGGACAAACTTGTGCCAATTGCGTCGAACAAACTTGTGCCAGTTGTGTCGGACAAACTTGTGCCAATTGCGTAGAACAAACTTGTGCCAGTTGCGTCAAACAAACTTGTGCCAGTTGCGTCAAACAAACTTGTGCCAGTTGCATAGAACAAACTTGTGCCAGTTGCGTAGACCAAACTTGTGCCAGTTGCGTCGAACACACTTGTGCCAGTTGTGTCGGACAAACTTGTGCCAATTGCGTCGAACAAACTTGTGCCAGTTGTGTCGGACAAACTTGTGCCAATTGCGTAGAACAAACTTGTGCCAGTTGCGTCAAACAAACTTGTGCCAGTTGCGTAGAACAAACTTGTGCCAGTTACGTAGAACAGAATTGTGCCAGTTGCGTAGAACAAACTTGTGCCAGTTCCGTAATACAAACTTGTGCCAGTTCCGTAAAACAAACTTGTGCCAGTTGTGTCAAACAAACTTGTGCCAGTTGCGTAAAACAAACTTGTGCCAGTTTTGTCGAACAAACTTGTGCCAGTTGTGTAGAACAAACTTGTGCCAGTTTTATCAAACAAACTTGTGACAGTTGCGTCAAACAAACTTGTGCCAGTTGCGTCGAACAAACTTGTGCCAGTTTCGTCAAAGAAACTTGTGCCAGTTGCGTAGAACAAACTTGTGCCAGTTGCGTCAAACAAACTTGTGTCAGTTGCATAGAACAAACTTGTGCCAGTTGTGTAGAACAACCTTGTGCCAGTTGCGTCAAACAACCTTGTGCCAGTTCCGTAAAACAAACTTGTGCCAGTTGCGTCAAACAAACTTGTGCCAGTTGCGTAAAACAAACTTGTGCCAGTTTTGTCGAACAAACTTGTGCCAGTTGTGTAGAACAAACTTGTGCCAGTTTTATCAAACAAACTTGTGACAGTTGCGTCAAACAAACTTGGCCAGTTGCGTCGAACAAACTTGTGCCAGTTTCGTCAAAGAAACTTGTGCCAGTTGCGTAGAACAAACTTGTGCCAGTTGCGTCAAACAAACTTGTGTCAGTTGCATAGAACAAACTTGTGCCAGTTGTGTAGAACAACCTTGTGCCAGTTGCGTCAAACAACCTTGTGCCAGTTGCGTCAAACAAACTTGTGCCAGTTGCGTCAAAAAAACTTGTGCCAGTTGCATCAAACAAACTTTTGCCAGTTGGGTCGAATAAACTTGTGCCAGTTGCGTTAAACAAACTTGTGCCAGTTGCGTCGAACAAACTTGTGCCATTTGCATCGAACAAACTTGTGCCAGTTGCGTCGAACAAGCTTGTGCCAGTTGCGTCAAACAAACTTTTGCCAGTTGTATCGAATAAACTTGTGCCAGTTGCGTAGAACAAACTTGTGCCAGTTGTCGCAAACAAACTTGTGCCAGTTGCATAGAACAAACTTATGCCACTTGCGTCGAACAAACTTGTGCCAGTTGCGTAGAACAAACTTTTGCCAGTTGCGTAGAACAAACTTGTGCCAGTTGTGTTAAACAAACTTGTGCCAGTTGCGTCGAACAAACTTGTGCCAGTTGCGTAGAACAAACTTGGGCCAGTTACGTAGAACAAACTTGTGCCAGTTGTGTCAGACAAACTTGTGCCAGTTGCGTAGAACAAACTTGTGCCAGTTGCGTAGAAAAAACTTTTTCCAGTTGCGAAGAACAAACTTGTGCCAGTTGCGTAGAACAAACTTGTTCCAGTTGCGTCGAACAATCTTGTGCCAGTTTCGTTGAACAAACTTGTGCCAGTTGCGTAGAACAAACTTGTGCCAGTTGTACCAAACAAACTTGTGCCAGTTGCATCAAACAAACTTGGGCCAGTTGCGTCGAACAAACTTGTGCCAGTTGTGTCGAAGAAACTTGAGCCAGTTGCGTAGAACAAACTTGTGCCAGTTGCGTCAAACAAACTTGTGCCAGTTGCATAGAACAAACTTGTGCCAGTTGTGTAGAATAACCTTGTGCCAGTTACGTCAAAGAACCTTGTGCCAGTTGCGTCAAACAAACTTGTGCCAGTTGCATCGAACAAACTTTTGCCAGTTGTGTCAAACAAACTTGTGCCGTTGTGTCAAACAAACTTGTGCCAGTTGCGTAGAACAAACTTGTGCCAGTTACTTAGAACAAACTTGTGCCAGTTGCGTAGAACAAACTTCTGCCAGTTGCGTAGAACAAACTTGTGCCAGTTACGTAGAACAAACTTGTGCCAGTTGCGTAGAACAAACTTCTGCCAGTTGCGTAGAACAAATTTGTGCCAGTTGCGCAGAACAAACTTGTGCCAGTTGCGTCGAAAAAACTTGTGCCATTTGCGTTGAACAAACTTGTGCAAGTTGCGCAGAACAAACTTGTGCCAGTTGCGTCAAAGAAACTTGTGCCAGTTGCGTCGTACAAATTTATGCCAGTTGCGTAGAACAAATTTGTGTCAGTTGCGTAGAAGAAACTTGTGCCAGTTGCATCGAACAAACTTGTGCCAGTTGCGTCGAACAAACTTGTGCCAGTTGCGTCGGACAAAATTGTGCCAATTGCGTCGAACAAACTTTTGCCAGTTGCGTAGAACAAACTTGTGCCAGTTGTGTCAAACAAACTTATGCCAGTTGCGTAAAACAAACTTGTGCCAGTTGCGTCAAACAAACTTGTGCCAGTTGCATAGAACAAATTTGTGCCAGTTGCGTAGACCAAACTTGTGCCAGTTGCGTCGAACACACTTGTGCCAGTTGTGTCGGACAAACTTGTGCCAATTGCGTTGAACAAACTTGTACCAGTTGTGTCGGACAAACTTGTGCCAATTGCGTCGAACAAACTTGTGCCAGTTTCGTCGAACAAACTTGTGCCAGTTGCGTAGAACAAACTTGTGCCAGTTGTGTCGGACAAACTTGTGCCAATTGCGTTGAACATACTTGTGCCAGTTGTGTCGAACAAACTTGTGCCAGTTGCGTCAGACAAACTTGTGCCAGTTGCGTCGAATAACCTTGTGCCAGTTGCGTCAAACAAACTTGTGCCAGTTGTGTCAAACAAACTTTTGCCAGTTGCGTCAAACAAACTTGTGCCAGTTGCGTCGAACAAACTTGTGCCAGTTGCGTCGAACAAACTTGTGCCAGTTGCGTAGAACAAACTTGCGCCAGTTGCGTAGAACAACCTTGTCCCAGTTACGTCAAACAAACTTGTGCCAGTTACGTCAAACTAACTTGTGCCAGTTGCATAGAACAAACTTGTGCCAGTTGCATTAAACAAACTTGTGCCAGTTGCGTCGAACAAACTTGTGCCAGTTACATAGCACAAACTTGTGCCTGTTACGTAGAAGAAACTTGTGCCAGTTATATAGAACAAACTTCGGCCAGTTGAGTAGAACAAACTTGTGCCATTTGCGAAGAACAAACGTGTGCCAGCTGCGTCAAACAAATTTGTGCCAGTTGCGTCGATCAAACTTATGCCAGTTGCGTAGAACAAACTTGTGCCAGTTGCGTCGAACTAACTTGTCCCAGATGCGTCAAACAAACTTGTGCCAGTTGTGTCAACCAAACTTTTGCCAGTTGCGTCAAACAAACTTGGGCCAGTTGCGTCGAACAAACTTGTGCCAGTTGTGTCGGACAAACTTGAGCCTGTTATGTAGAACAAACTTGTGCCAGTTGCGAACTACAAACTTGTGCCAGTTGCGTTGAACAAACTTGGGCCAGTTGCGTCAAACAAACTTGTGCTAATTGTGTTAAACAAACTTTTGCCAGTTGCGTTGAACAAACTTTTGCCAGTTGCGTCGACCAAACATGTGCCATTTGCGTCAAACAAACTTGTGCCAGTTGCGTCGAACAAACTTGTGCCAGTTGTGTCGAACAAACTTGTGCCAGTTGCGTCGAACAAACTTGTGCCAGTTGTGTCGAACAAACTTGTGCCAGTTGTGTCGAACAAACTTGTGCCAGTTGCGTCAAACAAACTTGTGCCAGTTGCGTCGAACAAACGTGCCAGTTGTGTCGAACAAACTTGTGCCAGTTGCGTCGAACAAACTTGTGCCAGTTGCGTAGAACAAACTTGTGCCAGTTGCGTAGAACAAACTTGTGCCAGTTGCGTCAAACAAACTTGTGCCAGTTGGGTCGCACAAACTTGTGCCAGTTGAGTCGAACAAACTTGTGCAGTTGCGTAGAACAAACTTGTGCCAGTTGTGTCAAACAAACTTTTGCCAGTTGCGTCAAACAAACTTGTGCCAGTTGCGTCAAAAAAACTTGTGCCAATTGCATAGAACAAACTTGTGCCTGTTGCGTAGAACAAACTTGTGCCAGTCGTGTCAAACAAACTTGTGCCAGTTGCGTAGAACAAATTTCTGCCACTTGCGTCAAACAAACTTGTTCCAGTTGCGTAGAACAAACTTGTGCCAGTTACGTAGAACAAACTTTTGCTATTTGTGTCAAACAAATTGTGCCAGTTGCGTAGAACAAACTTGTGCCAGTTGTGTAGAACAAACTTGTGCCAGTTACGTAGAACAAACTTCTGCCAGTTGCGTAGAACAAACTTCTGCCAGTTGTGTCAAACAAACTTGTGCCAGTTGCGCCAAAGAAACTTGTGCCAGTTACGTAGAACAAACTTCTGCCAGTTGCGTCAAACAAACTTGTGCCAGTTACATAGAACAAACTTGTGCCAGTTGCGTAGAACAACCTTGTGCCAGATGCGTCAAACAAACTTGTGCCAGTTGCGTCAAACAAACTTGTGCCAGTTGCGTCAAAAAAACTTGTGCCAGTTGCGTCAAACAAACTTGTGCCAGTTGGGTCGAGTAAACTTGTGCCAGTTGCGATAAACAAACTTGTGCCAGTTGCGTCAAACAAACTTGTGCCAGTTGCATCGAACAAACTTGTGCCAGTTGCGTAGAACAAACTTGTGGCAGTTGCGTCAAACAAACTTGTTCCAGTTGCATTGAACAAACTTGTGCCAGTTGCATAGAACAAACTTGTGCAAGTTGCGTTAAACAAACTTGTGCCAGTTGCGTAGAACAAACTTGTGCCAGTTACGTAGAACAAACTTGTGCCAGTTGCGTAGAACAAACTTGTGCCAGTTGCGTAGAACAAACTTGTACCAGTTGTGTAGAACAAACTTGTGCCAGATGCATAGGACAAACTTGTGCCAGTTGCGTCAAACAAACTTGTGCCAGGTGAGTAGAACAAACTTAACCCAGTTGCGTAGAACAAACTTGTGCCAGTTGCGTTGAACAAACTTGTGCCAGTTGCGTTGAACAAACTTGTCCAAGTTGCGCAGAACAAACTTGTGCCAGTTGCGTCAAACAAACTTGTGCCAGTTGCGTCAAACAAATTTATGCCAGTTGCGTAGAACAAACTTGTGTCAGTTGCGTAGAACAAACTTTTGCCAGTTGCATCGAACAAAATTGTGCCAGTTGCGTCAAACAAACTTGTGCCAGTTGCATCGAACAAACTTGTGCCAGTTGCATAGAACAAACTTGTGCCAGTTGCGTCAAACAAACTTGTTCCAGTTGCATTGAACAAACTTGTGCCAGTTGCATAGAACAAACTTGTGCAAGTTGCGTTAAACAAACTTGTGCCAGTTGCGTAGAACAAACTTGTGCCAGTTACGTAGAACAAACTTGTGCCAGTTGCGTAGAACAAACTTGTGCCAGTTGCGTAGAACAAACTTGTACCAGTTGTGTAGAACAAACTTGTGCCAGATGCATAGGACAAACTTGTGCCAGTTGCGTCAAACAAACTTGTGCCAGGTGAGTAGAACAAACTTAACCCAGTTGCGTAGAACAAACTTGTGCCAGTTGCGTTGAACAAACTTGTGCCAGTTGCGTTGAACAAACTTGTCCAAGTTGCGCAGAACAAACTTGTGCCAGTTGCGTCAAACAAACTTGTGCCAGTTGCGTCAAACAAATTTATGCCAGTTGCGTAGAACAAACTTGTGTCAGTTGCGTAGAACAAACTTTTGCCAGTTGCGTAGAACAAACTTGTGCCAGTTGTGTCAAACAAACTTGTGCCAGTTACGTACAACAAACTTGTGCCAGTTGCGTCGAACAAACTTGTGCCAGTTGCGTAGAACAAACTTGTGCTAGTTACGTAGAACAAACTTGTGCCAGTTATGTCAGACAAACTTGTGCCAATTGCGCAGAACAAACTTGTGCCAGTTGCGTAGAACAAACTTGTGCCAGTTGCGTCGAACAAACTTGTGCCAGTTGAGTCAAACACACTTGTGCCAGTTGCGTCAGACAAACTTGTGCCAGTTGCGTCGAACAAACTTGTGCCAGATGCGTTGAACAAACTTGTGACAGTTGCGTAGAACAAACTTGTGCCAGTTGCGTTGGACAAACTTGTGCCAGATGCGTTGAACAAACTTGTGACAGTTGCGTAGAACAAACTTGTGCCAGTTGTTTCAAACAAACTTTTGCCAGTTGCGTCAAACAAACTTGGACTAGTTGCGTCAAACAAACTTGTGCCAGTTGCATAGAACAAACTTTTGCCAGTTGCGTAGAACAAACTTGTGCCAGTTGCGAAGAACAAACTAGTGCCAGTTGCGTCAAACAAACTTGGGCCAGTTGCGTAGAACAAACTTGTGCCAGTTGCGTAGAACAAACTTGTGCCAGTTGCGAAGAACAAACTTGTGCCTGTTGCGTAGAACAAAATTGTGCCAGTTGCGTAGAACAACCTTGTGCCAGTTGCGTAGAACAAACTTGTGCCAGTTGTGTAGAACAAACTTGTGCTAGTTGCATAGAACAAACTTGTGCTAGTTGCGTAGAACAAACTTGTGTCAGTTGCGTAGAACGAACTTGTGCCAGTTGCGTCAAACAAACTTGTGCCAGTTGCGTCAAACAAACTTGTGCCAGTTGCGTCAAACAAACTTGTGCCAGTTGCGTCGAACAAACTTGTGCCAGTTGCGTAGAAAAAACTTGTGCCAGTTACGTAGAACAAACTTGTGCCATTTGTGTCAAACAAACTTGTGCCAGTTGCATAGAACAAACTTGTGCCAGTTGCGTAGAACAAACTTGTGCCAGTTACGTAGAACAAACTTGTGCCAGTTGCTTAGAACAAACTTCTGCCAGTTGCATCAAACAAACTTGGGCCAGTTGCGTAGAACAAACTTGTGCCAGTTGTGTAGGACAAACTTGCGCCAGTTGTGTCAAACAAACTTGTGCCAGTTGCGTAGAACAAACTTGAGACAGTTGCATAGACAAACTTGTGCCAGTTGCGTCGAACATACTTGTGCCAGTTGCGTTTAACAAACTTGTGCAAGTTGCGTAGAACAAACTTGTGGCAGTTGCTTAGAACAAACTTGTGCCAGTTGCGTAGAACAAACTTGTGGCAGTTGCGTAGAACAAACTTGTGCCAGTTGCATAGAACAAATACTTTCCAGTTGCGTAGAACAAACTTGTGCCAGTTGCGTCGAACAAACTTGTGCCAGTTACATCGAACAAACTTGTGCCAGTTGTGTTGGACAAACTTGTGCCAGTTGCGTTGAACAAACTTCTGAGAGTTGCGTAGAAGAAACTTGTTCCAATGGTTTCAAACAAACTTTTGACAGTTGCGTCAAACAAACTTGGGCCAGTTGCGTCAAACAAACTTGTGCCAGTTGCGTAGAACAAACTTGTGCAGTTGCGTAGAACAAACTTAAGCCAGTTGCGTGGAACAAACTTGTGCCAGTTGCGTCGAACAAACTTGTGCCAGTTGCGTAGAACAAACTTGTGCAATTTGCGTCAAAAAACTTGTGCCAGTTGCGTAGAACAAATTTATGCTAGTTTGGTAGAACAAACTTGTGCCAGTTGCGTCGAACAAACTTGTGCCAGTTGCATAGAACAAACTCGTGCCAGTTGTGAAGAACAAAATTGGGCCAGTTGCGTAGAACAAACTTGTGCTAGTTGCGATGAAAAAACTTGTGCCAGTTGCGTAGAACAAACTTGTGCCAGTTGCGTAGAACAAACTTGTAAGAGTTGCGTCGAACAAACTTGTGCCAATTGCGTCGAACGAACTTGTGCCAGTTGCATCGAACAAACTTGTGTCAATTGCGTAGAACAAACTTGTGCCAGTTGCATAGAACAAACTTGTGCCAGTTGCGTCAAACAAACTTGTGCCAGTTGCGTAAAACAAACTTGTGCCAGTTGCGTCGAACAAACTTGTGCCAGTTGCGTCGAACAAACTTGTGCCAGTTGCGTCGAACAAACTTGTGCCAGTTGCGTAGAACAAACTTGTGCCAGTTGCGTCGAACAAACTTGTGCCAGTTGCGTCAAACAAACTTGTGCCAACTGCGTCGAACAAACTTCTGCCAGTTGCGTAGAACAAACTTGGGCTAGTTGCGTAGAACAAACTTGTGCCAGTTGCGAAGAACAAACTTGTGCTAGTTGTATCAAACAAACTTGTGCCAGTTGTGTCGAACAAACTTGTGCCAGTTGCATCAAACAAACTTGTGACAGTTGCGTCGAACTAACTTGTGCCAGTTGCGTCGAACAAACTTTTGCCGGTTGCGTAGAACAAACTTGTGCCAGTTGCGTCGAACAAACTTGTGCCAGTTGCGTCGAACGAACTTGTGCCAGTTGCATCGAACAAACTTGTGTCAATTTCGTAGAACAAACTTGTGCCAGTTGCATAGAACAAACTTGTGCCAGTTGCGTCGAACAAACTTGAGCCAGTTGCGTCGAACAAACTTGTGCCAGCTGCAGAGAACAAACTTGGGCTAGTTGCGTAGAACAAACTTGTGCCAGTTGCGAAGAACAAACTTGTGCTAGTTGCATCAAACAAACTTGTGCCAGTTGTGTCGAACAAACTTGTGCCAGTTGCATCAAACAAACTTATGCCAGTTGCGTCGAACAAACTTGTGCCAGTTGCGTCGAACAAACTTGTGCCACTTGCGTCGAACAAACTTGTGCCAGTTGCGTCAGACAAACTTGTGCCAGTTGCGTCGAATAACCTTGTGCCAGCTGCGTCAAACAAACTTGTGCCAGTTGTGTCAAACAAACTTTTGCCAGTTGCATCAAACAAACTTGTGCCAGTTGCGTCGAACAAACTTGTGCCAGTTGCGTCGAACAAACTTTTGCCAGTTGCGTAGAACAAACTTGTGCCAGTTGCGTAGAACAACCTTGTCCCAGTTGCGTCAAACAAACTTGTGCCAGTTACATCAAACTAACTTGTGCCATTTGCGTCAAACAAACTTGTGCCAGTTGCATAGGACAAACTTGTGCCAGTTGCGTTAAACAAACTTGTGCCAGTTGCGTCGAACAAACTTGTGCCAGTTGCATAGCACAAACTTGTGCCTGTTACGTAGAAGAAACTTGTGCCAGTTATATAGAACAAACTTCGGCCAGTTGCATAAAACAAACTTGTGCCATTTGTGAAGAACAAACGTGTGCCAGCTGCGTCAAACAAATTTGTGCCAGTTGCATAGAACAAACTTGTGCCAGTTGCGCAGAACAAATTTGTGCCAGTTGCGTCGATCAAACTTATGCCAGTTGCGTAGAACAAACTTGTGCCAGTTGCGTCGAACTAACTTGTGCCAGATGCGTAGAACAAACTTGTGCCAGTTGTGTCAAACAAACTTTTGCCAGTTGCGTCAAACAAACTTGGGCCAGTTGCGTCGAACAAACTTGTGCCAGTTGTGTCGGACAAACTTGAGCCTGTTATGTAGAACAAACTTGTGCCAGTTGCGAACTACAAACTTGTGCCAGTTGCGTTGAACAAACTTGTGCTAATTGCGTTAAACAAACTTCTGCCAGTTGCGTTGAACAAACTTTTGCCAGTTGCGTCGAACAAACATGTGCCAGTTGTGTCAAACAAACTTGTGCCAGTTGCGTCGAACAAACTTGTGCCAGTTGCGTCGAACAAACTTGTGACAGTTGTGTCGAACAAACTTGTGCCAGTTGTGTCGAACAAACTTGTGCCAGTTGCGTCAAACAAACTTGTGCCAGTTGCGTCGAACAAACGTGCCAGTTGTGTCGAACAAACTTGTGCCAGTTGCGTCGAACAAACTTGTGCTAGTTGCGTAGAACAAACTTGTGCCAGTTGCGTAGAACAAACTTGTGCCAGTTGCGTCAAACAAACTTGTGCCAGTTGGGTCGGACAAACTTGTGCCAGTTGAGTCGAACAAACTTGTGCCAGTTGCGTAGAACAAACTTGTGCCAGTTGTGTCAAACAAACTTTTGCCAGTTGCGTCAAACAAACTTGTGCCAGTTGCGTCAAAAAAATTTGTGCCAATTGCATCAAACAAACTTGTGCCTGTTGCGTAGAACAAACTTGTGCCAGTCGTGTCAAACAAACTTGTGCCAGTTGCGTAGAACAAATTTGTGCCAGTTACGTAGAACAAACTTTTGCTATTTGTGTCAAACAAATTGTGCCAGTTGCGTATAACAAACTTGTGCCAGTTGTGTAGAACAAACTTGTGCCAGTTACGTAGAACAAACTTGTGCCAGTTGCGTAGAACAAACTTCTGCTAGTTGTGTCAAACAAACTTGTGCCAGTTGCGCCAAAGAAACTTGTGCCAGTTGCGTAGAACAAACTTCTGCCAGTTGCATCAAACAAACTTGTGCCAGTTACATAGAACAAACTTGTGCCAGTTGCGTAGAACAACCTTGTGCCAGTTGCGTCAAACAAACTTGTGCCAGTTGCGTCAAACAAACTTGTGCCAGTTGCGTCAAAAAAACTTGTGCCAGTTGCGTCAAACAAACTTGTGCCAGTTGGGTCGAGTAAACTTGTGCCAGTTGCATTAAACAAACTTGTGCCAGTTGCGTCAAACAAACTTGTGCCAGTTGCATCGAACAAACTTGTGCCAGTTGCGTAGAACAAACTTGTGCCAGTTGCGTCAAACAAACTTGTTCCAGTTGCGTAGATCAAACTTTTGCCAGTTACGTAGAACAAACTTTTGCTATTTGTGTCAAACAAATTGTGCCAGTTGCGTATAACAAACTTGTGCCAGTTGTGTAGAACAAACTTGTGCCAGTTACGTAGAACAAACTTCTGCCAGTTGTGTAGAACAAACTTCTGCCAGTTGTGTCAAACAAACTTGTGCCAGTTGCGCCAAAGAAACTTGTGCCAGTTGCGTAGAACAAACTTCTGCCAGTTGCATCAAACAAACTTGTGCCAGTTACATAGAACAAACTTGTGCCAGTTGCGTAGAACAACCTTGTGCCAGTTGCGTCAAACAAACTTGTGCCAGTTGCGTCAAACAAACTTGTGCCAGTTGCGTCAAAAAAACTTGTGCCAGTTGCGTCAAACAAACTTGTGCCTGTTGGGTCGAGTAAACTTGTGCCAGTTGCGTTAAACAAACTTGTGCCAGTTGCGTCAAACAAACTTGTGCCAGTTGCATCGAACAAACTTGTGCCAGTTGCGTAGAACAAACTTGTGCCAGTTGCATCAAACAAACTTGTTCCAGTTGCATTGAACAAACTTGTGCCAGTTGCATAGAACAAACTTGTGCCAGTTGCGTAGGACAAACTTGTGCCAGTTGCGTAGAACAAACTTGTGCCAGTTACGTAGAACAAACTTGTGCCAGTTGCGCAGAACAAGCTTGTGCCAGTTGCGTAGAACAAACTTGTCCCAGTTGTGTAGAACAAACTTGTGCCAGATGCATAGGACAAACTTGTGCCAGTTGCATCAAACAAACTTGTGCCAGTTGCGTAGAACAAACTTAACCCAGTTGCGTAGAACAAACTTGAGCCAGTTGCGTCGAACAAACTTGTGCCAGTTGCGTAGAACAAACTTGTGCCAGTTGCATAGAACAAACTTGTGCCAGTTGCGTCAAACAAACTTGTGCCAGTTGCGTAAAACAAACTTGTGCCAGTTGCGTCGAACAAACTTGTGCCAGTTGCGTCGAACAAACTTGTGCCAGTTGCGTCGAACAAACTTGTGCCAGTTGCGTAGAACAAACTTGTGCCAGTTGCGTCGAACAAACTTGTGCCAGTTGCGTCAAACAAACTTGTGCCAACTGCGTCGAACAAACTTCTGCCAGTTGCGTAGAACAAACTTGGGCTAGTTGCGTAGAACAAACTTGTGCCAGTTGCGAAGAACAAACTTGTGCTAGTTGTATCAAACAAACTTGTGCCAGTTGTGTCGAACAAACTTGTGCCAGTTGCATCAAACAAACTTGTGACAGTTGCGTCGAACTAACTTGTGCCAGTTGCGTCGAACAAACTTTTGCCGGTTGCGTAGAACAAACTTGTGCCAGTTGCGTCGAACAAACTTGTGCCAGTTGCGTCGAACGAACTTGTGCCAGTTGCATCGAACAAACTTGTGTCAATTTCGTAGAACAAACTTGTGCCAGTTGCATAGAACAAACTTGTGCCAGTTGCGTCGAACAAACTTGAGCCAGTTGCGTCGAACAAACTTGTGCCAGCTGCGCAGAACAAACTTGGGCTAGTTGCGTAGAACAAACTTGTGCCAGTTGCGAAGAACAAACTTGTGCTAGTTGCATCAAACAAACTTGTGCCAGTTGTGTCGAACAAACTTGTGCCAGTTGCATCAAACAAACTTATGCCAGTTGCGTCGAACAAACTTGTGCCAGTTGCGTCGAACAAACTTGTGCCACTTGCGTCGAACAAACTTGTGCCAGTTGCGTCAGACAAACTTGTGCCAGTTGCGTCGAATAACCTTGTGCCAGTTGCGTCAAACAAACTTGTGCCAGTTGTGTCAAACAAACTTTTGCCAGTTGCATCAAACAAACTTGTGCCAGTTGCGTCGAACAAACTTGTGCCAGTTGCGTCGAACAAACTTTTGCCAGTTGCGTAGAACAAACTTGTGCCAGTTGCGTAGAACAACCTTGTCCCAGTTGCGTCAAACAAACTTGTGCCAGTTACATCAAACTAACTTGTGCCATTTGCGTCAAACAAACTTGTGCCAGTTGCATAGGACAAACTTGTGCCAGTTGCGTTAAACAAACTTGTGCCAGTTGCGTCGAACAAACTTGTGCCAGTTGCATAGCACAAACTTGTGCCTGTTACGTAGAAGAAACTTGTGCCAGTTATATAGAACAAACATCGGCCAGTTGCATAAAACAAACTTGTGCCATTTGTGAAGAACAAACGTGTGCCAGCTGCGTCAAACAAATTTGTGCCAGTTGCATAGAACAAACTTGTGCCAGTTGCGCAGAACAAATTTGTGCCAGTTGCGTCGATCAAACTTATGCCAGTTGCGTAGAACAAACTTGTGCCAGTTGCGTCGAACTAACTTGTGCCAGATGCGTAGAACAAACTTGTGCCAGTTGTGTCAAACAAACTTTTGCCAGTTGCGTCAAACAAACTTGGGCCAATTGCGTCGAACAAACTTGTGCCAGTTGTGTCGGACAAACTTGAGCCTGTTATGTAGAACAAACTTGTGCCAGTTGCGAACTACAAACTTGTGCCAGTTGCGTTGAACAAACTTGTGCTAATTGCGTTAAACAAACTTCTGCCAGTTGCGTTGAACAAACTTTTGCCAGTTGCGTCGAACAAACATGTGCCAGTTGTGTCAAACAAACTTGTGCCAGTTGCGTCGAACAAACTTGTGCCAGTTGCGTCGAACAAACTTGTGACAGTTGTGTCGAACAAACTTGTGCCAGTTGTGTCGAACAAACTTGTGCCAGTTGCGTCAAACAAACTTGTGCCAGTTGCGTCGAACAAACGTGCCAGTTGTGTCGAACAAACTTGTGCCAGTTGCGTCGAACAAACTTGTGCTAGTTGCGTAGAACAAACTTGTGCCAGTTGCGTAGAACAAACTTGTGCCAGTTGCGTCAAACAAACTTGTGCCAGTTGGGTCGGACAAACTTGTGCCAGTTGAGTCGAACAAACTTGTGCCAGTTGCGTAGAACAAACTTGTGCAGTTGTGTTCAAACAAACTTTTGCCAGTTGCGTCAAACAAACTTGTGCCAGTTGCGTCAAAAAAATTTGTGCCAATTGCATCAAACAAACTTGTGCCTGTTGCGTAGAACAAACTTGTGCCAGTCGTGTCAAACAAACTTGTGCCAGTTGCGTAGAACAAATTTGTGCCAGTTACGTAGAACAAACTTTTGCTATTTGTGTCAAACAAATTGTGCCAGTTGCGTATAACAAACTTGTGCCAGTTGTGTAGAACAAACTTGTGCCAGTTACGTAGAACAAACTTGTGCCAGTTGCGTAGAACAAACTTCTGCTAGTTGTGTCAAACAAACTTGTGCCAGTTGCGCCAAAGAAACTTGTGCCAGTTGCGTAGAACAAACTTCTGCCAGTTGCGTCAAACAAACTTGTGCCAGTTACATAGAACAAACTTGTGCCAGTTGCGTAGAACAACCTTGTGCCAGTTGCGTCAAACAAACTTGTGCCAGTTGCGTCAAACAAACTTGTGCCAGTTGCGTCAAAAAAACTTGTGCCAGTTGCGTCAAACAAACTTGTGCCAGTTGGGTCGAGTAAACTTGTGCCAGTTGCGTTAAACAAACTTGTGCCAGTTGCGTCAAACAAACTTGTGCCAGTTGCATCGAACAAACTTGTGCCAGTTGCGTAGAACAAACTTGTGCCAGTTGCGTCAAACAAACTTGTTCCAGTTGCGTAGATCAAACTTTTGCCAGTTACGTAGAACAAACTTTTGCTATTTGTGTCAAACAAATTGTGCCAGTTGCGTATAACAAACTTGTGCCAGTTGTGTAGAACAAACTTGTGCCAGTTACGTAGAACAAACTTCTGCCAGTTGTGTAGAACAAACTTCTGCCAGTTGTGTCAAACAAACTTGTGCCAGTTGCGCCAAAGAAACATGTGCCAGTTGCGTAGAACAAACTTCTGCCAGTTGCATCAAACAAACTTGTGCCAGTTACATAGAACAAACTTGTGCCAGTTGCGTAGAACAACCTTGTGCCAGTTGCGTCAAACAAACTTGTGCCAGTTGCGTCAAACAAACTTGTGCCAGTTGCGTCAAAAAAACTTGTGCCAGTTGCGTCAAACAAACTTGTGCCTGTTGGGTCGAGTAAACTTGTGCCAGTTGCGTTAAACAAACTTGTGCCAGTTGCGTCAAACAAACTTGTGCCAGTTGCATCGAACAAACTTGTGCCAGTTGCGTAGAACAAACTTGTGCCAGTTGCATCAAACAAACTTGTTCCAGTTGCATTGAACAAACTTGTGCCAGTTGCATAGAACAAACTTGTGCCAGTTGCGTAGGACAAACTTGTGCCAGTTGCGTAGAACAAACTTGTGCCAGTTACGTAGAACAAACTTGTGCCAGTTGCGCAGAACAAACTTGTGCCAGTTGCGTAGAACAAACTTGTCCCAGTTGTGTAGAACAAACTTGTGCCAGATGCATAGGACAAACTTGTGCCAGTTGCATCAAACAAACTTGTGCCAGTTGCGTAGAACAAACTTAACCCAGTTGCGTAGAACAAACTTGAGCCAGTTGCGTCGAACAAACTTGTGCCAGTTGCGTTGAACAAACTTGTGCAAGTTGCGCAGAACAAACTTGTGCCAGTTGCGTCAAACAAACTTGTGCCAGTTGCGTCAAACAAATTTATGCCAGTTGCGTAGAACAAACTTGTGTCAGTTGCGTAGAACAAACTTGTGCCAGTTGCATCGAACAAACTTGTGCCAATTGCGTCGAACAAACTTGTGCCAGTTGCGTCGGACCAATTTGTGCCAATTGCGTCGAACAAACTTTTGCCAGTTGCGTAGAACAAACTTGTGCCAGTTGTGTCAAACAAACTTGTGCTAGTTACGTAGAACAAACTTGTGCCAGTTATGTCAGACAAACTTGTGCCAGTTGCGCAGAACAAACTTGTGCCAGTTGTGTAGAACAAACTTGTGCCAGTTGCATCGAACAAACTTGTGCCAGTTGCGTCGGACAAACTTGTGCCAGTTTCGTCGAACAAACTTGTGCTAGTTGCATAGAACAAACTTGTGCCAGTTGTGTCAAAAAAACTTTTGCCAGTTGCGTCAAACAAACTTGTGCTAGTTGGGTCGAATAAACTTGTGCCAGTTGCATTAAATAAACTTGTTCCAGTTGCGTCGAACAAACTTGTGCCAGTTGCATCGAACAAACTTGTGCCGGTTGCGCAGAACAAACTTGTGCCAGTTAAGTCAAACAGACTTGTGCCAGTTGCGTCAAACAAACTTGTGCCAGTTGCATAGAACAAACTTGTGCCAGTTGCGTAGACCAAACTTGGGCCAGTTGCGTCGAACACACTTGTGCCAGTTGTGTCGGACAAACTTGTGCCAATTGCGTCGAACAAACTAGTGCCAGTTGTGTCGGACAAACTTGTGCCAATTGCGTCGAACAAAC
The DNA here is from genome assembly GCA_039081455.1 of Macrobrachium rosenbergii. Classification (NCBI taxonomy): domain Eukaryota; kingdom Metazoa; phylum Arthropoda; class Malacostraca; order Decapoda; family Palaemonidae; genus Macrobrachium; species Macrobrachium rosenbergii. The sequence continues at coordinate 36,413 of JANJGK010000344.1, read as the reverse complement.
TTGTGCCAGTTGCGTCGAACAAACTGGTGCCAGTTGCGTAGAACAAACTTGTGCCAGTTCCGTAAAACAAACTTGTGCCAGTTGCGTCGAACAAACTTGTGCCAGTTGCGTCGAACAAACTTGTGCCAGTTTTGTCAAACAAACTTGTGCCAGTTGCGTCAAACAAACTTGGGCCAGTTGCGTCGAACAAACTTGTGCCAGTTTTGTCAAAGAAACTTTTGCCAGTTGCGTAGAACAAACTTGTGCCAGTTGCGTCAAACAAACTTGTGTCAGTTGCATAGAACAAACTTGTGCCAGTTGTGTACAACAACCTTGTGCCAGTTGCGTCAAACAACCTTGTGCCAGTTGCATCAAACAAACTTGTGCCAGTTGCGTCAGAAAAACTTGTGCCAGTTGCGTCAAACAAACTTTTGCCAGTTAGGTCGAATAAACTTGTGCCAGTTGCGTTAAACAAACTTGTGCCAGTTGCGTCGAACAAACTTGTGCCATTTGCATCGAACAAACTTGTGCCAGTTGCGTCGAATAAGTTTGTGCCAGTTGCGTCAAACAAACTTGTGCCAGTTGTATCGAACAAACTTGTGCCAGTTGCGTAGAACAAACTTGTGCCAGTTGTGTCAAACAAACTTGTCCCAGTTGCATAGAACAAACTTGTGCCACTTGCGTCGAACAAACTTGTGCCAGTTGCGTAAAACAAACTTTTGCCAGTTGCGTAGAACAAACTTGTGCCAGTTGTGTCAAACAAACTTGTGCCAGTTGCGTCGAACAAACTTGTGCCAGTTGCGTAGAACAAACTTGTGCCAGTTACGTAGAACAAACTTGTGCCAGTTGTGTCAGACAAACTTGTGCCAGTTGCATAGAACAAACTTGTGCCAGTTTCGTAGAACAAACTTGTGCCAGTTGCGTAGAAAAAACTTGTACCAGTTGCGAAGAACAAACTTGTGCCAGTTGCGCCGAACAAACTTGTTCCAGTTGCGTCGAACAATCTTGTGCCAGTTTTGTCGAACAAATTTGTGCCAGTTGCGTAGAACAAACTTGTGCCAGTTGTGTCAAACAAACTTGTGCCAGTTGCGTAGAACAAACTTCTGCCAGTTGCGTCGAACAAACTTGTGCCAGTTGTGTCGAAGAAACTTGTGCCAGTTGCGTAGAACAAACTTGTGCCAGTTGCGTTAAACAAACTTGTGCCAGTTGCATAGAACAAACTTGTGCCAGTTGTGTAGAATAACCTTGTGCCAGTTGCGTCAAACAACCTTGTGCCAGTTGCGTCAAACAAACTTGTGCCAGTTGCGTCAAAAAAACTTGTGCCAGTTGCGTAGAACAAACTTGTGCCAGTTGCGTCAAACAAACTTGTGCCAGTTGCGTCGAACAAACTTGTGCCAGTTGTGTCGAAGAAACTTGTGCCAGTTGCGTAGAACAAACTTGTGCCAGTTGCGTTAAACAAACTTGTGCCAGTTGCATAGAACAAACTTGTGCCAGTTGTGTAGAATAACCTTGTGCCAGTTGCGTCAAACAACCTTGTGCCAGTTGCGTCAAACAAACTTGTGCCAGTTGCGTCAAAAAAACTTGTGCCAGTTGCGTTAAACAAACTTGTTTCAGTTCGTCGAACAAACTTGTGCCAGTTGCATAGAACAAACTTGTGCCAGTTGCGTCGAACAAACTTGTGCCAGTTGCGTCAAACAAACTTGTGCCAGTTGCATCGAACAAACTTGTGCCAGTTGCGTAGAACAAACTTGTGCCAGTTGTGTCAAACAAACTTGTGCCAGTTGCATAGAACAAACTTATGCCACTTAAGTCGAACAAACTTGTGCTAGTTGCGTAGAACAAACTTTTGCCAGTTGTGTCAAACAAACTTGTGCCAGATGTGTCAAACAAACTTGTGCCAGTTGCGTAGAACAAACTTTTGCCAGTTACGTAGAACAAACTTGTGCCAGTTGCGTAGAACAAACTTCTGCCAGTTGCGTAGAACAAACTTGTGCCAGTTACGTAGAACAAACTTGTGCCAGTTGCGTAGAACAAACTTCTGCCAGTTGCGTCAAACAAACTTGGGCCAGTTTCGTAGAACAAACTTGTGCCAGTTGCGTCAAACAAAATTGTGCCAGTTGCGTCAAACAAACTTGTGCCAGTTGCGTCGAACAAACTTGTGCCAGTTGTGTCGAAGAAACTTGTGCCAGTTGCGTAGAACAAACTTGTGCCAGTTGCGTTAAACAAACTTGTGCCAGTTGCATAGAACAAACTTGTGCCAGTTGTGTAGAATAACCTTGTGCCAGTTGCGTCAAACAACCTTGTGCCAGTTGCGTCAAACAAACTTGTGCCAGTTGCGTCAAAAAAACTTGTGCCAGTTTTGTCAAACAAACTTGTGCCAGTTGCGTCAAACAAACTTGTGCCAGTTGCGTCGAACAAACTTGTGCCAGTTGTGTCGAAGAAACTTGTGCCAGTTGCGTAGAACAAACTTGTGCCAGTTGCGTTAAACAAACTTGTGACAGTTGCATAGAACAAACTTGTGCCAGTTGTGTAGAATAACCTTGTGCCAGTTGCGTCAAACAACCTTGTGCCAGTTGCGTCAAACAAACTTGTGCCAGTTGCGTCAAAAAAACTTGTGCCAGTTGCGTTAAACAAACTTGTTTCAGTTCGTCGAACAAACTTGTGCCAGTTGCATAGAACAAACTTGTGCCAGTTGCGTCGAACAAACTTGTGCCAGTTGCGTCAAACAAACTTGTGCCAGTTGCATTGAACAAACTTGTGCCAGTTGCGTAGAACAAACTTGTGCCAGTTGTGTCAAACAAACTTGTGCCAGTTGCATAGAACAAACTTATGCCACTTAAGTCGAACAAACTTGTGCTAGTTGCGTAGAACAAACTTTTGCCAGTTGTGTCAAACAAACTTGTGCCAGATGTGTCAAACAAACTTGTGCCAGTTGCGTAGAACAAACTTTTGCCAGTTGCGTAGAACAAACTTCTGCCAGTTGCGTAGAACAAACTTGTGCCAGTTGCGTAGAACAAACTTCTGCCAGTTGCGTAGAACAAACTTTTGCCAGTTACGTAGAACAAACTTGTGCCAGTTGCGTAGAACAAATTTGTGCCAGTTGCGTAGAACAAACTTGTGCCAGTTGCGTAGAACAAACTTCTGCCAGTTGCGTAGAACAAACTTGTGCCAGTTACGTAGAACAAACTTGTGCCAGTTGCGTAGAACAAACTTGTGCCAGTTGCGTAGAACAAACTTCTGCCAGTTGCGTAGAACAAACTTGTGCCAGTTACGTAGAACAAACTTGTGCCAGTTGCGTAGAACAAACTTCTGCCAGTTGCGTCAAACAAACTTGGGCCAGTTTCGTAGAACAAACTTGTGCCAGTTGCGTCAAACAAAATTGTGCCAGTTGCGTCAAACAAACTTGTGCCAGTTGCATAGAACAAACTTGAGCCAGTTGCGTAGAACAAACTTGCGCCAGTTGCGTCGAACATACTTGCGCCAGTTGCGTTGAACAAACTTGTGCCAGTTGCATAGAACAAACTTGTGCCAGTTGCGTAGAACAAACTTGTGCGAGTTGTGTCAAACAAACTTCTGCCAGTTGCATAGATCAAAGTTGTGCCAGTTGCGCAGAACAAACTTGAGCCAGTTGCATAGAACAAACTTATGCCAGTTGCGAAGAACAAACTTGTGCCAATTGCGTCAAACAAACTTGTGCCAGTTGCATAGAACAAACTTGTGCCAGTTGCGTAGAACAAATTTGTGCCAGTTGCGTAGAACAAACTTGTGCTTGTTGCGTCGAACAAACTTGTGCCAGTTGCGTTGAACAAACTTGTGCAAGTTGCGCAGAACAAACTTGTGCCAGTTGCGTCAAACAAACTTGTGCCAGTTGCGTCAAACAAATTTATGCCAGTTGCGTAGAACAAACTTGTGTCAGTTACGTAGAACAAAATTGTGCCAGTTGCATCGAACAAACTTGTGCCAGTTGCGTCGAACAAACTTGTGCCAGTTGCGTCGGACAAAATTGTCCCAATTGCGTTGAACAAACTTTTGCCAGTTGCGTAGAACAAACTTGTGCCAGTTGCGTCAAACAAACTTGTGCCAGTTGCGTAAAACAAACTTGTGCCAGTTGCGTCGAACAAACTTGTGCCAGTTGCGTAGAACAAACTTGTGCCAGTTACGTAGAACAAACTTGTGCCAGTTATGTCAGACAAACTTATGCCAGTTGCGCAGAACAAACTTGTGCCAGTTGCGTAGAACAAACTTGTGCCAGTTGCGTCGAACAAACTTGTGCCAGTTGCGTCGGACAAACTTGTGCCAGTTTCGTTGAACAAACTTGTGCCAGTTGCGTAGAACAAACTTGTGCCAGTTGTGTCAAATAAACTTGTGCCAGTTGCATCAAACAAACTTGGGCCAGTTGTGTCGAACAAACTTGTGCCAGTTGCGTCAAAGAAACTTGTGCCAGTTGCGTAAAACAAACTTGTGCCAGTTGCGTCAAACAAACTTGTGCCAGTTGCATAGAACAAACTTGTGCCAGTTTTGTAGAACACCCTTGTGCCAGTTGCGTCAAAACAAACTTGTGCCAGTTGCATAGAACAAACTTGTGCCAGTTGCATCAAAAAAACTTGTGCCAGTTGCGTCAAACAGACTTGTGCCAGTTGCATCGAACAAACTTGTGCCAGTTGCGTCAAACAAACTTGTGCCAGTTAGGTCAAACAGACTTTTGCCAGTTGCGTCAAACAAACTTGTGCCAGTTGCATAGAACAAACTTGTGCCAGTTGCGTAGAACAAACTTGTGCCAGTTGCGTCGAACACACTTGTGCCAGTTGTGTTGGACAAACTTGTGCCAATTGCGTTGAACAAACTTGTGCCAGTTGTGTCGGACAAACTTGTGCCAATTGCGTCGAACAAACTTGTGCCTGTTGCGTAGAACAGACTTCTGCCAGTTGTGTCAAACAAACTTGTGCCAGTTGTATAAAACAAACTTGTGCCAGTTGCGTCGAAGAAACTTGTGCCAGTTGCGTAGAACAAACTTGTGCCAGTTACGTAGAACAAAATTGTGCCAGTTGTGTCAGACAAACTTGTGCCAGTTGCGTAGAACAAACTTGTGCCAGTTCCGTAAAACAAACTTGTGCCAGTTCCATAAAACAAACTTGTGCCAGTTGCGTCGAACAAACTTGTGCCAGTTGCGTCGAACAAACTTGTGCCAGTTTTGTTGAACAAACTTGTGCCAGTTGTGTAGAAAAAACTTGTGCCAGTTTTGTCAAACAAACTTGTGCCAGTTGCGTCAAACAAACTTGGGCCAGTTGCGTCGAACAAACTTGTGCCAGTTTCGTCAAAGAAACTTGTGCCAGTTGCGTAGAACAAACTTGTGCCAGTTGCGTCAAACAAACTTGTGTCAGTTGCATAGAACAAACTTGTGCCAGTTGTGTAGAACAACCTTGTGCCAGTTGCCTGAAACAACCTTGTGCCAGTTGCGTCAAACAAACTTGTGCCAGTTGCGTCAAAAAAACTTGTGCCCGTTGCGTCAAACAAACTTGTGCCAGTTGCATAGAACAAACTTGTGCCAGTTGCGTAGACCAAACTTGTGCCAGTTGCGTCGAACACACTTGTGCCAGTTGTGTCGGACAAACTTGTGCCAATTGCGTCGAACAAACTTGTGCCAGTTGTGTCGGACAAACTTGTGCCAATTGCGTCGAACAAATTTGTGCCAGTTGCGGAGAACAACCTTCTGCCAGTTTTGTCAAACAAACTTGTGCCAGTTGCATAAAACAAACTTGTGCCAGTTGCGTCGAACAAACTTGTGCCAGTTGCGTAGAACAAACTTGTGCCAGTTACGTAAAACAAAATTGTGCCAGTTGTGTCAGACAAACTTGTGCCAGTTGCGTAGAACAAACTTGTGCCAGTTCCGTAAAAGAAACTTGTGCCAGTTCCGTAAAACAAACTTGTGCCAGTTGCGTCGAACAAAATTGTGCCAGTTGCGTTGAACAAACTTGTGCCAGTTTTGTTGAACAAACTTGTGCCAGTTGTGTAGAACAAACTTGTGCCAGTTTTGTCAAACAAACTTGTGCTAGTTGCGTCAAACAAACTTGGGCCAGTTACGTCGAACAAACTTGTGCCAGTTTCGTCAAAGAAACTTGTGCCAGTTGCGTAGAACAAACTTGTGCCAGTTGCGTAGAAGTAACTTGTGCCAGTTGCGTCAAACAAACTTGTGTCAGTCGCATAGAACAAACTTGTGCCAGTTGTGTAGAACAACCTTGTGCCAGTTGCGTCAAACAACCTTGTGCCAGTTGCGTCAAACAAACTTGTGCCAGTTGCGTCAAAAAAACTTGTGCCAGTTGCGTCAAACAAACTTGGGCCAGTTGGGTCGAATAAACTTGTGCCAGTTGCGTTAAACAAACATATGCTAGTTGCATCAAACAAACTTTTGCCAGTTGCGTTGAACAAACTTGTGCCAGTTGCGTCGAACAGACTTGTGCCAGTTACGGCGAACAAACTTGTGCCACTTGCGTCGAGAAAACTTGTGCCAGTTGCGTCAAATAAACTTGTGCCAGTTGAGTCAAACAAACTTATGCCAGTTACGGCGAACCAACTTGTGTCAGTTGCGTCGAGAAAAGATGTGCCAGTTGCGTCAAACAAACTTGTGCCAGTTGCGTCAAACAAACTTGTGCCAGTTGCGTCAAACAAACTTGTGCCAATTGATTCGAAAAAACTTGTGCCAGTTGCGTTGAACAAACTTGTGCCTGTTGCGTCTAACAAACTTGTGCCAGTTGCGTCAAACAAACTTGTGCCAGTTGCGTTGAACAAAGTTGTGACAGATATGGCGAACAAACTTGTGCCAGTTGCTTCGAGAAAACTTGTGCCAGCCGCGTAAAAAAAAACTTGTGCCAGTTGCGTCAAACAAACTTGTGCCAGTTGCATCAAACAAACTTGTGCCTCTTGCGTCAAACAAACTTGTGCCAGTTGCGTCAAACAAACTTGTACCAATTAAGTCGAAAAAACTTGTGCCAGTTGCGTCAAACAAACTTGTGCCAGTTGCGTCATACAAACTTGTAGCAATTGAGTCGAAAAAACTTGTGCCTGTTACGTCGAACAAACTTGTGCCAGTTGCGTCTAAAAAATTTGTGCCAGCTGCGTCAAAAAAAACTTGTGCCAGTTGCGCCAAACAAACTTGTGCCAGTTGCGTCAAAAAAACTTGTGCCAGTTGCGTCAAACAAACTTGTGCCAGTTGCGTAGAAGAACCTTATGGCTGTTGCGTCAAACGAACTTGTGCCAGTTGCGTCAAACAAACTTTTGCCAGTTGCGTCAAACAAACTTGAGCCAGTTGATTCAAACAAACTTGTGCCAGTTGGGTCGAACAAACTTGTGCCAATTGCGTTAAACAAACTTGTGCCAGTTGCATCGAACAAACTTTTGCCAGTTGCGTCGAACAAACTTGTGCCAGTTGCGTCGAACAAACTTGCACCAGTTACGTCAAACAAACTTGTGCCAGTTGCGTTGAACAAACTTCTGCCAGTTGTGTCAAACAAACTTGTGTCAGTTGCGTAGAACAAACATTTGCCATTTGCGTAGAACAAACTTGTGCCAGTTGTGTCAAACAAACCTGTGCCAGTTGTGTACAACAAACTAGTAAGAGTTGAGTAGAACAAACTTGTGCCAGTTGTGTTGAACAAACTTGTGCCAGTTGCGTAGAACAAACTTGTACCAGTTGCGTCAAACAAACTTATGCCAGTTGCATAGAACAAACTAGTGCCAGTTGCATAGAACAAACTTGTGCCAGTTGCGTCGAAGAAACTTGTGCCAGTTGCGTCAAACAAACTTGTGCCATTTGCGTTGAACAAACTTGTGCCAGTTGCGTCGAACAAACTTGAGCCAGATATGGCGAACAAACTTGTGCCAGTTGCTTCGAGAAAACTTGTGCCAGTTGCGTAAAAAAAAAACTTGTGCCAGTTGCATCAAACAAACTTTTGCCAGTTGCGTCAAACAAACTTGTGCCTCTTGTGTCAAACAAACTTGTGCCAGTTGTGTCAAACAAACTTGTACCAATTGAGTCGAAAAAAATTTTGCCTATTACGTCGAACAAACTTGTGCCAGTTGCGTCTAACAAAAGTGCCAGTTGCGTCAAACAGACTTGTGCCAGTTGCGCCAAACAAACTTGTGCCAGTTGCGTCAAACAAACTTGTGCCAGTTGCGTAGAACAAACTTGTGCCAGTTGCGTCAAACAAACTTGTGCCAGTTGCGTCGAAGAAACTTGTGCCAGTTGCGTCGAACAAACTTGTGCCAGTTGCGTCGAACAAACTTGTGCCAGTTACGGCGAACCAACTTGTGCCAATTGCGTCGAGAAAACTTGTGCCAGTTGCGTCAAATAACTTGTGCCAGTTGCGTCAAACAAACTTGTGCCAGTTGTGGCGAACAAATTTGTGCCAGTTGCGTCGAGAAAACTTGTGCCAGTTGCGTCAAATAAACTTGTGCCAGTTGGGTCAAACAAACTTGTGCAAGTTGCGTCAAACAAACTTGTGCCAGTTGCGTCAAACAAACTTGTGCCAGTTGCGTCAAACAAACCTGTGCCAATTGATTAAAAAAAACTTGTGCCAGTTGCGTTGAACAAACTTGTTCAAGTTGCATCTAACAAACTTGTGCCAGTTGCGTCATACAAACTTGTGCCAGTTGCGTTGAACAAACTTGTGCCAGTTGCATCGAACACACTATTGCCAGTTGCATAAAACAAACTTGTGCCAGTTGCATCAAACAAACTTGTGCCAGTTGCGTAGAACAAACTTGTACATGTTGCGTAAAACAACCTTGTGCCAGTTGCGTCAAACAAACTTGTGCCAGTTGTGTCAAACAAACTTGTGCCAGTTGGGTCGAACAATCTTGTGCCAGTTACGTTAAACAAACTTGTTCCAGTTGTGTCGAACAAACTTGTGCCAGTTGCGTCAAACAAACTTGTGCTAGTTATGTCAAACAAACTTGTGCCAGTTGAATCAAACAAACTTGTGCCAGTTGCGTCGAACAAAATTGTGCCAGTTGGGTATAACAAACATGTGCCAGTTGTGTCAAACAAATTTGTGCCAGTTGCGTAGAACACATTAGTGCCAGTTGAATAGAACAAACTTGTGCCACATGCGTAGAACAAACATTTGCCATTTGCATAGAACAAACTTGTGCCAGTTGTGTCAAACAAACCTGTGCCAGTTGTGTACAACAAACTAGTAAGAGTTGCGTAGAACAAACTTGTGCCAGTTGTGTCGAACAAACTTGTGCCAGTTGCGTAGAACAAACTTGTACCAGTTGCGTCAAACAAACTTATGCCAGTTGCATAGAACAAACTAGTGCCAGTTGCATAGAACAAACTTGTCCCAGTTGCGTAGAACAAACTTGTGCCAGTTACGTCAAACAAACTTGTGCCAGTTGCGTCGAACAAACTTGTGCCAGTTGCGTCGAAAAAACTCGTGACAGTTGCGTCAAACAAACTTGCGCCATTTGCGTCGAACGAACTTGTGACAGTTGCGTCGAACAAACTTGTGCCAGATATGGCGAACAAACTTGTGCCAGTTGCGTAAAAAAAAACTTGTGCCTCTTGCGTCAAACAAACTTGTGCCAGTTGCGTCAAACAAACTTGTGCCTCTTGCGTCAAACAAACTTGTGCCAGTTGCGTCAAACAAACTTGTACCAATTGAGTCGAAAAAACTTGTGCCAGTTACGTCGAACAAACTTGTGCCAGTTGCGTCTAACAAACTTGTGCCAGTTGCGTCAACCAAACTTGTGCCAGTTGCGTTAAACAAACTTGTGCCAGTTGAGTAGAACAAACTTGTGCCAGTTGCGTCAAACAAACTTTTGCTAGTTGCGTAGAAGAACCTTGTGCCAGTTGCGTCAAACGAACTTGTGCCAGTTGCGTCAAACAAACTTGTGCCAGTTGCGTCGAACAAACTTGTGACAGTTGAGTCAAACAAACTTATGCCAGTTGAGTCTAACAAACTTGTGCCAGTTGCGTTAAACAAACTTGTGCCAGTTGCATCGAACAAGCTTTTGCCAGTTGCGTCGAACAAACTTGTGCCAGTTGCGTCGAACAAACTTGCGCCAGTTACGTCAAACAAACTTGTGCCAGTTGCGTTGAACAAATTTCTGCCAGTTGTGTCAAACAAACTTTTGTCAGTTGCGTAGAACAAACTTGTGCCAGTTGCGTCGAACAAACTTGTGTCAGTTGAGTAGAACAAACTTGTGCCAGTTGTGTCAAACAAACATGTCCCAGTTGCGTAGAACAAACTAGTGCCAGTTGCATAGAACAAACTTGTTCCAGATGCGTAGAACAAACTTGTGCCAGTTGCGTAGAACAAACTTGTGCCAGTTGCATAGAACAAACTTGTGCCAGTTATGTAGAACAAACTTGTGCCAGTTGCGCCGAACAAACTTGTGCCAGTTGCGTTGAACTAATTTGTGCCAGTTACGGCGAACAAACTTGTGCCAGTTTCGTCGAGAAAACTTGTGCCAGTTGCGTCAAATAAACTTGTGCCAGTTGCGTCAAACAAACTTGTGCCAGTTGCTTCAAACAAACTTGTGCCAGTTGTGTCAAACAAATTTGTTCTAGTTGAGTCAAACAAACTTGTGCCTCTTGAGTCGAAAAAACTTGTGCCAGTTGCGTCGAACAAACTTGTGCCAGTTGCGTCTAACAAACTTGTGCCAGTTGCCTCAAAAAAACTTGTGCCAGTTTCGTCAAACAAACTTGTGCCAGTGGCATCCAACAAACTTGTGCTAGTTGCGTCGAACAAACTTGTGCCAGTTGCGTCAAACAAACTTGTGCCAGTTGCGTAGAACAAACTTGTGCCAGTTGCGTAGAACAACCTTGTGCCAGTTGAGTCGAACAAACTTGTGCTAGTTGGTAGAACAAACTTGTGCCAGTTGCGTCAAACAAACTTATGCCAGTTGCGTAAAACAAACTAGTGCCAGTTGCATAGAACAAACTTGTGCCAGTTGAGTAGAACAAACTTGTGCCAATTGCATCAAACAAACTTCTGCCAGTTGTGTCGAAGAAACTTGTGCCAGTTGCATCGAACAAACTTTTGCCAGTTGTGTCAAACAAACTTGTGCCAGTTGCGTCAAACAAACTTATGCCAGTTGCGTCAAACAAACTTGTGCCAGTTGCGTCAAACCAACTTGTGCCAGTTGCGTCAAACAAACTTGTGCTAATTGATTCGAGAAAACTAGTGCCAGTTGCGTTGAACAAACTTGTGCCAGTTGCGTCTAACAAACTTGTGCCAGTTGCGTCAAACAAACTTGTGCCAGTTGCGTCGAACAAACTTGTGCCAGATATGGCGAACAAACTTGTCCCAGTTGCTTCGAGAAAACTTGTGCCAGTTGCGTAAAAAAAAAACTTGTCCCAGTTGCGTCAAACAAACTTGTGCCAGTTGCATCAAACAAACTTGTGCCAGTTGCGTAGAACAAACTTGTGCCAGTTGCGTCAAACAAACTTGTGCCAGTCGCGTAGAAGAACCTTGTGCCAGTTGCGTCAAACGAACTTGTGCCAGTTGCGTCAAACAAACTTTCGCCAGTTGCATCAAACAAACTTGTGCCAATTGAGTCAAACAAACTTGTGCCAGTTGGGTAGAACAAACTTGTGCCAGTTGCGTTAAACAAACTTGTGCCAGTTGCATCAAACAAACTATTGTCAGTTGCATCGAACAAACTTGTACCAGTTACGTCAAACAAACTTGTGCCAGTTGCGTCAAACAAACTTCTGCCAGTTGTGTCAAACAAACTTGTGTCAGTTGCGTAGAACAAACATTTGCCATTTGCGTAGAACAAACTTGTGCCAGTTGTGTCAAACAAACCTGTGCCAGTTGTGTACAACAAACTAGTAAGAGTTGCGTAGAACAAACTTGTGCCAGTTGTATCGAACAAACTTGTGCCAGTTGCGTAGAACAAACTTGTACCAGTTGCGTCAAACAAACTTATGCCAGTTGCATAGAACAAACTAGTGCCAGTTGCATAGAACAAACTTGTCCCAGTTGCGTAGAACAAACTTGTGCCAGTTGCGTTGAACAAACTTGTGCCAGTTGCGTCGAACAAACATGTGCCAGTTGCGTCGAAGAAACTTGTGCCAGTTGCGTCAAACAAACTTGTGCCATTTGCGTCTAACAAACTTGTGCCAGTTGCGTCAAACAAACTTGTGCCATTTGCGTCGAACAAACTTGTGCCAGTTGCTTCGAGAAAACTTGTGCCAGTTGCGTAAAAAAAAACTTGTGCCAGTTGCGTCAAACAAACTTGTGCCAGTTGCATAAAAAAAAACTTGTGCCAGTTGCCTCAAACAAACTTGTGCCAGTTGGGTCAAACAAACTTGTGCCTCTTGCGTCAAACAAACTTGTGCCAGTTGCGTCAAACAAACGTGTACCAATTGAGTCAAAAAAACTTGTGCCAGTTACATCGAACAAACTTGTGCCAGTTGCGTCTAACAAACTTGTGCCAGTTGCGTTAAACAAACTTGTGCCAGTTGCATCGAACAAAGTTTTCCAGTTACGTCTAACAAACTTCAGACAGTTGCGTCGAACAAACTTGTGCCAGTTACGTCAAACAAACTTGTGCCAGTTGCGTTGAACAAACTTCTGCCAGTTGTGTCGAACAAAATTATGTCAGTTGGGTAGAACAAACTTGTGCCAGTTGCGTCAAACAAACTTGTGCCAGTTGCGTCGAACAAACTTGTGCCAGTTGCGTCGAAGAAACTTGTGCCAGTTGCGTAAAACAAACTTGTGCCAGTTGCATAGAACAAACTTGTGCCAGTTATGTAGAACAAACTTGTGCCACTTGCGTCGAACAAACTTGTGCCAGTTGCGTCGAACAAACTTGTGCCAGTTACGGCGAACAAACTTGTGCCAGTTGCGTCAAATAAACTTGTGCCAGTTGCGTAGAACAAACTTGTGCCAGTTGCGTCAAACAAACTTGTGCCAGTTGCGTCAAACAAACTTGTTCCAGTTGCGTCAAACAAACTTGTGCCACTTGAATTGAAAAAACTTGTGCCAGTTGCGTCAAATAAACTTGTGCCAGTTGCGTCTAACAAACTTGTGCCAGTTGCGTCAAAAAAACTTGTGCCAGTTTCGTCAAACAAACTTGTGCCAGTGGCATCCAACAAACTTCTGCCAGTTGCGTCGAACAAACTTGTGCCAGTTGCGTCAAACAAACTTGTGCCAGTTGCGTAGAACAAACTTGTGTCAGTTGCGTAGAACAAACTTGTGCCAGTTGCGTCGAACAAACTTGTGTCAGTTGGGTAGAACAAACTTGTGCCAGTTGCGTCAAACAAACATGTCCCAGTTGCGTAGAACAAACTAGTGCCAGTTGCGACAAACAAACTTGTGCCAGATGCGGAGAACAAACTTGTGCCAGTTGCGTAGAACAAACTTGTTCCAGTTGCATAGAACAAACTTGTGCCAGTTATGTAGAACTAACTTGTGCCAGTTGCGTCTAACAAACTTGTGCCAGTTGCGTCGAACAAACTTGTGCCAGTTACAGCGAACAAACTTGTGCCAGTTTCGTCGAGAAAACTTGTGCCAGTTGCGTCAAATAAACTTGTGCCAGTTGCGTCAAACAAACTTGTGCCAGTTGCGTCAAACAAACTTGTGCCAGTTGTGTCAAACAAACTTGTTCTAGTTGCGTCAAACAAACTTGTGCCTCTTGAGTCGAAAAAACTTGTGCCAGTTGCGTAAAAAAAAACTTGTGCCAGTTGCGTCTATCAAACTTGTGCCAGTTGCGTCAAAAAAACTTGTGCCAGTTTCGTCAAACAAACTTGTGCCAGTGGCATCCAACAAACTTGTGCCAGTTACGTCGAACAAACTTGTGCCAGTTGCGTGAAACAAACTTGTGCCAGTTGGGTAGAACAAACTTGTGCCAGTTGCGTAGAACAACCTTGTGCCAGTTGAGTCGAACAAACTTGTGCCTGTTGCATGAAACAAACTTGTGCCAGTTGCGTCAAACAAACTTTTGCCAGTTGCGTAAAACAAACTAGTGCCAGTTGCATAGAACAAACTTGTGCCAGTTGAGTAGAACAAACTTGTGCCAATTGCATCAAACAAACTTGTGCCAGTTGTGTCGAACAAACTTGTGCCAGTTGCGTCGAGCAAACTTTTGCCAGTTGCGTCAAACAAACTTGTGCCAGTTGTGTCAAACAAACTTGTGCCAGTTGCGTCAAACAAACTTGTGCCAGTTGCGTCAAACAAACTTGTGCCAGTTGCGTCAAACAAACTTGTGCCAATTGATTCGAAAAAACTTGTGCCAGTTGCGTTAAACAAACTTGTGCCAGTTGCGTCTAACAAACTTGTGCCAGTTGCGTCAAACAAACTTGTGCCAGTTGCGTCGAACAAACTTGTGCCAGATATGGCGAACAAACTTGTGCCAGTTGCTTCGAGAAAACTTGTGCCAGTTGCGTAACAAACAACTTGTGCCAGTTGCGTCAAACAAACTTGTGCCAGTTGCGTCAAAAAAACTTTTGCCTCTTGCGTCAAACAAACTTGTGCCAATTGAGTTGAAAAAACTTGTGCCTGTTACGTCAAACAAACTTGTGCCAGTTGCGTCTGACAAACTTGTGCCAGTTGCGTCAAAAAAAACTTGTACCAGTTGCGTCAAACAAACTTGTGCCAGTTGCGTCAAACAAACTTGTGCCAGTTGTGTAGAACAAACTTGTGCCAGTTACGTCAAACAAACTTGTGCCAGTTGCGTAGAGGAACCTTGTGCCAGTTGCGTCAAACGAACTTGTGCCAGTTGCGTCAAACAAACTTTTGCCAGTTGCGTCAAACAAACTTGTGCCAGTTGAGTCAAACAAACTTGTGCCAGTTGGGTAGAACAAACTTGTGCCAGTTGCGTTAAACAAACTTGTGCCAGTTGCATCGAACAAACTTTTGCCAGTTGCGTCGAACAAACTTGTGCCAGTTGTGTCGAACAAACTTGTGCCAGTTGCGTAGAACAAACTTGTACCAGTTGCGTCAAACAAACTTATGCCAGTTGCATAGAACAAACTAGTGCCAATTGCATAGAACAAACTTGTGCCAGTTGCATAGAACAAACTTGTACCAGTTACGTCAAACAAACTTGTGCCAGTTGCGTCGAACAAACTTGTGCCAGTTGCGTCAAAAAAACTTTTGCCTCTTGCGTCAAACAAACTTGTGCCATTTGCGTCGAACAAACTTGTGCCAGTTGCGTCGAACAAACTTGTGCCAGATATGGTGAACAAACTTGTGCCAGTTGCTTCGAGAAAACTTGTGCCAGTTGCGTAAAAAAAAACTTGTGCCAGTTGCGTCAAACAAACTTGTGCCAGTTGCGTCAAACAAACTTGTGCCTCTTGCGTCAAACAAACTTGTGCCAGTTGCGTCAAACAAACTTGTACCAATTGAGTCGAAAAAACTTGTGCCAGTTACGTCGAACAAACTTGTGCCAGTTGCGTCTAACAAACTTGTGCAAGTTGCATCAAACAAACTTGTGCCAGTTGCGACAAACAAACTTGTGCCAGTTGTGTCAAACAAACTTGTGCCAGTTGCGTAGAACAAACTTGTGCCAGTTGCGTCAAACAAACTTGAGCCAGTTGCGTAGAAGAACCTTGTGCCAGTTGCGTCAAACGAACTTGTGCCAGTTGCGTCAAACAAACTTGTTCCAGTTGAGTCAAACAAACTTGTGCCAGTTGGGTCGAACAAACTTGTGACAGTTGCGTCGAACAAACTTGCGCCAGTTACGTCAAACAAACTTGTGCCAGTTGCGTTGAACAAACTTCTGCCAGTTGTGTCGAACAAAATTATGTCAGTTGGGTAGAACAAACTTGTTCCAGTTGCGTCAAACAAACATGTCCCAGTTGCGTAGAACAAACTAGTGCCAGTTGCATAGAACAAACTTGTGCCAGATGCGTAGAACAAACTTGTGCCAGTTGCGTAGAACAAACTTGTGCCAGTTGCATAGAACAAACTTGTGCCAGTTATGTAGAACAAACTTGTGCCACTTGCGTCGAACAAACTTGTGCCAGTTGCGTCGAACAAACTTGTGCCAGTTACGGCGAACAAACTTGTGCCATTTGCGTCAAATATACTTGTGCCAGTTGCGTAGAACAAACTTGTGCCAGTTGCGTCAAACAAACTTGTGCCAGTTGCGTCAAACAAACTTGTTCCAGTTGCGTCAAACAAACTTGTGCCACTTGAGTCGAAAAAACTTGTGCCAGTTGCGTCAAATAAACTTGTGCTAGTTGCGTCTAACAAACTTGTGCCAGTTGCGTCAAAAAAACTTGTGCCAGTTTCGTCAAACAAACTTGTGCCAGTGGCATCCAACAAACTTCTGCCAGTTGCGTCGAACAAACTTGTGCCAGTTGCGTCAAACAAACTTGTGCCAGTTGCGTAGAACAAACTTGTGCCAGTTGCGTAGAACAACCTTGTGCCTGTTGAGTCGAACAAACTTGTGCTAGTTGGTAGAACAAACTTGTGCCAGTTGCGTCAAACAAACATATGCCAGTTGCGTTAAACAAACTAGTGCCAGTTGCATAGAACAAATTTGTGCCAGTTGAGTAGAACAAACTTGTGCCAACTGCATCAAACAAACTTGTGCCAGTTTCGTCGAACAAACTTGTGCCAGTTGCGTCGAAGAAACTTGTGCCAGTTGCGTCAAACAAAATTGTGCCAGTTACGTCGAAGAAACTTGTGCCAGTTGCGTCGAACAAACTTGTGCCAGTTACGGTGAACAAACTTGTGCCACTTGCGTCGAGAAAACTTGTGCCAGTTGCGTCAAATAAACTTGTGCCAGTTGCGTCAAACAAACTTGTGCCAGTTACGGCGAACAAACTTGTGCAGTTGCGTCGAGAAAAGTTGTGCCAGTTGCGTCAAAAAAACTTGTGCCAGTTGCGTCAAACAAACTTGTGCCAGTTGCGTCAAACAAACTTCTGCCAGTTGTGTCAAACAAATTTGTGCCAGTTGCGTCAAACAAACTTGTGCCGATTGATTCGAAAAAACTTGTGCCAGTTGCGTTGAACAAACTTGTGCCAGTTGCGTCTAACAAACTTGTGCCAGTTGCGTCAAACAAACTTGTGCCAGTTGCGTCAAACAAACTTGTGCCAAATATGGCGAACAAACTTGTGCCAGTTGCTTCGAGAAAACTTGTGCCAGTTGCGTAAAAAAAACTTGTGCCAGTTGCGTCAAACAAACTTGTGCCAGTTGCGTCAAACAAACTTGTGCCTCTTGCGTCAAACAATCTTGTGCCAGAGGCGTCAAACAAACTTGTTCCAATTGAGTCCAAAAACTTGTGCCTGTTACGTCAAACAAACTTGTGCCAGGTGCATCTAACAAACTTGTGCCAGTTGCGTCAAAAAAAACTTGTGCCAGTTGCGTCAAACAAACTTGTGCCAGTTGCGTCAAACAAACTTGTGCCAGTTGCGTCAAACAAACTTGTGCCAGTTGCGTAAAAGAACCTTGTGCCAGTGGCGTCAAACGAACTTGTGCCAGTTGCGTCAAACAAACTTTTGCCAGTTGCGTCAAACAAACTTGTGCCAGTTGAGTCAAACAAACTTTTGCCAGTTGGGTCGAACAAACTTGTGCCAGTTGCGTTAAACAAACTTGTGCCAGTTGCATCGAACAAACTTTTGCCAGTTGCGTCGAACAAACTTGTGCCAGTTACGGCGAACCAACTTGTGCCACTTGCGTCGAGAAAACTTGTGCCAGTTGCGTCAAATAAACTTGTGCCAGTTGTGTCAAACAAACTTGTGCCAGTTACGGCGAACAAACTTGTGCCAGTTGCGTCGAGAAAACTTGTGCCAGTTGCATCAAATAAACTTGTGCCAGTTGGGTCAAACAAACTTGTGCAAGTTGCGTCAAACAAACTTGTGCCAGTTGCGTCAAACAAACTTGTGCCAGTTGCGTCAAACAAACTTGTGCCAATTGATTAAAAAAAAACTTGTGCCAGTTGCGTTGAACAAATTTGTGCAAGTTGCGTCTAACAAACTTGTGCCAGTTGCGTCAAACAAACTTGTGCCAGTTGCGTCGAACAAACTTGTGCCAGTTGCATCGAACACACTATTGCCAGTTGCATAGAACAAACTTGTGCCAGTTGCGTCAAAAAAACTTGTGCCAGTTGCGTAGAACAAACTTGTACATGTTGCGTAAAACAACCTTGTGCCAGTTGCGTCAAACAAACTTGTGCCAGTTGTGTCAAACAAACTTGTGCCAGTTGGGTCGAACAAACTTGTGCCAGTTACGTTAAACAAACTTGTTCCAGTTGTGTCGAACAAACTTGTGCCAGTTGCGTCAAACAAACTTATGCTAGTTATGTCAAACAAACTTGTGCCAGTTGCATCAAACAAACTTGTGCCAGTTGCGTCGAACAAACTTGTGCCAGTTGGGTAGAACAAACATGTGCCAGTTGTGTCAAACAAATTTGTGCCAGTTGCGTAGAACACACTAGTGCCAGTTGCATAGAACAAACTTGCTCCACATGCGTAGAACAAACATTTGCCATTTGCGTAGAACAAACTTGTGCCAGTTGTGTCAAACAAACCTGTGCCAGTTGCGTAGAACAAACTTGTGCCAGTTGTGTCGAACAAACTTGTGCCAGTTGCGTAGAACAAACTTGTAACAGTTGCGTCAAACAAACTTATGCCAGTTGCATAGAACAAACTAGTGCCAGTTGCATAGAACAAACTTGTCCCAGTTGCGTAGAACAAACTTGTGCCAGTTGCGTCAAACAAACTTGTGCCAGTTGCGTCGAACAAACTTTTGCCAGTTGCGTCGAAGAAACTCGTGACAGTTGCGTCAAACAAACTTGCGCCATTTGCGTCAAACGAACTTGTGACAGTTGCGTCGAACAAACTTGTGCCAGATATGGCGAACAAACTTGTGCCAGTTGCGTAAAAAAAAACTTGTGCCAGTTGCGTCAAACAAACTTGTGCCAGTTGCGTCAAACAAACTTGTGTCTCTTGCGTCAAAAAAACTTGTGCCAGTTGCGTCAAACAAACTTGTACCAATTGAGTCAAAAAAACTTGTGCCAGTTACGTCGAACAAACTTGTGCCAGTTGCGTCTAACAAACTTGTGCCAGTTGCGTCAACCAAACTTGTGCCAGTTGCGTCAAACAAACTTGTGCCAGTTGCGTAGAACAAACTTGTGCCAGTTGCGTCAAACAAACTTGTGCCAGTTGCGTAGAAGAACCTTGTGCCAGTTGCGTCAAACGAACTTGTGCCAGTTGCGTCAAACAAACTTGTGCCAGTTGCGTCGAACAAACTTGTGCCAGTTGAGTCAAACAAACTTGTGCCAGTTGGGTCTAACAAACTTGTGCCAGTTGCGTCAAACAGACTTGTGCCAGTTGCGTCAAACAAACTTGTGCCAGTTGTGTAGAACAAACTTGTGCCAGTTGCGTCAAACAAACTTGTGCCAGTTGCGTAGAAGAACCTTGTGCCAGTTGCGTCAAACAAACTTGTGCCAGTTGCGTCAAACAAACTTGTGCCAGTTGCGTCGAACAAACTTGTGCCAGTTGAGTCAAACAAACTTGTGCCAGTTGGGTCGAACAAACTCGTGCCAGTTGCGTTAAACAAAATTGTGCCAGTTTCATCGAACAAACTTTTGCCAGTTGCGTCGAACAAACTTGTGCCAGTTGCGTCGAATAAACTTGCGCCAGTTACGTCAAACAAACTTGTGCCAGTTGCGCTGAACAAACTTCTGCTAGTTGTGTCAAACAAACTTGTGTCAGTTGCGTAGAACAAACTTGTGCCAGTTGCGTCGAACAAACTTGTGTCAGTTGTGTAGAACAAACTTGTGCCAGTTGCGTCAAACAAACATGTCGCTGTTGCGCAGAACAAACTAGTGCCAGTTGCATAGAACAAACTTGTGCCTGTTATGTAGAACAAACTTGTGATAGTTGCGTCGAACAAACTTGTGCCAGTTGCGTCGAACAAACTTGTGCCAGTTGCGTCGAACAAACTTGTGCCAGTTGCGTCGAACAAACTTGTGTCAGTTGCGTAGAACAAACTTGTGCCAGTTGCACAGAACAAACTTGTGCCTGTTATGTAGAACAAACTTGTGCCAGTTGCGTCGAACAAACTTGTGCCAGTTGCGTCGAACAAACTTGTGCCAGTTACGGCGAACAAACTTGTGCTAGTTTCGTCGAGAAAACTTGTGCCAGTTGCGTCAAATAATTTTGTGCTAGTTGCGTCAAACAAACTTGTGCCAGTTGCGTCAAACAAACTTGTGCCAGTTGCGTCTAACACACTTGTGCCAGTTGCGTCAAAAAAACTTGGGCTAGTTTCGTCAAACAAACTAGTGCCAGTGGCATCCACCAAACTTGTGCCAGTTGCGTCGAACAAACTTGTGCCAGTTGCGTCAAACAAACTTGTGCCAGTTGCGTAGAACAAACTTGTGCCAGTTGCGTAGAACAACCTTGTGCCAGTTGGGCCAAACAAACTTGTGCTGGTTGGTAGAACAAACTTGTGCCAGTTGCGTCAAACAAACTTATGCCAGTTGCGTAAAACAAACTAGTGCCAGTTGCATAGAACAAACTTGTGCCAGTTGAGTAGAACAAACTTGTGCCAATTGCATCAAAGAAACTTGTGCCAGTTGCGTCGAACAAACTTGTGCCAGTTGCGTCGAACAAACTTGTGCCAGTTGCGTCGAAGAAATTTGTGGCAGTTGCGTCAAACAAACTTGTGCCACTTGCGTCGAGAAAACTTGTGCCAGTTGCGTCAAATAAACTTGTGCCAGTTGCGTCAAACAAACTTGTGCCAGTTACGGCGAACCAACTTGTGCCAGTTGTGTCGAGAAAAGTTGTGTCAGTTGCGTCAAATAAACTTGTGCCAGTTGCGTCAAACAAACTTGTGCCAGTTGCGTCAAACAAACTTGTGCCAATTGCGTCAAACAAACTTGTGCCAGTTGCGTCAAACAAACTTGTGCCAATTGATTTGAAAAAACTTGTGCCAGTTGCGTTGAACAAACTTGTGCCAGTTGCGTCTAACAAACATGTGCCAGTTGCGTCAAACAAACTTGTGCCAGTTGCGTCGAACAAACTTGTGCCAGATATGGCGAACAAACTTGTGCCAGTTGCTTCGAGAAAACTTGTGCAAGTCGCGTAAAAAAAACCTGTGCCAGTTGCGTGAAACAAACTTGTGCCAGTTGCGTCAAACAAACTTGTGCCTCTTGCGTCAAACAAACTTGTGCCAGTTGCATCAAACAAACTTGTACCAATTGAGTCGAAAAAACTTGTGACTGTTATGTCGAACAAACTTGTGCCAGTTGCGTCTAACAAACTTGTGCCAGTTGCGTCGAACAAACTTATGCCAGTTGCGTCAAACAAACTTGTGCCAGTTGCGTAGAACAAACTTGTGCCAGTTGCGTCAAACAAACTTGTGCCAGTTGCGTAGAACAAACTTTTGCCCTTTTCGTCGAACAAACTTGTGCCAGTTGCGTCGAAAAAACTTGCGCCAGTTGCGTCCAACAAACTTGTGCCAGTTGCGTTGAACAAACTTCTGCCAATTGTGTCAAACAAACTTGTGTCAGTTGCGTAGAACAAAGTTGTGCCAGTTGCGTCAAACAAACTTGTGTCAGTTGGGTAGAACAAATTTGTGCCAGTAGCGTAGAACAAACTAGTGCCAGTTGCATAGAACAAACTTGTGCCAGATGCGTAGAACAAACTTGTGCCAGTTGCGTAGAACAAACTTGTGCCAGTTGCATAGAACAAACTTGTGCCAGTTATGTAGAACAAACTTGTGCCATTTGCGTCAAACAAACTTGTGCCAGTTGCGTCGAACAAACTTGTGCCAGTTACGGCGAACAAACTTGTGCCAGTTTCGTCGAGAAAACTTGTGCCAGTTGCGTCAAATAAACTTGTGCCAGTTGCGTCAAACAAACTTGTGCCAGTTGTGCCAAACAAACTTGTGCCAGTTGCGTCAAACAAACTTGTTCCAGTTGCGTCAAACAAACTTGTGCCAATTGAGTCGAAAAAACTTGTGCCAGTTGCGTCGAACAAACTTGTGCCAGTTGCATCTAACAAACTTGTGCCAGTAACGTCAAAAAAACATGTGCCAGTTTCGTCGAACAAACTTGTGTCAGTGGCATCCAACAAACTTGTGCCAGTTACGTAGAACAAACTTGTGCCAGTTGCGTCAAACAAACTTGTGCCAGTTGCGTAGAACAAACTTGTGCCAATTGCGTAGAACAACCTTGTGCCAGTTGCGTCGAACAAACTTGTGCTAGTTTGTAGAACAAACTTGTGCCAGATGCGTCAAAAAACTTATGCCAGTTGCGTAAAACAAACTAGTGCCAGTTGCATAGAACAAACTTGTGCCAATTCGTCGAACAAACTTGTCCCAGTTGCGTCGAAGAAACTTGTGCCAGTTGCGTCAAACAAACTTGTGCCAGTTGCGTCGAACAAACCTGTGCCAGTTGTGTACAACAAACTAGTAAGAGTTGCGTAGAACAAACTTGTGCCAATTGTGTCGAACAAACTTGTGCCAGTTGCGTAGAACAAACTTGTACCAGTTGCGTCAAACAAACTTATGCCAGTTGCATAGAACAAACTAGTGCCAGTTGCATAGAACAAACTTGTCCCAGTTGCGTAGAACAAACTTGTGCCAGTTGCGTCAAACAAACTTGTGCCAGTTGTGTCAAACAAACTTGCGCCATTTACGTCGAACGAACTTGTGACAGTTGCGTCGAACAAACTTGTGCCAGATATGGCGAACAAACTTGTGCCAGTTGCGTAAAAAAAAACTTGTGCCAGTTGCGTCAAACAAACTTGTGCCTCTTGCGTCAAACAAACTTGTGCTAGTTGCGTCAAACAAACTTGTACCAACTGAGTCGAAAAAACTTGTGCCAGTTACGTCGAACAAACTTGTGCCAGTTGCGTCTAACAAACTTGTGCCAGTTGCGTCAACCAAACTTGTGCCAGTTGCGTCAAACAAACTTGTTCCAGTTGCGTAGAACAAACTTGTGCCAGTTGCGTCAAACAAACTTGTGCCAGTTGCGTAGAAGAACCTTGTGCCAGTTGCGTCAAACGAACTTGTGCCAGTTGCGTCAAACAAACTTGTGCCAGTTGCGTCGAACAAACTTGTGCCAGTTGAGTCAAACAAACTTGTACCAGTTGAGTCTAACAAACTTGTGCCAGTTGCGTTAAACAAACTTGTGCCAGTTGCATCGAACAAGCTTTTGCCAGTTGCGTCGAACAAACTTGTGCCAGTTGCGTCGAACAAACTTGCTCCAGTTACGTCAAACAAACTTGTGCCAGTTGCGTTGAACAAACTTCTGCCATTTGTGTCAAACAAACTTGTGTCAGTTGCGTAGAACAAATTTGTGCCAGTTGCGTCGAACAAACTTGTGTCAGTTGAGTAGAACAAACTTGTGCCAGTTGTGTCAAACAAACATGTCCCAGTTGCGTAGAACAAACAAGTGCCAGTTGCATAGAACAAACTTGTGCCAGATGCGTAGAACAAACTTGTGCCAGTTGCGTAGAACAAACTTGTGCCAGATGCATAGAACAAACTTGTGCCAGTTATGTAGAACAAACTTGTGCCAGTTGCGTCGAACAAACTTGTGCCAGTTGCGTTGAACTAACTTGTGCCAGTTACGGCGAACAAACTTGTGCCAGTTTCGTTGAGAAAACTTGTGCCAGTTGCGTCAAATAAACTTGTGCCAGTTGCGTCAAACAAACTTGTGCCAGTTGCGTCAAACAAACTTGTGCCAGTTGTGTCAAACAAATTTGTTCTAGTTGCGTCAAACAAACTTGTGCCTCTTGAGTCGAAAAAACTTGTGCCAGTTGCGTCGAACAAACTTGTGCCAGTTGCGTCTAACAAACTTGTGCCAGTTGCGTCAAAAAAACTTGTGCCAGTTTCGTCAAACAAACTTGTGCCAGTGGCATCCAACAAACTTGTGCCAGTTGCGTCGAACAAACTTGTGCCAGTTGCGTCAAACAAACTTGTGCCAGTTGCGTAGAACAAACTTGTGCCAGTTGCGTAGAACAACCTTGTGCCAGTTGAGTCGAACAAACTTGTGCTAGTTGGTAGAACAAACTTGTGCCAGTTGCGTCAAACAAACTTATGCCAGTTGCGTAAAACAAACTAGTGCCAGTTGCATAGAACAAACTTGTGCCAGTTGAGTAGAACAAACTTGTGCCAATTGCATCAAACAAACTTCTGCCAGTTGCATAGAACAAACTTGTGCCAGTTGAGTAGAACAAACTTGTGCCAATTGCATCAAACAAACTTCTGCCAGTTGTGTTGAAGAAACTTGTGCCAGTTGCGTCGAACAAACTTTTGCCAGTTGTGTCAAACAAACTTGTGCCAGTTGCGTCAAACAAACTTCTGCCAGTTGTGTCAAACAAATTTGTGCCAGTTGCGTCAAACAAACTTGTGCCGATTGATTCGAAAAAACTTGTGCCAGTTGCGTTGAACAAACTTGTGCCAGTTGCGTCTAACAAACTTGTGCCAGTTGCGTCAAACAAACTTGTGCCAGTTGCGTCAAACAAACTTGTGCCAAATATGGCGAACAAACTTGTGCCAGTTGCTTCGAGAAAACTTGTGCCAGTTGCGTAAAAAAAACTTGTGCCAGTTGCGTCAAACAAACTTGTGCCAGTTGCGTCAAACAAACTTGTGCCTCTTGCGTCAAACAATCTTGTGCCAGAGGCGTCAAACAAACTTGTTCCAATTGAGTCCAAAAACTTGTGCCTGTTACGTCAAACAAACTTGTGCCAGGTGCATCTAACAAACTTGTGCCAGTTGCGTCAAAAAAAACTTGTGCCAGTTGCGTCAAACAAACTTGTGCCAGTTGCGTCAAACAAACTTGTGCCAGTTGCGTCAAACAAACTTGTGCCAGTTGCGTAAAAGAACCTTGTGCCAGTGGCGTCAAACGAACTTGTGCCAGTTGCGTCAAACAAACTTTTGCCAGTTGCGTCAAACAAACTTGTGCCAGTTGAGTCAAACAAACTTTTGCCAGTTGGGTCGAACAAACTTGTGCCAGTTGCGTTAAACAAACTTGTGCCAGTTGCATCGAACAAACTTTTGCCAGTTGCGTCGAACAAACTTGTGCCAGTTACGGCGAACCAACTTGTGCCACTTGCGTCGAGAAAACTTGTGCCAGTTGCGTCAAATAAACTTGTGCCAGTTGTGTCAAACAAACTTGTGCCAGTTACGGCGAACAAACTTGTGCCAGTTGCGTCGAGAAAACTTGTGCCAGTTGCATCAAATAAACTTGTGCCAGTTGGGTCAAACAAACTTGTGCAAGTTGCGTCAAACAAACTTGTGCCAGTTGCGTCAAACAAACTTGTGCCAGTTGCGTCAAACAAACTTGTGCCAATTGATTAAAAAAAAACTTGTGCCAGTTGCGTTGAACAAATTTGTGCAAGTTGCGTCTAACAAACTTGTGCCAGTTGCGTCAAACAAACTTGTGCCAGTTGCGTCGAACAAACTTGTGCCAGTTGCATCGAACACACTATTGCCAGTTGCATAGAACAAACTTGTGCCAGTTGCGTCAAAAAAACTTGTGCCAGTTGCGTAGAACAAACTTGTACATGTTGCGTAAAACAACCTTGTGCCAGTTGCGTCAAACAAACTTGTGCCAGTTGTGTCAAACAAACTTGTGCCAGTTGGGTCGAACAAACTTGTGCCAGTTACGTTAAACAAACTTGTTCCAGTTGTGTCGAACAAACTTGTGCCAGTTGCGTCAAACAAACTTATGCTAGTTATGTCAAACAAACTTGTGCCAGTTGCATCAAACAAACTTGTGCCAGTTGCGTCGAACAAACTTGTGCCAGTTGGGTAGAACAAACATGTGCCAGTTGTGTCAAACAAATTTGTGCCAGTTGCGTAGAACACACTAGTGCCAGTTGCATAGAACAAACTTGCTCCACATGCGTAGAACAAACATTTGCCATTTGCGTAGAACAAACTTGTGCCAGTTGTGTCAAACAAACCTGTGCCAGTTGCGTAGAACAAACTTGTGCCAGTTGTGTCGAACAAACTTGTGCCAGTTGCGTAGAACAAACTTGTAACAGTTGCGTCAAACAAACTTATGCCAGTTGCATAGAACAAACTAGTGCCAGTTGCATAGAACAAACTTGTCCCAGTTGCGTAGAACAAACTTGTGCCAGTTGCGTCAAACAAACTTGTGCCAGTTGCGTCGAACAAACTTTTGCCAGTTGCGTCGAAGAAACTCGTGACAGTTGCGTCAAACAAACTTGCGCCATTTGCGTCAAACGAACTTGTGACAGTTGCGTCGAACAAACTTGTGCCAGATATGGCGAACAAACTTGTGCCAGTTGCGTAAAAAAAAACTTGTGCCAGTTGCGTCAAACAAACTTGTGCCAGTTGCGTCAAACAAACTTGTGTCTCTTGCGTCAAAAAAACTTGTGCCAGTTGCGTCAAACAAACTTGTACCAATTGAGTCAAAAAAACTTGTGCCAGTTACGTCGAACAAACTTGTGCCAGTTGCGTCTAACAAACTTGTGCCAGTTGCGTCAACCAAACTTGTGCCAGTTGCGTCAAACAAACTTGTGCCAGTTGCGTAGAACAAACTTGTGCCAGTTGCGTCAAACAAACTTGTGCCAGTTGCGTAGAAGAACCTTGTGCCAGTTGCGTCAAACGAACTTGTGCCAGTTGCGTCAAACAAACTTGTGCCAGTTGCGTCGAACAAACTTGTGCCAGTTGAGTCAAACAAACTTGTGCCAGTTGGGTCTAACAAACTTGTGCCAGTTGCGTCAAACAAACTTGTGCCAGTTGCGTCAAACAAACTTGTGCCAGTTGTGTAGAACAAACTTGTGCCAGTTGCGTCAAACAAACTTGTGCCAGTTGCGTAGAAGAACCTTGTGCCAGTTGCGTCAAACAAACTTGTGCCAGTTGCGTCAAACAAACTTGTGCCAGTTGCGTCGAACAAACTTGTGCCAGTTGAGTCAAACAAACTTGTGCCAGTTGGGTCGAACAAACTCGTGCCAGTTGCGTTAAACAAAATTGTGCCAGTTTCATCGAACAAACTTTTGCCAGTTGCGTCGAACAAACTTGTGCCAGTTGCGTCGAATAAACTTGCGCCAGTTACGTCAAACAAACTTGTGCCAGTTGCGCTGAACAAACTTCTGCTAGTTGTGTCAAACAAACTTGTGTCAGTTGCGTAGAACAAACTTGTGCCAGTTGCGTCGAACAAACTTGTGTCAGTTGTGTAGAACAAACTTGTGCCAGTTGCGTCAAACAAACATGTCGCTGTTGCGCAGAACAAACTAGTGCCAGTTGCATAGAACAAACTTGTGCCTGTTATGTAGAACAAACTTGTGATAGTTGCGTCGAACAAACTTGTGCCAGTTGCGTCGAACAAACTTGTGCCAGTTGCGTCGAACAAACTTGTGCCAGTTGCGTCGAACAAACTTGTGTCAGTTGCGTAGAACAAACTTGTGCCAGTTGCACAGAACAAACTTGTGCCTGTTATGTAGAACAAACTTGTGCCAGTTGCGTCGAACAAACTTGTGCCAGTTGCGTCGAACAAACTTGTGCCAGTTACGGCGAACAAACTTGTGCTAGTTTCGTCGAGAAAACTTGTGCCAGTTGCGTCAAATAATTTTGTGCTAGTTGCGTCAAACAAACTTGTGCCAGTTGCGTCAAACAAACTTGTGCCAGTTGCGTCTAACACACTTGTGCCAGTTGCGTCAAAAAAACTTGGGCTAGTTTCGTCAAACAAACTAGTGCCAGTGGCATCCACCAAACTTGTGCCAGTTGCGTCGAACAAACTTGTGCCAGTTGCGTCAAACAAACTTGTGCCAGTTGCGTAGAACAAACTTGTGCCAGTTGCGTAGAACAACCTTGTGCCAGTTGGGCCAAACAAACTTGTGCTGGTTGGTAGAACAAACTTGTGCCAGTTGCGTCAAACAAACTTATGCCAGTTGCGTAAAACAAACTAGTGCCAGTTGCATAGAACAAACTTGTGCCAGTTGAGTAGAACAAACTTGTGCCAATTGCATCAAAGAAACTTGTGCCAGTTGCGTCGAACAAACTTGTGCCAGTTGCGTCGAACAAACTTGTGCCAGTTGCGTCGAAGAAATTTGTGGCAGTTGCGTCAAACAAACTTGTGCCACTTGCGTCGAGAAAACTTGTGCCAGTTGCGTCAAATAAACTTGTGCCAGTTGCGTCAAACAAACTTGTGCCAGTTACGGCGAACCAACTTGTGCCAGTTGTGTCGAGAAAAGTTGTGTCAGTTGCGTCAAATAAACTTGTGCCAGTTGCGTCAAACAAACTTGTGCCAGTTGCGTCAAACAAACTTGTGCCAATTGCGTCAAACAAACTTGTGCCAGTTGCGTCAAACAAACTTGTGCCAATTGATTTGAAAAAACTTGTGCCAGTTGCGTTGAACAAACTTGTGCCAGTTGCGTCTAACAAACATGTGCCAGTTGCGTCAAACAAACTTGTGCCAGTTGCGTCGAACAAACTTGTGCCAGATATGGCGAACAAACTTGTGCCAGTTGCTTCGAGAAAACTTGTGCAAGTCGCGTAAAAAAAACCTGTGCCAGTTGCGTGAAACAAACTTGTGCCAGTTGCGTCAAACAAACTTGTGCCTCTTGCGTCAAACAAACTTGTGCCAGTTGCATCAAACAAACTTGTACCAATTGAGTCGAAAAAACTTGTGACTGTTATGTCGAACAAACTTGTGCCAGTTGCGTCTAACAAACTTGTGCCAGTTGCGTCGAACAAACTTATGCCAGTTGCGTCAAACAAACTTGTGCCAGTTGCGTAGAACAAACTTGTGCCAGTTGCGTCAAACAAACTTGTGCCAGTTGCGTAGAACAAACTTTTGCCCTTTTCGTCGAACAAACTTGTGCCAGTTGCGTCGAAAAAACTTGCGCCAGTTGCGTCCAACAAACTTGTGCCAGTTGCGTTGAACAAACTTCTGCCAATTGTGTCAAACAAACTTGTGTCAGTTGCGTAGAACAAAGTTGTGCCAGTTGCGTCAAACAAACTTGTGTCAGTTGGGTAGAACAAATTTGTGCCAGTAGCGTAGAACAAACTAGTGCCAGTTGCATAGAACAAACTTGTGCCAGATGCGTAGAACAAACTTGTGCCAGTTGCGTAGAACAAACTTGTGCCAGTTGCATAGAACAAACTTGTGCCAGTTATGTAGAACAAACTTGTGCCATTTGCGTCAAACAAACTTGTGCCAGTTGCGTCGAACAAACTTGTGCCAGTTACGGCGAACAAACTTGTGCCAGTTTCGTCGAGAAAACTTGTGCCAGTTGCGTCAAATAAACTTGTGCCAGTTGCGTCAAACAAACTTGTGCCAGTTGTGCCAAACAAACTTGTGCCAGTTGCGTCAAACAAACTTGTTCCAGTTGCGTCAAACAAACTTGTGCCAATTGAGTCGAAAAAACTTGTGCCAGTTGCGTCGAACAAACTTGTGCCAGTTGCATCTAACAAACTTGTGCCAGTAACGTCAAAAAAACATGTGCCAGTTTCGTCGAACAAACTTGTGTCAGTGGCATCCAACAAACTTGTGCCAGTTACGTAGAACAAACTTGTGCCAGTTGCGTCAAACAAACTTGTGCCAGTTGCGTAGAACAAACTTGTGCCAATTGCGTAGAACAACCTTGTGCCAGTTGCGTCGAACAAACTTGTGCTAGTTTGTAGAACAAACTTGTGCCAGATGCGTCAAAAAACTTATGCCAGTTGCGTAAAACAAACTAGTGCCAGTTGCATAGAACAAACTTGTGCCAATTCGTCGAACAAACTTGTCCCAGTTGCGTCGAAGAAACTTGTGCCAGTTGCGTCAAACAAACTTGTGCCAGTTGCGTCGAACAAACCTGTGCCAGTTGTGTACAACAAACTAGTAAGAGTTGCGTAGAACAAACTTGTGCCAATTGTGTCGAACAAACTTGTGCCAGTTGCGTAGAACAAACTTGTACCAGTTGCGTCAAACAAACTTATGCCAGTTGCATAGAACAAACTAGTGCCAGTTGCATAGAACAAACTTGTCCCAGTTGCGTAGAACAAACTTGTGCCAGTTGCGTCAAACAAACTTGTGCCAGTTGTGTCAAACAAACTTGCGCCATTTACGTCGAACGAACTTGTGACAGTTGCGTCGAACAAACTTGTGCCAGATATGGCGAACAAACTTGTGCCAGTTGCGTAAAAAAAAACTTGTGCCAGTTGCGTCAAACAAACTTGTGCCTCTTGCGTCAAACAAACTTGTGCTAGTTGCGTCAAACAAACTTGTACCAACTGAGTCGAAAAAACTTGTGCCAGTTACGTCGAACAAACTTGTGCCAGTTGCGTCTAACAAACTTGTGCCAGTTGCGTCAACCAAACTTGTGCCAGTTGCGTCAAACAAACTTGTTCCAGTTGCGTAGAACAAACTTGTGCCAGTTGCGTCAAACAAACTTGTGCCAGTTGCGTAGAAGAACCTTGTGCCAGTTGCGTCAAACGAACTTGTGCCAGTTGCGTCAAACAAACTTGTGCCAGTTGCGTCGAACAAACTTGTGCCAGTTGAGTCAAACAAACTTGTACCAGTTGAGTCTAACAAACTTGTGCCAGTTGCGTTAAACAAACTTGTGCCAGTTGCATCGAACAAGCTTTTGCCAGTTGCGTCGAACAAACTTGTGCCAGTTGCGTCGAACAAACTTGCTCCAGTTACGTCAAACAAACTTGTGCCAGTTGCGTTGAACAAACTTCTGCCATTTGTGTCAAACAAACTTGTGTCAGTTGCGTAGAACAAATTTGTGCCAGTTGCGTCGAACAAACTTGTGTCAGTTGAGTAGAACAAACTTGTGCCAGTTGTGTCAAACAAACATGTCCCAGTTGCGTAGAACAAACAAGTGCCAGTTGCATAGAACAAACTTGTGCCAGATGCGTAGAACAAACTTGTGCCAGTTGCGTAGAACAAACTTGTGCCAGATGCATAGAACAAACTTGTGCCAGTTATGTAGAACAAACTTGTGCCAGTTGCGTCGAACAAACTTGTGCCAGTTGCGTTGAACTAACTTGTGCCAGTTACGGCGAACAAACTTGTGCCAGTTTCGTTGAGAAAACTTGTGCCAGTTGCGTCAAATAAACTTGTGCCAGTTGCGTCAAACAAACTTGTGCCAGTTGCGTCAAACAAACTTGTGCCAGTTGTGTCAAACAAATTTGTTCTAGTTGCGTCAAACAAACTTGTGCCTCTTGAGTCGAAAAAACTTGTGCCAGTTGCGTCGAACAAACTTGTGCCAGTTGCGTCTAACAAACTTGTGCCAGTTGCGTCAAAAAAACTTGTGCCAGTTTCGTCAAACAAACTTGTGCCAGTGGCATCCAACAAACTTGTGCCAGTTGCGTCGAACAAACTTGTGCCAGTTGCGTCAAACAAACTTGTGCCAGTTGCGTAGAACAAACTTGTGCCAGTTGCGTAGAACAACCTTGTGCCAGTTGAGTCGAACAAACTTGTGCTAGTTGGTAGAACAAACTTGTGCCAGTTGCGTCAAACAAACTTATGCCAGTTGCGTAAAACAAACTAGTGCCAGTTGCATAGAACAAACTTGTGCCAGTTGAGTAGAACAAACTTGTGCCAATTGCATCAAACAAACTTCTGCCAGTTGCATAGAACAAACTTGTGCCAGTTGAGTAGAACAAACTTGTGCCAATTGCATCAAACAAACTTCTGCCAGTTGTGTTGAAGAAACTTGTGCCAGTTGCGTCGAACAAACTTTTGCCAGTTGTGTCAAACAAACTTGTGCCAGTTGCGTCAAACAAACTTATGCCAGTTGCGTCAAACAAACTTGTGCCAGTTGCGTCAAACAAACTTGTGCCAGTTGCGTGAAACAAACTTGTGCCAATTGATTCGAAAAAACTTGTGCCAGTTGCGTCAAACAAACTTGTGCCACTTGCGTCTAACAAACTTGTGCCAGTTGCGTCAAACAAACTTGTGCCAGTTGCGTCGAACAAACTTGTGCCAGATATGGCGAACAAACTTGTGCCAGTTGCTTCGAGAAAACTTGTGCCAGTTGCGTAAAAAAAAACTTGTGCCAGTTGCGTCAAACAAACTTGTACCAGTTGCGTCAAATAAACTTGTGCCTCTTGCGTCAAACAAACTTGAGCCAGTTGCGTCAAACAAACTTGTACCAATTGAGTCGAAAAAACTTGTGCCTGTTACGTCGAACAAACTTGTGCCAGTTGCGTCTAACAAACTTGTGCCAGTTGCGTCAAAAAAAACTTGTGCCAGTTGCGTCAAACAAACTTGTGCCAATTGCATCAAACAAACTTTTCCCAGTTGCATAGAACAAACTTGTGCCAGTTGCATCAAACAAACTTGTGCCAGTTGCGTAGAAGAACCTTGTGCCAGTTGCGTCAAACGAACTTTTGCCAGTTGCGTCAAACAAACTTTTGCCAGTTGCGTCAAACAAACTTGTGCCAGTTGAGTCAAACAAACTTGTGCCAGTTGAGTAGAACAAACTTGTGCCAGTTGCGTTAAACAAACTTGTGCCAGTTGCATCAAACAAACTTTTGCCAGTTGCATCGAACAAACTTATGCCAGTTGCATCGAACAAACTTGCGCCAATTACGTCAAACAAACTTGTGCCAGTTGCGTTGAACAAACTTCTGCCAGTTGTGTCAAACAAACTTGTGTCAGTTGCGTAGAACAAACATTTGCCATTTGTGTAGAACAAACTTGTGCCAGTTGTGTCAAACAAACCTGTGCCAGTTGTGTACAACAAACTAGTAAGAGTTGCGTAGAACAAACTTGTGCCAGTTGTGTCGAACAAACTTGTGCCAGTTGTGTAGAACAAACTTGTACCAGTTGCGTCAAACAAACTAATGCCAGTTGTATAGAACAAACTTGTCCCAGTTGCGTAGAACAAACTTGTGCCAGTTGCATTGAACAAACTTGTGCCAGTTGCGTCGAACAAACTTGTGCCAGTTGCTTCGAAGAAACTTGTGCCAGTTGCGTCAAACAAACTTGTGCCACTTGCGTCTAACAAACTTGTGCCAGTTGCGTCAAACAAACTTGTGCCAGTTGCGTCGAACAAACTTGTGCCAGATATGGCGAAGAAACTTGTGCCAGTTGCTTCGAGAAAACTTGTGCCAGTTGCGTAAAAAAAAACTTGTGCCAGTTGCGTCAAACAAACTTGTGCCAGTTGCGTAAAAAAAAACTTGTGCCAGTTACGTCAAACAAACTTGTGCCAGTTGCGTCAAACAAACTTGTACCAATTGAGTCGAAAAAACTTGTGCCAGTTACGTCGAACAAACTTGTGCCAGTTGCATCTAACAAACTTGTGCCAGTTGCGTTAAACAAACTTGTGCCAGTTGCATTGAACAAAGTTTTGCCAGTTGCGTCGAACAAACTTCAGACACTTGCGTCGAACAAACTTGCGCCAGTTACGTCAAACAAACTTGTGCCAGTTGCGTTCAACAAACTTCTGCCATTTGTGTCGAACAAACTTATGCCAGTTGCATAGAACAAACTAGTGCCAGTTGCATAGAACAAACTTGTCCCAGTTGCTTAGAACAAAGTTGTGCCAGTTGCGTAAAAAAAAACTTGTGCCAGTTGCGTAAAAAAAAACTTGTGCCAGTTGCGTCAAACAAACTTGTGCCAGTTGCGTCAAAAAAAACTTGTGCCTCTTGCGTCAAACAAACTTGTGCCAATTGAGTCGAAAAAACTTGTGCCTGTTACGTCAAACAAACTTGTGCCAGTTGGGTCGAACAAACTTGTGCCAGTTGCGTTAAACAAACTTGTGCCAGTTGCATCGAACAAAGTTTTGCCAGTTGCGTCGAACAAACTTCTGACAGTTGCGTCGAACAAACTTGCGCCAGTTACGTCAAACAAACTTGTGCCAGTTGCGTTGAACAAACTTCTGCCAGTTGTGTCGAACAAACTTATGCCAGTTGCATAGAACAAACTAGTGCCAGTTACATGGAACAAACTTGTCCCAGTTGCGTAGAACAAACTTGTGCCAGTTGCGTCAAACAAACTTGTGCCAGTTGCGTCGAACAAACTTGTGCCAGTTGCGTCGAACAAAACTTGTGACAGTTGCGTCAAACAATCTTGCGCCCTTTGCGTCGAACAAACTTGTGCCAGTTGCTTCGAGAAAACTTGTGCCAGTTGGGTAAAAAAAACTTGTGCTAGTTGCGTCAAACAAACTTGTGCCAGATGCATAGAACAAACTTGTGCCTCTTGCGTCAAACAAACTTGTGCCAGTTGCGTCAAACAAACTTGTACCAATTGAGTCAAAAAAAACTTATGCCTGTTACGTCGAACAAACTTGTGCCAGTTGCGTCTAACAAACTTGTGCCCGTTGCATCAACCAAACTTGTGCCAGTTGCGTCAAACAAACTTGTGCCAGTTGCGTAGAACAAACTTGTGCCAGTTGCGTCAAACAAACTTGTGCCAGTTGCGTAGAAGAACCTTGTGCCAGTTGCGTCAAACGAACTTGTGCCAGTTGCGTCAAACTAAATTGTGCCAGTTGCGTCGAACAAACTTGTGCCAGTTGAGTCAAACAAACTTGTGCCAGTTGGGTCTAACAAACTTGTGCCAGTTGCGTTAAACAAACTTGTGCCAGTTGCATCGAACAAACTTTTGCCAGTTGCGTCGAACAAACTTGTGCCAGTTGCGTCGAACAAACTTGCGCCAGTTACGTCAAACAAACTTGTGCCAGTTGCGTTGAACAAACTTCTGCCAGTTGTGTCAAACAAACTTGTGTCAGTTGCGTAGAACAAACTTGTGCCAGTTGCGTCGAACAAACTTGTGTCAGTTGGGTAGAACAAACTTGTGCCAGTTGCGTCAAACAAACATGTCCCAGTTGCGTAGAACAAACTAGTGCCAGTTGCGACAAACAAACTTGTGCCAGATGCGTAGAACAAACTTGTGCCAGTTGCGTAGAACAAACTTGTTCCAGTTGCATAGAACAAACTTGTGCCAGTTATGTAGAACTAACTTGTGCCAGTTGCGTCTAACAAACTTGTGCCAGTTGCGTCGAACAAACTTGTGCCAGTTGAGTCAAACAAACTTGTGCCAGTTGCGTAGAACAAACTTGTGCCAGTTCCGTAGAACAACCTTGTGCCAGTTGAGTCGAACAAACTTGTGCCTGTTGCATCAAACAAACTTGTGCGCGTCAAACAAACTTTTGCCAGTTGCGTAAAACAAACTAGTGCCAGTTGCATAGAACAAAAGTGTGCTAGTTGAGTAGAACAAACTTGTGCCAATTGCATCAAACAAACTTGTGCCAGTTGTGTCGAACAAACTTGTGCCAGTTGCGTCGACCAAACTTTTGCCAGTTGCGTCAAACAAACTTGTGCCAGTTGCGTCAAACAAACTTGTGCCAGTTGCGTCAAACAAACTTGTGCCAGTTGCGTCAAACAAACTTGAGCCAGTTGCGTCAAACAAACTTGTGCCAATTGATTCGAAAAAACTTGTGCCAGTTGCATTAAACAAACTTGTGCCAGTTGCGTCTAACAAACTTGTGCCAGTTGCGTCAAACAAACTTGTGCCAGTTACGTCGAACAAACTTGTGCCAGATATGGCGAACAAACTTGTGCTAGTTGCTTCAAGAAAACTTGTGCCAGTTGCGTAAAAAAAAACTTGTGCCAGTTGCGTCAAACAAACTTGTGCCAGTTTCGTCAAAAAAACTTGTGCCTATTGCGTCAAACAATCTTGTGCCAATTGAGTCGAAAAAACTTGTGCCTGTTACGTCAAACAAACTTGTGCCAGTTGTGTCTAACAAACTTGTGCCAGTTGCGTCAAAAAAAACTTGTACCAGTTGCGTCAAACAAACTTGTGCCAGTTGCGCCAAACAAACTTGTGCCAGTTGTGTAGAACAAACTTGTGCCAGTTGCGTCAAAAAAACTTGTGCCAGTTGCGTAGAGGAACCTTGTGCCAGTTGCGTCAAAAGAACTTGTGCCAGTTGCGTCAAACAAACTTTTGCCTGTTGCGTCAAACAAACTTGTGCCAGTTGAGTCAAACAAACTTGTGCCAGTTGGGTAGAACAAACTTGTGCCAGTTGCGTT
The DNA here is from genome assembly GCA_039081455.1 of Macrobrachium rosenbergii. Taxonomy (NCBI): domain Eukaryota; kingdom Metazoa; phylum Arthropoda; class Malacostraca; order Decapoda; family Palaemonidae; genus Macrobrachium; species Macrobrachium rosenbergii. The sequence continues at coordinate 534 of JANJGK010000344.1, read as the reverse complement.
AAACTAACTTGTGCCAGTTGCATCGAACAAACTTTTGCCAGTTGCGTCGAACAAACTTGTGCCAGTTGTGTCGAACAAACTTGTGCCAGTTGCATCGAACAAACTTTTGCCAGTTGCGTCGAACAAACTTGTGCCAGTTGCATCGAACAAACTTGTGCCAGTTGCGTAGAACAAACTTGTACCAGTTGCGTCAAACAAACTTATGCCAGTTGCATAGAACAAACTTGTACCAGTTGCGTCAAACAAACTTATGCCAGTTGCATAGAACAAACTAGTGCCAGTTGCATAGAACAAACTTGTGCCAGTTGCGTAGAAAAAAACTTGTGCCAGTTGCGTCAAACAAACTTGTGCCAGGTGCGTCGAACAAACTTGTGCCAGTTGCGTCAAACAAACTTGTGCCAGTTGCGTCAAACAAACTTGTGCCATTTGCGTCGAACAAACTTGTGCCAGTTGCGTCGAACAAACTTGTGCCTGATATGGCAAACAAACTTGTGCCAGTTGCTTCGAGAAAACTTGTGCCAGTTGCGTAAAAAA